>JBBPBP010009779.1:40766008-40831543 GCA_037974735.1 Cicer chorassanicum
TTCGACTTATTCTAATCCAATTAGGGTTTTTAACCAATATTGTGCATCGAATAAAGGCGTTTGTGTCATTGGTTGAACGTAAAAGACATTTTCATCTTCCCTAGTCTTATTCTAATCCAATTAGGGGTTTCAATCAATCTTGTGCATCCAATAACTGCGTTTGTGTCACAGGTTGAACATTTAGGTTATTTTCGTCACCCTTCGACTTATTTTAATCCAATTAGTGTTTTTAACCAATCTTGTGCATTCAATAAGTGCGTTTGTGCAATTAGTAGAACATTTAGGTCATTTTCGTCATCCTTCGACTTATTTTAAGCCAATTAGGGTTTTTAATAAATCTTGTGCATCCAATAAGTGCGTTTGTGTCATTGGTAGTACATTTAGGTCATATTCGTCATCCTTCTACTTATTCTAATCCAATTAGGGTTTTTAACCAATCTCGTACATCCAATAAATGCGTTTGTGTCATTGGTTCAACATTTAGGTCATTTTCGTGATCATTCGACTTATTCAAATCCAAATAGGGTTTTTAAACAATCTTGTGCATCAAATAAGTGTGTTTGTGTCATTTATTGATTATTTAGGTCATTTTCGTCCTCCTTTGGCTTATTCTAATCCAATTAGGGTTTTTTAACCATTCTTGTGCATCAAATAAGTGCGTTTGTGCCATTGGTAGAACATTTAGGTCATTTTCGTCATCCTTCGACTTATTCTTATCCAATTACGATTTTTAATCAATCTTGTGCATCCAATAAGTGCGTTTGTATCATTGGTTGAACATTTAGGTCATTTTCCTCATCCTTCGACTTATTCTACTCCAATTTGGGTTTTTAACCAATCATGTACATCCAATAAGTGCGTTTGTGTCATTAGTTGAACATTTAGGTCATTTTCGTGATCCTTCGACTTATTCTAATCCAATTAGGGTTTTTAACCAATCTTTTGCATCCAATAAATGTGTTTGTGTCATTTGTTGAAGATTTAGGTCATGTTCGTCCTCCTTAGGCTTATTCTAATCCAATTAGGGTTTTTAACCATTCTTGTGCATCCAATAAGTGCGTTTGTGTCAATGGTAGAACATTTAGGTCATTTTCGTCATCCTTCGAATTATTTTAATCCAATTAGGGTTTTTAACCAATCTGGTGCATCCAATAAGTGTGTTTGTGTCATTGGTTTAATATTTAGGTTAATTTCGTCATCCTTCTACATATTCTAATCCAATTATGGTTTTTGACCAATCTTGTGTATCCAATAAGTGCGTTTGTGTCACTGGTTGAACATTTTGGTCATTTTCGTCATCCTTCGACTTATTCTAATCCAATTAGGGTTTTTACCCAATAACACAAACGCACTTATTGAATGCACAAGATTGGTTACAAACCCTAATCTTGTGCATCAATTAATCTTAGGCCATATTCGTTATCCTTCTACTTATTCTAATCCAATTAGCGTTTTTAACCAATCTTGTGCATCCAACAAGTGCATTTCTGTCATTGGTTGAACATTTAGGTCATTTTCGTCCTCTTTAGGCTTATTCTAATCCAATTAGGGTTTTTAGCCAATCTTGTGCATTCAATAAGTGCGTTTGTGTCATTGGTTGAACATTATAAGTCATTTTCGTCATCCTTTAAATTATTCTAATCCAATTAGGGTTTGTAACCAATCTTGTGCATTTTATTAGTGGGTTTGTGTCATTGGTTGAACATTTAGTTCATTTTCGTCATCCTTCGAATTATTCTAATCCAATTAAGGGTTTTGACCAATCTTGTGCATCCAATAAGTGTGTTTGTGTCACTAGTTGAACATTTTGGTTACTTTTGTCATCCTTCGACTTATTCTAATCCAATTACGGTTTTTAACCAATATTGTGCATCAAATAAAGGCGTTTGTGTCATTGGTTGAACGTAAAGGTCATTTTCATCTTCCCTAGTCTGATTCTAATCCAATTAGGGGTTTCAATCAATCTTGTGCATCCAATAACTGTGTTTGTGTCACAGGTTGAACATTTAGGTTATTTTCGTCATCCTTCGGCTTATTTCAATCCAATTAGGGTTTTTAACCAATCTTGTGCATTCAATAAGTGCGTTTGTGCCATTAGTAGAACATTTAGGTCATTTTCGTCATCCTTCGACTTATTTTAATCCAATTTGGGTTTTTAATAAATCTTGTGCATCCAATAAGTGGGTTTGTGTCATTGGTAGAACATTTAGGTCATATTCGTCATCCTTCTACTTATTCTAATCCAATTAGGGTTTTTAACCAATCATGTACATCCAATAAGTGCGTTTGTGTCATTAGTTGAACATTTAGGTCATTTTCGTGATCCTTCGACTTATTCTAATCCAATTAGGGTTTTTAACCAATCTTTTGCATCCAATAAATGTGTTTGTGTCATTTGTTGAAGATTTAGGTCATGTTCGTCCTCCTTAGGGTTATTCTAATCCAATTAGGGTTTTTAACCATTCTTGTGCATCCAATAAGTGCGTTTGTGTCAATGGTAGAACATTTAGGTCATTTTCGTCATCCTTCGAATTATTTTAATCCAATTAGGGTTTTTAACCAATCTGGTGCATCCAATAAGTGTGTTTGTGTCATTGGTTTAATATTTAGGTTAATTTCGTCATCCTTCTACATATTCTAATCCAATTATGGTTTTTGACCAATCTTGTGTATCCAATAAGTGCGTTTGTGTCACTGGTTGAACATTTTGGTCATTTTCGTCATCCTTCGACTTATTCTAATCCAATTAGGGTTTTTACCCAATATTGTGCATCGATTAAAGGCGTTTGTGTCATTGGTTGAACGTAAAAGTCATTTTCATCTTCCCTAGTCTTATTCTAATCCAATTAGGGGTTTCAATCAATCTTGTGCATCCAATAACTGTGTTTGTGTCACAGGTTGAACATTTAGGTTATTTTCGTCATCCTTCGACTTATTTTGATCCAATTAGGGTTTTTAACCAATCTTGTGAATTCAATAAGTGCGTTTGTGCCATTAGTAGAACATTTAGGTCATTTTCGTCATCCTTCGACTTATTTTAATCCAATTTGGGTTTTTAATAAATCTTGTGCATCCAATAAGTGCGTTTGTGTGATTGGTAGAACATTTAGGTCAAATTCGTCATCCTATACTTATTCTAATCCAATTAGGGTTTTTAACCAATCCTGTACATCCAATAAGTGCGTTTGTGTCATTGGTTGAACATTTAGGTCATTTTCGTGATCCTTCGACTTATTCTAATCCAATTAGGGTTTTTAACCAATTTTGTGCATCCAATAAGTGTGTTTGTGTCATTTGTTGAACATTTAGGTCATTTTCGTCCTCCTTAGGCTTATTCTAATCCAATTAGGGTTTTTAACCATTCTTGTGCATTTTATTAGTGGGTTTGTGTCATTGGTTGAACATTTAGTTCATTTTCGTCATCCATCGACTTATTCTTATCCAATTAGGGTTTTTGACCAAGCTTGTGCATCCAACAAGTGCGTTTGTGTCACTGGTTGAACATTTTGGTCATTTTCGTCATCCTTCGACTTATTCTAATCCAATTAGGATTTTTAACCAATATTGTGCATCGAATAAAGGCGTTTGTGTCATTGGTTGAACGTAAAAGTCATTTTCAACTTCCCTAGTCTTATTCTAATCCAATTAGGGGTTTCAATTAATCTTGTGCATCCAATAACTGTGTTTGTGTCACAGGTTGAACATTTAGGTTATTTTCATCATCCTTCGACGTATTTTAATCCAATTAGGGTTTTTAACCAATCTTGTGCATTCAATAAGTGCGTTTGTGCCATTAGTAGAACATTTAGGTCATTTATGTCATCCTTCGACTTATTTGAATCCAATTAGGGTTTTTAATAAATCTTGTGCATCCGATAAGTGCGTTTGGGTCATTGGTAGAACATTTAGGTCATATTCGTCATCCTTCTACTTATTCTAATCTAATTAGGGTTTTTAACCAATCTTGTACATCCAATAAGTGCGTTTGTGTCATTGGTTGAACATATAGGTCATTTTCGTGATCCTTCAACTTATTCTAATCCAATTAAGGTTTTTAACCAATCTTGTGCATCCAATAATTGTGTTTGTGTCATTTGTTGAACATTTAGGTCATTTTCGTCCTCCTTAGGCTTATTCTAATCCAATTAGGGTTTTTAACCATTCTTGTGCATCCAATAAATGCGTTTGTGTCAATGGTAGAACATTTAGGACATTTTCGTCATCCTTCGAATTATTTTATTCCAATTAGGGTTTTTAAGCAATCTTGTGCATCCAATAAGTGCGTTTGTGTCATTGGTAGAACATTTAGGTCGTATTCGTCATCCTTCTACTTATTCTAATCCAATTAGGGTTTTTAACCAATCTTGTGCATTCAACTAGTGCATTTCTATCATTGGTTGAACATTTAGGTCATTTTCCTCATCCTTCAACTTATTCTAATCCAATTACGGTTTCTAACCAATTTTGTGGATTTTATTAGTGGGTTTGTGTCATTGGTTGAACATTTAGGTAATTTCCGTCATCCTTTGACTTATTTGAATCCAATTAGGGTTTTTAACCAATGATGTACATTCAATAAGTGTGTTTGAGCCATTGGTATAACATTTAGGTCATTTTCGTCATCCTTCGACTTATTTTAATCCAATTAGGCTTTTTAATAAATCTTGTTCATCCAATAAGTGCGTGTGTGTCATTGGTAGAACATTTAGGTCATATTCGTCATCCTTGTACTTATTCTAATCCAATTAGGGTTTTTAACCAATCTTGTACATCCAATAAGTGCTTTTGTGTCATTGGTTGAACATTTAGGTAATTTTCGTCATCCTCCGACTTATTGTATTCCAATTAGGGTTTTTGACCAATCTTGTGCATCCAATGAGTGTGTTTGTGTCATTGGTTGAACATTTTGTTCATTTTCATCATCCTTCGACTTATTCTAATCCAATTAGGGTTTTTAACCAATATTGTGCATCGAATAAAGGCGTTTGTGTCAGTGGTTGAACGTAAAGGTCATTATCATCCTGCCTAGGCTTATTCTAATCCAATAAGGGGTTTCAATCAATCTTGTGCATCCAATAACTGCGTTTGTGTCACAGGTTGAACATTTAGGTTATTTTCGTCATCCTTCGACTTATTCTAATTCAATTAGGGTTTTTAACCAATCTTGTGCATCCAATAAGTGCCTTTGTTTCATTGGTTGAAAAATTAGTTCATTTTCGTCATCCTTCGACTTATTTTAATCCAATTAGGGTTTTTAACCAATCTTGTGCATCCAATAAGTGCCTTTGTGTCAATGGTAGAACATTTAGGGCATTTTCGTCATCCTTCAACTTATTATAATCCAATTAGCGTTTTTTACAAATCTTGTGCATCCAATAAGTGTGTTTGTGTCATTGGTAGAACATTTAGGTCATATTCATTATCCTTCTACTTATTCTAATCCAATTTGGGTTTTTAACCAATCTTATACATCCAATAAGTGCGTTTGTGTCATTGGTTGAACATTTAGGTCATTTTCGTGATCCTTCGACATATTCTAATCCAATTAGGGTTTTTCACCAATCTTATACATCCAATAAGTGCGTTTGTGTCATTGGTTGAACATTTAAGTCATTTTCGTGATCCTTCGACTTATTCTAATCCAATTAGGGTTTTTCACCTATCTTGTACATCCAATAAGTGCGTTTGTGTCATTGGTTGAACATTTAGGTCATTCTCGTGATCCTTCGACTTATTCTAATCCAATTAGGGTTTTTAACCAATCTTGTGCATCCAATAAGTGTGTTTGTGTCATTGGTTGAACATTTAGGTCGTTTCCGTGATCCTTCGACTTATTCTAATCCAATTAGGGTTTTTAACCAATCTTGTGCATCCAATAAGTGTGTTTGTGTCAATTGTTGAACATTTAGGTAATTTTCGTCATCCTTCGAATTATTCTAATCCAATTATGGTTTTTGACCAATCTTGTTGTTCCAATAAGTGCGTTTGTGTCACTAGTTGAACATTTTGGTCATTTTCGTCATCCTTCGACTTATTCTAATCCAAATAGGGTTTTTAACCAATATTGTGCATCGAATAAAGGCGTTTGTGTCATTGGTTGAACGTAAAGGTCATTTTCATCTTCCCTAGTCTTATTCTAATCCAATTAGGGGTTTCAATCAATCTTGTGCATCCAATAACTGCGTTTGTGTCACAGGTTGAACATTTAGGTCATTTTCGTCATCCTTCGAATTATTTTAATCCAATTAGGGTTTTTAACCAATCTTGTGCATCCAATAAGTGCGTTTGTGTCATTGGTAGAACATTTAGGTCATATTCGTCATCCTTCTACTTATTCTAATCCAATTAGGGTTTTTAACCAATCTTGTACATCCAATAAGTGCGTTTGTGTCATTGGTTGAACATTTAGGTCATTTCCATCATCCTTCGACTTATTCTATTCCAATTAGGGTTTTTTACCAATCTTGTGCATCCAATGAGTGTGTTTGTGTCATTGGTTGAACATTTTGGTCATTTTCATCATCCTTAGGCTTATTCTAATCCAATTAGGGTTTTTAACCATTCTTGTGCATCCAATAAGTGCGTTTGTGCCAATGGTAGAACACTTAGGTCATTTTCGTCATCCTTCGAATTATTTTAATCCAATTAGGGTTTTTAACCAACCTTGTGCATCCAATAAGTGCGTTTGTGTCATTGGTAGAACATATAGGTCATATTCGTCATCCTTCTACTTATTCTAATCCAATTACGGTTTTTAACCAATCTTGTGCATCCAATAAAGGTGTTTGTGTCATTGGTTGAACATATACGTCGTTTTCATCCTACCAAGACTTATTCTTATCCAATTAGGGTTTTTAATCAATCTTGTGCATCCAATAAGTGCGTTTGTGTCATTGGTTGAACATTTAGGTCATTTTCGTTATCCTTCAACTTATTCTAATCCAATTAGGGTTTTTAACCAATCTTGTACATCCAATAAGTGCGTTTGTGTCATTGGTTGAACATTTAGGTCATTTTCGTGATACTTCGACTTATTCTAATCCAATAAGGGTTTTTAACCAATCTTGTGCATCCAATAAGTGTGTTTGTGTCAATGGTAGAATATTAAGGTCATTTTCGTCATCCTTCGAATAATTTTAATCCAATTAGGGTTTTTAACCAATCTTGTGCATCCAATAAGTGCGTTTGTGTCATTGGTAGAACATTTAGGTCATATTCGTCATCCTTCTACTTATTCTAATCCAATTAGGGTTTTTAACCAAACTTGCGCATCCAACAAGTGCATTTGTGTAATTGGTTGAACATTTAGGTCATTTTCGAGATCCTTCGACTTATTCTAATCAAATTAGGGTTTTTAACCAATCTTATGCATCCAATAAAAGTGTTTGTGTCATTTGTTGAACATGTAGGTTATTTTCATTATCCTTCGACTTATTCTAATCCAATTAGGGTTTTTAACCAATCTTGTGCATCCAATAAGTGCTCTTGTGCCGTTGGTAGAACATTTAGGTCATTTTCGTGATCCTTCGACTTATTCTAATGCAATTAGGGTTTTTAACCAATCTTGTGCTTCTAAAAAGTGTTTTTGTGTCATTTGTTGAACATTTAGGTCATTTTCGTCCTCCTTAGGCTTATTCTAATCCAATTAGGGTTTTTAACAATTCTTGTGCATCAAATAGGTGCGTTTGTGTCAATGGTAGAATATTAAGGTCATTTTCGTCATCCTTCGAATTATTTTAATCCAATTAGGGTTTTTAACCAATCTTGTGCATCCAATAAGTGCATTTCTGTCATTGGTTGAACATTTAGGTCATTTTCGAGATCCTTCGACTTATTCTAATCCAACTACGGTTTTTAACCAATCTTTTGCATCCAATAAAGGTGTTTGTGTCATTGGTTGAACATATAGGTCGTTTTCATCCTTTCTAGACTTACTCTAATCCAATTAGAGTTTTTAATCAATGTTGTGCATCCAATAAGTGCGTTTGTGTCATTGGTTGAACATTTAGGTCATTTTCGTCATCCTTAACCTTATTCTAATCCAATTAGGGTTTTTAACCAATCTTGTGCATCCAATAAGTGTGTTTGTGTCGTTGGTTAAACATTTAGGTCATTTTCCTCATCCTTCGACTTATTCTACTCCAATTAGGGTTTTTAACCAATCTTGTGCATTTTATTAGTGGGTTTGTGGCATTGGTTGAACATTTAGATTATTTTCGTCATCCTTCGACTTATTCTAATCCAATTAGGGTTTTTGACCAATCTTGTGCATCCAATAAGTGCGTTTGTGTCATTGGTTGAACATTTTGGTCATTTTCGTCTTTCTTCGACTTATTCTAATCCAATTAGGGGTTTTAACCAATATTGTGCATCGAATGAAGGCGTTTGTGTCATTGGTTGAACGTAAAGGTGATTTTCATCCTCCCTAGTCTTATTCTAATCCAATTAGGGGTTTTAACCAATCTTGTGCATCCAATAAGTGCGTTTGTGTCAATGGTAGAACATGTAGGTCATTTTCGTCATGCTTCAACTTATTTTAATCCAATTAGGGTTTTTAACCAATCTTGTGCATCCAATAAGTGCGTTTGTGTCATTGGTAGAACAGTTAGGTCATATTCGTCATCCTTCTAATTATTCTAATCCAATAAGGGTGTTTAACCAATCTTGTGCATCCAATAAGTGCATTTCTGTCATTGGTTGAATATTTAGGTCATTTTCGAGATCCTTCGACTTATTCTAATCCAACTACGATTTTTAACCAATCTTGTGCATCCAATAAAGGTGTTTTTGTCATTGGTTGAACATATAGATCGTTTTCATCCTCCCTAGACTTATTCTAATCCAATTAGGGTTTTTAATCAAACTTGTGCATCCAATAAGTGCATTTAGGTCATTTTCGTCATCCTTCGAATTATTTTAATCCAATTAGGGTTTTTAACCAATCTTGTGCATCAAATAAGTGCGTTTATGTCATTGGTAGAACATTTAGGCCATATTCGTTATCCTTCTACTTATTCTAATCCAATTAGCGTTTTTAACCAATCTTGTGCATCCAACAAGTGCATTTCTGTCATTGGTTGAACATTTAGGTCATTTTCGTCCTCTTTAGGCTTATTCTAATCCAATTAGGGTTTTTAGCCAATCTTGTGCATTCAATAAGTGCGTTTGTGTCATTGGTTGAACATTATAAGTCATTTTCGTCATCCTTTAAATTATTCTAATCCAATTAGGGTTTGTAACCAATCTTGTGCATTTTATTAGTGGGTTTGTGTCATTGGTTGAACATTTAGTTCATTTTCGTCATCCTTCGAATTATTCTAATCCAATTAAGGGTTTTGACCAATCTTGTGCATCCAACAAGTGCATTTCTGTCATTGGTTGAACATTTAGGTCATTTTCGTCCTCTTTAGGCTTATTCTAATCCAATTAGGGTTTTTAGCCATTCTTGTGCATCCAATAAGTGCGTTTGTGTCAATGGTATAACATTTAGGTCATTTTCGTCATCCTTCGAATAATTTTAATCCAATTAGGGTTTTTAACCAATCTTGTGCATCCAATAAGTGCGTTTGTGTCATTGGCAAAACATTTAGGTCATATTCGTCATCCTTCTACTTATTCTAATCCAATTAGGGTTTTTAACCAATCTTTTGCATCCAACAAGTGCATTTCTATCATTGGTTGAACATTTAGGTCATTTTCCTCATCCTTCGACTTATTCTAATCCAATTACGGTTCTTAACCAATTTTGTAAATTTTATTAGCGGGTTTGTGTCATTGGTTGAACATTTAGGTCGTTTCCGTGATCCTTCCACTTATTTTAATCCAATTAGGGTTTTTAACCAATCTTGTGCATCCAATAAGTGTGTTTGTGTCATTGGTTGAACATTTAGGTCATTTTCGTCATCCTTCGACTTATTCTAATCCAATTATGGTTTTTGACCAATCTTGTGCATCCAATAAGTGCGTTTGTGTCACTGGTTGAACATTTTGGTCATTTTCGTCATCCTTCGACTTATTCTAATCCAATTAGGGTTTTTAACCAATATTGTGCATCGAATAAAGGTGTTTTTGTCATTGGTTGAACGTAAAGGTCATTTTCATCCTCCCTAGTCTTATTCTAATCCAATTAGGGGTTTCAATCAATCTTTTGCATCCAATAACTGCGTTTGTATTACAGGTTGAACATTTAGGTTATTTTCGTCATCCTTAGACTTATTTGAAACCAATTAGGGATTTTAACCAATCTTGTGCATTTTATTAGTGGGTTTTTGTCATTGGTTGAACATTAACGTCATTTTCGTGATCCTTCGACTAATTCTAATCGAATTAGGGTTTTTAGCCAATCTTGTGCATCCTATAAGTGCGTTTGTGTCATTGGTTGAACATTTAGGTCATTTCCGTCATCCTTTGACTTATTGTATTCCAATTAGGGTTTTTGACCAATCTTGTGCATCCAATGAGTGTGTTTGTGTCATTGGTTGAACATTTTGTTCATTTTTATCATCCTTCGACTTATTCTAATCCAATTAGGGTTTTTAACAATTATTGTGCATCGAATAAAGGCGTTTGTGTCATTGGTTGAACGTAAAGGTCATTATCATCCTCCCTAGGCTTATTCTAATCCAATAAGGGGTTTCAAACAATCTTGTGCATCCAATAACTGCGTTTGTGTCACAGGTTGAACATTTAGGTTATTTTCGTCATCCTTCAACTTATTCTAATTCAATTAGGGTTTTTAACCAATCTTGTGCATCCAATAAGTGCCTTTGTGCCATTGGTTGAACAATTAGTTCATTTTCGTCATCCTTCGACTTATTTTAATCCAATTAGGGTTTTTAACCAATCTTGTGCATCCAATAAGTGCCTTTGTTTCAATGGTAGAACATTTAGGTCATTTTCGTCATCCTTCTACTTATTTTAATCCAATTAGGGTTTTTATCCAATCTTGTGCATCCAATAAGTGTGTTTGTGTCATTGGTAGAATTTAGGTCATATTCGTCATCCTTCTTCTTATTCTAATTCAATTAGGGTTTTTAACCAATCTTATACATCCAATAAGTGCGTTTGTATCATTGGTTGAACATTTAGGTCATTTTCGTGATCCTTCGACTTATTCTAATCCAATTAGGGTTTTTCACCAATCTTGTACAGCCAATAAGTGCGTTTGTGTCATTGGTTGAACATTTAGGTCATTTTCGTGAACCTTCGACTTATTCTAATCCAATTAGGGTTTTTCACCAATATTGTGCATCGAATAAAGGTGTTTTTGTCATTGGTTGAACGTAAAGGTCATTTCCATCCTCCCTAGTCTTATTCTAATCCAATTAGGGGTTTCAATCAATCTTTTGCATCCAATAACTGCGTTTGTGTTACAGGTTGAACATTTAGGTTATTTTCTTCATCCTTAGACTTATTTGAAACCAATTAGGGATTTTAACCAATCTTGTGCATTTTATTAGTGGGTTTTTGTCATTGGTTGAACATTAACGTCATTTTCGTGATCCTTCGACTAATTCTAATCGAATTAGGGTTTTTACCCAATCTTGTGCATCCTATAAGTGCGTTTGTGTCATTGGTTGAACATTTAGGTCATTTCCGTCATCCTTTGACTTATTGTATTCCAATTAGGGTTTTTGACCAATCTTGTGCATCCAATGAGTGTGTTTGTGTCATTGGTTGAACATTTTGTTCATTTTTATCATCCTTCGACTTATTCTAATCCAATTAGGGTTTTTAACAATTATTGTGCATCGAATAAAGGCGTTTGTGTCATTGGTTGAACGTAAAGGTCATTATCATCCTCCCTAGGCTTATTCTAATCCAATAAGGGGTTTCAAACAATCTTGTGCATCCAATAACTGCGTTTGTGTCACAGGTTGAACATTTAGGTTATTTTCGTCATCCTTCAACTTATTCTAATTCAATTAGGGTTTTTAACCAATCTTGTGCATCCAATAAGTGCCTTTGTGTCATTGGTTGAACAATTAGTTCATTTTCGTCATCCTTCGACTTATTTTAATCCAATTAGGGTTTTTAACCAATCTTGTGCATCCAATAAGTGCCTTTGTTTCAATGGTAGAACATTTAGGTCATTTTCGTCATCCTTCTACTTATTTTAATCCAATTAGGGTTTTTATCCAATCTTGTGCATCCAATAAGTGTGTTTGTGTCATTGGTAGAATTTAGGTCATATTCGTCATCCTTCTTCTTATTCTAATTCAATTAGGGTTTTTAACCAATCTTATACATCCAATAAGTGCGTTTGTATCATTGGTTGAACATTTAGGTCATTTTCGTGATCCTTCGACTTATTCTAATCCAATTAGGGTTTTTCACCAATCTTGTACAGCCAATAAGTGCGTTTGTGTCATTGGTTGAACATTTAGGTCATTTTCGTGAACCTTCGACTTATTCTAATCCAATTAGGGTTTTTCACCAATATTGTGCATCGAATAAAGGTGTTTTTGTCATTGGTTGAACGTAAAGGTCATTTTCATCCTCCCTAGTCTTATTCTAATCCAATTAGGGGTTTCAATCAATCTTTTGCATCCAATAACTGCGTTTGTATTACAGGTTGAACATTTAGGTTATTTTCGTCATCCTTAGACTTATTTGAAACCAATTAGGGATTTTAACCAATCTTGTGCATTTTATTAGTGGGTTTTTGTCATTGGTTGAACATTAACGTCATTTTCGTGATCCTTCGACTAATTCTAATCGAATTAGGGTTTTTAGCCAATCTTGTGCATCCTATAAGTGCGTTTGTGTCATTGGTTGAACATTTAGGTCATTTCCGTCATCCTTTGACTTATTGTATTCCAATTAGGGTTTTTGACCAATCTTGTGCATCCAATGAGTGTGTTTGTGTCATTGGTTGAACATTTTGTTCATTTTTATCATCCTTCGACTTATTCTAATCCAATTAGGGTTTTTAACAATTATTGTGCATCGAATAAAGGCGTTTGTGTCATTGGTTGAACGTAAAGGTCATTATCATCCTCCCTAGGCTTATTCTAATCCAATAAGGGGTTTCAAACAATCTTGTGCATCCAATAACTGCGTTTGTGTCACAGGTTGAACATTTAGGTTATTTTCGTCATCCTTCAACTTATTCTAATTCAATTAGGGTTTTTAACCAATCTTGTGCATCCAATAAGTGCCTTTGTGTCATTGGTTGAACAATTAGTTCATTTTCGTCATCCTTCGACTTATTTTAATCCAATTAGGGTTTTTAACCAATCTTGTGCATCCAATAAGTGCCTTTGTTTCAATGGTAGAACATTTAGGTCATTTTCGTCATCCTTCTACTTATTTTAATCCAATTAGGGTTTTTATCCAATCTTGTGCATCCAATAAGTGTGTTTGTGTCATTGGTAGAATTTAGGTCATATTCGTCATCCTTCTTCTTATTCTAATTCAATTAGGGTTTTTAACCAATCTTATACATCCAATAAGTGCGTTTGTATCATTGGTTGAACATTTAGGTCATTTTCGTGATCCTTCGACTTATTCTAATCCAATTAGGGTTTTTCACCAATCTTGTACAGCCAATAAGTGCGTTTGTGTCATTGGTTGAACATTTAGGTCATTTTCGTGAACCTTCGACTTATTCTAATCCAATTAGGGTTTTTCACCAATATTGTGCATCGAATAAAGGTGTTTTTGTCATTGGTTGAACGTAAAGGTCATTTTCATCCTCCCTAGTCTTATTCTAATCCAATTAGGGGTTTCAATCAATCTTTTGCATCCAATAACTGCGTTTGTGTTACAGGTTGAACATTTAGGTTATTTTCGTCATCCTTAGACTTATTTGAAACCAATTAGGGATTTTAACCAATCTTGTGCATTTTATTAGTGGGTTTTTGTCATTGGTTGAACATTAACGTCATTTTCGTGATCCTTCGACTAATTCTAATCGAATTAGGGTTTTTAGCCAATCTTGTGCATCCTATAAGTGCGTTTGTGTCATTGGTTGAACATTTAGGTCATTTCCGTCATCCTTTGACTTATTGTATTCCAATTAGGGTTTTTGACCAATCTTGTGCATCCAATGAGTGTGTTTGTGTCATTGGTTGAACATTTTGTTCATTTTTATCATCCTTCGACTTATTCTAATCCAATTAGGGTTTTTAACAATTATTGTGCATCGAATAAAGGCGTTTGTGTCATTGGTTGAACGTAAAGGTCATTATCATCCTCCCTAGGCTTATTCTAATCCAATAAGGGGTTTCAAACAATCTTGTGCATCCAATAACTGCGTTTGTGTCACAGGTTGAACATTTAGGTTATTTTCGTCATCCTTCAACTTATTCTAATTCAATTAGGGTTTTTAACCAATCTTGTGCATCCAATAAGTGCCTTTGTGTCATTGGTTGAACAATTAGTTCATTTTCGTCATCCTTCGACTTATTTTAATCCAATTAGGGTTTTTAACCAATCTTGTGCATCCAATAAGTGCCTTTGTTTCAATGGTAGAACATTTAGGTCATTTTCGTCATCCTTCTACTTATTTTAATCCAATTAGGGTTTTTATCCAATGTTGTGCATCCAATAAGTGTGTTTGTGTCATTGGTAGAATTTAGGTCATATTCGTCATCCTTCTTCTTATTCTAATTCAATTAGGGTTTTTAACCAATCTTATACATCCAATAAGTGCGTTTGTATCATTGGTTGAACATTTAGGTCATTTTCGTGATCCTTCGACTTATTCTAATCCAATTAGGGTTTTTCACCAATCTTGTACAGCCAATAAGTGCGTTTGTGTCATTGGTTGAACATTTAGGTCATTTTCGTGAACCTTCGACTTATTCTAATCCAATTAGGGTTTTTCACCAATCTTGTTTATCCAATAAGTGCGTTTGTGTCATTGGTTGAACATTTAGGTCATTTTCGTGATCCTTCGACTTATCGTAATCCAATTAGGGTTTTTAACCAATCTTGTGCATCCAATAAGTGTGTTTGTGTCATTTGTTGTACATTTAGGTCATTTTCGTTATCCTTCGACTTATTTTAATCCAATTAGGGTTTTTGACCAATCTTGTGCATCCAATAAGTGCCTTTGTGTCAATGGTAGAACATTTAGGTCAAATTCGTCATCCTTCTACTTATTCTAATCCAATTAGGGTTTTTAACCAATCTTGTACATCCAATATGTGCATTTGTGTCATCGGTTGAACATTTAGGTCATTTTCGTATCCTTCAACTTATTCTAATCCAATTAGGGTTTTTAACCAATCTTGTGCATCCAATAAGTGTGTTTGTGTCATTTGTTGAACATTTAGGTCATTTTCGTCCTCCTTAGGCTTATTCTAATCCAATTAGGGTTTTTAACCATTCTTGTGCATCCAATAAGTGCGTTTGTGCCAATGGTTGAACAATCAGGTCATTTTCCTCATCATTCGACTTATTCTACTCCAATTAGGGTTTTTAACCAATCTTCTCCATTTTATTAATGGGTTTGTGTCATTGGTTGAACATTTAGGTCATTTTCGTCATCCTTCGACTTATTGTAATCCAATTAGGGATTTTGACCAATCTTGTGCATCCAATAAGTGTGTTTGTGTCACTGGTTGAACATTTTGGTCATTTTCGTCATCCTTCGACTTATTCTAATCCAATTAGGGTTTTTAAGCAATATTGTGCTTTGAATAAAGGCGTTTGTGTCATTGGTTGAACGTAAAGGTCATTTTCATCTTCCTTAGTCTTATTCTAATCCAATTAGGGGTTTCAATCAATCTTGTGCATCCAATAACTGCGTTTGTGTCACAGGTTGAACATTTAGGTTATTTTCGTCATCCTTCGACTTATTTTAATCCAACTAGTGTTTTTAACCAATCTTGTGCATTCAATAAGTGCGTTTGTGCCATTAGTAGAACATTTAGGTCATTTTCGTCATCCTTCGACTTATTTTAAGCCAATTAGGGTTTTTAATAAGTCTTGTGCATCCAAGAAGTGCGTTTGTGTCATTGGTAGAACATTTAGGTCATATTCGTCATCCTTCTACTTATTCTAATCCAATTAGGGTTTTTAACCAATCTCGTACATCCAATAAATGCGTTTGTGTCATTGGTTGAACATTTAGGTCATTTTCGTGATCCTTCGATTTATTCTAATCCAATTAGGGTTTTTAACCAATCTTGTGCATCCAATAAGTGTGTTTGTGTCATTTATTGAACATTTTGGTCATTTTCGTCCTCCTTAGGCTTACTCTAATCCAATTAGGGTTTTTAACGATTCTTGTGCATCAAATAAGTGCCTTTGTGCCATTGGTAGAACATTTAGGTCATTTTCGTCATCCTTCGACTTATTCTAATCCAATTACGGTTTTTAATCAATCTTGTGCATCCAATAAGTGCGTTTGTATCATTGGTTGAACATTTAGGTCATTTTCCTCATCCTTCGACTTATTCTACTCCAATTAGGGTTTTTAGCCAATCTTGTGCATCCTATAAGTGCGTTTGTGTCATTGGTTGAACATTTAGGTCATTTCCGTCATCCTTTGACTTATTCTATTCCATTTAGGGTTTTTGACCAATCTTGTGCATCCAATGAGTGTGTTTGTGTCATTGGTTGAACATTTTGGTCATTTTCATCATCCTTCGACTTATTCTAATCCAATTAGGGTTTTTAACAAATATTGTGCATCGAATAAAGGCGTTGGTGTCATTGGTTGAACATAAAGGTCATTTTCATGCTCCCTAGGCTTATTCTAATCCAATTAGAGGTTTCAATCAATCTTGTGCATCCAATAACTGCGTTTGTGTCACAGGTTGAACATTTAGGTTATTTTCGTCATCCTTCGACTTATTCTAGCTCAATTAGGGTTTTTAACCAATCTTGTGCATCCAATAAGTGCCTTTGTGTCAATGGTATATCATTTAGGTCATTTTCGTTATCCTTCGACTTATTTGAATCCAATTAGGGTTTTTGACCAATCATGTGCATCCAATAAGTGCGTTTGTGTCATTGGTAGAACATTTAGGTTATATTCGTCATCCTACTACTTATTCTAATCGAATTAGGGTTTTTAACCAATCCTGTGCATCCAATAAGTGCATTTCGGTCATAGGTTGAACATTTAGGTCATTTTCGAGATCCTTCGAGTTATTCTAATCCAACTACGGTTTTTAACCAATCTTGTACGTCCAATAAAGGTGTTTGTGTCATTAGTTGAACATATAGGTCATTTTCATCCTCCCTAGACTTATTTTAATCCAATTAGGGTTTTTAGCCAATCTTGTGCATTCAATAAGTGCGTTTGTGTCATTGGTTGAACAATTAGGTCATTTTCGTCATCCTTTAACTTATTCTAATCCAATTAGGGTTTTTAACCAATCTTGTGCATTTTATTAGTGGGTTTTTGTCAATGGTTGAACATTTAGTTCATTTTCGTCATCCTTCGACTTATTCTAATCCAATTAGGGTTTTTGACCATTCTTGTGCATCCAATAAGTGTGTTTGTGTCACTGGTTGAATATTTTAATCATTTTCGTCATCCTTCAACTTATTCTAATCCAATTAGGGTTTTTAACCAATATTGTGCATTGAATAAAGGTGTTTGTGTCATTGGTTGAACGTAAAGGTCATTTTCATCTTCCCTAGTCTTAATCTAATCCAATTAGGGGTTTCAATCAATCTTGTGCATCCAATAACTGTGTTTGTGTCACAGATTGAACATTTAGGTCATTTTTGTCCTCGTTAGGCTTATTCTAATCCAATTAGGGTTTTTAACCATTCTTGTGCATCCAATAAGTGCGTTTGTGTCAATGGTAGAACATTTAGGTCATTTTCGTCATGCTTCGAATTATTTTAATCCAATTAGGGTTTTTAACCAATCTTGTGCATCCAATAAGTGCGTTTGTGTCATTCGTAGAACATTTAGGTCATATTCATCATCCTTCTATTTATTTTAATCCAATTAGGGTTTTTAACCAATCTTGTACATCCAATAAGTGCGTCTGTGTCATTGGTCTAACATTTAGGTCATTTTCGTGATCCTTCGACTTATTCTTATCCAATTACGGTTTTTAACCAATCTTGTGCATCCAATAAGTGTGTTTGTGTCCTCCTTAGGCTTATTCTAATCCAATTAGGGTTTTTAACCATTCTTGTGCATCCAATATGCGCGTTTGTGTCAATGGTAGAACATTTAGGTCATTTTCGTCATCCTTCGAATTATTTTAATCCAATTAGGGTTTTTAACCAATCTTGTGCATCCAATAAGTGCGTTTGTGTCATTGGTAGAATATTTAGGTCATATTCGTCATCCTTCTACTTATTCTAATCCAATAAGGGTTTCTAACCAATCTTGTGCATCCAATAAGTGCCTTTGTATCAATGGTAGAACATTTAGGTCATTTTCGTTATCCTTCAACTTATTTGAATCCAATTAGGGTTTTTAACCAATCTTGTGCATCCAATAAGTGCGTTTGTGTCATTGGTAGAACATTTAGGTTATATTCGTCATCCTTCTACTTATTCTAATCCAATTAGGGTTTTTAACCAATCTTGTGCATCCAATAAGTGCATTTCTATCATTGGTTGAACATTTAGGTCATTTTCGAGATCCTTCGACTTATTCTAATCCAAATACGGTTTTTAACCAATCTTGTGCATCCAGTAAGTGTGTTTGTATCATTGGTTGAACATTTAGGTCATTTTCCTCATCCTTTGACTTATTCTAATTGAATTAGGGTTTTTAGCAAATCTTGTGCATCCTATAAGTGCGTTTGTGTCATTGGTTGAATATTTAGGTCATTTATGTCATCCTTTGACTTATTCTATTCCAATTAGGGTTTTTGACCAATCTTGTGCATCCAATGAGTGTGTTTGTGTCATTGGTTGAACATTTTGGTCATTTTCATCATCCTTCGACTTATTCTAATCCAATTAGGTTTTTAACCAATATTGTGCATCGAATAAAGGCGTTTGTGTCATTGGTTGAACATAAAGGTCATTTTCATCCTCCCTATGCTTATTCTAATCCAATTAGGGGTTTCAATCAATCTTGTGCATCCAATAACTGCGTTTGTGTCACAGGTTGAACATTTAGATTATTTTCGTCATCCTACGACTTATTCTAATTCAACTAGGGTTTTTGACCAATCTTGTGCATCCAATAAGTGCCTTTGTGTCAATGGTAGAACATTTAGGTCATTTTCGTTATCCTTCGACTTATTTGAATCCAATTAGGGTTTTTAACCAATCTTGTACATCCAATAAGTGCGTTTGTGTCATTGGTAGAACATTTAGGTTATATTCGTCATCCTTCTACTTATTCTCATCCAATTAGGGTTTTTAACCAATCTTGTGCATCCAATAAGTGCATTTCTGTCATTGGTTGAACATTTAGGTCATTTTCGAGATCCTTCGACTTATTCTAATCCAACTACGGTTTTTAACCAATCTTGTGCATCCAATAAAGGTGTTTGTGTCATTGGTTGAACATTTAGGTCATATTTGCATCCTTCTACTTATTCTAATCCACTTAGGGTTTTTAACCAATCTTGTGTCATTGGTTTAACATTTATGTCATTTTCGTGGTCCTTCGACTTATTCTAATCCAATTACGGTTTTTAACCAATCTTGTGCATCCAATAAGTGTGTTTCTGTCATTTGTTGAACATTTAGATCATTTTCGTCCTCCTTAGGGTTATTCTAATCCAATTAGGGTTTTTAACCATTCTTGTGCATCCAATAAGTGCGTTTGTGCCAATGGTAGAACATTTAGGTCATATTCGTCATCCTTCTACTTAATCTAATCCAATTAGGGTTTTTAACCAATCTTGTGCATTCAATAAGTGCATTTCTGTCATAGGTTGAACATTTAGGTCATTTTCGAGATCCTTCGACTTATTCTAATCCAACTACGATTTTTAACCAATCTTGTATGTCCAATAAACGTGTTTGTGTCATTAGTTGAACATATAGGTCGTTTTCATCCTCCCTAGACTTATTTTAATCAAATTAGGGTTTTTAGCCAATCTTGTGCATTCAATAAGTGCGGTTGTGTCATTGGTTGAACATTTAGGTCATTTTCGTCATCCTTCAACTTATTCTAATCCAATTAGGGTTTTTAACCAATCTTGTGCATTTTATTAGTGGGTTTTTGTCAATGGTTGAACATTTACTTCATTTTCGTCATCTTTCGACTTATTCTAATCCAATTAGGGTTTTTGACCATTCTTGTGCATCCAATAAGTGCATTTGTGTCACTGGTTGAACATTTTGGTCATTTTCGTCATCCTTCGACTTATTCTAATCCAATTAGGGTTTTTAACCAATATTGTGCATCGAATAAAGGCGTTTGTGTCATTGGTTGAACGTAAAGGTCATTTTCATCTTCCCTAGTTTTATTCTAATCCAATTAGGGGTTTCAATCAATCTTGTGCATCCAATAACTGTGTTTGTGTCACAGATTGAACATTTAGGTCATTTTTGTCCTCGTTAGGCTTATTCTAATCCAATTACGGTTTTTAACCAATCTTGTGCATCCAATAAGTGCGTTTGTGTCATTGGTAGAACATTTAGGTCATATTTGTCATCCTTCTATTTATTTTAATCCAATTAGGGTTTTTAACCAATCTTGTACATCCAATAAGTGCGTCTGTGTCATTGGTCTAACATTTAGCTCATTTTCGTGATCCTTCGACTTATTCTAATCCAATTACGGTTTTTAACCAATCTTGTGCATCCAATAAGTGTGTTTGTGTCATTTGTTGAACATTTAGAACATTTTCGTCCTCCTTAGGCTTATTCTAATCCAATTAGGGTTTTTAACCATTCTTGTGCATCCAATAAGCGCGTTTGTGTCAATAGTAGAACATTTAGGTCATTTTCGTCATCCTTCGAATTATTTTAATCCAATTAGGGTTCTTAACCAATCTTGTGCATCCAATAAGTGCGTTTGTGTCATTGGTAGAATATTTAGGTCATATTCGTCATCCTTCTACTTATTCTAATCCCATAAGGGTTTTTAACCAATCTTGTGCATCCAATAAGTGCATTTCTGTCATTGGTTGAACATTTAAGTCATTTTCGAGATCCTTCGACTTATTCTAATCCAACTACGGATTTTAACCAATCTTGTGCATCCAATAAAGGTGTTTGGTTCATTGGTTGAATATATAGGTCGTTTTCATCCTCCCTAGACTTATTCTAATCCAATTAGGGTTTTTAGCCAATCTTGTGCATTCAATAAGTGCGTTTGTGTCATTGGTTGAACATTTAGGTCATTTTCGTCATCCTTCAACTTATTATAATCCAATTATTGTTTTTAACCAATCTTGTGCATTTTATTAGTGGGTTTGTGTCATAAGTTGAACATTTAGTTCATTTTCGTCATCCTTCGATTTATTCTAATCCAATTAGGGTTTTTGACCAATCTTGTGCATCCAATAAGTGCGTTTGTGTCACTGGTTGAACATTTTGGTCATTTTCGTCATCCTTCGACTTATTCTAATCCAATTAGGGATTTTAACCAATATTGTGCATCGAATAAAGGCGTTTCAGTCATTGGTTGAACGTAAAGGTCATTTTCATCTTCCCTAGCCTTATTCTAATCCAATTAGGGGTTTCAATCAATCTTGTGCTTCCAATAACTGTGTTTGTGTCACAGGTTGAACATTTAGGTTATTTTCGTCATCCTTCGACTTATTTTAATCCAATTAGGGTTTTTAACCAATCTTGTGCATTCAATAAGTGCGTTTGTGACATTAGTAGAACATTTAGGTCATTTTCGTCATCCTTCTACTTATTTTAATCCAATTAGGGTTTTTAATAAATCTATTGCATCCAATAAGCGCGTTTGTGTCATTGGTAGAACATTTAGGTCATATTTGTCATCCTTCTACTTATTCTAATCCAATTAGGGTTTTTAATCAATCTTGTACATCCAATAAGTGCGTTTGTGTCATTGGTTTAACATTTAGGTCATTTTCGTGATCCTTCGACTTATTCTAATTCAATTAGGGTTTTTAACCAATCTTGTGCATCCAATAAGTGTGTTTGTGTCATTTGTTGAACATTTAGGTCATTTTCGTCCTCCTTAGGCTTATTCTAATCCAATTATGGTTTTTAACAATTCTTGTGCATCCAATAAGTGCGTTTGTGTCAATGGTAGAACATTAAGGTCATTTTCAACATCCTTCGAATTATTTTAATCCAATTAAGGTTTTTAACCAATCTTGTGCATCCAATAAGTGCGTTTGTGTCATTGGTAGAACATTTAGGTCATATTCGTCATCCTTCTACTAATTCTAATCCAATTAGGGTTTTAAACCAATCTTGTGCATCCAATAAGTGCATTTCTGTCATTGGTTGAACATTTAGGTCATTTTCCTCATCCTTCGACTTATTCTAATCCAATTACGGTTTTTAAACAATTTTGTGGATTTTATTAGTGGGTTTGTGTCATTGGTTGAACATTTAGGTCGTTTCGGTGATCCTTCGACTTATTCTAATCGAATTAGGGTTTTAAACCAATCTTGTACATCCAATAAGTGTGTTTGTGTCATTGGTTGAACATTTAGGTCATTTTCGCCATCCTTCGACTTATTCTAATCCAATTAGGGTTTTTGACCAATCATGTGCATCCAATAAGTGCGTTTGTGTCACTAGTTGATCATTTTGGTCATTTTCGTCGTCCTTCGACTTATTCTAATCCAATTAGGGTTTTTACCCAATATTGTGCATCGAATAAAGGCGTTTGTGTCATTGGTTGAACGTAAAGGTCATTTATCCTCCCTAGTCTTATTCTAATCCAATTAGGGGTTTCAATCAATCTTGTGCATCTAATAACTGCGTTTGTGTCACAAGATGAACATTTAGGTTATTTTCGTCATCCTTCGACTTATTTTAATCCAATTAGGGTTTTTAACCAAACATGTGAATTCAATAAGTGCGTTTGTGCCATTGGTAGAACATTTAGGTCATTTTCGTCATCCTTCGATTTATTTTAATCCAATTAGGGTTTTTAATAAATCTTTTGCATCCAATAACTGCGTTTCTGTCATTGGTAGAACATTTAGGTCATATTCATCATCCTTCTATTTATTGTAATCCAATTAGGGTTTTTAACCAATCTTGTACATCCAATAAGTGCATTTGTGTCATTGGTTGAACATTTAGGTCATTTTTCTGATCCTTCGACTTATTCTAATCCAATTAGGGTTTTTAACCAATCTTGTGCATCCAATAAGTGTGTTTGTGTGAATGGTAGAACATTAAGGTCATTTTCGTCATCCTTCGAATTATTTTAATCCAATTAGGGTTTTTAACCAATCTTGTGCATCCAATAAGTGCGTTTGTGTCATTGGTAGAACATTTAGGTCATATTCGTCATCCTTCTACTTATTCTAATCCAATTAGGGTTTTTAACCAATCTTGTGCATCCAATAACGGTGTTTGTGTCATTGGTTGAACATATACGTCGTTTTCATCCTACCTAGACTTATTCTAATCCAATTAGGGCTTTCAATCAATCTTGTGCATCCAATAACTGCGTTTGTGTCACAAGATGAACATTTAGGTTATTTTCGTCATCCTTCGACTTATTTTAATCCAATTAGGGTTTTTAACCAAACATGTGCATTCAATAAGTGCGTTTGTGCCATTGGTAGAACATTTAGGTCATTTTTGTCATCCTTCGATTTATTTTAATCCAATTAGGGTTTTTAATAAATCTTTTGCATCCAATAACTGCGTTTGTGTCATTGGTAGAACATTTAGGTCATATTCGTCATCCTTCTACTTATTATAATCCAATTAGGGTTTTTAACCAATCTTGTACATCCAATAAGTGCATTTGTGTCATTGGTTGAACATTTAGGTCATTTTCCTGATCCTTCGACTTATTCTAATCCAATTAGGGTTTTTAACCAATCTTGTGCATCCAATAAGTGTGTTTGTGTCATTTGTTGAACATTTAGGTCATTTTCGTCCTCCTTAGGCTTATTCTAATCCAATTAGGGTTTTTAACCATTCTTGTGCATCCAATAAGTGCGTTTGTGTCAATAGTAGAACATTTAGGTCATTTTCGTCATGCTTCGAATTATTTTAATCCAATTAGGGTTTTTAACCAATCTTGTGCATCCAATAAGTGCGTTTGTTTCAATGGTAGAACATTTAGGTCATTTTTCGTCATTCTTCGACTTATTTTAAGCCAATTAGGGTTTTTAATAAATCTTGTGCATCCAATAACTGCGTTTGTGTCATTGGTAGAACATCTAGGTCATATTCGTCATCATTCTAGTTATTGTAATCCAATTAGGGTTTTTAACTAATCTTGTACATCCAATTAGTGCGTTTGTGTCATTGGTAGAACATTTTGGTCATATTCGTCATCCTTCTACTTATTCTAATCCAATTAGGGTTTTTAACCAATCTTGTACATCCAATAAGTGCGTTTGTGTCATTGGTTGAACATTTAGGTTATTTTCGTGATCCTTCGACTTATTCTACTCCAATTAGGGTTTTTAACCAATCTTGTGCATCCAATAAATGTGTTTGTGTCAATGGTAGAACATTAAGGTCATTTTCGTCATCCTTCGAATTATTTTAATCCAATTAGGGTTTTTAACCAATCTTGTGCATCCAATAAGTGCGTTTGTGTCATTGGTAGAACATTTAGGTCATATTCGTCATCCTTCTACTTATACTAATCCAATTAGGGTTTTTAACTAATCTTGTGCATCCAACAAGTGCATTTCTGTCATTGGTTGAACATTTAGGTCATTTTCGAGATCCTTCGACTTATTCTAATCCAATTACGGTTTTTAACCAATCTTGTGCATCCAATAACGGTGTTTGTGTCATTGGTTGAACATATACGTCGTTTTCATCCTACCTAGACTTATTCTAATCCAATTAGGGTTTTTAACCAATGTTGTGCATCCAATAAAGGCATTGTGTCATTGGTTGAACATGTAGGTTATTTTCGTTATCCTTCGATTTATTCTAATCCAATTGGGTTTTTAACCAATCTTGTGCATCCAATAAGTGCTCTTGTGCCGTTAGTAGAACATTTAGGTCATTTTCGTGATCCTTCGACTTATTCTAATCCAATTAGGGTTTTTAACCAATCTTGTGCATCTAATAAGTGTGTTTGTGTCATTTGTTGAACATTTAGGTCATTTTCGTCCTCCTTAGGCTTATTCTAATCCAATTAGGGTTTTTAACAATTCTTGTGCATCCAATAAGTGCGTTTGGGTCAATGGTAGAACATTAAGGTCATTTTCGTCATCCTTCGAATTATTTTAATCCAATTAGGGTTTTTAACCAATCTTGTGCAATCAATAAGTGCATTTCTGTCATTGGTTGAACATTTAGGTCATTTTCGAGATCCTTTGACTTATTCTAATCCAACTACGGTTTTTAACCAATCTTGTGCATCCAATAAAGGTGTTTGTGTCATTGGTTGAACATATTGGTCGTTTTCATCCTTTCTAGACTTATTCTAATCAAATTAGGGTTTTTAATCAATCTTGTGCATCCAATAAGTGCGTTTGTGTCATTGGTTGAACATTTAGGTCGTTTTCGTCATCCTTCAACTTATTCTAATCCAATTAGGGTTTTTAACCAATCTTGTGCATCCAATAAGTGTGTTTGTGTTGTTTGTTGAACATTTAGCTCATTTTCGGCCACGTTAGGCTTATTCTAATCCAATTAGGGTTTTGAACCATTCTTGTGCATCCAATAAGTGCGTTTGTATCATTAGTTGAACATTTAGGTTATTTTCCTCGTCCTTCGACTTATTCTACTCCAATTAGGGTTTTTAACCAATCTTGTGCATTTTATTAGTGGGTTTGTGGCATTGGTTGAACATTTAGGTCATTTTCGTCATCTTTCGACTTATTCTAATCCAATTAGGGTTTTTGACCAATCTTGTGCATCCAATAAGTGCGTTTGTGTCACTGGTTGAACATTTTGGTCATTTTCGTCTTTCTTCGACTTATTCTAATCCAATTATGGGTTTTAACCAATATTGTGCATCGAATGAAGGCGTTTGTGTCATTGGTTGAACGTAAAGGTGATTTTCATCCTCCCTAGTCTTATTCTAATCCAATTAGGGGTTTCAATCAATCTTGTGCATCCAATAACTGCGTTTGCGTCACACGTTGAACATTTAAGTTATTTTCGTCATCCTTCGACTTATTTCAATCCAATTAGGGTTTTTAACCAATCTGGTGTATTCAATAAGTGCGTTTGTGCCATTGGTAGAACATTGAAGTCATTTTCGTCATCCTTCTACTTATTTTAATCCAAATAGGGTTTTTAACCAATCTTGTGCATCCAATAAGTGTGTTTGTGTCATTGGTAGAATTTAGGTCATATTCGTCATCCTTCTACTTATTCTAATCCAATTAGGGTTTTTAACCAATCTTATACATCCAATAAGTGCGTTTGTGTCATTGGTTGAACATTTAGGTCATTTTCGTGATCCTTCGACTTATTCTAATCCAATTAGGGTTTTTCACCAATCTTGTACATCCAATAAGTGCGTTTGTGTCATTGGTTGAACATTTAGGTCATTTTCGTGAACCTTCGACTTATTCTAATCCAATTAGGGTTTTTCACCAATCTTGTTTATCCAATAAGTGCGTTTGTGTCATTGGTTGAACATTTAGGTCATTTTCGTGATCCTTCGACTTATCGTAATCCAATCAGGGTTTTTAACCAATCTTGTGCATCCAATAAGTGTGTTTGTGTCATTTGTTGTACATTTAGGTCATTTTCGTTATCCTTCGACTTATTCTAATCCAATTAGGGTTTTTAACCAATCTTGTGCATCCAATAAGTGTGTTTGTGTCATTTATTGAACATTTAAGTCATTTTCGTCCTCCTTAGGCTTATTCTAATCCAATTAGGGTTTTTAACGATTCTTGTGCATCAAATAAGTGCCATTGGTAGAACATTTAGGTCATTTTCGTCATCCTTCGACTTATTCTAATCCAATTAGGGTTTTTAAGCAATATTGTGCTTTGAATAAAGGCGTTTGTGTCATTGGTTGAACGTAAAGGTCATTTTCATCTTCCCTAGTCTTATTCTAATCCAATTAGGGGTTTCAATCAATCTTGTGCATCCAATAACTGCATTTGTGTCACAGGTTGAACATTTAGGTTATTTTCGTCATCCTTCGACTTATTTTAATCCAATTAGTGTTTTTAACCAATCTTGTGCATTCAATAAGTGCGTTTGTGCCATTAGTAGAACATTTAGGTCATTTTCGTCATCCTTCGACTTATTTTAAGCCAATTAGGGTTTTTAATAAGTCTTGTGCATCCAATAAGTGCGTTTGTGTCATTGGTAGAACATTTAGGTCATATTTGTCATCCTTCTACTTATTCTAATCCAATTAGAGTTTTTAACCAATCTCGTACATCCAATAAATACGTTTGTGTCTTTGGTTGAACATTTAGGTCATTTTCGTGATCCTACGACTTATTCTAATCCAATTAGGGTTTTTAACCAATCTTGTGCATCCAATAAGTGTGTTTGTGTCATTTATTGAACATTTAGGTCATTTTCGTCCTCCTTAGGCTTATTCTAATCCAATTAGGGTTTTTAGCGATTCTTGTGCATCAAATAAGTGCCTTTGTGTCATTGGTTGAACATTTAGGTCATTTTCGTGATCCTTCGACTTATCGTAATCCAATTAGGGTTTTTCACCAATCTTGTACATCCAATAAGTGCGTTTGTGTCATTGGTTGAACATTTAGGTCATTTTCGTGAACCTTCGACTTATTCTAATCCAATTAGGGTTTTTCACCAATCTTGTTTATCCAATAAGTGCGTTTGTGTCATTGGTTGAACATTTAGGTCATTTTCGTGATCCTTCGACTTATCGTAATCCAATAAGGGTTTTTAACCAATCTTGTGCATCCAATAAGTGTGTTTGTGTCATTTGTTGTACATTTAGGTCATTTTCGTTATCCTTCGACTTATTCTAATCCAATTAGGGTTTTTAACCAATCTTGTGCATCTAATAAGTGTGTTTGTGTCATTTGTTGAACATTTAGGTCATTTTCGTCCTCCTTAGGCTTATTCTAATCCAATTAGGGTTTTTAACAATTCTTGTGCATCCAATAAGTGCGTTTGGGTCAATGGTAGAACATTAAGGTCATTTTCGTCATCCTTCGAATTATTTTAATCCAATTAGGGTTTTTAACCAATCTTGTGCAATCAATAAGTGCATTTCTGTCATTGGTTGAACATTTAGGTCATTTTCGAGATCCTTTGACTTATTCTAATCCAACTACGGTTTTTAACCAATCTTGTGCATCCAATAAAGGTGTTTGTGTCATTGGTTGAACATATTGGTCGTTTTAATCCTTTCTAGACTTATTCTAATCAAATTAGGGTTTTTAATCAATCTTGTGCATCCAATAAGTGTGTTTGTGTCATTGGTTGAACATTTTGTTCATTTTTATCATCCTTCGACTTATTCTAATCCAATTAGGGTTTTTAACAATTATTGTGCATCGAATAAAGGCGTTTGTGTCATTGGTTGAACGTAAAGGTCATTATCATCCTCCCTAGGCTTATTCTAATCCAATAAGGGGTTTCAAACAATCTTGTGCATCCAATAACTGCGTTTGTGTCACAGGTTGAACATTTAGGTTATTTTCGTCATCCTTCAACTTATTCTAATTCAATTAGGGTTTTTAACCAATCTTGTGCATCCAATAAGTGCCTTTGTGTCATTGGTTGAACAATTAGTTCATTTTCGTCATCCTTCGATTTATTTTAATCCAATTAGGGTTTTTAACCAATCTTGTGCATCCAATAAGTGCCTTTGTTTCAATGGTAGAACATTGAGGTCATTTTCGTCATCCTTCTACTTATTTTAATCCAATTAGGGTTTTTATCCAATCTTGTGCATCCAATAAGTGTGTTTGTGTCATTGGTAGAATTTAGGTCATATTCGTCATCCTTCTTCTTATTCTAATTCAATTAGGGTTTTTAACCAATCTTATACATCCAATAAGTGCGTTTGTATCATTGGTTGAACATTTAGGTCATTTTCGTGATCCTTCGACTTATTCTAATCCAATTAGGGTTTTTCACCAATCTTGTACAGCCAATAAGTGCGTTTGTGTCATTGGTTGAACATTTAGGTCATTTTCGTGAACCTTCGACTTATTCTAATCCAATTAGGGTTTTTCACCAATCTTGTTTATCCAATAAGTGCGTTTGTGTCATTGGTTGAACATTTAGGTCATTTTCGTGATCCTTCGACTTATCGTAATCCAATTAGGGTTTTTAACCAATCTTGTGCATCCAATAAGTGTGTTTGTGTCATTTGTTGTACATTTAGGTCATTTTCGTTATCCTTCGACTTATTTTAATCCAATTAGGGTTTTTGACCATTCTTGTGCATCCAATAAGTGCGTTTGTGCCAATGGTTGAACAATCAGGTCATTTTCCTCATCATTCGACTTATTCTACTCCAATTAGGGTTTTTAACCAATCTTCTCCATTTTATTAATGGGTTTGTGTCATTGGTTGAACATTTAGGTCATTTTCGTCATCCTTCGACTTATTGTAATCCAATTAGGGATTTTGACCAATCTTGTGCATCCAATAAGTGTGTTTGTGTCACTGGTTGAACATTTTGGTCATTTTGGTCATCCTTCGACTTATTCTAATCCAATTAGGGTTTTTAAGCAATATTGTGCTTTGAATAAAGGCGTTTGTGTCATTGGTTGAACGTAAAGGTCATTTTCATCTTCCTTAGTCTTATTCTAATCCAATTAGGGGTTTCAATCAATCTTGTGCATCCAATAACTGCGTTTGTGTCACAGGTTGAACATTTAGGTTATTTTCGTCATCCTTCGACTTATTTTAATCCAACTAGTGTTTTTAACCAATCTTGTGCATTCAATAAGTGCGTTTGTGCCATTGGTAGAACATTTAGGTCATATTCGTCATCCTTCTACTTATTCTAATCCAATTAGGGTTTTTAACCAATCTCGTACATCCAATAAATGCGTTTGTGTCATTGGTTGAACATTTAGGTCATTTTCGTGATCCTTCGATTTATTCTAATCCAATTAGGGTTTTTAACCAATCTTGTGCATCCAATAAGTGTGTTTGTGTCATTTATTGAACATTTAGGTCATTTTCGTCCTCCTTAGGCTTACTCTAATCCAATTAGGGTTTTTAACGATTCTTGTGCATCAAATAAGTGCCTTTGTGCCATTGGTAGAACATTTAGGTCATTTTCGTCATCCTTCGACTTATTCTAATCCAATTACGGTTTTTAATCAATCTTGTGCATCCAATAAGTGCGTTTGTATCATTGGTTGAACATTTAGGTCATTTTCCTCATCCTTCGACTTATTCTACTCCAATTAGGGTTTTTAACCAATCTTGTGCATTTTATTAGTGGGTTTTTGTCATTGGTTGAACATTAACGTCATTTCCGTGATCCTTCGACTAATTCTAATCGAATTAGGGTTTTTAGCCAATCTTGTGCATCCTATAAGTGCGTTTGTGTCATTGGTTGAACATTTAAGTCATTTCCGTCATCCTTTGACTTATTCTATTCCAATTAGGGTTTTTGACCAATCTTGAGCATCCAATGAGTGTGTTTGTGTCATTGGTTGAACATTTTGGTCATTTTCATCATCCTTCGACTTATTCTAATCCAATTAGGGTTTTTAACCAATATTGTGCATCGAATAAAGGCGTTTGTGTCATTGGTTGAACATAAAGGTCATTTTCATCCTCCCTAGGCTTATTCTAATCCAATTAGGGGTTTCAATCAATCTTGTGTATCCAATAACTGCGTTTGTTTCACAGGTTGAACATTTAGGTTATTTTCGTCATCCTACAACTTTTTCTAATTCAACTAGGGTTTTTAACCAATCTTGTGCATCCAATAAATGCCTTTGTGTCAATGGTTGAACAATTAGTTCATTTTCATCATCCTTCGACTTATTTTAATCCAATTAGGGTTTCTAACCAATCTTGTGCATCCAATAAGTGCCTTTGTGTCAATGGTAGAACATTTAGGTCATTTTCGTTATCCTTCGACTTATTTGAATCCAATTAGGGTTTTTAACCAATCTTGTGCATCCAATAAGTGCGTTTGTGTCATTGGTAGAACATTTAGGTTATATTCGTCATCCTTCTACTTATTCTAATCCGATTAGTGTTTTTAACCAATCTTGTGCATTCAACAAGTGCGTTTGTGCCATTAGTAGAACATTTAGGTCATTTTCGTGATCCTTCGACTTATTCTAATCCAATTAGGGTTTTTAACCAATCTTGTGCATCCAATAAGTGTGTTTGTGTCATTTGTTGAACATTTAGGTCATATTCGTCATCCTTCTACTTATTCTAATCCAATTAGGGTTTTTAACCATTCTTGTGCATCCAATAAGTGCGTTTGTGCCAATGGTAGAACATTTAGGTCATTTTCGTCATCCTTCGACTTATTCTAATCCAATTACGGTTTTTCATCAATCTTGTGCATTTTATTAGTGGGTTTTTGTCATTGGTTGAACATTAACGTCATTTTCGTGATCCTTGGACTAATTCTAATCGAATTAGGGTTTTTAGCCAATCTTGTGCATCCTATAAGTGCGTTTGTTTCATTGGTTGAACATTTAGGTCATTTCCGTCATCCTTTGACTTATTCTATTCCAATTAGGGTTTTTGACCAATCTTGTGCATCCAATGAGTGTGTTTGTGTCATTGGTTGAACATTTCGGTCATTTTCATCATCCTTCGACTTATTCTAATCCAATTAGGGTTTTTAACCAATATTGTGCATCGAATAAAGGCGTTTGTGTCATTGGTTGAACATAAAGGTCATTTTCATCCTCCCTAGGCTTATTCTAATCCAATTAGGGGTTTCAATCAATCTTGTGCATCCAATAACTGCGTTTGTGTCACAGGTTGAACATTTAGGTTATTTTCGTCATCCTACGACTTATTCTAATTCAACTAGGGTTTTAACCAATCTTGTGCATCCAATAAGTGCCTTTGTGTCATTGGTTGAACATTTAGGTCATATTCGTCATCCTTATACTTATTCTAATCCAATTAGGGTTTTTAACCAATCTTGTACATCCAATAAGTGCGTTTGTGTCATTGGTTGAACATTTATGTCATTTTCGTGATCCTTCGACTTATTCTAATCCAATTAGGGTTTTTAACCAATCTTGTGCATCCAATAAGTGTGTTTGTGTCATTTGTTGAACATTTAGGTCATTTTCGTCCTCCTTAGGCTTATTCTAATCCAATTAGGGTTTTTAACCATTCTTGTGCATCCAATAAGTGCGTTTGTGCTAATGGTAGAACATTTAGGTCATTTTCGTCATCCTTCGACTTATTCTAATCCAATTACGGTTTTTAATCAATCTTGTGCATCCAATAAGTGCGTTTGTATCATTGGTTGAACATTTAGGTCATTTTCCTCATCCTTCGACTTATTCTAATTGAATTAGGGTTTTTAGCCAATCTTGTGCATCCTATAAGTGCGTTTGTGTCATTGGTTGAACATTTAGGTCATTTCCGTCATCCTTTGACTTATTCTATTCCAATTAGGGTTTTTGACCAATCTTGTGCATCCAATGAGTGTGTTTGTGTCATTGGTTGAACATTTTGGTCATTTTCATCATCCTTCGACTTATTCTAATCCAATTAGGGTTTTTAACAAATATTGTGCATCGAATAAAGGCGTTGGTGTCATTGGTTGAACATAAAGGTCATTTTCATGCTCCCTAGGCTTATTCTAATCCAATTAGAGGTTTCAATCAATCTTGTGCATCCAATAACTGCGTTTGTGTCACAGGTTGAACATTTAGGTTATTTTCGTCATCCTTCGACTTATTCTAATTCAATTAGGGTTTTTAACCAATCTTGTGCATCCAATAAGTGCCTTTGTGTCAATGGTTGAACAATTAGTTCATTTTCATCATCCTTCGACTTGTTTTAATCCAATTAGGGTTTCTAACCAATGTTGTGCATCCAATAAGTGCCTTTGTGTCAATGGTATATCATTTAGGTCATTTTCGTTATCCTTCGACTTATTTGAATCCAATTAGGGTTTTTGACCAATCATGTGCATCCAATAAGTGCGTTTGTGTCATTGGTAGAACATTTAGGTTATATTCGTCATCCTTCTACTTATTCTAATCGAATTAGGGTTTTTAACCAATCTTGTGCATCCAATAAGTGCATTTCGGTCATAGGTTGAACATTTAGGTCATTTTCGAGATCCTTCGAGTTATTCTAATCCAACTACAGTTTTTAACCAATCTTGTACGTCCAATAAAGGTGTTTGTGTCATTAGTTGAACATATAGGTCATTTTCATCCTCCCTAGACTTATTTTAATCCAATTAGGGTTTTTAGCCAATCTTGTGCATTCAATAAGTGCGTTTGTGTCATTGGTTGAACAATTAGGTCATTTTCGTCATCCTTTAACTTATTCTAATCCAATTAGGGTTTTTAACCAATCTTGTGCATTTTATTAGTGGGTTTTTGTCAATGGTTGAACATTTAGTTCATTTTCGTCATCCTTCGACTTATTCTAATCCAATTAGGGTTTTTGACCATTCTTGTGCATCCAATAAGTGTGTTTGTGTCACTGGTTGAACATTTTAATCATTTTCGTCATCCTTCGACTTATTCTAATCTAATTAGGGTTTTTAACCAATATTGTGCATTGAATAAAGGTGTTTGTGTCATTGGTTGAACGTAAAGGTCATTTTCATCTTCCCTAGTCTTAATCTAATCCAATTAGGGGTTTCAATCAATCTTGTGCATCCAATAACTGTGTTTGTGTCACAGATTGAACATTTAGGTCATTTTTGTCCTCGTTAGGCTTATTCTAATCCAATTAGGGTTTTTAACCATTCTTGTGCATCCAATAAGTGCGTTTGTGTCAATGGTAGAACATTTAGGTCATTTTCGTCATGCTTCGAATTATTTTAATCCAATTAGGGTTTTTAACCAATCTTGTGCATCCAATAAGTGCGTTTGTGTCATTCGTAGAACATTTAGGTCATATTCATCATCCTTCTATTTATTTTAATCCAATTAGGGTTTTTAACCAATCTTGTACATCCAATAAGTGCGTCTGTGTCATTGGTCTAACATTTAGGTCATTTTCGTGATCCTTCGACTTATTCTAATCCAATTACGGTTTTTAACCAATCTTGTGCATCCAATAAGTGTGTTTGTGTCCTCCTTAGGCTTATTCTAATCCAATTAGGGTTTTTAACCATTCTTGTGCATCCAATAAGCGCGTTTGTGTCAATGGTAGAACATTTAGGTCATTTTCGTCATCCTTCGAATTATTTTAATCCAATTAGGGTTTTTAACCAATCTTGTGCATCCAATAAGTGCGTTTGTGTCATTGGTAGAATATTTAGGTCATATTCGTCGTCCTTCTACTTATTCTAATCCAATAAGGGTTTCTAACCAATCTTGTGCATCCAATAAGTGCCTTTGTATCAATGGTAGAACATTTAGGTCATTTTCGTTATCCTTCAACTTATTTGAATCCAATTAGGGTTTTTAACCAATCTTGTGCATCCAATAAGTGCGTTTGTGTCATTGGTAGAACATTTAGGTTATATTCGTCATCCTTCTACTTATTCTAATCCAATTAGGGTTTTTAACCAATCTTGTGCATCCAATAAGTGCATTTCTATCATTGGTTGAACATTTAGGTCATTTTCGAGATCCTTCGACTTATTCTAATCCAAATACGGTTTTTAACCAATCTTGTGCATCCAGTAAGTGCGTTTGTATCATTGGTTGAACATTTAGGTCATTTTCCTCATCCTTTGACTTATTCTAATTGAATTAGGGTTTTTAGCAAATCTTGTGCATCCTATAAGTGCGTTTGTGTCATTGGTTGAATATTTAGGTCATTTCTGTCATCCTTTGACTTATTCTATTCCAATTAGGGTTTTTGACCAATCTTGTGCATCCAATGAGTGTGTTTGTGTCATTGGTTGAACATTTTGGTCATTTTCATCATCCTTCGACTTATTCTAATCCAATTAGGGTTTTTAACCAATATTGTGCATCGAATAAAGGCGTTTGTGTCATTGGTTGAACATAAAGGTCATTTTCATCCTCCCTATGCTTATTCTAATCCAATTAGGGGTTTCAATCAATCTTGTGCATCCAATAACTGCGTTTGTGTCACAGGTTGAACATTTAGATTATTTTCGTCATCCTACAACTTATTCTAATTCAACTAGGGTTTTTGACCAATCTTGTGCATCCAATAAGTGCCTTTGTGTCAATGGTAGAACATTTAGGTCATTTTCGTTATCCTTCGACTTATTTGAATCCAATTAGGGTTTTTAACCAATCTTGTACATCCAATAAGTGCGTTTGTGTCATTGGTAGAACATTTAGGTTATATTCGTCATCCTTCTACTTATTCTCATCCAATTAGGGTTTTTAACCAATCTTGTGCATCCAATAAGTGCATTTCTGTCATTGGTTGAACATTTAGGTCATTTTCTAGATCCTTCGACTTATTCTAATCCAACTACGGTTTTTAACCAATCTTGTGCATCCAATAAAGGTGTTTGTGTCATTGGTTGAACATTTAGGTCATATTTGCATCCTTCTACTTATTCTAATCCACTTAGGGTTTTTAACCAATCTTGTGTCATTGGTTTAACATTTATGTCATTTTCGTGGTCCTTCGACTTATTCTAATCCAATTACGGTTTTTAACCAATCTTGTGCATCCAATAAGTGTGTTTCTGTCATTTGTTGAACATTTAGATCATTTTCGTCCTCCTTAGGGTTATTCTAATCCAATTAGGGTTTTTAACCATTCTTGTGCATCCAATAAGTGCGTTTGTGCCAATGGTAGAACATTTAGGTCATATTCGTCATCCTTCTACTTAATCTAATCCAATTAGGGTTTTTAACCAATCTTGTGCATTCAATAAGTGCATTTCTGTCATAGGTTGAACATTTAGGTCATTTTCGAGATCCTTCGACTTATTCTAATCCAACTACGGTTTTTAACCAATCTTGTACGTCCAATAAACGTGTTTGTGTCCTTAGTTGAACATATAGGTCGTTTTCATCCTCCCTAGACTTATTTTAATCAAATTAGGGTTTTTAGCCAATCTTGTGCATTCAATAAGTGCGGTTGTGTCATTGGTTGAACATTTAGGTCATTTTCGTCATCCTTCAACTTATTCTAATCCAATTAGGGTTTTTAACCAATCTTGTGCATTTTATTAGTGGGTTTTTGTCAATGGTTGAACATTTACTTCATTTTCGTCATCTTTCGACTTATTCTAATCCAATTAGGGTTTTTGACCATTCTTGTGCATCCAATAAGTGCATTTGTGTCATTGGTTGAACATTTTGGTCATTTTCGTCATCCTTCGACTTATTCTAATCCAATTAGGGTTTTTAACCAATATTGTGCATCGAATAAAGGCGTTTGTGTCATTGGTTGAACGTAAAGGTCATTTTCATCTTCCCTAGTTTTATTCTAATCCAATTAGGGGTTTCAATCAATCTTGTGCATCCAATAACTGTGTTTGTGTCACAGATTGAACATTTAGGTCATTTTTTTCCTCGTTAGGCTTATTCTAATCCAATAACGGTTTTTAACCAATCTTGTGCATCCAATAAGTGCGTTTGTGTCATTGGAAGAACATTTAGGTCATATTTGTCATCCTTCTATTTATTTTAATCCAATTAGGGTTTTTAACCAATCTTGTACATCCAATAAGTGCGTCTGTGTCATTGGTCTAACATTTAGCTCATTTTCGTGATCCTTCGACTTATTCTAATCCAATTACGGTTTTTAACCAATCTTGTGCATCCAATAAGTGTGTTTGTGTCATTTGTTGAACATTTAGAACATTTTCGTCCTCCTTAGGCTTATTCTAATCCAATTAGGGTTTTTAACCATTCTTGTGCATCCAATAAGCGCGTTTGTGTCAATAGTAGAACATTTAGGTCATTTTCGTCATCCTTCGAATTATTTTAATCCAATTAGGGTTCTTAACCAATCTTGTGCATCCAATAAGTGTGTTTGTGTCATTGGTAGAATATTTAGGTCATATTCGTCATCCTTCTACTTATTCTTATCCCATAAGGGTTTTTAACCAATCTTGTGCATCAAATAAGTGCATTTCTGTCATTGGTTGAACATTTAAGTCATTTTCGAGATCCTTCGACTTATTCTAATCCAACTACGGATTTTAACCAATCTTGTGCATCCAATAAAGGTGTTTGGTTCATTGGTTGAATATATAGGTCGTTTTCATCCTCCCTAGACTTATTCTAATCCAATTAGGGTTTTTAGCCAATCTTGTGCATTCAATAAGTGCGTTTGTGTCATTGGTTGAACATTTAGGTCATTTTCGTCATCCTTCAACTTATTATAATCCAATTATTGTTTTTAACCAATCTTGTGCATTTTATTAGTGGGTTTGTGTCATAAGTTGAACATTTAGTTCATTTTCGTCATCCTTCGATTTATTCTAATCCAATTAGGGTTTTTGACCAATCTTGTGCATCCAATAAGTGCGTTTGTGTCACTGGTTGAACATTTTGGTCATTTTCGTCATCCTTCGACTTATTCTAATCCAATTAGGGATTTTAACCAATATTGTGCATCGAATAAAGGCGTTTGTGTCATTGGTTGAACGTAAAGGTCATTTTCATCTTCCCTAGCCTTATTCTAATCCAATTAGGGGTTTCAATCAATCTTGTGCTTCCAATAACTGTGTTTGTGTCACAGGTTGAACATTTAGGTTATTTTCGTCATCCTTCGACTTATTTTAATCCAATTAGGGTTTTTAACCAATCTTGTGCATTCAATAAGTGCGTTTGTGACATTAGTAGAACATTTAGGTCATTTTCGTCATCCTTCTACTTATTTTAATCCAATTAGGGTTTTTAATAAATCTATTGCATCCAATAAGCGCGTTTGTGTCATTGGTAGAACATTTAGGTCATATTTGTCATCCTTCTACTTATTCTAATCCAATTAGGGTTTTTAATCAATCTTGTACATCCAATAAGTGCGTTTGTGTCATTGGTTTAACATTTAGGTCATTTTCGTCCTCCTTCGACTTATTCTAATCCAATTAGGGTTTTTCACCAATCTTGTACATCCAATAAGTGCGTTTGTGTCATTGGTTGAACATTTAGGTCATTTTCGTGAACCTTCGACTTATTCTAATCCAATTAGGGTTTTTCACCAATCTTGTTTATCCAATAAGTGCGTTTGTGTCATTGGTTGAACATTTAGGTCATTTTCGTGATCCTTCGACTTATTCTAATTCAATTAGGGTTTTTAACCAATCTTGTGCATCCAATAAGTGTGTTTGTGTCATTTGTTGAACATTTAGGTCATTTTCGTCCTCCTTAGGCTTATTCTAATCCAATTATGGTTTTTAACAATTCTTGTGCATCCAATAAGTGCGTTTGTGTCAATGGTAGAACATTAAGGTCATTTTCAACATCCTTCGAATTATTTTAATCCAATTAAGGTTTTTAACCAATCTTGTGCATCCAATAAGTGCGTTTGTGTCATTGGTAGAACATTTAGGTCATATTCGTCATCCTTCTACTAATTCTAATCCAATTAGGGTTTTAAACCAATCTTGTGCATCCAATAAGTGCATTTCTGTCATTGGTTGAACATTTAGGTCATTTTCCTCATCCTTCGACTTATTCTAATCCAATTACGGTTTTTAACCAATTTTGTGGATTTTATTAGTGGGTTTGTGTCATTGGTTGAACATTTAGGTCGTTTCGGTGATCCTTCGACTTATTCTAATCGAATTAGGGTTTTAAACCAATCTTGTGCATCCAATAAGTGTGTTTGTGTCATTGGTTGAACATTTAGGTCATTTTCGCCATCCTTCGACTTATTCTAATCCAATTAGGGTTTTTGACCAATCATGTGCATCCAATAAGTGCGTTTGTGTCACTAGTTGAACATTTTGGTCATTTTCGTCGTCCTTCGACTTATTCTAATCCAATTAGGGTTTTTACCCAATATTGTGCATCGAATAAAGGCGTTTGTGTCATTGGTTGAACGTAAAGGTCATTTATCCTCCCTAGTCTTATTCTAATCCAATTAGGGGTTTCAATCAATCTTGTGCATCTAATAACTGCGTTTGTGTCACAAGATGAACATTTAGGTTATTTTCGTCATCCTTCGACTTATTTTAATCCAATTAGGGTTTTTAACCAAACATGTGCATTCAATAAGTGCGTTTGTGCCATTGGTAGAACATTTAGGTCATTTTCGTCATCCTTCGATTTATTTTAATCCAATTAGGGTTTTTAATAAATCTTTTGCATCCAATAACTGCGTTTCTGTCATTGGTAGAACATTTAGGTCATATTCATCATCCTTCTATTTATTGTAATCCAATTAGGGTTTTTAACCAATCTTGTACATCCAATAAGTGCATTTGTGTCATTGGTTGAACATTTAGGTCATTTTTCTGATCCTTCGACTTATTCTAATCCAATTAGGGTTTTTAACCAATCTTGTGCATCCAATAAGTGTGTTTGTGTGAATGGTAGAACATTAAGGTCATTTTCGTCATCCTTCGAATTATTTTAATCCAATTAGGGTTTTTAACCAATCTTGTGCATCCAATAAGTGCGTTTGTGTCATTGGTAGAACATTTAGGTCATATTCGTCATCCTTCTACTTATTCTAATCCAATTAGGGTTTTTAACCAATCTTGTGCATCCAATAACGGTGTTTGTGTCATTGGTTGAACATATACGTCGTTTTCATCCTACCTAGACTTATTCTAATCCAATTAGGGCTTTCAATCAATCTTGTGCATCCAATAACTGCGTTTGTGTCACAAGATGAACATTTAGGTTATTTTCGTCATCCTTCGACTTATTTTAATCCAATTAGGGTTTTTAACCAAACATGTGCATTCAATAAGTGCGTTTGTGCCATTGGTAGAACATTTAGGTCATTTTTGTCATCCTTCGATTTATTTTAATCCAATTAGGGTTTTTAATAAATCTTTTGCATCCAATAACTGCGTTTGTGTCATTGGTAGAACATTTAGGTCATATTCGTCATCCTTCTACTTATTATAATCCAATTAGGGTTTTTAACCAATCTTGTACATCCAATAAGTGCATTTGTGTCATTGGTTGAACATTTAGGTCATTTTCCTGATCCTTCGACTTATTCTAATCCAATTAGGGTTTTTAACCAATCTTGTGCATCCAATAAGTGTGTTTGTGTCATTTGTTGAACATTTAGGTCATTTTCGTCCTCCTTAGGCTTATTCTAATCCAATTAGGGTTTTTAACCATTCTTGTGCATCCAATAAGTGCGTTTGTGTGAATAGTAGAACATTTAGGTCATTTTCGTCATGCTTCGAATTATTTTAATCCAATTAGGGTTTTTAACCAATCTTGTGCATCCAATAAGTGCGTTTGTTTCAATGGTAGAACATTTAGGTCATTTTTCGTCATTCTTCGACTTATTTTAAGCCAATTAGGGTTTTTAATAAATCTTGTGCATCCAATAACTGCGTTTGTGTCATTGGTAGAACATCTAGGTCATATTCGTCATCATTCTAGTTATTGTAATCCAATTAGTGTTTTTAACTAATCTTGTACATCCAATTAGTGCGTTTGTGTCATTGGTAGAACATTTTGGTCATATTCGTCATCCTTCTACTTATTCTAATCCAATTAGGGTTTTTAACCAATCTTGTACATCCAATAAGTGCGTTTGTGTCATTGGTTGAACATTTAGGTTATTTTCGTGATCCTTCGACTTATTCTACTCCAATTAGGGTTTTTAACCAATCTTGTGCATCCAATAAGTGTGTTTGTGTCAATGGTAGAACATTAAGGTCATTTTCGTCATCCTTCGAATTATTTTAATCCAATTAGGGTTTTTAACCAATCTTGTGCATCCAATAAGTGCGTTTGTGTCATTGGTAGAACATTTAGGTCATATTCGTCATCCTTCTACTTATACTAATCCAATTAGGGTTTTTAACTAATCTTGTGCATCCAACAAGTGAATTTCTGTCATTGGTTGAACATTTAGGTCATTTTCGAGATCCTTCGACTTATTCTAATCCAATTACGGTTTTTAACCAATCTTGTGCATCCAATAACGGTGTTTGTGTCATTGGTTGAACATATACGTCGTTTTCATCCTACCTAGACTTATTCTAATCCAATTAGGGTTTTTAACCAATGTTGTGCATCCAATAAAGGCATTGTGTCATTGGTTGAACATGTAGGTTATTTTCGTTATCCTTCGATTTATTCTAATCCAATTAGGGTTTTTAACCAATCTTGTGCATCCAATAAGTGCTCTTGTGCCGTTAGTAGAACATTTAGGTCATTTTCGTGATCCTTCGACTTATTCTAATCCAATTAGGGTTTTTCACCAATCTTGTACATCCAATAAGTGCGTTTGTGTCATTGGTTGAACATTTAGGTCATTTTCGTGAACCTTCGACTTATTCTAATCCAATTAGGGTTTTTCACCAATCTTGTTTATCCAATAAGTGCGTTTGTGTCATTGGTTGAACATTTAGGTCATTTTCGTGATCCTTCGACTTATCGTAATCCAATCAGGGTTTTTAACCAATCTTATGCATCCAATAAGTGTGTTTGTGTCATTTGTTGTACATTTAGGTCATTTTCGTTATCCTTCGACTTATTCTAATCCAATTAGGGTTTTTAACCAATCTTGTGCATCCAATAAGCGTGTTTGTGTCATTTATTGAACATTTAAGTCATTTTCGTCCTCCTTAGGCTTATTCTAATCCAATTAGGGTTTTTAACGATTCTTGTGCATCAAATAAGTGCCTTTGTGCCATTGGTAGAACATTTAGGTCATTTTCGTCATCCTTCGACTTATTCTAATCAAATTAGGGTTTTTAAGCAATATTGTGCTTTGAATAAAGGCGTTTGTGTCATTGGTTTAACGTAAAGGTCATTTTCATCTTCCCTAGTCTTATTCTAATCCAATTAGGGGTTTCAATCAATCTTGTGCATCCAATAACTGCATTTGTGTCACAGGTTGAACATTTAGGTTATTTTCGTCATCCTTCGACTTATTTTAATCCAATTAGTGTTTTTAACCAATCTTGTGCATTCAATAAGTGCGTTTGTGCCATTAGTAGAACATTTAGGTCATTTTCGTCATCCTTCGACTTATTTTAAGCCAATTAGGGTTTTTAATAAGTCTTGTGCATCCAATAAGTGCGTTTGTGTCATTGGTAGAACATTTAGGTCATATTTGTCATCCTTCTACTTATTCTAATCCAATTAGGGTTTTTAACCAATCTCGTACATCCAATAAATACGTTTGTGTCTTTGGTTGAACATTTAGGTCATTTTCGTGATCCTACGACTTATTCTAATCCAATTAGGGTTTTTAACCAATCTTGTGCATCCAATAAGTGTGTTTGTGTCATTTATTGAACATTTAGGTCATTTTCGTCCTCCTTAGGCTTATTCTAATCCAATTAGGGTTTTTAACGATTCTTGTGCATCAAATAAGTGCCTTTGTGTCATTGGTTGAACATTTAGGTCATTTTCGTGATCCTTCGACTTATCGTAATCCAATTAGGGTTTTTCACCAATCTTGTACATCCAATAAGTGCGTTTGTGTCATTGGTTGAACATTTAGGTCATTTTCGTGAACCTTCGACTTATTCTAATCCAATTAGGGTTTTTCACCAATCTTGTTTATCCAATAAGTGCGTTTGTGTCATTGGTTGAACATTTAGGTCATTTTCGTGATCCTTCGACTTATCGTAATCCAATTAGGGTTTTTAACCAATCTTGTGCATCCAATAAGTGTGTTTGTGTCATTTGTTGTACATTTAGGTCATTTTCGTTATCCTTCGACTTATTTTAATCCAATTAGGGTTTTTAACCAATCTTGTGCATCAAATAAGTGCCTTTGTGTGAATGGTAGAACATTTAGGTCAAATTCGTCATCCCTTTACTTATTCTAATCCAATTAGGGTTTTTAACCAATCTTGTACATCCAATAAGTGCATTTGTGTCATCGGTTGAACATTTTGGTCATTTTCGTATCCTTCAACTTATTCTAATCCAATTAGGGTTTTTAACCAATCTTGTGCATCCAATAAGTGTGTTTGTGTCATTTGTTGAACATTTAGGTCATTTTCGTCCTCCTTAGGCTTATTCTAATCCAATTAGGGTTTTTAACCATTCTTGTGCATCCAATAAGTGCGTTTGTGCCAATGGTTGAACAATTAGGTCATTTTCCTCATCATTCGACTTATTCTACTCCAATTAGGGTTTTTAACCAATCTTCTCCATTTTATTAATGGGTTTGTGTCATTGGTTGAACATTTAGGTCATTTTCGTCATCCTTCGACTTATTGTAATCCAATTAGGGATTTTGACCAATCTTGTGCATCCAATAAGTGTGTTTGTGTCACTGGTTGAACATTTTGGTCATTTTCGTCATCCTTCGACTTATTCTAATCCAATTAGGGTTTTTAAGCAATATTGTGCTTTGAATAAAGGCGTTTGTGTCATTGATTGAACGTAAAGGTCATTTTCATCTTCCCTAGTCTTATTCTAATCCAATTAGGGGTTTCAATCAATCTTGTGCATCCAATAACTGCGTTTGTGTCACAGGTTGAACATTTAGGTTATTTTCGTCATCCTTCGACTTATTTTAATCCAACTAGTGTTTTTAACCAATCTTGTGCATTCAATAAGTGCGTTTGTGCCATTAGTAGAACATTTAGGTCATTTTCGTCAACCTTCGACTTATTTTAAGCCAATTAGGGTTTTTAATAAGTCTTGTGCATCCAATAAGTGCGTTTGTGTCATTGGTAGAACATTTAGGTCATATTCGTCATCCTTCTACTTATTCTAATCCAATTAGGGTTTTTAACCAATCTCGTACATCCAATAAATGCGTTTGTGTCATTGGTTGAACATTTAGGTCATTTTCGTGATCCTTCGATTTATTCTAATCCAATTAGGGTTTTTAACCAATCTTGTGCATCCAATAAGTGTGTTTGTGTCATTTATTGAACATTTAGGTCATTTTCGTCCTCCTTAGGCTTACTCTAATCCAATTAGGGTTTTTAACGATTCTTGTGCATCAAATAAGTTCCTTTGTGCCATTTGTAGAACATTTAGGTCATTTTCGTCATCCTTCGACTTATTCTAATCCAATTACGGTTTTTAATCAATCTTGTGCATCCAATAAGTGCGTTTGTATCATTGGTTGAACATTTAGGTCATTTTTTTCATCCTTCGACTTATTCTACTCCAATTAGGGTTTTTAACCAATCTTGTGCATTTTATTAGTGGGTTTTTGTCATTGGTTGAACATTAACGTCATTTCCGTGATCCTTCGACTAATTCTAATCGAATTAGGGTTTTTAGCCAATCTTGTGCATCCTATAAGTGCGTTTGTGTCATTGGTTGAACATTTAGGTCATTTTCGTCATCCTTTGACTTATTCTATTCCAATTAGGGTTTTTGACCAATCTTGAGCATCCAATGAGTGTGTTTGTGTCATTGGTTGAACATTTTGGTCATTTTCATCATCCTTCGACTTATTCTAATCCAATTAGGGTTTTTAACCAATATTGTGCATCGAATAAAGGCGTTTGTGTCATTGGTTGAACATAAAGGTCATTTTCATCCTCCCTAGGCTTATTATAATCCAATTAGGGGTTTCAATCAATCTTGTGTATCCAATAACTGCGTTTGTGTCACAGGTTGAACATTTAGGTTATTTTCGTCATCCTACGACTTATTCTAATTCAACTAGGGTTTTTAACCAATCTTGTGCATCCAATAAATGCCTTTGTGTCAATGGTTGAACAATTAGTTCATTTTCATCATCCTTCGACTTATTTTAATCCAATTAGGGTTTCTAACCAATCTTGTGCATCCAATAAGTGCCTTTGTGTCAATGGTAGAACATTTAGGTCATTTTCGTTATCCTTCGACTTATTTGAATCCAATTAGGGTTTTTAACCAATCTTGTGCATCCAATAAGTGCGTTTGTGTCATTGGTAGAACATTTAGGTTATATTCGTCATCCTTCTACTTATTCTAATCCAATTAGGGTTATTAACCAATCTTGTGCATCGAATAAGTGCATTTCTATCATTGGTTGAACATTTAGGTCATTTTCGAGATCCTTCGACTTATTCTAATGCAACTACGGTTTTTAACCAATCTTGTGCATCCAATAAAGGTGTTTGTGTCATTGGTAGAACATTTAGGTCATATTCGTCATCCTTATACTTATTCTAATCCAATTAGGGTTTTTAACCAATCTTGTACATCCAATAAGTGCGTTTGTGTCATTGGTAGAACATTTAGGTCATATTCGTCATCCTTCTACTTATTCTAATCTAATTAGGGTTTTTAACCAATATTGTGCATCCAATAAGTGCCTTTGTGTCAATGGTAGAACATTTAGGTCATTTTCGTTATCCTTCGACTTATTTGAATCCAATTAGGGTTTTTAACCAATCTTGTGCATCCAATAAGTGCGTTTGTGTCGTTGGTAGAACATTTAGGTTATATTCGTCATACTTCTACTTATTCTAATCCAATTAGGGTTATTAACCAATCTTGTGCATCGAATAAGTGCATTTCTATCATTGGTTGAACATTTAGGTCATTTTCGAGATCCTTCGACTTATTCTAATGCAACTACGGTTTTTAACCAATCTTGTGCATCCAATAAAGGTGTTTGTGTCATTGGTTGAACATTTAGGTCATATTCGTCATCCTTATACTTATTCTAATCCAATTAGGGTTTTTAACCAATCTTGTACATCCAATAAGTGCGTTTGTGTCATTGGTTGAACATTTATGTCATTTTCGTGATCCTTCGACTTATTCTAATCCAATTAGGGTTTTTAACCAATCTTGTGCATCCAATAAGTGTGTTTGTGTCATTTGTTGAACATTTAGGTCATTTTCGTCCTCCTTAGGCTTATTCTAATCCAATTAGGGTTTTTAACCATTCTTGTGCATCCAATAAGCGCGTTTGTGCCAATGGTAGAACATTTAGGTCATTTTCGTCATCCTTCGACTTATTCTAATCCAATTACGGTTTTTAATCAATCTTGTGCATCCAATAAGTGCGTTTGTATCATTGGTTGAACATTTAGGTCATTTTCCTCATCCTTCGACTTATTCTAATTGAATTAGGGTTTTTAGCCAATCTTGTGCATCCTATAAGTGCGTTTGTGTCATTGGTTGAACATTTAGGACATTTTCATCATCCTTCGACTTATTCTAATCCAATTACGGTTTTTAATCAATCTTGTGCATCCAATAAGTGCGTTTGTATCATTGGTTGAACATTTAGGTCATTTTTTTCATCCTTCGACTTATTCTACTCCAATTAGGGTTTTTAACCAATCTTGTGCATTTTATTAGTGGGTTTTTGTCATTGGTTGAACATTAACGTCATTTCCGTGATCCTTCGACTAATTCTAATCGAATTAGGGTTTTTAGCCAATCTTGTGCATCCTATAAGTGCGTTTGTGTCATTGGTTGAACATTTAGGTCATTTTCGTCATCCTTTGACTTATTCTATTCCAATTAGGGTTTTTGACCAATCTTGAGCATCCAATGAGTGTGTTTGTGTCATTGGTTGAACATTTTGGTCATTTTCATCATCCTTCGACTTATTCTAATCCAATTAGGGTTTTTAACCAATATTGTGCATCGAATAAAGGCGTTTGTGTCATTGGTTGAACATAAAGGTCATTTTCATCCTCCCTAGGCTTATTCTAATCCAATTAGGGGTTTCAATCAATCTTGTGTATCCAATAACTGCGTTTGTGTCACAGGTTGAACATTTAGGTTATTTTCGTCATCCTACGACTTATTCTAATTCAACTAGGGTTTTTAACCAATCTTGTGCATCCAATAAATGCCTTTGTGTCAATGGTTGAACAATTAGTTCGTTTTCATCATCCTTCGACTTATTTTAATCCAATTAGGGTTTCTAACCAATCTTGTGCATCCAATAAGCGCCTTTGTGTCAATGGTAGAACATTAAGGTCATTTTCGTTATCCTTCGACTTATTTGAATCCAATTAGGGTTTTTAACCAATCTTGTGCATCCAATAAGTGCGTTTGTGTCATTGGTAGAACATTTAGGTTATATTCGTCATACTTCTACTTATTCTAATCCAATTAGGGTTATTAACCAATCTTGTGAATCGAATAAGTGCATTTCTATCATTGGTTGAACATTTAGGTCATTTTCGAGATCCTTCGACTTATTCTAATGCAACTACGGTTTTTAACCAATCTTGTGCATCCAATAAAGGTGTTTGTGTCATTGGTTGAACATTAAGGTCATATTCGTCATCCTTATACTCATTCTAATCCAATTAGGGTTTTTAACCAATCTTGTACATCCAATAAGTGCGTTTGTGTCATTGGTAGAACATTTAGGTCATATTCGTCATCCTTCTACTTATTCTAATCCAATTAGGGTTTTTAACCAATATTGTGCATCCAATAAGTGTGTTTGTGTCATTTGTTGAACATTTAGGTCATTTTCGTCCTCCTTAGGCTTATTCTAATCCAATTAGAGTTTTTAACCATTCTTGTGCATCCAATAAGTGCGTTTGTGCCAATGGTAGAACATTTAGGTCATTTTCGTCATCCTTCGACTTATTCTAATTCAACTAGGGTTTTAACCAATCTTGTGCATCCAATAAGTGCCTTTATGTCATTGGTTGAACAATTAGTTCATTTTCATCATCCTTCGACTTATTTTAATCCAATTACGGTTTCTAACCAATCTTGTGCATCCAATAAGTGCCTTTGTGTCAATGGTAGAAGATTTAGGTCATTTTCGTTATCCTTCGACTTATTTGAATCCAATTAGGGTTTTTAACCAATCTTGTGCATCCAATAAGTGCGTTTGTGTCATTGGTAGAACATTTAGGTTATATTCGTCATCCTTCTACTTATTCTAATCCAATTAGGGTTATTAACCAATCTTGTGCATCGAATAAGTGCATTTCTATCATTGGTTGAACACTTAGGTCATTTTCGAGATCCTTCGACTTATTCTAATGCAACTACACTTTTTAACCAATCTTGTGCATCCAATAAAGGTGTTTGTGTCAGTTTGTGTCATTGGTTGAACATTTAGGTCATATTCGTCATCCTTATACTTATTCTAATCCAATTAGGGTTTTTAACCAATCTTGTACATCCAATAAGTGCGTTTGTGTCATTGGTTGAACATTTATGTCATTTTCGTGATCCTTCGACTTATTCTAATCCAATTAGGGTTTTTAACCAATCTTGTGCATCCAATAAGTGTGTTTGTGTCATTTGTTGAACATTTAGGTCATTTTCGTCCTCCTTAGGCTTATTCTAATCCAATTAGGGTTTTTAACCATTCTTGTGCATCCAATAAGTGCGTTTGTGCCAATGGTAGAACATTTAGGTCATTTTCGTCATCCTTCGACTTATTCTAATCCAATTACGGTTTTTAATCAATCTTGTGCATCCAATAAGTGCGTTTGTATCATTGGTTGAACATTTAGGTCATTTTTTTCATCCTTCGACTTATTCTACTCCAATTAGGGTTTTTAACCAATCTTGTGCATTTTATTAGTGGGTTTTTGTCATTGGTTGAACATTAACGTCATTTCCGTGATCCTTCGACTAATTCTAATCGAATTAGGGTTTTTAGCCAATCTTGTGCATCCTATAAGTGCGTTTGTGTCATTGGTTGAACATTTAGGTCATTTTCGTCATCCTTTGACTTATTCTATTCCAATTAGGGTTTTTGACCAATCTTGAGCATCCAATGAGTGTGTTTGTGTCATTGGTTGAACATTTTGGTCATTTTCATCATCCTTCGACTTATTCTAATCCAATTAGGGTTTTTAACCAATATTGTGCATCGAATAAAGGCGTTTGTGTCATTGGTTGAACATAAAGGTCATTTTCATCCTCCCTAGGCTTATTCTAATCCAATTAGGGGTTTCAATCAATCTTGTGTATCCAATAACTGCGTTTGTGTCACAGGTTGAACATTTAGGTTATTTTCGTCATCCTACGACTTATTCTAATTCAACTAGGGTTTTTAACCAATCTTGTGCATCCAATAAATGCCTTTGTGTCAATGGTTGAACAATTAGTTCATTTTCATCATCCTTCGACTTATTTTAATCCAATTAGGGTTTCTAACCAATCTTGTGCATCCAATAAGTGCCTTTGTGTCAATGGTAGAACATTTAGGTCATTTTCGTTATCCTTCGACTTATTTGAATCCAATTAGGGTTTTTAACCAATCTTGTGCATCCAATAAGTGCGTTTGTGTCATTGGTAGAACATTTAGGTTATATTCGTCATACTTCTACTTATTCTAATCCAATTAGGGTTATTAAGCAATCTTGTGAATCGAATAAGTGCATTTCTATCATTGGTTGAACATTTAGGTCATTTTCGAGATCCTTCGACTTATTCTAATGCAACTACGGTTTTTAACCAATCTTGTGCATCCAATAAAGGTGTTTATGTCATTGGTTGAACATTTAGGTCATATTCGTCATCCTTATACTTATTCTAATCCAATTAGGGTTTTTAACCAATCTTGTACATCCAGTAAGTGCGTTTGTGTCATTGGTAGAACATTTAGGTCATATTCGTCATCCTTCTACTTATTCTAATCCAATTAGGGTTTTTAACCAATATTGTGCATCCAATAAGTGTGTTTGTGTCATTTGTTGAACATTTAGGTCATTTTCGTCCTCCTTAGGCTTATTCTAATCCAATTAGAGTTTTTAACCATTCTTGTGCATCCAATAAGTGCGTTTGTGCCAATGGTAGAACATTTAGGTCATTTTCGTCATCCTTCGACTTATTCTAATTCAACTAGGGTTTTAACCAATCTTGTGCATCCAATAAGTGCCTTTATGTCATTGGTTGAACAATTAGTTCATTTTCATCATCCTTCGACTTATTTTAATCCAATTACGGTTTCTAACCAATCTTGTGCATCCTATAAGTGCGTTTGTGTCATTGGTTGAACATTTAGGTCATTTTCGTCATCCTTCGACTTATTCTAATCCAATTACGGTTTTTAACCAATCTTGTGCATCCAATAAGTGCGTTTGTGTCATTGGTAGAACATTTAGGTCATTTTTTTCATCCTTCGACTTATTCTACTCCAATTAGGGTTTTTAACCAATCTTGTGCATTTTATTAGTGGGTTTTTGTCATTGGTTGAACATTAACGTCATTTCCGTGATCCTTCGACTAATTCTAATCGAATTAGGGTTTTTAGCCAATCTTGTGCATCCTATAAGTGCGTTTGTGTCATTGGTTGAACATTTAGGTCATTTTCGTCATCCTTTGACTTATTCTTTTCCAATTAGGGTTTTTGACCAATCTTAAGCATCCAATGAGTGTGTTTGTGTCATTGGTTGAACATTTTGGTCATTTTCATCATCCTTCGACTTATTCTAATCCAATTAGGGTTTTTAACCAATATTGTGCATCGAATAAAGGCGTTTGTGTCATTGGTTGAACATAAAGGTCATTTTCATCCTCCCTAGGCTTATTCTAATCCAATTAGGGGTTTCAATCAATCTTGTGTATCCAATAACTGCGTTTGTGTCACAGGTTGAACATTTAGGTTATTTTCGTCATCCTACGACTTATTCTAATTCAACTAAGGTTTTTAACCAATCTTGTGCATCCAATAAATGCCTTTGTGTCAATGGTTGAACAATTAGTTCATTTTCATCATCCTTCGACTTATTTTAATCCAATTAGGGTTTCTAACCAATCTTGTGCATCCAATAAGTGCCTTTGTGTCAATGGTAGAACATTTAGGTCATTTTCGTTATCCTTCGACTTATTTGAATCCAATTAGGGTTTTTAACCAATCTTGTGCATCCAATAAGCGCGTTTGTGTCATTGGTAGAACATTTAGGTTATATTCGTCATACTTCTACTTATTCTAATCCAATTAGGGTTATTAACCAATCTTGTGAATCGAATAAGTGCATTTCTATCATTGGTTGAACATTTAGGTCATTTTCGAGATCCTTCGACTTATTCTAATGCAACTACGGTTTTTAACCAATCTTGTGCATCCAATAAAGGTGTTTGTGTCATTGGTTGAACATTTAGGTCATATTCGTCATCCTTATACTTATTCTAATCCAATTAGGGTTTTTAACCAATCTTGTACATCCAATAAGTGCGTTTGTGTCATTGGTAGAACATTTAGGTCATATTCGTCATCCTTCTACTTATTCTAATCCAATTAGGGTTTTTAACCAATATTGTGCATCCAATAAGTGTGTTTGTGTCATTTGTTGAACATTTAGGTCATTTTCGTCCTCCTTAGGCTTATTCTAATCCAATTAGAGTTTTTAACCATTCTTGTGCATCCAATAAGTGCGTTTGTGCCAATGGTAGAACATTTAGGTCATTTTCGTCATCCTTCGACTTATTCTAATTCAACTAGGGTTTTAACCAATCTTGTGCATCCAATAAGTGCCTTTATGTCATTGGTTGAACAATTAGTTCATTTTCATCATCCTTCGACTTATTTTAATCCAATTACGGTTTCTAACCAATCTTGTGCATTCAATAAGTGCCTTTGTGTCAATGGTAGAAGATTTAGGTCATTTTCGTTATCCTTCGACTTATTTGAATCCAATTAGGGTTTTTAACCAATCTTGTGCATCCAATAAGTGCGTTTGTGTCATTGGTAGATTATTTAGGTTATATTCGTCATCCTTCTACTTATTCTAATCCAATTAGGGTTATTAACCAATCTTGTGGATCGAATAAGTGCATTTCTATCATTGGTTGAACATTTAGGTCATTTTTGAGATCCTTCGACTTATTCTAATGCAACTACGGTTTTTAACCAATCTTGTGCATCCAATAAAGGTGTTTGTGTCATTGGTTGAACATTTAGGTCATATTCGTCATCCTTATACTTATTCTAATCCAATTAGGGTTTTTAACCAATCTTGTACATCCAATAAGTGCGTTTGTGTCATTGGTAGAACATTTAGGTTATAATCGTCATCCTTCTACTTATTCTAATCCAATTAGGGTTTTTAACCAATATTGTGCATCGAATAAAGGCGTTGGTGTCATTGGTTGAACATAAAGGTCATTTTCATGCTCCCTAGGCTTATTCTAATCCAATTAGAGGTTTCAATCAATCTTGTGCATCCAATAACTGCGTTTGTGTCACAGGTTGAACATTTAGGTTATTTTCGTCATCCTTCGACTTATTCTAATTCAACTAGGGTTTTTAACCAATCTTGTGCATCCAATAAGTGCCTTTGTGTCAATGGTTGAACAATTAGTTCAATTTCATCATCCTTCGACTTATTTTAATCCAATTAGGGTGTCTAACCAATGTTGTGCATCCAATAAGTGCCTTTGTGTCAATAGTATATCATTTAGGTCATTTTTGTTATCCTTCGACTTATTTGAATCCAATTAGGGTTTTTGACCAATCATGTGTATCCAATAAGTGCGTTTGTGTCATTGGTAGAACATTTAGGTTATATTCGTCATCCTTCTACTTATTCTAATCCAATTAGGGTTTTTAACCAATCTTGTGCATCCAATAAGTGCATTTCTGTCATAGGTTGAACATTTATGTCATTTTCGAGATCCTTCGAGTTATTCTAATCCAACTACGGTTTTTAACCAATCTTGTACGTCCAATAAAGGTGTTTGTGTCATTAGTTGAACATATAGGTCGTTTTCATCCTCCCTAGACTTATTTTAATCCAATTAGGGTTTTTAGCCAATCTTGTGCATTCAATAGGTGCGTTTGTGTCATTGGTTGAACATTTAGGTCATTTTCGTCATCCTTCAACTTATTCTTATCCAATTAGGGTTTTTAACCAATCTTGTGCATTTTATTAGTGGGTTTTTGTCAATGGTTGAACATTTAGTTCATTTTCGTCATCCTTCGACTTCTTCTAATCCAATTAGGGTTTTTAACCATTCTTGTGCATCCAATAAGTGTGTTTGTGTCACTGGTTGAACATTTTGGTCATTTTCGTCATCCTTCGACTTATTCTAATCCAATTAGGGTTTTTAACCAATATTGTGCATCGAATAAAGGTGTTTGTGTCATTGGTTGAACGTAAAGGTCATTTTCATCTTCCCTAGTCTTATTCTAATCCAATTAGGGGTTTCAATCAATCTTGTGCATCCAATAACTGTGTTTGTGTCACAGATTGAACATTTAGGTCATTTTTGTCCTCGTTAGGCTTATTCTAATCCAATTAGGGTTTTTAACCATTCTTGTGCATCCAATAAGTGCGTTTGTGTCAATGGTAGAACATTTAGGTCATTTTCCTCATGCTTCGAATTATTTTAATCCAATTAGGGTTTTTACCCAATCTTGTGCATCCAATAAGTGCGTTTGTGTCATTGGTAGAACATTTAGGTCATATTCGTCATCCTTCTATTTATTTTAATCCAATTAGGGTTTTTAACCAATCTTGTACATCCAATAAGTGCGTCTGTGTCATTGGTCTAACATTTAGGTCATTTTCGTGATCCTTCGACTTATTTTAATCCAATTACGGTTTTTAACCAATCTTGTGCATCCAATAAGTTTGTTTGTGTCATTTGTTGAACATTTAGAACATTTTCGTCCTCCTTAGGCTGATTCTAATCCAATTAGGGTTTTTAACCATTCTTGTGCATCCAATAAGCGCGTTTGTGTCAATGGTAGAACATTTAGGTCATTGTCGTCATCCTTCGAATTATTTTAATCCAGTTAGGGTTTTTAACCAATCTTGTGCATCCAATAAGTGCGTTTGTGTCATTGGTAGAATATTTAGGTCATATTCGTCATCCTTCTATTTATTCTAATCCAATAAGGGTTTCTAACCAATCTTTTGCATCCAATAAGTGCCTTTGTATCAATGGTAGAACATTTAGGTCATTTTCGTTATCCTTCGACTTATTTGAATCCAATTAGGGTTTTTAACCAATCTTGTGCATCCAATAAGTGCGTTTGTGTCATTGGTAGAACATTTAGGTTATATTCGTCATCCTTCTACTTATTCTAATCCAATTAGGGTTTTTAACCAATCTTGTGCATCCAATAAGTGCATTTCTATCATTGGTTGAACATTTAGGTCATTTTCGAGATCCTTCGACTTATTCTAATCCAACTACGGTTTTTAACCAATCTTGTGCATCCAATAAAGGTGTTTTTGTCATTGGTTAAACATTTAGGTCATATTCTTCAGCCTTCTACTTATTCTAATCCAATTAGGGTTTTTAACCAATCTTGTACATCCAATAAGTGCGTTTGTGTCATTGGTTGAACATTTATGTCATTTTCGTGATCCTTCGACTTATTCTAATCCAATTAGGGTTTTTAACCAATCTTGTGCATCCAATAAGTGTGTTTGTGTCATTTGTTGAAAATTTAGGTCATTTTCGTCCTCCTTAGGCTTATTCTAATCCAATTAGGGTTTTTAACCATTCTTGTGCATCCAATAGGTGCGTTTGTGCCAATGGTAGAACATTTTGGTCATTTTCGTCATCCTTCAACTTATTCTAATCCATTTACGGTTTTTAATCAATCTTGTGCATCCAATAAGTGAGTTTGTATCATTGGTTGAACATTTAGGTCATTTTCCTTATCCTTCGACTTATTCTAATTGAATTAGGGTTTTTAGCAAATCTTGTGCATCCTATAAGTGCGTTTGTGTCATTGGTTGAACATTTAGGTCATTTCTGTCATCCTTTGACTTATTCTATTCCAATTAGGGTTTTTGACCAATCTTGTGCATCCAATGAGTGTGTTTGTGTCATTGGTTGAACATTTTGGTCATTTTCATCATCCTTCGACTTATTCTAACCTAATTAGGGTTTTTAACCAATATTGTGCATCGAATAAAGGCGTTTGTGTCATTGGTTGAATGAACATAAAGGTCATTTTCATCCTCCCTAGGCTTATTCTAATCCAATTAGGGGTTTCAATCAATCTTGTGCATCCAATAACTGCGTTTGTGTCACAGGTTCAACATTTAGATTATTTTCGTCATCCTACGACTTATTCTAATTCAACTAGGGTTTTTAACCAATCTTGTGCATCCAATAAGTGCCTTTGTGTCAATGGTAGAACATTTAGGTCATTTTCGTTATCCTTCGACTTATTTGAATCCAATTAGGGTTTTTAACCAATCTTGTACATCCAATAAGTGCTTTTGTGTCATTGGTAGAACATTTAGGTTATATTCGTCATCCTTCTACTTATTCTCATCCAATTAGGGTTTTTAACCAATCTTGTGCATTCAATAAGTGCATTTCTGTCATTGGTTGAACATTTAGGTCATATTCGAGATCCTTCGACTTATTCTAATTCAACTACGGTTTTTAACCAATCTTGTGCATCCAATAAAGGTGTTTGTGTCATTGGTTGAACATTTAGGTCATATTTGCATCCTTCTACTTATTCTAATCCACTTAGGGTTTTTAACCAATCTTGTGTCATTGGTTTAACATTTATGTCATTTTCGTGGTCCTTCGACTTATTCTAATCCAATTACGGTTTTTAACCAATCTTGTGCATCCAATAAGTGTGTTTGTGTCATTTGTTGAACATTTAGGTCATTTTCGTCCTCCTTAGGGTTATTCTAATCCAATTAGGGTTTTTAACCATTCTTGTGCATCCAATAAGTGCGTTTCTGCCAATGGTAGAACATTTAGGTCGTTTTCGTCATCCTTCGACTTATTATAATCCAATTACGGTTTTTAATCAAACTTGTGCATCCAATAAGTGCGTTTGTATCATTGGTTGAACATTTAGGTCATTTTCCTCATCCTTCGACTTATTCTACTCCAATTAGGGTTTTTAACCAATCTTGTGCATTTTATTAGTGGGTTTGTGTAATTTGTTGAACATTAAGGTCATTTCCGTGATCCTTCGACTAATTCTAATCGAATTAGGGTTTTTAGCCAATCTCTTGCATCCTATAAGTGCGTTTGTGTCATTGGTTGAACATTTAGGTCATTTTCGTCATCCTTTGACTTATTCTATTCCAATTAGGGTTTTTGACCAATCTTGTGCATCCAATGAGTGTGTTTGTGTCATTGGTTGAATATTTTGGTCATTTTCATCATCCATCGACTTATTCTAATCCAATTAAAGTTTTTAACCAATATTGTGCATCGAATAAAGGCGTTGGTGTCATTGGTTGAACATAAAGGTCATTTTCATGCTCCCTAGGCTTATTCTAATCCAATTAGAGGTTTCAATCAATCTTGTGCATCCAATAACTGCGTTTGTGTCACAGGTTGAACATTTAGGTTATTTTCGTCATCCAATAAGTGCGTTTGTGTCATTGGTAGAACATTTAGGTCATATTCGTCATCCTTCTACTTATTCTAATCCAATAAGGGTGTTTAACCAATCTTGTGCATCCAATAAGTGCATTTCTATCATTGGTTGAACATTTAGGTCATTTTCGTGATCCTTCGTTTTATTCTAATCAAACTACGGTTTTTAACCAATCTTGTGCATCTAATAAAGGTGTTTTTGTCATTGGTTGAACATATAGATCGTTTTCATCCTCCCTAGACTTATTCTAATCCAATTAGGGTTTTTAATCAACCTTGTGCATCCAATAAGTACATTTCTGTCATTGGTTGAACATTTAGGTCATTTTTGAGATCCTTCGACTTATTCTATTCCAACTACGGTTTTTAACCAATCTTGTGCATCCAATAAAGGTGTTTGTGTCATTGGTTGAACATATAGATCGTTTTTATCCTCCCTAGACTTATTCTACTCCAATTAGGGTTTTTAACCAATCTTGTGAATTTTATTAGTGGGTTTGTGGCATTGGTTGAACATTTAGGTCATTTTCGTCATCCTTCGACTTATTCTAATCCAATTAGGGTTTTTGACCAATCTTGTGCATCCAATAAGTGCGTTTGTGTCACTGGTTGAACATTTTTTGTCATTTTGGTCATCCTTCGACTTATTCTAATCCAATTAGGGTTTTTAACCAATATTGTGCATCCAATAAGTGTGTTTGTGTCATTGGTTGAACATTTAGGTCATATTCGTCATCCTTCTACTTATTCTAATCCAAGTAGGGTTTTTGACCAATCTTGTGCATCCAATGAGTGTGTTTGTGTCATTGGTTGAACATTTTGGTCATTTTCATCATCCTTCGACTTATTCTAATCCAATTAGGGTTTTTAACCAATATTGTGCATCGAATAAAGGCATTTGTGTCATTGATTGAACGTAAAGGTCATTTTCATTCTCCCTAGGCTTATTCTAATCCAATTAGGGGTTTCAACCATTCTTGTGCATCCAATAACTGCATTTGTGTCACAGGTTGAACATTTATGGCATTTTCGTCATCCTTCGACTTATTTTAATCCAATTAGGGTTTTTAACCAATCTTGTGCATCCAATAAGTGGATTTGTGTCAATGGTAGAACATTTAGGTCATTTTCGTCATCCTTCGACTTATTTTAATCCAATTAGGGTTTTTAACCAATCTTGTGCATCCAATAAGTGCGTTTGTGTCATTGGTAGAACATTTAGGTCATATTCGTCATCCTTCTACTTATTCTAATCAAATAAGGGTGTTTAATAAATCTTGTGCATCCAACAAGTGCATTTCTGTCATTGGTTGAACATTTAGGTCATTTTCGAGATCCTTCGACTTATTCTAATCCAACTACGGTTTTTAACCAATCTTGTGCATCCAATAAAGGTGTTTTTGTCATTGGTTGAACATATAGATCGTTTTCATCCTCCCTAGACTTATTCTAATCCAATTAGGGTTTTTAAGCAATCTTGTGCATCCAATAAGTGGGTTTGTGTCATTGGTTGAACATTTAGGTCATTTTCCTCATCCTTCGAATTATTCTACTCTAATTAGGGTTTTTAACAAATCTTGTGCATTTTATTAGTGGGTTTGTGGCATTGGTTGAACATTTAGGTCATTTTCGTCATCCTTCGACTTATTCTAATCCAATTAGGGTTTTTGACCAATCTTGTGCATCCAATAAGTGCGTTTGTGTCACTGGTTGAACATTTTGGTCATTTTCGTCATCCTTCGACTTATTCTAATCCAATTAGGGTTTTTAACCAATATTGTGAATCGAATAAAGGCGTTTGTGTCATTGGTTGAACGTAAAGGTGATTTTCATCCTCCCTAGTCTTATTCTAATCCAATTAGGGGTTTCAATCAATCTTGTGCATCAAGTAACTGCGTTTGTGACACAGGTTGAACATTTAAGTTATTTTCGTCATCCTTCGACTTATTTTAGTCCAATTAGGGTTTTTAACCAATCTTGTGCATTCAATAAGTGCGTTTGTGCCATTGGTAGAACATTTAGGTCATTTTCGTCATCCTTCCACTTCTTTTAATCCAATAAGGGTTTTTAATAAATCTTGTGCATCTAATAAGTGCGTTTGTGTCATTGGTAGTACATTTAGGTCATATTCGTCATCCTTCTACTTGTACTAATCCAATTAGGGTTTTTAACCAATCTTGTACATCCAATAAGTGCGTTTGTGTCATTGGTTGAACATTTAGGTTATATTCGTCATCCTTCTACTTATTCTAATCCAATTAGGGTTTTTAACCAATATGGTACATCCAATAAGTGCGTTTGTGTCATTTGTTGAACATTTAGATCATTTTCGTGATCCTTCGACTTATTCTAATCCAATTAGGGTTTTTAACCAATCTTGTGCATCCAATAAGTGTGTTTGTGTCATTTGTTGAACATTGAGGTCATTTTCGTCCTCCTTAGGCTTATTCTAATCCAATAAGGGTTTTTAACCATTCTTGTGCAACCAATAAGTGGGTTTGTGCCATTGGTAGAACATTTAGGTCATTTTCGTCATCCTTCGACTTATTCTAATCCAATTACTGTTTTTAACCAATCTTGTGCATCCAATAAGTGCGTTTGTATCATTGGTTGAACATTTAGGTCATTTTCCTCATCCTTCGACTTATTCTACTCCAATTAGGGTTTTTAGCCAATCTTGTGGATTTTATTAGTGGGTTTGTGTCATTGGTTGAACATTAAGGTCATTTCCGTGATCCTTCGACTAATTCTAATCGAATTAGGGTTTTCAGCCAATCTTGTGCATCCTATAAGTGCGTTTGTATCATTGGTTGAACATTTAGGTCATTTCCGTCATTCTTCGATTTATTCTATTCCAATTAGGGTTTTTTACCAATCTTGTGCATCGAATAAAGGCGTTTGTGTCATTGGTTGAACGTAAAGGTATTTTTCATCCTCCCTAGGCTTATTCTAGACCAATTAGGGGTTTCAACCATTCTTTTGCATCCAATAACTGCGTTTGTGTCACAGGTTGAACATTTAGGGCATTTTCGTCATCCTTCGAATTATTTTAATCCAATTAAGGTTTTTAACCAATCTTGTGCATCCAATAAGTGCGTTTGTGTCATTGGTAGAACATTTAGGTCATGTTCGTTATCCTTCTACTTATTCTAATCCAATTAGGGTTTTTAACCAATGTTGTGCATCCAACGAGTGCATTTCTGTCATTGGTTGAACATTTAGGTCATTTTCGACATCCTTCGACTTATTCTAATCCAACTACGGTTTTTAACCAATCTTGTGCATCCAATAAAGGTGTTTTTGTCATTGGTTGAACAAATAGATCGTTTTCATCCTCCCTATACTTATTCTAATCCAATTAGGGTTTTTAATCAATATTGTGCATCCAATAAGTGCGTTTGTTTTATTGGTTGAACATTTAGGTCATTTTTGCATCCTTCGACTTATTTTAATCCAATTAGGGTTTTTAACCAATCTTGTGCATCCAATAAGTGCGTTTGTGTCATTGGTAGAACATTTAGGTCATATTCGTCATCCTTCTACTTATTCTAATCCAATTAGGGTTTTTAACCAATCTTGTGCATCCAACAAGTGCATTTCTGTCATTGGTTGAACATTTAGGTCATTTTCGGGATCCTTCGACTTAATCTAATCCAACTACGGTTTTTAACCAATCTTGTGCATCCAATAAAGGTGTTTTTGTCATTGGTTGAACATATAGATCGTTTTCATCCTCCCTAGACTTATTCTAATCCAATTAGGGTTTTTAATCAATATTGTGCATCCAAGAAGTGCGTTTGTTTTATTGGTTGAACATTTAGGTCATTTTCGTCATCCTTCGACTTATTTTAATCAAACTAGGGTTTTTAACCAATCTTGTGCTTCAATAAGTGGGTTTGTGCCATTGGTAGAACATTTAGGTCATTTCCGTCATCCTTCGACTTATTCTAATCCAATAAGGGTTTTTAACCATTCTTGTGCATCCAAGAAGTGCGTTTGTGTCATTGGTAGAACATTTAGGTCATATTCGTCATCCTTCTACTTATTCTAATCCAATTAGGGTTTTTAACCAATCTTGTGCATCCAATAAGTTTGTTTGTGTCATTGGTTGAACGTAAAGGTGATTTTCATCTTCCCTAGTCTTATTCTAATCCAATTAGGGGTTTCAATCAATATTGTGCATCCAATAAGTGCGTTTGTGTTAATGGTAGAACTTTTAGGTCATTTTCGTCATCCTTCGACTTATTTTAATCCAATTAGGGTTTTTAACCAATCTTGTGCATCTAATAAGTGCGTTTGTGTCATTGGTAGAACATTTAGATCATATTCGTCATCCTTCTACTTATTCTAAACCAATAAGGGTGTTTAACATATCTTGTGCATCCAATAAGTGCATTTCTGTCATTGGTTGAACATTTAGGTCATTTTCGAGATCCTTCGACTTATTCTAATCCAACTACGGTTTTTAACCAATCTTGTGCATCCAATAAAGGTGTTTTTGTCATTGGTTGAACATATAGATCGTTTTCATCCTCCCTAGACTTATTCTTATCCAATTAGGGTTTTTAATCAATATTGTGCATCCAATAAGTGCATTTGTTTTATTGGTTGAACATTTAGGTCATTTTCGTCATCATTCGACTTATTTTAATCCAATTAGGGTTTTTAACCAATCTTGTGCATTCAATAATTGTGTTTGCGCCATTGGTAAAACATTTAGATCATTTTCGTCATCCTTCGACTTATTTTAATCCAATTAGGGTTTTTAACCAATCTTTTCCATCCAATAAGTGGATTTGTGTCAATGGTAGAACATTTAGGTCATTTTCGTCATCCTTCGACTTATTTTAATCCAATTAGGGTTTTTAACCAATCTTGTGCATCCAATAAGTGCGTTTGTGTCATTGGTAGAACATTTAGGTCATATTCGTCATCCTTCTACTTATTCTAATCAAATAAGGGTGTTTAACCAATCTTGTGCATCCAACAAGTGCATTTCTGTCATTGGTTGAACATTTAGGTCATTTTCGAGATCCTTCGACTTATTCTAATCCAACTACGGTTTTTAACCAATCTTGTGCATCCAATAAAGGTGTTTTTGTCATTGGTTGAACATATAGATCGTTTTCATCCTCCCTAGACTTATTCTAATCCAATTAGGGTTTTTAATCAATATTGTGCATCCAATAAGTGCATTTCTGTCATTGGTTGAACATTTAGGTCATTTTCGAGATCCTTCGACTTATTCTAATCCAACTACGGTTTTTAACCAATCTTGTGCATCCAATAAAGGTGTTTGTGTCATTGGTTGAACATATAGATCGTTTTCATCCTCCCTAGACTTATTCTAATCCAATTAGGGTTTTTAAGCAATCTTGTGCATCCAATAAGTGCGTTTGTGTCATTGGTTGAACATTTAGGTCATTTTCCTCATCCTTCGAATTATTCTACTCTAATTAGGGTTTTTAACAAATCTTGTGCATTTTATTAGTGGGTTTGTGGCATTGGTTGAACATTTAGGTCATTTTCGTCATCCTTCGACTTATTCTAATCCAATTAGGGTTTTTGACCAATCTTGTGCATCCAATAAGTGCGTTTGTGTCACTGGTTGAACATTTTGGTCATTTTCGTCATCCTTCGACTTATTCTAATCCAATTAGGGTTTTTAACCAATATTGTGAATCGAATAAAGGCGTTTGTGTCATTGGTTGAACGTAAAGGTAATTTTCATCCTCCCTAGTCTTATTCTAATCCAATTAGGGGTTTCAATCAATCTTGTGCATCAAGTAACTGCGTTTGTGTCACAGGTTGAACATTTAAGTTATTTTCGTCATCCTTCGACTTATTTTAGTCCAATTAGGGTTTTTAACCAATCTTGTGCATTCAATAAGTGCGTTTGTGTCATTGGTAGAACATTTAGGTCATATTCGTCATCCTTCTACTTATTCTAATCCAATTAGGGTTTTTAACCAATCTTGTGCATCCAACAAGTGCATTTCTGTCATTGGTTGAACATTTAGGTCATTTTCGGGATCCTTCGACTTAATCTAATCCAACTACGGTTTTTAACCAATCTTGTGCATCCAATAAAGGTGTTTTTGTCATTGGTTGAACATATAGATCGTTTTCATCCTCCCTAGACTTATTCTAATCCAATTAGGGTTTTTAATCAATATTGTGCATCCAAGAAGTGCGTTTGTTTTATTGGTTGAACATTTAGGTCATTTTCGTCATCCTTCGACTTATTTTAATCCAACTAGGGTTTTTAACCAATCTTGTGCTTCAATAAGTGGGTTTGTGCCATTGGTAGAACATTTAGGTCATTTTCGTCATCCTTCGACTTATTCTAATCCAATAAGGGTTTTTAACCATTCTTGTGCATCCAATAAGTGCGTTTGTGTCATTGGTAGAACATTTAGGTCATATTCGTCATCCTTCTACTTATTCTAATCCAATTAGGGTTTTTAACCAATCGTGTGCATCCAATAAGTGTGTTTGTGTCATTGGTTGAACGAAAAGGTGATTTTCATCGTCCCTAGTCTTATTCTAATCCAATTAGGGGTTTCAATCAATATTGTGCATCCAATAAGTGCGTTTGTGTTAATGGTAGAACTTTTAGGTCATTTTCGTCATCCTTCGACTTATTTTAATCCAATTAGGGTTTTTAACCAATCTTGTGCATCTAATAAGTGCGTTTGTGTCATTGGTAGAACATTTAGGTCATATTCGTCATCCTTCTACTTATTCTAATCCAATAAGGGTGTTTAACCAATCTTGTGCATCCAATAAGTGCATTTCTATCATTGGTTGAACATTTAGGTCATTTTCGTGATCCTTCGATTTATTCTAATCAAACTACGGTTTTTAACCAATCTTGTGCATCTAATAAAGGTGTTTTTGTCATTGGTTGAACATATAGATCGTTTTCATCCTCCCTAGACTTATTCTAATCCAATTAGGGTTTTTAATCAACCTTGTGCATCCAATAAGTACATTTCTGTCATTGGTTGAACATTTAGGTCATTTTTGAGATCCTTCGACTTATTCTAATCCAACTACGGTTTTTAACCAATCTTGTGCATCCAATAAAGGTGTTTGTGTCATTGGTTGAACATATAGATCGTTTTTATCCTCCCTAGACTTATTCTACTCCAATTAGGGTTTTTAACCAATCTTGTGAATTTTATTAGTGGGTTTGTGGCATTGGTTGAACATTTAGGTCATTTTCGTCATCCTTCGACTTATTCTAATCCAATTAGGGTTTTTGACCAATCTTGTGCATCCAATAAGTGCGTTTGTGTCACTGGTTGAACATTTTTTGTCATTTTGGTCATCCTTCGACTTATTCTAATCCAATTAGGGTTTTTAACCAATATTGTGCATCCAATAAGTGTGTTTGTGTCATTGGTTGAACATTTAGGTCATATTCGTCATCCTTCTACTTATTCTAATCCAAGTAGGGTTTTTGACCAATCTTGTGCATCCAATGAGTGTGTTTGTGTCATTGGTTGAACATTTTGGTCATTTTCATCATCCTTCGACTTATTCTAATCCAATTAGGGTTTTTAACCAATATTGTGCATCGAATAAAGGCATTTGTGTCATTGATTGAACGTAAAGGTCATTTTCATTCTCCCTAGGCTTATTCTAATCCAATTAGGGGTTTCAACCATTCTTGTGCATCCAATAACTGCATTTGTGTCACAGGTTGAACATTTATGGCATTTTCGTCATCCTTCGACTTATTTTAATCCAATTAGGGTTTTTAACCAATCTTGTGCATCCAATAAGTGGATTTGTGTCAATGGTAGAACATTTAGGTCATTTTCGTCATCCTTCGACTTATTTTAATCCAATTAGGGTTTTTAACCAATCTTGTGCATCCAATAAGTGCGTTTGTGTCATTGGTAGAACATTTAGGTCATATTCGTCATCCTTCTACTTATTCTAATCAAATAAGGGTGTTTAATAAATCTTGTGCATCCAACAAGTGCATTTCTGTCATTGGTTGAACATTTAGGTCATTTTCGAGATCCTTCGACTTATTCTAATCCAACTACGGTTTTTAACCAATCTTGTGCATCCAATAAAGGTGTTTTTGTCATTGGTTGAACATATAGATCGTTTTCATCCTCCCTAGACTTATTCTAATCCAATTAGGGTTTTTAAGCAATCTTGTGCATCCAATAAGTGCGTTTGTGTCATTGGTTGAACATTTAGGTCATTTTCCTCATCCTTCGAATTATTCTACTCCAATTAGGGTTTTTAACCAATCTTGTGCATTTTATTAGTGGGTTTGTGGCATTGGTTGAACATTTAGGTCATTTTCGTCATCCTTCGACTTATTCTAATCCAATTAGGGTTTTTGACCAATCTCGTGCATCCAATAAGTGCGTTTGTGTCACTGGTTGAACATTTTGGTCATTTTCGTCATCCTTCGACTTATTCTAATCCAATTAGGGTTTTTAACCAATATTGTGAATCGAATAAAGGCGTTTGTGTCATTGGTTGAACGTAAAGGTGATTTTCATCCTCCCTAGTCTTATTCTAATCCAATTAGGGGTTTCAATCAATCTTGTGCATCAAGTAACTGCGTTTGTGACACAGGTTGAACATTTAAGTTATTTTCGTCATCCTTCGACTTATTTTAGTCCAATTAGGGTTTTTAACCAATCTTGTGCATTCAATAAGTGCGTTTGTGCCATTGGTAGAACATTTAGGTCATTTTCGTCATCCTTCCACTTCTTTTAATCCAATAAGGGTTTTTAATAAATCTTGTGCATCTAATAAGTGCGTTTGTGTCATTGGTAGTACATTTAGGTCATATTCGTCATCCTTCTACTTGTACTAATCCAATTAGGGTTTTTAACCAATCTTGTACATCCAATAAGTGCGTTTGTGTCATTGGTTGAACATTTAGGTTATATTCGTCATCCTTCTACTTATTCTAATCCAATTAGGGTTTTTAACCAATATGGTACATCCAATAAGTGCGTTTGTGTCATTTGTTGAACATTTAGATCATTTTCGTGATCCTTCGACTTATTCTAATCCAATTAGGGTTTTTAACCAATCTTGTGCATCCAATAAGTGTGTTTGTGTCATTTGTTGAACATTGAGGTCATTTTCGTCCTCCTTAGGCTTATTCTAATCCAAT
>JBBPBP010009779.1:40831992-40847988 GCA_037974735.1 Cicer chorassanicum
TTTTAATCCAATAAGGGTTTTTAATAAATCTTGTGCATCTAATAAGTGCGTTTGTGTCATTGGTAGTACATTTAGGTCATATTCGTCATCCTTCTACTTGTACTAATCCAATTAGGGTTTTTAACCAATCTTGTACATCCAATAAGTGCGTTTGTGTCATTGGTTGAACATTTAGGTTATATTCGTCATCCTTCTACTTATTCTAATCCAATTAGGGTTTTTAACCAATATGGTACATCCAATAAGTGCGTTTGTGTCATTTGTTGAACATTTAGATCATTTTCGTGATCCTTCGACTTATTCTAATCCAATTAGGGTTTTTAACCAATCTTGTGCATCCAATAAGTGTGTTTGTGTCATTTGTTGAACATTGAGGTCATTTTCGTCCTCCTTAGGCTTATTCTAATCCAATAAGGGTTTTTAACCATTCTTGTGCAACCAATAAGTGGGTTTGTGCCATTGGTAGAACATTTAGGTCATTTTCGTCATCCTTCGACTTATTCTAATCCAATTACTGTTTTTAACCAATCTTGTGCATCCAATAAGTGCGTTTGTATCATTGGTTGAACATTTAGGTCATTTTCCTCATCCTTCGACTTATTCTACTCCAATTAGGGTTTTTAGCCAATCTTGTGGATTTTATTAGTGGGTTTGTGTCATTGGTTGAACATTAAGGTCATTTCCGTGATCCTTCGACTAATTCTAATCGAATTAGGGTTTTCAGCCAATCTTGTGCATCCTATAAGTGCGTTTGTATCATTGGTTGAACATTTAGGTCATTTCCGTCATTCTTCGATTTATTCTATTCCAATTAGGGTTTTTTACCAATCTTGTGCATCGAATAAAGGCGTTTGTGTCATTGGTTGAACGTAAAGGTAATTTTCATCCTCCCTAGGCTTATTCTAGACCAATTAGGGGTTTCAACCATTCTTTTGCATCCAATAACTGCGTTTGTGTCACAGGTTGAACATTTAGGGCATTTTCGTCATCCTTCGAATTATTTTAATCCAATTATGGTTTTTAACCAATCTTGTGCATCCAATAAGTGCGTTTGTGTCATTGGTAGAACATTTAGGTCATGTTCGTTATCCTTCTACTTATTCTAATCCAATTAGGGTTTTTAACCAATGTTGTGCATCCAACGAGTGCATTTCTGTCATTGGTTGAACATTTAGGTCATTTTCGACATCCTTCGACTTATTCTAATCCAACTACGGTTTTTAACCAATCTTGTGCATCCAATAAAGGTGTTTTTGTCATTGGTTGAACAAATAGATCGTTTACATCCTCCCTATACTTATTCTAATCCAATTAGGGTTTTTAATCAATATTGTGCATCCAATAAGTGCGTTTGTTTTATTGGTTGAACATTTAGGTCATTTTTGCATCCTTCGACTTATTTTAATCCAATTAGGGTTTTTAACCAATCTTGTGCATCCAATAAGTGCGTTTGTGTCATTGGTAGAACATTTAGGTCATATTCGTCATCCTTCTACTTATTCTAATCCAATTAGGGTTTTTAACCAATCTTGTGCATCCAACAAGTGCATTTCTGTCATTGGTTGAACATTTAGGTCATTTTCGGGATCCTTCGACTTAATCTAATCCAACTACGGTTTTTAACCAATCTTGTGCATCCAATAAAGGTGTTTTTGTCATTGGTTGAACATATAGATCGTTTTCATCCTCCCTAGACTTATTCTAATCCAATTAGGGTTTTTAATCAATATTGTGCATCCAAGAAGTGCGTTTGTTTTATTGGTTGAACATTTAGGTCATTTTCGTCATCCTTCGACTTATTTTAATCCAACTAGGGTTTTTAACCAATCTTGTGCTTCAATAAGTGGGTTTGTGCCATTGGTAGAACATTTAGGTCATTTTCGTCATCCTTCGACTTATTCTAATCCAATAAGGGTTTTTAACCATTCTTGTGCATCCAATAAGTGCGTTTGTGTCATTGGTAGAACATTTAGGTCATATTCGTCATCCTTCTACTTATTCTAATCCAATTAGGGTTTTTAACCAATCGTGTGCATCCAATAAGTGTGTTTGTGTCATTGGTTGAACGAAAAGGTGATTTTCATCGTCCCTAGTCTTATTCTAATCCAATTAGGGGTTTCAATCAATATTGTGCATCCAATAAGTGCGTTTGTGTTAATGGTAGAACTTTTAGGTCATTTTCGTCATCCTTCGACTTATTTTAATCCAATTAGGGTTTTTAACCAATCTTGTGCATCTAATAAGTGCGTTTGTGTCATTGGTAGAACATTTAGGTCATATTCGTCATCCTTCTACTTATTCTAATCCAATAAGGGTGTTTAACCAATCTTGTGCATCCAATAAGTGCATTTCTATCATTGGTTGAACATTTAGGTCATTTTCGTGATCCTTCGATTTATTCTAATCAAACTACGGTTTTTAACCAATCTTGTGCATCTAATAAAGGTGTTTTTGTCATTGGTTGAACATATAGATCGTTTTCATCCTCCCTAGACTTATTCTAATCCAATTAGGGTTTTTAATCAACCTTGTGCATCCAATAAGTACATTTCTGTCATTGGTTGAACATTTAGGTCATTTTTGAGATCCTTCGACTTATTCTAATCCAACTACGGTTTTTAACCAATCTTGTGCATCCAATAAAGGTGTTTGTGTCATTGGTTGAACATATAGATCGTTTTTATCCTCCCTAGACTTATTCTACTCCAATTAGGGTTTTTAACCAATCTTGTGAATTTTATTAGTGGGTTTGTGGCATTGGTTGAACATTTAGGTCATTTTCGTCATCCTTCGACTTATTCTAATCCAATTAGGGTTTTTGACCAATCTTGTGCATCCAATAAGTGCGTTTGTGTCACTGGTTGAACATTTTTTGTCATTTTGGTCATCCTTCGACTTATTCTAATCCAATTAGGGTTTTTAACCAATATTGTGCATCCAATAAGTGTGTTTGTGTCATTGGTTGAACATTTAGGTCATATTCGTCATCCTTCTACTTATTCTAATCCAAGTAGGGTTTTTGACCAATCTTGTGCATCCAATGAGTGTGTTTGTGTCATTGGTTGAACATTTTGGTCATTTTCATCATCCTTCGACTTATTCTAATCCAATTAGGGTTTTTAACCAATATTGTGCATCGAATAAAGGCATTTGTGTCATTGATTGAACGTAAAGGTCATTTTCATTCTCCCTAGGCTTATTCTAATCCAATTAGGGGTTTCAACCATTCTTGTGCATCCAATAACTGCATTTGTGTCACAGGTTGAACATTTATGGCATTTTTGTCATCCTTCGACTTATTTTAATCCAATTAGGGTTTTTAACCAATCTTGTGCATCCAATAAGTGGATTTGTGTCAATGGTAGAACATTTAGGTCATTTTCGTCATCCTTCGACTTATTTTAATCCAATTAGGGTTTTTAACCAATCTTGTGCATCCAATAAGTGCGTTTGTGTCATTGGTAGAACATTTAGGTCATATTCGTCATCCTTCTACTTATTCTAATCAAATAAGGGTGTTTAATAAATCTTGTGCATCCAACAAGTGCATTTCTGTCATTGGTTGAACATTTAGGTCATTTTCGAGATCCTTCGACTTATTCTAATCCAACTACGGTTTTTAACCAATCTTGTGCATCCAATAAAGGTGTTTTTGTCATTGGTTGAACATATAGATCGTTTTCATCCTCCCTAGACTTATTCTAATCCAATTAGGGTTTTTAAGCAATCTTGTGCATCCAATAAGTGCGTTTGTGTCATTGGTTGAACATTTAGGTCATTTTCCTCATCCTTCGAATTATTCTACTCCAATTAGGGTTTTTAACCAATCTTGTGCATTTTATTAGTGGGTTTGTGGCATTGGTTGAACATTTAGGTCATTTTCGTCATCCTTCGACTTATTCTAATCCAATTAGGGTTTTTGACCAATCTCGTGCATCCAATAAGTGCGTTTGTGTCACTGGTTGAACATTTTGGTCATTTTCGTCATCCTTCGACTTATTCTAATCCAATTAGGGTTTTTAACCAATATTGTGAATCGAATAAAGGCGTTTGTGTCATTGGTTGAACGTAAAGGTGATTTTCATCCTCCCTAGTCTTATTCTAATCCAATTAGGGGTTTCAATCAATCTTGTGCATCAAGTAACTGCGTTTGTGACACAGGTTGAACATTTAAGTTATTTTCGTCATCCTTCGACTTATTTTAGTCCAATTAGGGTTTTTAACCAATCTTGTGCATTCAATAAGTGCGTTTGTGCCATTGGTAGAACATTTAGGTCATTTTCGTCATCCTTCCACTTATTTTAATCCAATAAGGGTTTTTAATAAATCTTGTGCATCTAATAAGTGCGTTTGTGTCATTGGTAGTACATTTAGGTCATATTCGTCATCCTTCTACTTGTACTAATCCAATTAGGGTTTTTAACCAATCTTGTACATCCAATAAGTGCGTTTGTGTCATTGGTTGAACATTTAGGTTATATTCGTCATCCTTCTACTTATTCTAATCCAATTAGGGTTTTTAACCAATATGGTACATCCAATAAGTGCGTTTGTGTCATTTGTTGAACATTTAGATCATTTTCGTGATCCTTCGACTTATTCTAATCCAATTAGGGTTTTTAACCAATCTTGTGCATCCAATAAGTGTGTTTGTGTCATTTGTTGAACATTGAGGTCATTTTCGTCCTCCTTAGGCTTATTCTAATCCAATAAGGGTTTTTAACCATTCTTGTGCAACCAATAAGTGGGTTTGTGCCATTGGTAGAACATTTAGGTCATTTTCGTCATCCTTCGACTTATTCTAATCCAATTACTGTTTTTAACCAATCTTGTGCATCCAATAAGTGCGTTTGTATCATTGGTTGAACATTTAGGTCATTTTCCTCATCCTTCGACTTATTCTACTCCAATTAGGGTTTTTAGCCAATCTTGTGGATTTTATTAGTGGGTTTGTGTCATTGGTTGAACATTAAGGTCATTTCCGTGATCCTTCGACTAATTCTAATCGAATTAGGGTTTTCAGCCAATCTTGTGCATCCTATAAGTGCGTTTGTATCATTGGTTGAACATTTAGGTCATTTCCGTCATTCTTCGATTTATTCTATTCCAATTAGGGTTTTTTACCAATCTTGTGCATCGAATAAAGGCGTTTGTGTCATTGGTTGAACGTAAAGGTATTTTTCATCCTCCCTAGGCTTATTCTAGACCAATTAGGGGTTTCAACCATTCTTTTGCATCCAATAACTGCGTTTGTGTCACAGGTTGAACATTTAGGGCATTTTCGTCATCCTTCGAATTATTTTAATCCAATTAAGGTTTTTAACCAATCTTGTGCATCCAATAAGTGCGTTTGTGTCATTGGTAGAACATTTAGGTCATGTTCGTTATCCTTCTACTTATTCTAATCCAATTAGGGTTTTTAACCAATGTTGTGCATCCAACGAGTGCATTTCTGTCATTGGTTGAACATTTAGGTCATTTTCGACATCCTTCGACTTATTCTAATCCAACTACGGTTTTTAACCAATCTTGTGCATCCAATAAAGGTGTTTTTGTCATTGGTTGAACAAATAGATCGTTTTCATCCTCCCTATACTTATTCTAATCCAATTAGGGTTTTTAATCAATATTGTGCATCCAATAAGTGCGTTTGTTTTATTGGTTGAACATTTAGGTCATTTTTGCATCCTTCGACTTATTTTAATCCAATTAGGGTTTTTAACCAATCTTGTGCATCCAATAAGTGCGTTTGTGTCATTGGTAGAACATTTAGGTCATATTCGTCATCCTTCTACTTATTCTAATCCAATTAGGGTTTTTAACCAATCTTGTGCATCCAACAAGTGCATTTCTGTCATTGGTTGAACATTTAGGTCATTTTCGGGATCCTTCGACTTAATCTAATCCAACTACGGTTTTTAACCAATCTTGTGCATCCAATAAAGGTGTTTTTGTCATTGGTTGAACATATAGATCGTTTTCATCCTCCCTAGACTTATTCTAATCCAATTAGGGTTTTTAATCAATATTGTGCATCCAAGAAGTGCGTTTGTTTTATTGGTTGAACATTTAGGTCATTTTCGTCATCCTTCGACTTATTTTAATCCAACTAGGGTTTTTAACCAATCTTGTGCTTCAATAAGTGGGTTTGTGCCATTGGTAGAACATTTAGGTCATTTTCGTCATCCTTCGACTTATTCTAATCCAATAAGGGTTTTTAACCATTCTTGTGCATCCAATAAGTGCGTTTGTGTCATTGGTAGAACATTTAGGTCATATTCGTCATCCTTCTACTTATTCTAATCCAATTAGGGTTTTTAACCAATCGTGTGCATCCAATAAGTGTGTTTGTGTCATTGGTTGAACGTAAAGGTGATTTTCATCTTCCCTAGTCTTATTCTAATCCAATTAGGGGTTTCAATCAATATTGTGCATCCAATAAGTGCGTTTGTGTTAATGGTAGAACTTTTAGGTCATTTTCGTCATCCTTCGACTTATTTTAATCCAATTAGGGTTTTTAACCAATCTTGTGCATCTAATAAGTGCGTTTGTGTCATTGGTAGAACATTTAGATCATATTCGTCATCCTTCTACTTATTCTAAACCAATAAGGGTGTTTAACATATCTTGTGCATCCAATAAGTACATTTCTGTCATTGGTTGAACATTAGGTCATTTTTGAGATCCTTCGACTTATTCTAATCCAACTACGGTTTTTAACCAATCTTGTGCATCCAATAAAGGTGTTTTTGTCATTGGTTGAACATATAGATCGTTTTCATCCTCCCTAGACTTATTCTTATCCAATTAGGGTTTTTAATCAATATTGTGCATCCAATAAGTGCATTTGTTTTATTGGTTGAACATTTAGGTCATTTTCGTCATCATTCGACTTATTTTAATCCAATTAGGGTTTTTAACCAATCTTGTGCATTCAATAATTGTGTTTGCGCCATTGGTAAAACATTTAGATCATTTTCGTCATCCTTCGACTTATTCTAATCCAATTAGGGTTTTTGACCAATCTTGTGCATCCAATAAGTGCGTTTGTGTCACTGGTTGAACATTTTGCTCATTTTCGTCATCCTTCGACTTATTCTAATCCAATTAGGGTTTTTAACCAATATTGTGAATCGAATAAAGGCGTTTGTGTCATTGGTTGATAGTAAAGGTGATTTTCATCCTCCCTAGTCTTATTCTAATCCAATTAGGGGTTTCAATCAATCTTGTGCATCAAGTAACTGCGTTTGTGTCACAGGTTGAACATTTAAGTTATTTTCGTCATCCTTCGACTTATTTTAGTCCAATTAGGGTTTTTAACCAATCTTGTGCATTCAATAAGTGCGTTTGTGCCATTGGTAGAACATTTAGTTCATTTTCGTCATCCTTTTACTTATTTTAATCCAATAAGGGTTTTTAATAAATCTTGTGCATCCAATAAGTGCGTTTGTGTCATTGGTAGAACATTTAGGTCATATTCGTCATCCTTCTACTTGTACTAATCCAATTAGGGTTTTTAACCAATCTTGTACATCCAATAAGTTCGTTTGTGTCATTGGTTTAACATTTAGGTTATATTCGTCATCCTTCTACTTATTCTAATCCAATTAGGGTTTTTAATCAATATTGTGCATCCAATAAGTGCGTTTGTGTCATTTGTTGAACATTTAGATCATTTTCGTGATCCTTCGACTTATTCTAATCCAATTAGGGTTTTTAACCAATCTTGTGCATCCAATAAGTGTGTTTGTGTCATTTGTTGAACATTGAGGTCATTTTCGTCCTCCTTAGGCTTATTCTAATCCAATTAGGGTTTTTAACCATTCTTTTGCAACCAATAAGTGCGTTTGTGCCATTGGTAGAACATTTAGGTCATTTTCGTCATCCTTCGACTTATTCTAATCCAATTACTGTTTTTAACCAATCTTGTGCATCCAATAAGTGCGTTTGTATCATTGGTTGAACATTTAGGTCATTTTCCTCATCCTTCGACTTATTCTACTCCAATTAGGGTTTTTAACCAATCTTGTAGATTTTATTAGTGGGTTTGTGTCATTGGTTGAACATTAAGGTCATTTCGTGATCCTTCGACTAATTCTAATCGAATTAGGGTTTTCAGCCAATCTTGTGCATCCTATAAGTGCGTTTGTATCATTGGTTGAACATTTAGGTCATTTCCGTCATTCTTCGACTTATTCTATTCCAATTAGGGTTTTTTTACCAATCTTGTGCATCGAATAAAGGCGTGTGGGTCATTTGTTGAACGTAAAGGTCATTTTCATCCTCCCTAGGCTTATTCTAGAACAATTAGGGGTTTCAACCATTCTTTTGCATCCAATAATTGCGTTTGTGTCACAGGTTGAACATTTAGGGCATTTTCGTCATCCTTCGACTTGTTTTAATCCAATTAGGGTTTTTAACCAATCTTGTGCATCCAATAAGTGCGTTTGTGTCATTGGTAGAACATTTAGATCATATTCGTCATCCTTCTACTTTTTCTAATCCAATAAGGGTGTTTAACCAATCTTGTGCATCCAATAAGTGCATTTCTGTCATTGGTTGAACATTTAGGTCATTTTCGAGATCCTTCGATTTATTCTAATCAAACTACGGTTTTTAACCAATCTTGTGCATCCAATAAAGGTGTTTTTGTCATTAGTTGAACATATAGATCGTTTTCATCCTCCCTAGACTTATTCTAATCCAATTAGGGTTTTTAATCAACCTTGTGCATCCAATAAGTGCATTTCTGTCATTGGTTGAACATTTAGGTCATTTTTGAGATCCTTCGACTTATTCTAATCCAACTACGGTTTTTAACCAATCTTGTGCATCCAATAAAGGTGTTTGTGTCATTGGTTGAACATATAGATCGTTTTTATCCTCCCTAGACTTATTCTACTCCAATTAGGGTTTTTAACCAATCTTGTGAATTTTATTAGTGGGTTTGTGGCATTGGTTGAACATTTAGGTCATTTTCGTCATCCTTCGACTTATTCTAATCCAATTAGGGTTTTTGACCAATCTTGTGCATCCAATAAGTGCGTTTGTGTCACTGGTTGAACATTTTGGTCATTTTCGTCATCCTTCGACTTATTCTAATCCAATTAGGGTTTTTAACCAATATTGTGAATCGAATAAAGGCGTTTGTGTCATTGGTTGAACGTAAAGGTAATTTTCATCCTCCCTAGTCTTATTCTAATCCAATTAGGGGTTTCAATCAATCTTGTGCATCAAGTAACTGCGTTTGTGTCACAGGTTGAACATTTAAGTTATTTTCGTCATCCTTCGACTTATTTTAGTCCAATTAGGGTTTTTAACCAATCTTGTGCATTCAATAAGTGCGTTTGTGTCATTGGTAGAACATTTAGGTCATATTCGTCATCCTTCTACTTATTCTAATCCAATTAGGGTTTTTAACCAATCTTGTGCATCCAACAAGTGCATTTCTGTCATTGGTTGAACATTTAGGTCATTTTCGGGATCCTTCGACTTAATCTAATCCAACTACGGTTTTTAACCAATCTTGTGCATCCAATAAAGGTGTTTTTGTCATTGGTTGAACATATAGATCGTTTTCATCCTCCCTAGACTTATTCTAATCCAATTAGGGTTTTTAATCAATATTGTGCATCCAAGAAGTGCGTTTGTTTTATTGGTTGAACATTTAGGTCATTTTCGTCATCCTTCGACTTATTTTAATCCAACTAGGGTTTTTAACCAATCTTGTGCTTCAATAAGTGGGTTTGTGCCATTGGTAGAACATTTAGGTCATTTTCGTCATCCTTCGACTTATTCTAATCCAATAAGGGTTTTTAACCATTCTTGTGCATCCAATAAGTGCGTTTGTGTCATTGGTAGAACATTTAGGTCATATTCGTCATCCTTCTACTTATTCTAATCCAATTAGGGTTTTTAACCAATCGTGTGCATCCAATAAGTGTGTTTGTGTCATTGGTTGAACGTAAAGGTGATTTTCATCTTCCCTAGTCTTATTCTAATCCAATTAGGGGTTTCAATCAATATTGTGCATCCAATAAGTGCGTTTGTGTTAATGGTAGAACTTTTAGGTCATTTTCGTCATCCTTCGACTTATTTTAATCCAATTAGGGTTTTTAACCAATCTTGTGCATCTAATAAGTGCGTTTGTGTCATTGGTAGAACATTTAGATCATATTCGTCATCCTTCTACTTATTCTAAACCAATAAGGGTGTTTAACATATCTTGTGCATCCAATAAGTGCATTTCTGTCATTGGTTGAACATTTAGGTCATTTTCGAGATCCTTCGACTTATTCTAATCCAACTACGGTTTTTAACCAATCTTGTGCATCCAATAAAGGTGTTTTTGTCATTGGTTGAACATATAGATCGTTTTCATCCTCCCTAGACTTATTCTTATCCAATTAGGGTTTTTAATCAATATTGTGCATCCAATAAGTGCATTTGTTTTATTGGTTGAACATTTAGGTCATTTTCGTCATCATTCGACTTATTTTAATCCAATTAGGGTTTTTAACCAATCTTGTGCATTCAATAATTGTGTTTGCGCCATTGGTAAAACATTTAGATCATTTTCGTCATCCTTCGACTTATTTTAATCCAATTAGGGTTTTTAACCAATCTTTTCCATCCAATAAGTGGATTTGTGTCAATGGTAGAACATTTAGGTCATTTTCGTCATCCTTCGACTTATTTTAATCCAATTAGGGTTTTTAACCAATCTTGTGCATCCAATAAGTGCGTTTGTGTCATTGGTAGAACATTTAGGTCATATTCGTCATCCTTCTACTTATTCTAATCAAATAAGGGTGTTTAACCAATCTTGTGCATCCAACAAGTGCATTTCTGTCATTGGTTGAACATTTAGGTCATTTTCGAGATCCTTCGACTTATTCTAATCCAACTACGGTTTTTAACCAATCTTGTGCATCCAATAAAGGTGTTTTTGTCATTGGTTGAACATATAGATCGTTTTCATCCTCCCTAGACTTATTCTAATCCAATTAGGGTTTTTAATCAATATTGTGCATCCAATAAGTGCATTTCTGTCATTGGTTGAACATTTAGGTCATTTTCGAGATCCTTCGACTTATTCTAATCCAACTACGGTTTTTAACCAATCTTGTGCATCCAATAAAGGTGTTTGTGTCATTGGTTGAACATATAGATCGTTTTCATCCTCCCTAGACTTATTCTAATCCAATTAGGGTTTTTAAGCAATCTTGTGCATCCAATAAGTGCGTTTGTGGCATTGGTTGAACATTTAGGTCATTTTCGTCATCCTTCGACTTATTCTAATCCAATTAGGGTTTTTGACCAATCTTGTGCATCCAATAAGTGCGTTTGTGTCACTGGTTGAACATTTTGGTCATTTTCGTCATCCTTCGACTTATTCTAATCCAAATAGGGTTTTTAACCAATATTGTGAATCGAATAAAGGCGTTTTTGTCATTGGTTGAACTTAAAGGTAATTTTCATCCTCCCTAGTCTTATTCTAATCCAATTAGGGGTTTCAATCAATCTTGTGCATCAAGTAACTGCGTTTGTGTCACAGGTTGAACATTTAAGTTATTTTCGTCATCCTTCGACTTATTTTAGTCCAATTAGGGTTTTTAACCAATCTTGTGCATTCAATAAGTGCGTTTGTGCCATTGGTAGAACATTTATGTCATTTTCGTCATCCTTCCACTTATTTTAATCCAATAAGGGTTTTTAATAAATCTTGTGCATCTAATAAGTGCGTTTGTGTCATTGGTAGTACCTTTAGGTCATATTCGTCATCCTTTTACTTGTACTAATCCAATTAGGGTTTTTAACCAATCTTGTACATCCAATAAGTGCGTTTGTGTCATTGGTTGAACATTTAGGTTATATTCGTCATCCTTCTACTTATTCTAATCCAATTAGGGTTTTTAACCAATCTGGTACATCCAATAAGTGCGTTTGTGTCATTTGTTGAACATTTAGATCATTTTCGTGATCCTTCGACTTATTCTAATCCAATTAGGATTTTTAACCAATCTTGTGCATCCAATAAGTGTGTTTGTGTCATTTGTTGAACATTGAGGTCATTTTCGTCCTCCTTAGGCTTATTCTAATCCAATTAGGGTTTTTAACCATTCTTGTGCAACCAATAAGTGCGTTTGTGCCATTGGTAGAACATTTAGGTCATTTTCGTCACCCTTCGACTTATTCTAATCCAATTACTGTTTTTAACCAATCTTGTGCATCCAATAAGTGCGTTTGTATCATTGGTTGAACATTTAGGTCATTTTCCTCATCCTTCGACTTATTCTACTCCAATTAGGGTTTTTAGCCAGTCCTGTGGATTTTATTAGTGGGTTTGTCTCATTGGTTTAACATTAAGGTCATTTCCGTGATCCTTCGACTAATTCTAATCGAATTAGGGTTTTCAGCCAATCTTGTGCATCCTATAAGTGCGTTTGTATCATTGGTTGAACATTTAGGTCATTTCCGTCATTCTTCGACTTATTCTATTCCAATTAGGGTTTTTTACCAATCTTGTGCATCGAATAAAGGCGTTTGTGTCATTGGTTGAACGTAAAGGTAATTTTCATCCTCCCTAGGCTTATTCTAGACCAATTAGGGGTTTCAACCATTCTTTTGCATCCAATAACTGCGTTTGTGTCACAGGTTGAACATTTAGGGCATTTTCGTCATCCTTCGACTTGTTTTAATCCAATTAGGGTTTTTAACCAATCTTGTGCATCCAATAAGTGCGTTTGTGTCATTGGTAGAACATTTAGATCATATTCGTCATCCTTCTACTTTTTCTAATCCAATAAGGGTGTTTAACCAATCTTGTCCATCCAATAAGTGCATTTCTGTCATTGGTTGAACATTTAGGTCATTTTCGAGATCCTTCGATTTATTCTAATCAAACTACGGTTTTTAACCAATCTTGTGCATCCAATAAAGGTGTTTTTGTCATTAGTTGAACATATAGATCGTTTTCATCCTCCCTAGACTTATTCTAATCCAATTAGGGTTTTTAATCAACCTTGTGCATCCAATAAGTGCATTTCTGTCATTGGTTGAACATTTAGGTCATTTTTGAGATCCTTCGACTTATTCTAATCCAACTACGGTTTTTAACCAATCTTGTGCATCCAATAAAGGTGTTTGTGTCATTGGTTGAACATATAGATCGTTTTTATCCTCCCTAGACTTATTCTACTCCAATTAGGGTTTTTAACCAATCTTGTGAATTTTATTAGTGGGTTTGTGGCATTGGTTGAACATTTAGGTCATTTTCGTCATCCTTCGACTTATTCTAATCCAATTAGGGTTTTTGACCAATCTTGTGCATCCAATAAGTGCATTTGTGTCACTGGTTGAACATTTTGGTCATTTTCGTCATCCTTCGACTTATTCTAATCCAATTAGGGTTTTTAACCAATATTGTGCATCCAATAAGTGCGTTTGTGTCATTGGTTGAATATTTAGGTCATATTCGTCATCCTTCTACTTATTCTAATCCAACTAGGGTTTTTGACCAATCTTGTGCATCCAATGAGTGTGTTTGTGTCATTGGTTGAACATTTTGGTCATTTTCATCATCCTTCGACTTATTCTAATCCAATTAGGGTTTTTAACCAATATTGTGCATCGAATAAAGGCATTTGTGTCATTGATTGAACGTAAAGGTCATTTTCATTCTCCCTAGGCTTATTCTAATCCAATTAGGGGTTTCAACCATTCTTGTGCATCCAATAAGTGCGTTTGTGTCATTGGTAGAACATTTAGGTCATATTTGTCATCCTTCTACTTATTCTAATCAAATAAAGGTGTTTAACCAATCTTGTGCATCCAACAAGTGCATTTCTGTCATTGGTTGAACATTTAGGTCATTTTCGAGATCCTTCGACTTATTCTAATCCAACTACGGTTTTTAACCAATCTTGTGCATCCAATAAAGGTGTTTTTGTCATTGGTTGAACATATAGATCGTTTTCATCCTCCCTAGACTTATTCTAATCCAATTAGGGTTTTTAATCAATATTGTGCATCCAATAAGTGCATTTCTGTCATTGGTTGAACATTTAGGTCATTTTCGAGATCCTTCGACTTATTCTAATCCAACTACGGTTTTTAACCAATCTTGTGCATCCAATAAAGGTGTTTGTGTCATTGGTTGAACATATAGATCGTTTTCATCCTCCCTAGACTTATTCTAATCCAATTAGGGTTTTTAAGCAATCTTGTGCATCCAATAAGTGCGTTTGTGTCATTGGTTGAACATTTAGGTCATTTTCCTCATCCTTCGAATTATTCTACTCTAATTAGGGTTTTTAACAAATCTTGTGCATTTTATTAGTGGGTTTGTGGCATTGGTTGAACATTTAGGTCATTTTCGTCATCCTTCGACTTATTCTAATCCAATTAGGGTTTTTGACCAATCTTGTGCATCCAATAAGTGCGTTTGTGTCACTGGTTGAACATTTTGGTCATTTTCGTCATCCTTCGACTTATTCTAATCCAATTAGGGTTTTTAACCAATATTGTGAATCGAATAAAGGCGTTTGTGTCATTGGTTGAACGTAAAGGTAATTTTCATCCTCCCTAGTCTTATTCTAATCCAATTAGGGGTTTCAATCAATCTTGTGCATCAAGTAACTGCGTTTGTGTCACAGGTTGAACATTTAAGTTATTTTCGTCATCCTTCGACTTATTTTAGTCCAATTAGGGTTTTTAACCAATCTTGTGCATTCAATAAGTGCGTTTGTGTCATTGGTAGAACATTTAGGTCATATTCGTCATCCTTCTACTTATTCTAATCCAATTAGGGTTTTTAACCAATCTTGTGCATCCAACAAGTGCATTTCTGTCATTGGTTGAACATTTAGGTCATTTTCGGGATCCTTCGACTTAATCTAATCCAACTACGGTTTTTAACCAATCTTGTGCATCCAATAAAGGTGTTTTTGTCATTGGTTGAACATATAGATCGTTTTCATCCTCCCTAGACTTATTCTAATCCAATTAGGGTTTTTAATCAATATTGTGCATCCAAGAAGTGCGTTTGTTTTATTGGTTGAACATTTAGGTCATTTTCGTCATCCTTCGACTTATTTTAATCAAACTAGGGTTTTTAACCAATCTTGTGCTTCAATAAGTGGGTTTGTGCCATTGGTAGAACATTTAGGTCATTTCCGTCATCCTTCGACTTATTCTAATCCAATAAGGGTTTTTAACCATTCTTGTGCATCCAAGAAGTGCGTTTGTGTCATTGGTAGAACATTTAGGTCATATTCGTCATCCTTCTACTTATTCTAATCCAATTAGGGTTTTTAACCAATCTTGTGCATCCAATAAGTTTGTTTGTGTCATTGGTTGAACGTAAAGGTGATTTTCATCTTCCCTAGTCTTATTCTAATCCAATTAGGGGTTTCAATCAATATTGTGCATCCAATAAGTGCGTTTGTGTTAATGGTAGAACTTTTAGGTCATTTTCGTCATCCTTCGACTTATTTTAATCCAATTAGGGTTTTTAACCAATCTTGTGCATCTAATAAGTGCGTTTGTGTCATTGGTAGAACATTTAGATCATATTCGTCATCCTTCTACTTATTCTAAACCAATAAGGGTGTTTAACATATCTTGTGCATCCAATAAGTGCATTTCTGTCATTGGTTGAACATTTAGGTCATTTTCGAGATCCTTCGACTTATTCTAATCCAACTACGGTTTTTAACCAATCTTGTGCATCCAATAAAGGTGTTTTTGTCATTGGTTGAACATATAGATCGTTTTCATCCTCCCTAGACTTATTCTTATCCAATTAGGGTTTTTAATCAATATTGTGCATCCAATAAGTGCATTTGTTTTATTGGTTGAACATTTAGGTCATTTTCGTCATCATTCGACTTATTTTAATCCAATTAGGGTTTTTAACCAATCTTGTGCATTCAATAATTGTGTTTGCGCCATTGGTAAAACATTTAGATCATTTTCGTCATCCTTCGACTTATT
>JBBPBP010009779.1:40848207-40889886 GCA_037974735.1 Cicer chorassanicum
ATCTTGTGCATCCAATAAGTGCATTTCTGTCATTGGTTGAACATTTAGGTCATTTTCGAGATCCTTCGACTTATTCTAATCCAACTACGGTTTTTAACCAATCTTGTGCATCCAATAAAGGTGTTTTTGTCATTGGTTGAACATATAGATCGTTTTCATCCTCCCTAGACTTATTCTTATCCAATTAGGGTTTTTAATCAATATTGTGCATCCAATAAGTGCATTTGTTTTATTGGTTGAACATTTAGGTCATTTTCGTCATCATTCGACTTATTTTAATCCAATTAGGGTTTTTAACCAATCTTGTGCATTCAATAATTGTGTTTGCGCCATTGGTAAAACATTTAGATCATTTTCGTCATCCTTCGACTTATTTTAATCCAATTAGGGTTTTTAACCAATCTTTTCCATCCAATAAGTGGATTTGTGTCAATGGTAGAACATTTAGGTCATTTTCGTCATCCTTCGACTTATTTTAATCCAATTAGGGTTTTTAACCAATCTTGTGCATCCAATAAGTGCGTTTGTGTCATTGGTAGAACATTTAGGTCATATTCGTCATCCTTCTACTTATTCTAATCAAATAAGGGTGTTTAACCAATCTTGTGCATCCAACAAGTGCATTTCTGTCATTGGTTGAACATTTAGGTCATTTTCGAGATCCTTCGACTTATTCTAATCCAACTACGGTTTTTAACCAATCTTGTGCATCCAATAAAGGTGTTTTTGTCATTGGTTGAACATATAGATCGTTTTCATCCTCCCTAGACTTATTCTAATCCAATTAGGGTTTTTAATCAATATTGTGCATCCAATAAGTGCATTTCTGTCATTGGTTGAACATTTAGGTCGTTTTCGAGATCCTTCGACTTATTCTAATCCAACTACAGTTTTTAACCAATCTTGTGCATCCAATAAAGGTGTTTGTGTCATTGGTTGAACATATAGATCGTTTTCATCCTCCCTAGACTTATTCTAATCCAATTAGGGTTTTTAAGCAATCTTGTGCATCCAATAAGTGCGTTTGTGGCATTGGTTGAACATTTAGGTCATTTTCGTCATCCTTCGACTTATTCTAATCCAATTAGGGTTTTTGACCAATCTTGTGCATCCAATAAGTGCGTTTGTGTCACTGGTTGAACATTTTGGTCATTTTCGTCATCCTTCGACTTATTCTAATCCAAATAGGGTTTTTAACCAATATTGTGAATCGAATAAAGGCGTTTTTGTCATTGGTTGAACTTAAAGGTAATTTTCATCCTCCCTAGTCTTATTCTAATCCAATTAGGGGTTTCAATCAATCTTGTGCATCAAGTAACTGCGTTTGTGTCACAGGTTGAACATTTAAGTTATTTTCGTCATCCTTCAACTTATTTTAGTCCAATTAGGGTTTTTAACCAATCTTGTGCATTCAATAAGTGCGTTTGTGCCATTGGTAGAACATTTATGTCATTTTCGTCATCCTTCCACTTATTTTAATCCAATAAGGGTTTTTAATAAATCTTGTGCATCTAATAAGTGCGTTTGTGTCATTGGTAGTACATTTAGGTCATATTCGTCATCCTTTTACTTGTACTAATCCAATTAGGGTTTTTAACCAATCTTGTACATCCAATAAGTGCGTTTGTGTCATTGGTTGAACATTTAGGTTATATTCGTCATCCTTCTACTTATTCTAATCCAATTAGGGTTTTTAACCAATCTGGTACATCCAATAAGTGCGTTTGTGTCATTTGTTGAACATTTAGATCATTTTCGTGATCCTTCGACTTATTCTAATCCAATTAGGATTTTTAACCAATCTTGTGCATCCAATAAGTGTGTTTGTGTCATTTGTTGAACATTGAGGTCATTTTCGTCCTCCTTAGGCTTATTCTAATCCAATTAGGGTTTTTAACCATTCTTGTGCAACCAATAAGTGCGTTTGTGCCATTGGTAGAACATTTAGGTCATTTTCGTCATCCTTCGACTTATTCTAATCCAATTACTGTTTTTAACCAATCTTGTGCATCCAATAAGTGCGTTTGTATCATTGGTTGAACATTTAGGTCATTTTCCTCATCCTTCGACTTATTCTACTCCAATTAGGGTTTTTAGCCAGTCTTGTGGATTTTATTAGTGGGTTTGTGTCATTGGTTGAACATTAAGGTCACTTCCGTGATCCTTCGACTAATTCTAATCGAATTAGGGTTTTCAGCCAATCTTGTGCATCCTATAAGTGCGTTTGTATCATTGGTTGAACAATTAGGTCATTTCCGTCATTCTTCGACTTATTCTATTCCAATTAGGGTTTTTTACCAATCTTGTGCATCGAATAAAGGCGTTTGTGTCATTGGTTGAACGTAAAGGTAATTTTCATCCTCCCTAGGCTTATTCTAGACCAATTAGGGGTTTCAACCATTCTTTTGCATCCAATAACTGCGTTTGTGTCACAGGTTGAACATTTAGGGCATTTTCGTCATCCTTCGACTTGTTTTAATCCAATTAGGGTTTTTAACCAATCTTGTGCATCCAATAAGTGCGTTTGTGTCATTGGTAGAACATTTAGATCATATTCGTCATCCTTCTACTTTTTCTAATCCAATAAGGGTGTTTAACCAATCTTGTGCATCCAATAAGTGCATTTCTGTCATTGGTTGAACATTTAGGTCATTTTCGAGATCCTTCGATTTATTCTAATCAAACTACGGTTTTTAACCAATCTTGTGCATCCAATAAAGGTGTTTTTGTCATTAGTTGAACATATAGATCGTTTTCATCCTCCCTAGACTTATTCTAATCCAATTAGGGTTTTTAATCAACCTTGTGCATCCAATAAGTGCATTTCTGTCATTGGTTGAACATTTAGGTCATTTTTGAGATCCTTCGACTTATTCTAATCCAACTACGGTTTTTAACCAATCTTGTGCATCCAATAAAGGTGTTTGTGTCATTGGTTGAACATATAGATCGTTTTTATCCTCCCTAGACTTATTCTACTCCAATTAGGGTTTTTAACCAATCTTGTGAATTTTATTAGTGGGTTTGTGGCATTGGTTGAACATTTAGGTCATTTTCGTCATCCTTCGACTTATTCTAATCCAATTAGGGTTTTTGACCAATCTTGTGCATCCAATAAGTGCGTTTGTGTCACTGGTTGAACATTTTGGTCATTTTCGTCATCCTTCGACTTATTCTAATCCAATTAGGGTTTTTAACCAATATTGTGCATCCAATAAGTGCGTTTGTGTCATTGGTTGAATATTTAGGTCATATTCGTCATCCTTCTACTTATTCTAATCCAACTAGGGTTTTTGACCAATCTTGTGCATCCAATGAGTGTGTTTGTGTCATTGGTTGAACATTTTGGTCATTTTCATCATCCTTCGACTTATTCTAATCCAATTAGGGTTTTTAACCAATATTGTGCATCGAATAAAGGCATTTGTGTCATTGATTGAACGTAAAGGTCATTTTCATTCTCCCTAGGCTTATTCTAATCCAATTAGGGGTTTCAACCATTCTTGTGCATCCAATAACTGCATTTGGGTCACAGGTTGAACATTTATGGCATTTTCGTCATCCTTCGACTTATTTTAATCCAATTAGGGTTTTTAACCAATCTTGTCCATCCAATAAGTGGATTTGTGTCAATGGTAGAACATTTAGGTCATTTTCGTCATCCTTCGACTTATTTTAATCCAATTAGGGTTTTTAACCAATCTTGTGCATCCAATAAGTGCGTTTGTGTCATTGGTAGAACATTTAGGTCATATTCGTCATCCTTCTACTTATTCTAATCAAATAAGGGTGTTTAACCAATCTTGTGCATCCAACAAGTGCATTTCTGTCATTGGTTGAACATTTAGGTCATTTTCGAGATCCTTCGACTTATTCTAATCCAACTACGGTTTTTAACCAATCTTGTGCATCCAATAAAGGTGTTTTTGTCATTGGTTGAACATATAGATCGTTTTCATCCTCCCTAGACTTATTCTAATCCAATTAGGGTTTTTAATCAATATTGTGCATCCAATAAGTGCATTTTTGTCATTGGTTGAACATTTAGGTCATTTTCGAGATCCTTTGACTTATTCTAATCCAACTACGGTTTTTAACCAATCTTGTGCATCCAATAAAGGTGTTTTTGTCATTGGTTGAACATATAGATCGTTTTCATCCTCCCTAGACTTATTCTAATCCAATTAGGGTTTTTAAGCAATCTTGTGCATCCAATAAGTGGGTTTGTGTCATTGGTTGAACATTTAGGTCATTTTCCTCATCCTTCGAATTATTCTACTCTAATTAGGGTTTTTAACAAATCTTGTGCATTTTATTAGTGGGTTTGTGGCATTGGTTGAACATTTAGGTCATTTTCGTCATCCTTCGACTTATTCTAATCCAATTAGGGTTTTTGACCAATCTTGTGCATCCAATAAGTGCGTTTGTGTCACTGGTTGAACATTTTGGTCATTTTCGTCATCCTTCGACTTATTCTAATCCAATTAGGGTTTTTAACCAATATTGTGAATCGAATAAAGGCGTTTGTGTCATTGGTTGAACGTAAAGGTAATTTTCATCCTCCCTAGTCTTATTCTAATCCAATTAGGGGTTTCAATCAATCTTGTGCATCAAGTAACTGCGTTTGTGTCACAGGTTGAACATTTAAGTTATTTTCGTCATCCTTCGACTTATTTTAGTCCAATTAGGGTTTTTAATAAATCTTGTGCATCTAATAAGTGCGTTTGTGTCATTGGTAGTACATTTAGGTCATTTTCGTCATCCTTCCACTTATTTTAATCCAATAAGGGTTTTTAATAAATCTTGTGCATCTAATAAGTGCGTTTGTGTCATTGGTAGTACATTTAGGTCATATTCGTCATCCTTTTACTTGTACTAATCCAATTAGGGTTTTTAACCAATCTTGTACATCCAATAAGTGCGTTTGTGTCATTGGTTGAACATTTAGGTTATATTCGTCATCCTTCTACTTATTCTAATCCAATTAGGGTTTTTAACCAATCTGGTACATCCAATAAGTGCGTTTGTGTCATTTGTTGAACATTTAGATCATTTTCGTGATCTTTTGACTTATTCTAATCCAATTAGGATTTTTAACCAATCTTGTGCATCCAATAAGTGTGTTTGTGTCATTTGTTGAACATTGAGGTCATTTTCGTCCTCCTTAGGCTTATTCTAATCCAATTAGGGTTTTTAACCATTCTTGTGCAACCAATAAGTGCGTTTGTGCCATTGGTAGAACATTTAGGTCATTTTCGTCATCCTTCGACTTATTCTAATCCAATTACTGTTTTTAACCAATCTTGTGCATCCAATAAGTGCGTTTGTATCGTTGGTTGAACATTTAGGTCATTTTCCTCATCCTTCGACTTATTCTACTCCAATTAGGGTTTTTAGCCAATCTGCTGGATTTTATTAGTGGGTTTGTGTCATTGGTTGAACATTAAAGTCATTTCCGTGATCCTTCGACTAATTCTAATCGAATTAGGGTTTTCAGCCAATCTTGTGCATGCTATAAGTGCGTTTGTATCATTGGTTGAACATTTAGGTCATTTCCGTCATTCTTCGACTTATTCTATTCCAATTAGGGTTTTTTAACAATCTTGTGCATCGAATAAAGGCGTTTGTGTCATTGGTTGAACGTAAAGGTCATTTTCATCCTCCCTAGGCTTATTCTAGACCAATTAGGGGTTTCAACCATTCTTTTGCATCCAATAACTGCGTTTGTGTCACAGGTTGAACATTTAGGGCATTTTCGCATCCTTCGACTTGTTTTAATCCAATTAGGGTTTTTAACCAATCTTGTGCATCCAATAAGTGCGTTTGTGTCATTGGTAGAACATTTAGATCATATTCGTCATCCTTCTACTTATTCTAAACCAATAAAGGTGTTTAACCAATCTTGTGCATCCAATAAGTGCATTTCTGTCATTGGTTGAACATTTAGGTCATTTTCTAGATCCTTCGACTTATTTTAATCCAACTACGGTTTTTAACCAATCTTGTGCATCCAATAATGGTGTTTTTGTCATTGGTTGAACATATAGATCGTTTTTATCCTCCCTAGACTTATTCTAATCCAATTAGGGTTTTTAACCCATCTTGTGCATTTTATTAGTGGGTTTGTGGCATTGGTTGAACATTTAGGTCATTTTCATCATCCTTCGACTTATTCTAATCCAATTAGGGTTTTTAACCAATATTGTGCATCGAATAAAGTCGTTTGTGTCATTGGTTGAACGTAAAGGTCATTTTCATCCTCCCTAGGCTTATTCTAATCCAATTAGGGGTTTCAACCATTCTTGTGCATCCAATAACTGCGTTTGTGTCACAGGTTGAACATTTAGGGCATTTTCGTCATCCTTCGAATTATTTTAATCCAATTAGGGTTTTTAACCAATCTTGTGCATCCAATAAGTGCGTTTGTGTCATTGGTAGAACATTTAGGTCATATTCGTCATCCTTCTACTTATTCTAATCCAATTAGGGTTTTTAACCAATCTTGTGCATCCAACAAGTGCATTTCTGTCATTGGTTGAACATTTAGGTCATTTTCGACATCCTTCGACTTATTCTAATCCAACTACGGTTTTTAACCAATCTTGTGCATCCAATAAAGGTGTTTTTGTCATTGGTTGAACAAATAGATCGTTTTCATCCTCCCTAGACTTATTCTAATCCAATTAGGGTTTTTAATCAATATTGTGCATCCAATAAGTGCGTTTGTTTTATTGGTTGAACATTTAGGTCATTTTTGCATCCTTCGACTTATTTTAATCCAATTAGGGTTTTTAACCAATCTTGTGCATCCAATAAGTGCGTTTGTGTCATTGGTAGAACATTTAGGTCATATTCGTCATCCTTCTACTTATTCTAATCCAATTAGGGTTTTTAACCAATCTTGTGCATCCAACAAGTGCATTTCTGTCATTGGTTGAACATTTAGGTCATTTTCGGCATCCTTCGACTTAATCTAATCCAACTACGGTTTTTAACCAATCTTGTGCATCCAATAAAGGTGTTTTTGTCATTGGTTGAACATATAGATCGTTTTCATCCTCCCTAGACTTATTCTAATCCAATTAGGGTTTTTAATCAATATTGTGCATCCAAGAAGTGCGTTTGTTTTATTGGTTGAACATTTAGGTCATTTTCGTCATCCTTCGACTTATTTTAATCCAACTAGGGTTTTTAACCAATCTTGTGCTTCAATTAGTGCGTTTGTGCCATTGGTAGAACATTTAGGTCATTTTCGTCATCCTTTGACTTATTCTAATCCAATAAGGGTTTTTAACCATTCTTGTGCATCCAATAAGTGCGTTTATGTCATTGGTAGAACATTTAGGTCATATTCGTCATCCTTCTACTTATTCTAAACCAATAAGGGTGTTTAACATATCTTGTGCATCCAATAAGTGCATTTCTGTCATTAGTTGAACATTTAGGTCATTTTCGAGATCCTTCGACTTATTCTAATCCAACTACGGTTTTTAACCAATCTTGTGCATCCAATAAAGGTGTTTTTGTCATTGGTTGAACATATAGATCGTTTTCATCCTCCCTAGACTTATTCTTATCCAATTAGGGTTTTTAATCAATATTGTGCATCCAATAAGTGCATTTGTTTTATTGGTTGAACATTTAGGTCATTTTCGTCATCATTCGACTTATTTTAATCCAATTAGGGTTTTTAACCAATCTTGTGCATTCAATAATTGTGTTTGTGCCATTGGTAAAACATTTAGATCATTTTCGTCATCCTTCGACTTATTCTAATCCAATTAGGGTTTTTGACCAATCTTGTGCATCCAATAAGTGCGTTTGTGTCACTGGTTGAACATTTTGGTCATTTTCGTCATCCTTCGACTTATTCTAATCCAATTAGGGTTTTTAACCAATATTGTGAATCGAATAAAGGCGTTTGTGTCATTGGTTGAACGTAAAGGTGATTTTCATCCTCCCTAGTCTTATTCTAATCCAATTAGGGGTTTCAATCAATCTTGTGCATCAAGTAACTGCGTTTGTGTCACACGTCGAACATTTAAGTTATTTTCGTCATCCTTCGACTTATTTTAGTCCAATTAGGGTTTTTAACCAATCTTGTGCATTCAATAAGTGCGTTTGTGCCATTGGTAGAGCATTTAGTCCATTTTCGTCATCCTTCTACTTATTTTAATCCAATAAGGGTTTTTAATAAATCTTGTGCATCCAATAAGTGCGTTTGTGTCATTGGTAGAACATTTAGGTCATATTCGTCATCCTTCTACTTGTACTAATCCAATTAGGGTTTTTAACCAATCTTGTACATCCAATAAGTGCGTTTGTGTCATTGGTTGAACATTTAGGTTATATTCGTCATCCTTCTACTTATTCTAATCCAATTAGGGTTTTTAACCAATCTGGTACATCCAATAAGTGCGTTTGTGTCATTTGTTGAACATTTAGATCATTTTCGTGATCCTTCGACTTATTCTAATCCAATTAGGGTTTTTAACCAATCTTGTGCATCCAATAAGTGTGTTTGTGTCATTTGTTGAACATTGAGGTCATTTTCGTCCTCCTTAGGCTTATTCTAATCCAATTAGGGTTTTTAACCATTCTTTTGCAACCAATAAGTGCGTTTGTGCCATTGGTAGAACATTTAGGTCATTTTCGTCATCCTTCGACTTATTCTAATCCAATTACTGTTTTTAACCAATCTTGTGCATCCAATAAGTGCGTTTTTATCATTGGTTGAACATTTAGGTCATTTTCCTCATCCTTCGACTTATTCTACTCCAATTAGGGTTTTTAACCAATCTTGTGGATTTTATTAGTGGGTTTGTGTCATTGGTTGAACATTAAGGTCATTTCCGTGATCCTTCGACTAATTCTAATCGAATTAGGGTTTTCAGCCAATCTTGTTCATCCTATAAGTGCGTTTGTATCATTGGTTGAACATTTAGGTCATTTCAGTCATTCTTCGACTTATTCTATTCCAATTAGGGTTTTTTACCAATGTTGTGCATCGAATAAAGGCGTTTGTGTCATTGGTTGAACGTAAAGGTCATTTTCATCCTCCCTAGGCTTATTCTAGACCAATTAGGGGTTTCAACCATTCTTTTGCATCCAATAACTGCGTTTGTGTCACAGGTTGAACATTTAGGGCATTTTCGTCATCCTTCGACTTGTTTTAATCCAATTAGGGTTTTTAACCAATCTTGTGCATCCAATAAGTGCGTTTGTGTCATTGGTAGAACATTTAGATCATATTCGTCATCCTTCTACTTATTCTAAACCAATAAAGGTGTTTAACAAATCTTGTGCATCCAATAAGTGCATTTCTGTCATTGGTTGAACATGTAGGTCATTTTCGAGATCCTTCGACTTATTCTAATCAAACTATGGTTTTTAACCAATCTTGTGCATCCAATAAAGGTGTTTTTGTCATTGGTTGAACATATAGATCGTTTTTATCCTCCCTAGACTTATTCTACTCCAATTAGGGTTTTTAACCCATCTTGTGCATTTTATTAGTGGGTTTGTGGCATTGGTTGAACATTTAGGTCATTTTCATCATCCTTCGACTTATTCTAATCCAATTAGGGTTTTTAACCAATATTGTGCATCGAATAAAGTCGTTTGTGTCATTGGTTGAACGTAAAGGTCATTTTCATCCTCCCAAGGCTTATTCTAGACCAATTAGGGGTTTCAACCATTCTTTTGCATCCAATAACTGCGTTTGTTTCACAGGTTGAACATTTAGGGCATTTTCGTCATCCTTCGACTTGTTTTAATCCAATTAGGGTTTTTAACCAATCTTGTGCATCCAATAAGTGCGTTTGTGTCATTGGTAGAACATTTAGATCATATTCGTCATCCTTCTACTTATTCTAAACCAATAAAGGTGTTTAACCAATCTTATGCATCCAATAAGTGCATTTCTGTCATTGGTTGAACATGTAGGTCATTTTCGAGATCCTTCGACTTATTCTAATCCAACTACGGTTTTTAACCAATCTTGTGCATCCAATAAAGGTGTTTGTGTCATTGGTTGAACATATAGATCGTTTTCATCCTCCCTAGACTTATTCTAATCCAATTAGGGTTTTTAAGCAATCTTGTGCATCCAATAAGTGCGTTTGTGTCATTGGTTGAACATTTAGGTCATTTTCCTCATCCTTCGAATTATTCTTCTCCAATTAGGGTTTTTAACCAATCTTGTGCATTTTATTAGTGGGTTTGTGGCATTGGTTGAACATTTAGGTCATTTTCGTCATCCTTCGACTTATTCTAATCCAATTTGGGTTTTTGACCAATCTTGTGCATCCAATAAGTGCGTTTGTGTCACTGGTTGAACATTTTGGTCATTTTCGTCATCCTTCGACTTATTCTAATCCAATTAGGGTTTTTAACCAATATTGTGAATCGAATAAAGGCGTTTGTGTCGTTGGTTGAACGTCAAGGTGATTTTCATCCTCCCTAGTCTTATTCTAATCCAATTAGGGGTTTCAATCAATCTTGTGCATCAAGTAACTGCGTTTGTGTCACAGGTTGAACATTTAAGTTATTTTCTTCAGCCTTCGACTTATTTTAGTCCAATTAGGGTTTTTAACCAATCTTGTGCATTCAATAAGTGCGTTTGTGCCATTGGTAGAACATTTAGGTCATTTTCGTCATCCTTCCACTTATTTTAATCCAATAAGGGTTTTTAATAAATCTTGTGTATCTAATAAGTGCGTTTGTGTCATTGGTAGTACATTTAGGTCATATTCGTCATCCTTCTACTTGTACTAATCCAATTAGGGTTTTTAACCAATCTTGTACATCCAATAAGTGCGTTTGTGTCATTGGTTGAACATTTAGGTTATATTCGTCATCCTTCTACTTATTCTAATCCAATTAGGGTTTTTAACCAATCTGGTACATCCAATAAGTGCGTTTGTGTCATGTGTTGAACATTTAGATCATTTTCGTGATCCTTTGACTTATTCTAATCCAATTAGGGTTTTTAACCAATCTTGTGCATCCAATAAGTGTGTTTGTGTCATTTGTTGAACATTGAGGTCATTTTCGTCCTCCTTAAGCTTATTCTAATCCAATTAGGGTTTTTAACCATTCTTTTGCAACCAATAAGTGCGTTTGTGCCATTGGTAGAACATTTAGGTCATTTTCGTCATCCTTCGACTTATTCTAATCCAATTACTGTTTTTAACCAATCTTGTGCATCCAATAAGTGCGTTTGTATCATTGGTTGAACATTTAGGTCATTTTCCTCATCCTTCGACTTATTCTACTCCAATTAGGGTTTTTAACTAATCTTGTGGATTTTATTAGTGGGTTTGTGTCATTGGTTGAACATTAAGGTCATTTCCGTGATCCTTCGACTAATTCTAATCGAATTAGGGTTTTCAGCCAATCTTGTGCATCCTATAAGTGCGTTTGTATCATTGGTTGAACATTTAGGTCATTTCCGTCATTCTTCGACTTATTCTATTCTAATTAGGGTTTTTTACCAATCTTGTGCATCGAATAAAGGCGTTTGTGTCATTGGTTGAACGTAAAGGTCATTTTCATCCTCCCTAGGCTTATTCTAGACCAATTAGGGGTTTCAACCATTCTTTTGCATCCAATAACTGCGTTTGTGTCACAGGTTGAACATTTAGGGCATTTTCGTCATCCTTCGACTTGTTTTAATCCAAATAGGGTTTTTAACCAATCTTGTGCATCCAATAAGTGCGTTTGTGTCATCGGTAGAACATTTAGATCATATTCGTCATCCTTCTACTTATTCTAAACCAATAAAGGTGTTTAACCAATCTTGTGCATCCAATAAGTGCATTTCTGTCATTGGTTGAACATGTAGGTCATTTTCGAGATCCTTCGACTTATTCTAATCCAACTACGGTTTTTAACCAATCTTGTGCATCCAATAAAGGTGTTTTTGTCATTGGTTGAACATATAGATCGTTTTTATCCTCCCTAGACTTATTCTACTCCAATTAGGGTTTTTAACCCATCTTGTGCATTTTATTAGTGGGTTTGTGGCATTGGTTGAACATTTAGGTCATTTTCATCATCCTTCGACTTATTCTAATCCAATTAGGGTTTTTAACCAATATTGTGCATCGAATAAAGTCGTTTGTGTCATTGGTTGAACGTAAAGGTCATTTTCATCCTCCCTAGGCTTATTCTAATCCAATTAGGGGTTTCAACCATTCTTGTGCATCCAACAAGTGCATTTCTGTCATTGGTTGAACATTTAGGTCATTTTCGGCATCCTTCGACTTATTCTTATCCAACTACGGTTTTTAACCAATTTTGTGCATCCAATAAAGGTGTTTTTGTCATTGGTTGAATATATAGATCGTTTTCATCCTCCCTAGACTTATTCTAATCCAATTAGGGTTTTTAATCAATATTGTGCATCCAATAAGTGCGTTTGTTTTATTGGTTGAACATTTAGGTCATTTTCGTCATCCTTCGACTTATTTTAATCCAATTAGGGTTTTTAACCAATCTTGTGCTTCAATAAGTGCGTTTGTGCCATTGGTAGAACATTTAGGTCATTTTCGTCATCCTTCGACTTATTCTAATCCAATTAGGGTTTTTAACCATTCTTGTGCATCCAATAAGTGCGTTTGTGTCATTGGTAGAACATTTAGGTCATATTCGTCATCCTTCTACTTATTCTAATCCAATTAGGGTTTTTAACCAATCTTGTGCATCCAATAAGTGTGTTTGTGTCATTGGTTGAACGTAAAGGTGATTTTCATCTTCCCTAGTCTTATTCTAATCCAATTAGGGGTTTCAATCAATATTGTGCATCCAATAAGTGCGTTTGTGTTAATGGTAGAACTTTTAGGTCATTTTCGTCATCCTTCGACTTATTTTAATCCAATTAGGGTTTTTAACCAATCTTGTGCATCTAATAAGTGCGTTTGTGTCATTCGTAGAACATTTAGATCATATTCGTCATCCTTCTACTTATTCTAAACCAATAAGGGTGTTTAACATATCTTGTGCATCCAATAAGTGCATTTCTGTCATTGGTCAAACATTTAAGTCATTTTCGAGATCCTTCGACTTATTCTAATCCAACTACGGTTTTTAACCAATCTTGGGCATCCAATAAAGGTGTTTTTGTCATTGGTTGAACATATAGATCGTTTTCATCCTCCCTAGACTTATTCTTATCCAATTAGGGTTTTTAATCAATATTGTGCATCCAATAAGTGCATTTGTTTTATTGGTTGAACATTTAGGTCATTTTCGTCATCATTCGACTTATTTTAATCCAATTAGGGTTTTTAACCAATCTTGTGCATTCAATAATTGTGTTTGTGCCATTGGTAAAACATTTAGATCATTTTCGTCATCCTTCGACTTATTCTAATCCAATTACGGTTTTTGACCAATCTTGTGCATCCAATAAGTGCGTTTGTGTCACTGGTTGAACTTTTTGGTCATTTTCGTCATCCTTCGACTTATTCTAATCCAATTAGGGTTTTTAACCAATATTGTGAATCGAATAAAGGCGTTTGTGTCATTGGTTGAACGTAAAGGTGATTTTCATCCTCCCTAGTCTTATTCTAATCCAATTAGGGGTTTCAATCAATCTTGTGCATCAAGTAACTGCGTTTGTGTCACAGGTTGAACATTTAAGTTATTTTCGTCATCCTTCGACTTATTTTAGTCCAATTAGGGTTTTTAACCAATCTTGTGCATTCAATAAGTGCGTTTGTGCCATTGGTAGAACATTTAGTTCATTTTCGTCATCCTTCTACTTATTTTAATCCAATAAGGGTTTTTAATAAATCTTGTGCATCCAATAAGTGCGTTTGTGTCATTGGTAGAACATTTAGGTCATATTCGTCATCCTTCTACTTGTACTAATCCAATTAGGGTTTTTAACCAATCTTGTACATCCAATAAGTGCGTTTGTGTCATTGGTTGAACATTTAGGTTATATTCGTCATCCTTCTACTTATTCTAATCCAATTAGGGTTTTTAACCAATCTGGTACATCCAATAAGTGCGTTTGTGTCATTTGTTGAACATTTAGATCACTTTCGTGATCCTTCGACTTATTCTAATCCAATTAGGGTTTTTAACCAATCTTGTGCATCCAATAAGTGTGTTTGTGTCATTTATTGAACATTGAGGTCATTTTCGTCCTCCTTAGGCTTATTCTAATCCAATTAGGGTTTTTAACCATTCTTTTGCAACCAATAAGTGCGTTTGTGCCATTGGTAGAACATTTAGGTCATTTTCGTCATCCTTCGACTTATTCTAATCCAATTACTGTTTTTAACCAATCTTGTGCATCCAATAAGTGCGTTTGTATCATTGGTTGAACATTTAGGTCATTTTCCTCATCCTTCGACTTATTCTACTCCAATTAGGGTTTTTAACCAATCTTGTGGATTTTATTAGTGGGTTTGTGTCATTGATTGAACATTAAGGTCATTTCCGTGATCCTTCGACTAATTCTAATCGAATTAGGGTTTTCAGCCAATCTTGTGCATCCTATAAGTGCGTTTGTATCATTGGTTGAACATTTAGGTCATTTCCGTCATTCTTCGACTTATTCTATTCTAATTAGGGTTTTTTACCAATCTTGTGCATCGAATAAAGGCGTTTGTGTCATTGGTTAAACGTAAAGGTCATTTTCATCCTCCCTAGGCTTATTCTAGACCAATTAGGGGTTTCAACCATTCTTTTGCATCCAATAACTGCGTTTGTGTCACAGGTTGAACATTTAGGGCATTTTCGTCATCCTTCGACTTGTTTTAATCCAAATAGGGTTTTTAACCAATCTTGTGCATCCAATAAGTGCGTTTGTGTCATCGGTAGAACATTTAGATCATATTCGTCATCCTTCTACTTATTCTAAACCAATAAAGGTTTTTAACCAATCTTGTGCATCCAATAAAGGTGTTTTTGTCATTGGTTGAACATATAGATCGTTTTTATCCCCCCTAGACTTATTCTACTCCAATTAGGGTTTTTAACCCATCTTGTGCATTTTATTAGTGGGTTTGTGGCATTGGTTGAACATTTAGGTCATTTTCATCATCCTTCGACTTATTCTAATCCAATTAGGGTTTTTAACCAATATTGTGCATCGAATAAAGTCGTTTGTGTCATTGGTTGAACGTAAAGGTCATTTTCATCCTCCCTAGGCTTATTCTAATCCAATTAGGGTTTCAACCATTCTTGTGCATCCAACAAGTGCATTTCTGTCATTGGTTGAACATTTAGGTCATTTTCGGCATCCTTCGACTTATTCTAATCCAACTACGGTTTTTAACCAATCTTGTGCATCCAATAAAGGTGTTTTTGTCATTGGTTGAATATATAGATCGTTTTCATCCTCCCTAGACTTATTCTAATCCAATTAGGGTTTTTAATCAATATTGTGCATCCAATAAGTGCGTTTGTTTTATTGGTTGAACATTTAGGTCATTTTCGTCATCCTTCGACTTATTTTAATCCAATTAGGGTTTTTAACCAATCTTGTGCTTCAATAAGTGCGTTTGTGTTAATGGTAGAACTTTTAGGTCATTTTCGTCATCCTTCGACTTATTTTAATCCAATTAGGGTTTTTAACCAATCTTGTGCATCTAATAAGTGCGTTTGTGTCATTCGTAGAACATTTAGATCATATTCGTCATCCTTCTACTTATTCTAAACCAATAAGGGTGTTTAACATATCTTGTGCATCCAATAAGTGCATTTCTGTCATTGGTTGAACATTTAGGTCATTTTTGAGATCCTTCGACTTATTCTAATCCAACTACGGTTTTTAACCAATCTTGTGCATCCAATAAAGGTGTTTTTGTCATTGGTTGAACATATAGATCGTTTTCATCCTACCTAGACTTATTCTAATCCAATTAGGGTTTTTAATCAATATTGTGCATCCAATAAGTGCATTTGTTTTATTGGTTGAACATTTAGGTCATTTTCGTCATCATTCGACTTATTTTAATCCAATTAGGGTTTTTAACCAATCTTGTGCATTCAATAATTGTGTTTGTGCCATTGGTAAAACATTTAGATCATTTTCGTCATCCTTCGACTTATTCTAATCCAATTAGGGTTTTTAACCAATCTTGTGCATCAATAAGTGTGTTTGTTTCATTGGTTGAACGTAAAGGTGATTTTCATCCTCCCTAGTCTTATTCTAATCTAATTAGGGGTTTCAATCAATATTGTGCATCCAATAACTTCGTTTGTGTTACAGGTTGAACATTTAGGTTATTTTCGTGATCCTTCGACTTATTTTAATCCAATTAGGGTTTTTAACCAATCTTGTGCATTCAATAAGTGCGTTTGTGCCATTGGTAGAACATTTAGGTCATTTTCGTCATCCTTCGACTTATTTTAATCCAATAAGGGTTGTTAATAAATCTTGTGCATTCAATAAGTGCGTTTGTGTTATTGGTAGAACATTTAGGTCATATTCGTCATCCTTCTACTTATTCTAATCCATTTAGGGTTTTGAACCAATCTTGTACATCCAATAAGTGTGTTTGTGTCATTGGTTGAACATTTTGGTTATTTTCGTGATCCATCGACTTATTCTAATCCAATTAGGGTTTTTCACCAATCTTGTACATCCAATAAGTGCGTTTGTGTCATTGGTTGAACATTTAGGTCATTTTCGTCATCCTTCGACTTATTTTAATCCAATTAGGGTTTTTAACCAATCTTGTGCATCCAATAAGTGCGTTTGTGTCATTGGTTGAACATTTAGGTCATTTTCGTCATCCTTCAACTTATTCTAATCCAATTAGGGTTTTTAACCAATCTTGTGCATCCAATAAGTGTGTTTGTGTCATTTGTTGAACATTTAGCTCATTTTCGACATCCTTAGGCTTATTCTAATTCAATTAGGGTTTTTAACCATTCTTGTGCATCCAATAAGTGCGTTTGTATCATTGGTTGAACATTTAGGTCATTTTCCTCATCCTTCGACTTATTCTACTCCAATTAGGGTTTTTAACCAATCTTGTGCATTTTATTAGTGCGTTTGTGGCATTGGTTGAACATATAGGTCATTTTCGTCATCGTCGACTTATTCTAATCCAATTAGGGTTTTTGACCAATCTTGTCATCCAATAAGTGCGTTTGTGTCACTGGTTGAACATTTTGGTCATTTTCGTCATCCTTCGACTTATTCTAATCCAATTAGGGTTTTTAACCAATATTGTGCATCGAATAAACGTGTTTGTGTCATTGGTTGAACGTAAAGGTGATTTTCATCCTCCCTAGTCTTATTCTAATCCAATTAGGGGTTTCGATCAATCTTGTGCATCAAATAACTGCGTTTGTGTCAAAGGTTGAACATTTAGGTCATTTTTGTCATCCTTCGACTTATTTTAATCCAATAAGGGTTTTTAATAAATCTTGTGCATCGAATAAGTGCGTTGTGTCATTGGTAGAACATTTCGGTCATATTCGTCATCCTTCTACTTATTCTTATCTAATTAGGGTTTTAACCAATCTTGTAAATCCAATAAGTGCGTTTGTGTCATTGGTTGAACATTTAGGTCATATTCGTCATCCTTCTACTTATTCTAATCCAATTAGGGTTTTTAACCAATCATGTACATCCAATAAGTGTGTTTGTGTCATTGGTTGAACATTTAGATCATTTTCTTGATCCTTCGACTTATTCTAATCCAATTAGGGTTTTTAACCAATCTTGTGCATCAAATAAGTGTGTTTGTGTCATTTGTTGAACATTTAGGTCATTTCCGTCCTCCTTAGGCTTATTCTAATCCAATTATGGTTTTTAACCATTCCTTGGCATCCAATAAGTGCGTTTGTGCCATTGTTAGAACATTTATGTCATTTTCGTCATCCTTCGACTTATTCTAATCCAATTACTATTTTTGATTAATCTTGTGCATCCAATAAGTGCGTTTGTATCATTGGTTAAACATTTAGGTCATTTTCCTCATCCTTCGTCTTATTCTACTCCAATTAGGGTTTTTAACCAATCTTGTGCATTCAATAAGTGTGTTTGTGCCATTGGTAAAACATTTAGATCATTTTCGTCATCCTTCGACTTATTCTAATCCAATTAGGGTTTTTAACCAATCTTGTGCATCCAATAAGTGTGTTTGTGTCATTGGTTGAACGTAAAGGTGATTTTCATCCTCCCTAGTCTTATTCTAATATAATTAGGGGTTTCAATCAATATTGTGCATCCAATAACTTCGTTTGGGTCACAGGTTGAACATTTAGGTTATTTTCGTGATCCTTCGACTTATTTTAATCCAATTAGGGTTTTTAACCAATCTTGTGCATTCAATAAGTGCGTTTGTGCCATTGGTAGAACATTTAGGTCATTTTCGTCATCCTTCGACTTATTTTAATCCAATAAGGGTTGTTAATAAATCTTGTGCATTCAATAAGTGCGTTTGTGTTATTGGTAGAAAATTTAGGTCATATTCGTCATCCTTCTACTTATTCTAATCCAATTAGGGTTTTGAACCAATCTTGTACATCCAACAAGTGTGTTTGTGTCATTGGTTGAACATTTTGGTTATTTTCGTGATCCATCGACTTATTCTAATCCAATTAGGGTTTTTCACCAATCTTGTACATCCAATAAGTGCGTTTGTGTCATTGGTTGAACATTTAGGTCATTTTCGTCATCCTTCGACTTATATTAATCCAATTAGGGTTTTTAACCAATCTTGTGCATCCAATAAGTGCGTTTGTGTCATTGGTTGAACATTTAGGTCATTTTCGTCATCCTTCAACTTATTCTAATCCAATTAGGGTTTTTAACCAATCTTGTGCATCCAATAAGTGTGTTTGTGTCATTGGTTGAACATTTAGATCATTTTCGTGATCCTTCGACTTATTCTAATCCAATTAGGGTTTTTAACCAATCTTGTGCATCAAATAAGTGTGTTTGTGTCATTTGTTGAACATTTAGGTCATTTCCGTCCTCCTTAGGCTTATTCTAATCCAATTATGGTTTTTAAGCATTCATGGGCATCCAATAAGTGCGTTTGTGCCATTGTTAGAACATTTAGGTCATTTTCGTCATCCTTCGACCTATTCTAATCCAATTACTATTTTTGATCAATCTTGTGCATCCAATAAGTGCGTTTGTATCATTGGTTAAACATTTAGGTCATTTTCCTCATCCTTCGACTTATTCTACTCCAATTAGGGTTTTTAACCAATCTTATGCATTTTATTAGTGGGTTTGTGTCATTGGTTGAACATTAAGGTCATTTCCGTGATCCTTCGACTAATTCTAATCGAATTAGGGTTTTTAGCCAATCTTGTGGATCCTATAAGTGCATTTGTGTCATTGGTTGAACATTAAGGTCATTTCCGTCATTCTTCGACTTATTCTATTCCAATTAGGGTTTTTGACCATTCTTGTGCATCCAATGAGTGTGTTTGTGGCATTGGTTGAACATTTATGTCATTTTCATCATCCTTCGACTTATTCTAATCCAATTAGGGTTTTTAACCAATATTGTGCATCGAATAAAGGCGCTTGTGTCATTGGTTGAACGTAAAGGTCATTTTCATCCTCCCTAGGCTTATTCTAATCCAATTAGGGGTTTCAACCATTCTTGTGCATCCAATAACTGCGTTTGTGTCACAGGTTGAACATTTAGGGCATTTTCGTCATCCTTCGAATTATTTTAATCCAATTAGGGTTTTTAACCAATCTTGTGCATCCAATAAGTGCGTTTGTGTCAATAATAGAACATTTAGGTCATTTTCGTCATCCTTCGACTTGTTTTAATCCAATTAGGGTTTTTAACCAATCTTGTGCATCCAATAAGTGCGTTTGTGTCATTGGTAGAACAATTAGGTCATATTCGTCATTCTTCTACTTATTCTAATCCAATAAGGGTGTTTAACCAATCTTGTGCACCCAATAAGTGCATTTCTGGCATTGGTTGAACATTTAGATCATTTTCGAGATCTTTCGACTTATTCTAATCCAACTACGATTTTTAACCAATCTTGTGCATCCAATAAAGGTGTTTTTGTCATTGGTTGAACATATAGATCGTTTTCATCCTCCCTACACTTATTCTAATCCAATTAGGGTTTTTAATCAATATTGTGCATCCAATAAGTGCGTTTGTGTCATTGGTTGAACATTTAGGTCATTTTCGTCATCCTTCGACTTATTTGAATCCAATTAGGGTTTTTAACCAATCTTGTGCTTCAATAAGTGCGTTTGTGCCATTGGTAGAACATTTAGGTCATTTTCGTCATCCTTCGACTTATTCTAATCCAATAAGGGTTTTTAACCATTCTTGTGCATCCAATAAGTGCGTTTGTGTCATTGGTAGAACATTTAGGTCATATTCGTCATCCTTCAACTTATTTTAATCCAATTAGGGTTTTTAACCAATCTTGTGCATCCAATAAGTGCGTTTGTGGCATTGGTTGAACATTTAGGTCATTTTCGTCATCCTTTGACTTATTCTAATCCAATTAGGGTTTTTGACCAATCTTGTGCATCCAATAAGTGCGTTTGTGTCACTCGTTGAACATTTTGGTCATTTTCGTCATCCTTCGACTTATTCTAATCCAATTAGGGTTTTTAACCAATATTGTGCATCCAGTAAGTTTGTTTGTGTCATTTGTTGAACATTTAGGTCATTTTCGTCCTCCTTAGGCTTATTCTAATCCAATTAGGGGTTTCAATCAATCTTGTGCATCCAATAACTGCGTTTCTGTCACAGGTTGAACATTTAGGTTATTTTCATCATCCTTCGACTTATTTTAATCCAATTAGGGTTTTTAACCAATCCTGTGCATTCAATAAGTGCGTTTGTGCCATTGGTAGAACATTTAGGTCATTTTCGTCATCCTTCGACTTATTTTAATCCAATAAGGGTTTTTAATAAATCTTGTGCATCCAATAAGTGTGTTTGTGTCATTGGTAGAACATTTAGGTCATATTCGTCATCTTTCTACATATTCTAATCCAATTAGGGGTTTTAACCAATCTTGTACATCCAATAAGTGCGTTTGTGTCATTGGTTGAACATTTAGGTCATTTTCGCGATCCTTCGACTTATTCTAATCCAATTAGGGATTTTAACCAATCTTGTGCATCCAGTAAGTGTGTTTGTGTCATTTGTTGAACATTTAGGTCATTTTCGTCCTCCTTAGGCTTATTCTAATCCAATTAGGGGTTTCAATCAATCTTGTGCATCCAATAACTGCGTTTGTGTCACAGGTTGAACATTTAGGTTATTTTCGTCATCCTTCGACTTATTTTAATCCAATTAGGGTTTTTAACCAATCCTGTGCATTCAATAAGTGCGTTTGTGCCATTGGTAGAACATTTAGGTCATTTTCGTCATCCTTCGACTTATTTTAATCCAATAAGGGTTTTTAATAAATCTTGTGCATCCAATAAGTGTGTTTGTGTCATTGGTAGAACATTTAGGTCATATTCGTCATCTTTCTACATATTCGAATCCAATTAGGGGTTTTAACCAATCTTGTACATCCAATAAGTGCATTTGTGTCATTGGTTGAACATTTAGGTCATTTTCGCGATCCTTCGACTTATTCTAATCCAATTAGGGATTTTAACCAATCTTGTGCATCCAGTAAGTGTGTTTGTGTCATTTGTTGAACATTTAGGTCATTTTCGTCCTCCTTAGGCTTATTCTAATCCAATTAGGGTTTTTAACCATTTTTGTGCATCCAATAAGTGCGTTTGTGCCATTGGTAGAACATTTATGTCATTTTCGTCATCCTTCGACTTATTCTAATCCAATTACAGTTTTTAATCAATCTTGTGCATCCAATAAGTGCGTTTGTATCATTGGTTGAACGTAAAGGTCATTTTCATCCTCGCTAGGCTTATTCTAATCCAATTAGGGGTTTCAATCAATCTTGTGCATCCAATAACTGTGTTTGTGTCACAGGTTAAACATTTAGGTTATTTTCGTCATCCTTCGACTTATTCTAATTCAATTAGGGTTTTTAACCAATCTTGTGCATCCAATAAGTGCCTTTGTGTCATTGGTTGAACAATTAGTTCATTTTCATCATCCTTCGAATAATTTGAATCCAATTAGGGTTTTTAACCAATCTTGTGCATTCAATAAGTGCATTTGTGTCAATGGTAGAACATTTAGGTCATTTTCGTCATCCTTCGACTTATTTTAATCCAATTAGGGTTTTTAATAAATCTTGTGCATCCAATAAGTTCGTTTGTGTCATTGGTAGAACATTTAGGTCATATTCGTCATCCTTCTACTTATTCTAATCCCATTAGGGTTTTTAACCAATCTTGTACATCCAATAAGTGCGTTTGTGTCATTGGTTGAACATTTAGGTCATTTTCGTGATCCTTCGACTTATTCTAATCCAATTAGGGTTTTTAACCAATCTTGTGCATCCAATAAGTGTGTTTGTGTCATTTGTTGAAAATTTAGGTCATTTTCGTCCTCTTTAGGCTTATTCTAATCCAATTAGGGTTTTAACAATTCTTGTGCATCCAATAAGTGCCATTGTGTCATTGGTTGAAAATTTAGGTCCTTTTCGTCATCCTTCAACTTATTTTAATCCAATTAGGGTTTTTAACCAATCTTGTGCATCCAATAAGTGCGTTTGTGTCAATGGTAGAAAATTTAGGTCATTTTCGTCATCCTTCGAATTATTTTAATCTAATTACGGTTTTTAACCAATCTTGTGCATCCAATAAGTGCGTTTGTGTCATTGGTAGAACATTTAGGTCATATTCGTGATCCGTCTACTTATTCTAATCCAATTAGGGTTTTTAACCAATCTTTTCCATCCAACAAGTGCATTTCTGTCATTAGTTGAACATTTAGGTCATTTTCCTCATCCTTCGACTTATTCTAATCCAATTACGGTTTTTAACCAATTTTGTGAATTTTATTAGATGGTTAGTGTCATTGGTTGAACATTTAGGACATTTACGTGATCCTTTGACTTATTCTAATCCAATTAGGGTTTTTAACCAATCTTGTGCATCCAATAAGTGTGTTTTTGTCATTTGTTGAACATTTAGGTCATTTTCATCCTCCTTAGGCTTATTCTAATCCAATTAGGGTTTTTAACAATTCTTGTGCATCCAATAAGTGTGTTTGTGCCATTGGTAGAAAATTTAGGTCATTTTCGTATTCCTTCGACTTATTCTAATCCAATTACGGTTTCTAATCAATCTTGTGCATCCAATAAGTACGTTTGTATCATTGGTTGAACATTTAGGTCATTTTCCTAATCCTTTGACTTATTCTACTCCAATTAGGGTTTTTAACCAATCTTGTGCATTTTATTAGTGGTTTGTATCATTGGTTGAACATTAAGGTCATTTCCGTGATCCTTCGACTAATTCTAATCGAATTAGGGTTTTTAGCCAATCTTGTGCATCCAATGAGTGTGTTTGTGTCATTGGTTGAACATTTTGGTCATTTTCATCTTCCTTCGACTTATTCTAATCCAATTAGGGCTTTTAACCAATCTTGTACATCCAATAAGTGCGTTTGTGTCATTGGTTGAACATTTAGGTCATTTTCGTGATCCTTCAACTTATTCTAATCCAATTAGGGTTTTTAACCAATCTTGTGCAACTAATAAGTGTGTTTGTGTCATTTGTTGAACATTTAGCTCTTTTTCGACCTCCTTAGGCTTATTCTAATCCAATTAGCGTTTTTAACCATTCTTGTGCATCCAATAAGTGCGTTTGTATCATTGGTTGAACATTTAGGTCATATTCGTCATCCTTCTACTTATTCTAATCCAATTAGGGTTTTTAACCAATCTTGTACATCCAATAAGTGCGTTTGTGTCATTGGTTGAACATTTAGATCGTTTTCGTGATCCTTCGACTTATTCGAATCCAATTAGGGTTTTTAACCAATCTTGTGCATCAAATAAGTGTGTTTGTGTCATTTGTTGAACATTTAGGTCATTTCCGTCCTCCTTAGGCTTATTCTAATCCAATTAGGGTTTTTAACCATTCCTGGGCATCCAATAAGTGCGTTTGTGCCATTGTTAGAACATTTAGGTCATTTTTGTCATCCTTCGACTTATTCTAATCCAATTACTATTTTTGATCAATCTTGTGCATCCAATAAGTGCGTTTGTATCATTGGTTAAAAATTTAGGTCATTTTCCTCATCCTTCGACTTATTCTACTCCAATTAGGGTTTTTAACCAATCTTGTGCATTTTATAAGTGGGTTTGTGTCATTGGTTGAACATTAAGGTCATTTCTGTGATCCTTCGACTAATTCTAATCGAATTAGGGTTTTTAGCCAATCTTGTGCATCTTATAAGTGCGTTTGTGTCATTGGTTGAACATTTAGGTCATTTCCGTCATTCTTCGACTTATTCTATTCCAATTAGGGTTTTTGACCAATCTTGTGCATCCAATGAGTGTGTTTGTTTCATTGGTTGAACATTTTGGTCATTTTCATCGTCCTTCGACTTATTCTAATCCAATTAGGGTTTTTAACCAATATTGTGCATCGAATAAAGGCGTTTGTGTCATTGGTTGAACGTAAAGGTCATTTTCATCCTCCCTAGGCTTATTCTAATCCAATTAGGAGTTTCAACCATTCTTGTGCATCCAATAACTGCGTTTGTGTCATCCTTCTAATTATTTTAATTCAATTAGGGTTTTTAACCAATCTTGTGCATCCAATAAGTGCGTTTGTGTCAATAGTAGAACATTTAGGTCATTTTCGTCATCCTTCGACTTATTTTAATCCAATTAGTGTTTTTAACCAATCTTGTGCATCCAATAAGTGCGTTTGTGTCATTGGTAGAACATTTAGGCCATATTCGTCATTCTTCTACTTATTCTAATCCAATAAGGGTGTTTAACCAATCTTGTGCATCCAATAAGTGCATTTCTGTCATTGGTTGAACATTTAGGTCATTTTCGAGATCCTTCGACTAATTCTAATCCAACTACGGTTTTTAACCAATCTTGTGCATTCAATAAAGGTGTTTTTGTCATTGTTTGAACATATAGATCATTTTCATCCTCCCTAGACTTATTCTAATCCAATTAGGGTTTTTAACCAATCTTGTGCATCCAATAAGTGTGTTTGTGTCATTTGTTGAACATTTAGCTCATTTTCGGCCTCCTTAGGCTTTATCTAATTCAATTAGGGTTTTTAACCGTTCTTGTGCATCCAATAAGTGCGTTTGTATCATTGGTTGAACATTTAGGTCATTTTCCTCATCCTTCGTCTTATTCTACTCCAATTAGGGTTTTTAACCAATCTTGTGCATTTTATTAGTGGGTTTGTGGCATTGGTTGATTATTTAGGTCATTTTCGTCATCCTTCGACTTATTCTAATCCAATTAGGGTTTTTGACCAATCTTGTGCATCCAATAAGTGCGTTTGTGTGACTGGTTGAACATTTTGGTCATTTTCGTGATCCTTCGACTTATTCTAATCCAATTAGGGTTTTTAACCAATATTGTGCTTCGAATAAAGGCGTTTGTGTCATTGGTTGAACGTAAAGGTCATTTTCATCCTCCCTAGTCTTATTCTAATCCAATTAGGGGTTTCAATCAATCTTGTGCATCCAATAACTGCGTTTGTGTCACAGGTTGAACATTTAGTTTATTTTCGTCATCCTTCGACTTATTTTAATCCAATTAGGGTTTTTAACCAAACATGTGCATTCAATAAGTGCGTTTGTGCCATTGGTAGAACATTTAGGTCATTTTCGTCATCCTTCGATTTATTTTAATCCAATTAGGGTTTTTAATAAATCTTTTGCATCCAATAACTGCGTTTGTGTCATTGGTAGAACATTTAGGTCATATTCATCATCCTTCAACTTATTGTAATCCAATTAGGGTTTTTAACCAATCTTGTACATCCAATAAGTGCATTTGTGTCATTGGTTGAACATTTAGGTCATTTTCCTGATCCTTTGACTTATTCTAATCCAATTAGGGTTTTTAACCAATCTTGTGCATCCAATAAGTGTGTTTGTGTCATTTGTTGAACATTTAGGTCATTTTCGTCCTCCTTAGGCTTATTCTAATCCAATTAGGGTTTTTAACCATTCTTGTGCATCCAATAAGTGCGTTTGTGTCAATGGTAGAACATTTAGGTCATTTTCGACATCCTTCGACTTATTTTAATCCAATTAGTGTTTTTAACCAATCTTGTGCATCCAATAAGTGCGTTTGTGTCATTGGTAGAACATTTAGGTCATATTCGTCATTCTTCTACTTATTCTAATCCAATAAGGGTGTTTAACCAATCTTGTGCATCCAATAAGTGCATTTCTGTCATTGGTTGAACATTTAGGTCATTTTCGAGATCCTTCGACTTATTCTAATCCAACTACGGTTTTTAACCAATCTTGTGCATCCAATAAAGGTGTTTTTGTCATTGTTTGAACATATAGATCATTTTCATCCTCCCTAGACTTATTCTAATCCAATTAGGGTTTTTAACCAATCTTGTGCATCCAATAAGTGTGTTTGTGTCATTTGTTGAACATTTAGCTCAATTTCGGCCTCCTTAGGCTTTATCTAATTCAATTAGGGTTTTTAACCGTTCTTGTGCATCCAATAAGTGCGTTTGTATCATTGGTTGAACATTTAGGTCATTTTCCTCATCCTTCGTCTTATTCTACTCCAATTAGGGTTTTTAACCAATCTTGTGCATTTTATTAGTGGCTTTATGGCATTGGTTGATTATTTAGGTCATTTTCGTCATCCTTCGACTTATTCTAATCCAATTAGGGTTTTTGACCAATCTTGTGCATCCAATAAGTGCGTTTGTGTCACTGGTTGAACATTTTGGTCATTTTCGTCATCCTTCGACTTATTCTAATCCAATTAGGGTTTTTAACCAATATTGTGCTTCGAATAAAGGCGTTTGTGTCATTGGTTGAACGTAAAGGTCATTTTCATCCTCCCTAGTCTTATTCTAATCCAATTAGGGGTTTCAATCAATCTTGTGCATCCAATAACTGCGTTTGTGTCACAGGTTGAACATTTAGTTTATTTTCGTCATCCTTCGACTTATTTTAATCCAATTAGGGTTTTTAACCAAACATGTGCATTCAATAAGTGCGTTTGTGCCATTGGTAGAACATTTAGGTCATTTTCGTCATCCTTCGATTTATTTTAATCCAATTAGGGTTTTTAATAAATCTTTTGCATCCAATAACTGCGTTTGTGTCATTGGTAGAAGATTTAGGTCATATTCATCATCCTTCTACTTATTGTAATCCAATTAGGGTTTTTAACCAATCTTGTACATCCAATAAGTGCATTTGTGTCATTGGTTGAACATTTAGGTCATTTTCCTGATCCTTCGACTTATTCTAATCCAATTACGGTTTTTAACCAATCTTGTGCATCCAATAAGTGTGTTTGTGTCATTTGTTGAACATTTAGGTCATTTTCGTCCTCCTTAGGCTTATTCTAATCCAATTAGGGTTTTTAACCATTCTTGTGCATCCAATAAGTGCGTTTGTGTCAATGGTAGAACATTTAGGTCATTTTCGACATCCTTCGACTTATTTTAATCCAATTAGTGTTTTTAACCAATCTTGTGCATCCAATAAGTGCGTTTGTGTCATTGGTAGAACATTTAGGTCATATTCGTCATTCTTCTACTTATTCTAATCCAATAAGGGTGTTTAACCAATCTTGTGCATCCAATAAGTGCATTTCTGTCATTGGTTGAACATTTAGGTCATTTTCGAGATCCTTCGACTTATTCTAATCCAACTACGGTTTTTAACCAATCTTGTGCATCCAATAAAGGTGTTTTTGTCATTGTTTGAACATATAGATCATTTTCATCCTCCCTAGACTTATTCTAATCCAATTAGGGTTTTTAACCAATCTTGTGCATCCAATAAGTGTGTTTGTGTCATTTGTTGAACATTTAGCTCAATTTCGGCCTCCTTAGGCTTTATCTAATTCAATTAGGGTTTTTAACCGTTCTTGTGCATCCAATAAGTGCGTTTGTATCATTGGTTGAACATTTAGGTCATTTTCCTCATCCTTCGTCTTATTCTACTCCAATTAGGGTTTTTAACCAATCTTGTGCATTTTATTAGTGGCTTTATGGCATTGGTTGATTATTTAGGTCATTTTCGTCATCCTTCGACTTATTCTAATCCAATTAGGGTTTTTGACCAATCTTGTGCATCCAATAAGTGCGTTTGTGTCACTGGTTGAACATTTTGGTCATTTTCGTCATCCTTCGACTTATTCTAATCCAATTAGGGTTTTTAACCAATATTGTGCTTCGAATAAAGGCGTTTGTGTCATTGGTTGAACGTAAAGGTCATTTTCATCCTCCCTAGTCTTATTCTAATCCAATTAGGGGTTTCAATCAATCTTGTGCATCCAATAACTGCGTTTGTGTCACAGGTTGAACATTTAGTTTATTTTCGTCATCCTTCGACTTATTTTAATCCAATTAGGGTTTTTAACCAAACATGTGCATTCAATAAGTGCGTTTGTGCCATTGGTAGAACATTTAGGTCATTTTCGTCATCCTTCGATTTATTTTAATCCAATTAGGGTTTTTAATAAATCTTTTGCATCCAATAACTGCGTTTGTGTCATTGGTAGAAGATTTAGGTCATATTCATCATCCTTCTACTTATTGTAATCCAATTAGGGTTTTTAACCAATCTTGTACATCCAATAAGTGCATTTGTGTCATTGGTTGAACATTTAGGTCATTTTCCTGATCCTTCGACTTATTCTAATCCAATTACGGTTTTTAACCAATCTTGTGCATCCAATAAGTGTGTTTGTGTCATTTGTTGAACATTTAGGTCATTTTCGTCCTCCTTAGGCTTATTCTAATCCAATTAGGGTTTTTAACCATTCTTGTGCATCCAATAAGTGCGTTTGTGTCAATGGTAGAACATTTAGGTCATTTTCGACATCCTTCGACTTATTTTAATCCAATTAGTGTTTTTAACCAATCTTGTGCATCCAATAAGTGCGTTTGTGTCATTGGTAGAACATTTAGGTCATATTCGTCATTCTTCTACTTATTCTAATCCAATAAGGGTGTTTAACCAATCTTGTGCATCCAATAAGTGCATTTCTGTCATTGGTTGAACATTTAGGTCATTTTCGAGATCCTTCGACTTATTCTAATCCAACTACGGTTTTTAACCAATCTTGTGCATCCAATAAAGGTGTTTTTGTCATTGTTTGAACATATAGATCATTTTCATCCTCCCTAGGCTTATTCTAATCCAATTAGGAGTTTCAACCATTCTTGTGCATCCAATAACTGCGTTTGTGTCATCCTTCTAATTATTTTAATTCAATTAGGGTTTTTAACCAATCTTGTGCATCCAATAAGTGCGTTTGTGTCAATAGTAGAACATTTAGGTCATTTTCGTCATCCTTCGACTTATTTTAATCCAATTAGTGTTTTTAACCAATCTTGTGCATCCAATAAGTGCGTTTGTGTCATTGGTAGAACATTTAGGTCATATTCGTCATTCTTCTACTTATTCTAATCCAATAAGGGTGTTTAACCAATCTTGTGCATCCAATAAGTGCATTTCTGTCATTGGTTGAACATTTAGGTCATTTTCGAGATCCTTCGACTTATTCTAATCCAACTACGGTTTTTAACCAATCTTGTGCATCCAATAAAGGTGTTTTTGTCATTGTTTGAACATATAGATCATTTTCATCCTCCCTAGACTTATTCTAATCCAATTAGGGTTTTTAACCAATCTTGTGCATCCAATAAGTGTGTTTGTGTCATTTGTTGAACATTTAGCTCAATTTCGGCCTCCTTAGGCTTTATCTAATTCAATTAGGGTTTTTAACCGTTCTTGTGCATCCAATAAGTGCGTTTGTATCATTGGTTGAACATTTAGGTCATTTTCCTCATCCTTCGTCTTATTCTACTCCAATTAGGGTTTTTAACCAATCTTGTGCATTTTATTAGTGGCTTTATGGCATTGGTTGATTATTTAGGTCATTTTCGTCATCCTTCGACTTATTCTAATCCAATAAGGGTTGTTGACCAATCTTGTGCATCCAATAAGTGCGTTTGTGTCACTGGTTGAACATTTTGGTCATTTTCGTCATCCTTCGACTTATTCTAATCCAATTAGGGTTTTTAACCAATATTGTGCTTCGAATAAAGGCGTTTGTGTCATTGGTTGAACGTAAAGGTCATTTTCATCCTCCCTAGTCTTATTCTAATCCAATTAGGGGTTTCAATCAATCTTGTGGATCCAATAACTACGTTTGTGTCACAGGTTGAACATTTAGTTTATTTTCGTCATCCTTCGACTTATTTTAATCCAATTAGGGTTTTTAACCAAACATGTGCATTCAATAAGTGCGTTTGTGCCATTGGTAGAACATTTAGGTCATTTTCGTCATCCTTCGATTTATTTTAATCCAATTAGGGTTTTTAATAAATCTTTTGCATCCAATAACTGCGTTTGTGTCATTGGTAGAACATTTAGGTCATATTCATCATCCTTCAACTTATTGTAATCCAATTAGGGTTTTTAACCAATCTTGTACATCCAATAAGTGCATTTGTGTCATTGGTTGAACATTTAGGTCATTTTCCTGATCCTTTGACTTATTCTAATCCAATTAGGGTTTTTAACCAATCTTGTGCATCCAATAAGTGTGTTTGTGTCATTTGTTGAACATTTAGGTCATTTTCGTCCTCCTTAGGCTTATTCTAATCCAATTAGGGTTTTTAACCATTCTTGTGCATCCAATAAGTGCGTTTGTGTCAATGGTAGAACATTTAGGTCATTTTCGACATCCTTCGACTTATTTTAATCCAATTAGTGTTTTTAACCAATCTTGTGCATCCAATAAGTGCGTTTGTGTCATTGGTAGAACATTTAGGTCATATTCGTCATTCTTCTACTTATTCTAATCCAATAAGGGTGTTTAACCAATCTTGTGCATCCAATAAGTGCATTTCTGTCATTGGTTGAACATTTAGGTCATTTTCGAGATCCTTCGACTTATTCTAATCCAACTACGGTTTTTAATCAATCTTGTGCATCCAATAAAGGTGTTTTTGTCATTGTTTGAACATATAGATCATTTTCATCCTCCCTAGACTTATTCTAATCCAATTAGGGTTTTTAACCAATCTTGTGCATCCAATAAGTGTGTTTGTGTCATTTGTTGAACATTTAGGTCATTTTCGTCCTCCTTAGGCTTTATCTAATCCAATTAGGGTTTTAACAATTCTTGTGCATCCAATAAGTGCCATTGTGTCATTGGTTGAAAATTTAGGTCCTTTTCGTCATCCTTCAACTTATTTTAATCCAATTAGGGTTTTTAACCAATCTTGTGCATTTTATTAGTGGCTTTATGGCATTGGTTGATTATTTAGGTCATTTTCGTCATCCTTCGACTTATTCTAATCCAATAAGGGTTTTTGACCAATCTTGTGCATCCAATAAGTGCGTTTGTGTCACTGGTTGAACATTTTGGTCATTTTCGTCATCCTTCGACTTATTCTAATCCAATTAGGGTTTTTAACCAATATTGTGCTTCGAATAAAGGCGTTTGTGTCATTGGTTGAACGTAAAGGTCATTTTCATCCTCCCTAGTCTTATTCTAATCCAATTAGGGGTTTCAATCAATCTTGTGGATCCAATAACTGCGTTTGTGTCACAGGTTGAACATTTAGTTTATTTTCGTCATCCTTCGACTTATTTTAATCCAATTAGGGTTTTTAACCAAACATGTGCATTCAATAAGTGCGTTTGTGCCATTGGTAGAACATTTAGGTCATTTTCGTCATCCTTCGATTTATTTTAATCCAATTAGGGTTTTTAATAAATCTTTTGCATCCAATAACTGCGTTTGTGTCATTGGTAGAACATTTAGGTCATATTCATCATCCTTCAACTTATTGTAATCCAATTAGGGTTTTTAACCAATCTTGTACATCCAATAAGTGCATTTGTGTCATTGGTTGAACATTTAGGTCATTTTCCTGATCCTTTGACTTATTCTAATCCAATTAGGGTTTTTAACCAATCTTGTGCATCCAATAAGTGTGTTTGTGTCATTTGTTGAACATTTAGGTCATTTTCGTCCTCCTTAGGCTTATTCTAATCCAATTAGGGTTTTTAACCATTCTTGTGCATCCAATAAGTGCGTTTGTGTCAATGGTAGAACATTTAGGTCATTTTCGACATCCTTCGACTTATTTTAATCCAATTAGTGTTTTTAACCAATCTTGTGCATCCAATAAGTGCGTTTGTGTCATTGGTAGAACATTTAGGTCATATTCGTCATTCTTCTACTTATTCTAATCCAATAAGGGTGTTTAACCAATCTTGTGCATCCAATAAGTGCATTTCTGTCATTGGTTGAACATTTAGGTCATTTTCGAGATCCTTCGACTTATTCTAATCCAACTACGGTTTTTAATCAATCTTGTGCATCCAATAAAGGTGTTTTTGTCATTGTTTGAACATATAGATCATTTTCATCCTCCCTAGACTTATTCTAATCCAATTAGGGTTTTTAACCAATCTTGTGCATCCAATAAGTGTGTTTGTGTCATTTGTTGAACATTTAGCTCATTTTCGGCCTCTTTAGGCTTTATCTAATTCAATTAGGGTTTTTAACCGTTCTTGTGCATCCAATAAGTGCGTTTGTATCATTGGTTGAACATTTAGGTCATTTTCCTCATCCTTCGTCTTATTCTACTCCAATTAGGGTTTTTCACCAATCTTGTGCATTTTATTAGTGGGTTTGTGGCATTGGTTGATTATTTAGGTCATTTTCGTCATCCTTCGACTTATTCTAATCCAATTAGGGTTTTTGACCAATCTTGTGCATCCAATAAGTGCGTTTGTGTCACTGGTTGAACATTTTGGTCATTTTCGTGATCCTTCGACTTATTCTAATCCAATTAGGGTTTTTAACCAATATTGTGCTTCGAATAATGGCGGTTGTGTCATTGGTTGAACGTAAAGGTAATTTTCATCCTCCCTAGTCTTATTCTAATCCAATTAGGGGTTTCAATCAATCTTGTGCATCCAATAACTGCGTTTGTGTCACAGGTTGAACATTTAGTTTATTTTCGTCATCCTTCGACTTATTTTAATCCAATTAGGGTTTTTAACCCAACATGTGCATTCAATAAGTGCGTTTGTGCCATTGGTAGAACATTTAGGTCATTTTCGTCATCCTTCGATTTATTTTAATCTAATTAGGATTTTTAATAAATCTTTTGCATCCAATAACTGCGTTTGTGTCATTGGTAGAACATTTAGGTCATATTCATCATCCTTCTACTTATTGTAATCCAATTAGGGTTTTTAACCAATCTTGTACATCCAATAAGTGCATTTGTGTCATTGGTTGAACATTTAGGTCATTTTCGTGATCCTTCGACTTATTCTAATCCAATTAGGGTTTTTAACCAATCTTGTGCATCCAATAAGTGTGTTTGTGTCATTTGTTGAACATTTAGGTCATTTTCGTCCTCCAGAAGGCTTATTCTAATCCAATTAGGGTTTTTAACCATTCTTGTACATCCAATAAGTGCGTTTGTGTCAATGGTAGAACATTTAGGTCATTTTCGACATCCTTCAACTTATTTTAATCCAATTAGTGTTTTTAACCAATCTTGTGCATCCAATAAGTGCGTTTGTGTCATTGGTAGAACATTTAGGTCATATTCGTCATTCTTCTACTTATTCTAATCCAATAAGGGTGTTTAACCAATCTTGTGCATCCAATAAGTGCATTTCTGTCATTGGTTGAACATTTAGGTCATTTTCGAGATCCTTCGACTTATTCTAATCCAACTACGGTTTTTAACCAATCTTGTGCATCCAATAAAGGTGTTTTTGTCATTGTTTGAACATATAGATCATTTTCATCCTCCCTAGACTTATTCTAATCCAATTATTGTTTTTAACCAATCTTGTGCATCCAATAAGTGTGTTTGTGTCATTTGTTGAACATTTAGCTCATTTTCGGCCTCCTTAGGCTTAATCTAATCCAATTAGGGTTTTTAACCGTTCTTGTGCATCCAATAAGTGCGTTTGTATCATTGGTTGAACATTTAGGTCATTTTCCTCATCCTTCGACTTATTCTACTCCAATTAGGGTTTTTAACCAATCTTGTGCATTTTATTAGTGGGTTTGTGGCATTGGTTGATTATTTAGGTCATTTTTCGTCATCCTTCGACTTATTCTAATCCAATTAGGGTTTTTGATCAATCTTGTGCATCCAGTAAGTGCGTTTGTGTGACTGGTTGAACATTTTGGTCATTTTCGTGATCCTTCGACTTATTCTAATCCAATTAGGGTTTTTAACCAATATTGTGCTTCGAATAAAGGCGTTTGTGTCATTGGTTGAACGTAAAGGTCATTTTCATCCTCCCTAGTCTTATTCTAATCCAATTAGGGGTTTCAATCAATTGTTGTGCATCCAATAACTGCGTTTGTGTCACAGGTTGAACATTTAGTTTATTTTCGTCATCCTTCGACTTATTTTAATCCAATTAGGGTTTTTAACCCAACATGTGCATTCAATAAGTGCGTTTGTGCCATTGGTAGAACATTTAGGTCATTTTCGTCATCCTTCGATTTATTTTAATCCAATTAGGGTTTTTAATAAATCTTTTGCATCCAATAACTGTGTTTGTGTCATTGGTAGAACATTTAGGTCATATTCATCATCCTTCTACTTATTGTAATCCAATTAGGGTTTTTAACCAATCTTGTACATCCAATAAGCGCATTTGTGTCATTGGTTGAACATTTAGGTCATTTTCCTGATCCTTCGACTTATTCTAATCCAACTAGGGTTTTTAACCAATCTTGTGCATCCAATAAGTGTGTTTGTGTCATTTGTTGAACATTTAGGTCATTTTCGTCCTCCTTAGGCTTATTCTAATCCAATTAGGGTTTTTAACCATTCTTGTGCATCCAATAAGTGCGTTTGTGTCAATGGTAGAACATTTAGGTCATTTTCGTCATCCTTCGAATTATTTTAATCCAATTAGGGATTTTAACCAATCTTGTGCATCCAATAAGTGTGTTTGTGTCATTGGTAGAACATTTTGGTCATATTCGTCATCCTTCTACTTATTCTAATCCAATTAGGGTTTTTAACCAATCTTGTCCATCCAATAAGTGCGTTTGTGTCATTGGTTGAACATTTAGGTCATTTTCGTGATCCATCGACTTATTCTACTCCAATTAGGGTTTTTAACCAATCCTGTGCATCCAATAAGTGTGTTTGTGTCAATGGTAGAACATTAAGGTCATTTTCGTCATCCTTCGAATTATTTTAATCCAATTAGGGTTTTTAACCAATCTTGTGCATCCAATAAGTGTGTTTGTGTCATTGGTAGAACATTTAGGTCATATTCGTCATCCTTCTACTTATTCTAATCCAATTAGGGTTTTTAACCAATCTTGTGCATCCAACAAGTGCCTATCTGTCATTGGTTGAACATTTAGGTCATTTTCGAGATCCTTCGACTTATTCTAATCCAATTACGGTTTTTAACCAATCTTGTGCATCCAATAAAGGCATTTGTGTCATTGGTTGAACATGTAGGTTATTTTCGTTATCCTTCGACTTATTCTAATCCAATTAGGGTTTTTAACCAATCTTGTGCATCCAATAAGTGCTCTTGTGCCGTTAGTAGAACATTTAGGTCATTTTCGTGATCCTTTGACTTATTCTAATCCAATTAGTGTTTTTAACAAATCTTGTGCATCTAATAAGTGTGTTTGTGTCATTTGTTGAACATTTAGGTCATTTTCGTCCTCCTTAGGCTTATTCTAATCCAATTAGGGTTTTTAACAATTCTTGTGCATCCAATAAGTTTGTTTGTGTCAATGGTAAAACATTAAGGTCATTTTCGTCATCCTTCGAATTATTTTAATCCAATTAGGGTTTTTAACCAATCTTGTGCATCCAATAAGTGCATTTCTGTCATTGGTTGAACATTTAGGTCATTTTCGAGATCCTTTGACTTATTCTAATCCAACTACGGTTTTTAACCAATCTTGTGCATCCAATAAAGGTGTTTGTGTCATTGGTTGAACATATAGGTCGTTTTCATCCTTTCTAGACTTATTCTAATCCAATTAGGGTTTTTAATCAATCTTGTGCATCCAATAAGTGCGTTTGTGTCATTGGTTGAACATTTAGGTCATTTTCGTCATCCTTCAACTTATTCTAATCCAATTAGGGTTTTTAACCAATCTTGTGCATCCCATAAGTATGTTTGTGTTGTTTGTTAAACATTTAGCTCATTTTCGGCCTCGTTAGGCTTATTCTAATCCAATTAGGGTTTTGAACCATTCTTATGCATCCAATAAGTGCGTTTGTATCATTAATTGAACATTTAGGTCATTTTCCTCATCCTTCGACTTATTCTACTCCAATTAGGGTTTTTAACCAATCTTGTGCATTTTATTAGTGGGTTTGTGGCATTGGTTGAACATTTAGGTCATTGTCGTCATCTTTCGACTTATTCTAATCCAATTAGGGGTTTTGACCAATCTTGTGCATCCAATAAGTGCGTTTGTGTCACTGGTTGAACATTTTGGTCATTTTCGTCTTTCTTCGACTTATTCTAATCCAATTAGGGGTTTTAACCAATATTGTGCATCGAATGAAGGCGTTTGTGTCATTGGTTGAACGTAAAGGTGATTTTCATCCTGTCTAGTCTTATTCTAATCCAATTAGGGGTTTCAATCAATCTTGTGCATCCAATAACTGCGTTTGTGTCACAGGTTGAACATTTAGGTTATTTTCGTCATCCTTCCACTTATTTTAATCCAATTAGGGTTTTTAACCAATCTTGTGTATTCAATAAGTGCGTTTGTGCCATTGGTAGAACATTTAGGTCATTTTCGTCATCCTTCGACTTATTTTAATCCAATAAGGGTTTTTAATAAATCTTGTGCATCCAGTAAGTGCGTTTGTGTCATTGGTAGAACATTTAGGTCATATTCGTCATCCTTCTACTTATTCTAATCCAATTAGGGTTTTTAACCAATCTTGTACATCCAATAAGTGCGTTTGTGTCATTGGTTGAACATTTAGTTCATATTCGTCATCCTTCTACTTATTCTAATCCAACTAGGGTTTTTTAACCAATCTTGTGCATCCAATAAGTGTGTTTGTGTCATTTGTTGAACATTTAGATCATTTTCGTCCTCCTTAGGCTTATTCTAATCCAATTAGGGTTTTTAACCATTCTTGTGCATCCAATAAGTGCGTTTGTATCATTGGTTGAACATTTAGGTCATTTTCCTCATCCTTCGAATTATTCTACTCCAATTAGGGTTTTTAGCCAATCTTGTGCATCCTATAAGTGCGTTTGGGTGAACATTTAGGTCATTGCCGTCATTCTTTGACTTATTCTATTCCAATTAGGGTTTTTAACCAATCTTGTGCATCCAATAAGTGTGTTTGTGTCATTGGTAGAACATTTAGGTCATATTCGTCATCCTTCAACTTATTCTAATCCAATAAGGGTGTTTAACCAATCTTGTGCATCCAATAAGTGCATTTCTGTCATTGGTTGAACATTTAGGTCATTTTCGAGATCCTTCGACTTATTCTAATCCAACTACGGTTTTTAACCAATCTTGTGCATCCAATAAAGGTGGTTTTGTCATTGGTTGAACATATAGATCGTTTTCATCCTCCCTAGACTTATTCTAATCCAATTAGGGTTTTTAATCAACCTTGTGCATCCAATAAGTGCATTTGTGTCATTGGTTGAACATTTAGGTCATTTTTGAGATCCGTCGACTTATTCTAATCCAACTATGGTTTTTAAACAATCTTGTGCATCCAATAAAGGTGTTTGTGTCATTGGTTGAACATATAGATCGTTTTTATCCTCCCTAGACTTATTCAACTCCAATTAGGGTTTTTAACCAAACTTGTGCATTTTATTAGTGGGTTTGTGGCATTGGTTGAACATTTAGGTCATTTTCGTCATCCTTCGACTTATTCTAATCCAATTAGGGTTTTTGACCAATCTTGTGCATCCAATAAGTGCGTTTGTCTCACTGGTTGAACATTTTGGTCATTTTCGTCATCCTTCGACTTATTCTAATCCAATTAGGGTTTTTAACCAATATTGTGCATCGAATAAAGGCGTTTGTGTCATTGGTTGAACGTAAAGGTGATTTTCATCCTCCATAGTCTTATTCTAATCCAATTTGGGGTTTCAATCAATCTTGTGCATCAAGTAACTGCGTTTGTGTCACAGGTTGAACATTTAAGTTATTTTCGTCATCCTTCGACTTATTTTAATCCAATTAGGGTTTTTAACCAATCTTTTGCATTCAATAAGTGCGTTTGTGCCATTGGTAGAGCATTTAGGTTATTTTCGTCATCCTTCAACTTATTTTAATCCAATAAGGGTTTTTAATAAATCTTGTGCATCCAATAAGTGCGTTTGTGTCATTGGTAGAACATTTAGGTCATATTCGTCATCCTTCTACTTATTCTAATCCAATTAGGGTTTTGAACCAATCTTGTACATCCAATAAGTGTGTTTGTGTCATTGGTTGAACATTTAGGTCATTTTCGTGATCCTTCAACTTATTCTAATCCAATTAGGGTTTTTCACCAATCCTGTGCATCCAATTAGTGTGTTTGTGTCATTTGTTGAACATTTAGGTCATTTTCGTCCTCTTTAGGCTTATTCTAATCCAATTAGGGTTTTATCCATTCTTGTGCATCCAATAAGTTCCATTGTGTCATTGGTTGAACATTTAGGTCCTTTTCGTCATCCTTCAACTTATTTTAATCCAATTAGGGTTTTTAACCAATCTTGTGCATCCAATAAGTGCGTTTGTGTCAATGGGAGAACATTTAGGTTATTTTCGTCATCCTTCGACTTATTTTAATCCAATTAGGGTTTTTAACCAATGTTGTGCATCCAATAAGTGTGTTTGTGTCATTGGTTGAACATTTAGGTCATTTTCGAGATCCTTCGACTTATTCTAATCCAACTACGGTTTTTAAGCAATCTTGTGCATCCAATAAAGGTGTTTGTGTCATTGGTTGAACATATAGGTAGTTTTCATCCTCCCTAGACTTATTCTAATCCAATTAGGGTTTTTAATCAATCTTGTGCATCCAATAAGTGCGTTTGTGTCATTGGTTGAACATATAGGTAGTTTTCATCCTCCGTAGGCTTATTCTAATCCAATTAGGGTTTTTAACCAATCTTGTGCATCCAATAACGACGTTTGTGTCACAGGTTGAACATTTAGGTTATTTTCGTCATCCTTCGACTTATTTTAATCCAATTAGGGTTTTTAACCAATCTTGTGCATTCAATAAGTGCATTTGTGCCATTAGTAGAACATTTAGGTCATTTTCGTCATCCTTCGACTTATTTTAATCCAATTAGGGTTTTTATTAAATCTTGTGCATCCAATAAGTTCGTTTGTGTCATTGGTAGAACATTTAGGTCATATTCGTCATCCTTCTACTTATTCTAATCCCATTAGGGTTTTTAACCAATCTTGTACATCCAATAAGTGCGTTTGTGTCATTGGTTGAACATTTAGGTCATTTTCGTGATCCTTCGACTTATTCTAATCCAATTAGGGTTTTTCACCAATCTTGTGCATCCAATAAGTGTGTTTGTGTCATTTGTTGAACATTTAGGTCATTTTCGTCATCCTTCAACTTATTTTAATCCAATTAGGGTTTTTAACCAATCTTGTGCATCCAATAAGTGCGTTTGTGTCAATGGTAGAAAATTTAGGTCATTTTCGTTATCCTTCGAATTATTTTAATCTAATTAGGGTTTTTTACCAATCTTGTGCATCCAATAAGTGCGTTTGTGTCATTGGTAGAACATTTAGGTCATATTCGTGATCCGTCTACTTATTCTAATCCAATTAGGGTTTTTAACCAATCTTTTCCATCCAACAAGTGCATTTCGGTCATTGGTTGAACATTTGTGTCATTTTCCTCATCCTTCGACTTATTCTAATCCAATTACGGTTTTTAACCAATTTTGTGAAGTTTATTAGATGGTTAGTGTCATTGGTTGAACATTTAGGTCATTTACGAGATCCTTGGACTTATTCTAATCCAATTAGGGTTTTTAACCAATCTTGTGCATCCAATAAGTGTGTTTTTGTCATTTGTTGAACATTTAGGTCATTTTCATCCTCCTTAGGCTTATTCTAATCCAATTAGGGTTTTTAACAATTCTTGTGCATCCAATAAGTGTGTTTGTGCCATTGGTAGAAAATTTAGGTCATTTTCGTATTCCTTCGACTTATTCTAATCCAATTACAGTTTCTAATCAATCTTGTGCATCCAATAAGTGCGTTTGTGTCATTGGTAGAACATTTAGGTCATATTCGTCATCCTTCTACATATTCTAATCCAATTAGGGTTTTGAACCAATCTTGTACATCCAATAAGTGTGTTTGTGTCATTGGTTGAACATTTAGGTCATTTTCGTGATCCTTCAACTTATTCTAATCCAATTAGGGTTTTTCACCAATCTTGTGCATCCAATTAGTGTGTTTTGTCATTTGTTGAACATTTAGGTCATTTTCGTCCTCTTTAGGTTTATTCTAATCCAATTAGGGTTTTAACCATTCTTGTGCATCCAATAAGTGCCATTGTGTCATTGGTTGAACATTTAGGTCCTTTTCGTCATCCTTCAACTTATTTTAATCCAATTAGGGTTTTTAACCAATCTTGTGCATCCAATAAGTGCGTTTGTGTCAATGGGAGAACATTTAGGTTATTTTCGTCATCCTTCGACTTATTTTAATCCAATTAGGGTTTTTAACCAATGTTGTGCATCCAATAACTGCGTTTGTGTCATTGGTTGAACATTTAGGTCATTTTCGAGATCCTTCGACTTATTCTAATCCAACTACGGTTTTTAACCAATCTTGTGCATCCAATAAAGGTGTTTGTGTCATTGGTTGTACATATAGGTAGTTTTCATCCTCCCTAGACTTATTCTAATCCAATTAGGGTTTTTAATCAATCTTGTGCATCCAATAAGTGCGTTTGTGTCATTGGTTGAACATATAGGTAGTTTTCATCCTCCCTAGGCTTATTCTAATCCAATTAGGGTTTTTAACCAATCTTGTGCATCCAATAACGACGTTTGTGTCACAGGTTGAACATTTAGGTTATTTTCGTCATCCTTCGACTTATTTTAATCCAATTAGGGTTTTTAACAAATCTTGTGCATTCAATAAGTGCATTTGTGCCATTAGTAGAACATTTAGGTCATTTTTGTCATCCTTCGACTTATTTTAATCCAATTAGGGTTTTTAATAAATCTTGTGCATCCAATAAGTTCGTTTGTGTCATTGGTAGAACATTTAGGTCATATTCGTCATCCTTCTACTTATTCTAATCCCATTAGGGTTTTTAACCAATCTTGTACATCCAATAAGTGCGTTTGTGTCATTGGTTGAACATTTAGGTCATTTTCGTGATCCTTCGACTTATTCTAATCCAATTAGGGTTTTTCACCAATCTTGTGCATCCAATAAGTGTGTTTGTGTCATTTGTTGAACATTTAGGTCATTTTCGTCATCCTTCAACTTATTTTAATCCAATTAGGGTTTTTAACCAATCTTGTGCATCCAATAAGTGCGTTTGTGTCAATGGTAGAAAATTTAGGTCATTTTCGT
>JBBPBP010009779.1:40897394-40911483 GCA_037974735.1 Cicer chorassanicum
TGTCATTGGTTGAACATTTAGGTCATTTACGTGATCCTTTGACTTATTCTAATCCAATTAGGGTTTTTAACCAATCTTGTGCATCCAATAAGTGTGTTTTTGTCATTTGTTGAACATTTAGGTCATTTTCATCCTCCTTAGGCTTATTCTAATCCAATTAGGGTTTTTAACAATTCTTGTGCATCCAATAAGTGTGTTTGTGCCATTGGTAGAAAATTTAGGTCATTTTCGTATTCCTTCGACTTATTCTAATCCAATTACAGTTTCTAATCAATCTTGTGCATCCAATAAGTGCGTTTGTGTCATTGGTAGAACATTTAGGTCATATTCGTCATCCTTCTACATATTCTAATCCAATTAGGGTTTTGAACCAATCTTGTACATCCAATAAGTGTGTTTGTGTCATTGGTTGAACATTTAGGTCATTTTCGTGATCCTTCAACTTATTCTAATCCAATTAGGGTTTTTCACCAATCTTGTGCATCCAATTAGTGTGTTTTGTCATTTGTTGAACATTTAGGTCATTTTCGTCCTCTTTAGGTTTATTCTAATCCAATTAGGGTTTTAACCATTCTTGTGCATCCAATAAGTGCCATTGTGTCATTGGTTGAACATTTAGGTCCTTTTCGTCATCCTTCAACTTATTTTAATCCAATTAGGGTTTTTAACCAATCTTGTGCATCCAATAAGTGCGTTTGTGTCAATGGGAGAACATTTAGGTTATTTTCGTCATCCTTCGACTTATTTTAATCCAATTAGGGTTTTTAACCAATGTTGTGCATCCAATAACTGCGTTTGTGTCATTGGTTGAACATTTAGGTCATTTTCGAGATCCTTCGACTTATTCTAATCCAACTACGGTTTTTAACCAATCTTGTGCATCCAATAAAGGTGTTTGTGTCATTGGTTGTACATATAGGTAGTTTTCATCCTCCCTAGACTTATTCTAATCCAATTAGGGTTTTTAATCAATCTTGTGCATCCAATAAGTGCGTTTGTGTCATTGGTTGAACATATAGGTAGTTTTCATCCTCCCTAGGCTTATTCTAATCCAATTAGGGTTTTTAACCAATCTTGTGCATCCAATAACGACGTTTGTGTCACAGGTTGAACATTTAGGTTATTTTCGTCATCCTTCGACTTATTTTAATCCAATTAGGGTTTTTAACAAATCTTGTGCATTCAATAAGTGCATTTGTGCCATTAGTAGAACATTTAGGTCATTTTTGTCATCCTTCGACTTATTTTAATCCAATTAGGGTTTTTAATAAATCTTGTGCATCCAATAAGTTCGTTTGTGTTATTGGTAGAACATTTAGGTCATATTCGTCATCCTTCTACTTATTCTAATCCCATTAGGGTTTTTAACCAATCTTGTACATCCAATAAGTGCGTTTGTGTCATTGGTTGAACATTTAGGTCATTTTCGTGATCCTTCGACTTATTCTAATCCAATTAGGGTTTTTCACCAATCTTGTGCATCCAATAAGTGTGTTTGTGTCATTTGTTGAACATTTAGGTCATTTTCGTCATCCTTCAACTTATTTTAATCCAATTAGGGTTTTTAACCAATCTTGTGCATCCAATAAGTGCGTTTGTGTCAATGGTAGAAAATTTAGGTCATTTTCGTCATCCTTCGAATTATTTTAATCTAATTAGGGTTTTTAACCAATCTTGTGCATCCAATAAGTGCGTTTGTGTCATTGGTAGAACATTTAGGTCATATTCGTGATCCGTCTACTTATTCTAATCCAATTAGGGTTTTTAACCAATCTTTTCCATCCAACAAGTGCATTTCTGTCATTAGTTGAACATTTAGGTCATTTTCCTCATCCTTCGACTTATTCTAATCCAATTACGGTTTTTAACCAATTTTGTGAATTTTATTAGATGGTTAGTGTCATTGGTTGAACATTTAGGACATTTACGTGATCCTTTGACTTATTCTAATCCAATTAGGGTTTTTAACCAATCTTGTGCATCCAATAAGTGTGTTTTTGTCATTTGTTGAACATTTAGGTCATTTTCATCCTCCTTAGGCTTATTCTAATCCAATTAGGGTTTTTAACAATTCTTGTGCATCCAATAAGTGTGTTTGTGCCATTGGTAGAAAATTTAGGTCATTTTCGTATTCCTTCGACTTATTCTAATCCAATTACGGTTTCTAATCAATCTTGTGCATCCAATAAGTACGTTTGTATCATTGGTTGAACATTTAGGTCATTTTCCTAATCCTTTGACTTATTCTACTCCAATTAGGGTTTTTAACCAATCTTGTGCATTTTATTAGTGGTTTGTATCATTGGTTGAACATTAAGGTCATTTCCGTGATCCTTCGACTAATTCTAATCGAATTAGGGTTTTTAGCCAATCTTGTGCATCCTATAAGTGGGTTTGTGTCATTGGTTGAACATTTAGGTCATTTCCGTCATCCTTCGACTTATTCTATTCCAATTAGGGTTTTTGACCAATCTTGTGCATCCAATGAGTGTGTTTGTGTCATTGGTTGAACATTTTGGTCATTTTCATCTTCCTTCGACTTATTCTAATCCAATTAGGGCTTTTAACCAATCTTGTACATCCAATAAGTGCGTTTGTGTCATTGGTTGAACATTTAGGTCATTTTCGTTATCCTTCAACTTATTCTAATCCATTTAGGGTTTTTAACCAATCTTGTGCATCCAATAAGTGTGTTTGTGTCATTTGTTGAACATTTAGCTCATTTTCGACCTCCTTAGGCTTATTCTAATCCAATTAGGGTTTTTAACCATTCTTGTGCATCCAATAAGTGTGTTTGTATCATTGGTTGAACATTTAGGTCATTTTCCTCATCCTTCGAATTATTCTACTCCAATTAGGGTTTTTAACCAATCTTGTGCATTTTATTAGGGTGTTTGTGGCATTGGTTGAACATTTAGGTCATTTTCGTCATCCTCGACTTATTCTAATCCAATAAGGGTTTTTGACCAATCTTGTCATCCAACAAGTGCGTTTGTGTCACTGGTTGAACATTTTGGTCATTTTCGTCATCCTTCGACTTATTCTAATCCAATTAGGGTTTTTAACCAATATTGTGCATTGAATAAAGGTGTTTGTGTCATTGGTTGAACGTAAAGGTGATTTTCATCCTCCCTAGTCTTATTCTAATCCAATTAGGGGTTTCGATCAATCTTGTGCATCAAATAACTGCGTTTGTGTCAAAGGTTGAACATTTAGGTCATTTTTGTCATCCTTCGACTTATTTTAATCCAATAAGGGTTTTTAATAAATCTTGTGCATCCAATAAGTGCGTTGTCTCATTGGTAGAACATTTAGGTCATATTCGTCATCCTTCTACTTATTATTATCCAATTAGGGTTTTGACCAATCTTGTACATCCAATAAGTGCGTTTGTGTCATTGGTTGAACATTTAGGTCATATTCGTCATCCTTCTACTTATTCTAATCCAATTAGGGTTTTTAACCAATCTTGTACATCCAATAAGTGCGTTTGTGTCATTGGTTGAACATTTAGATCGTTTTCGTGATCCTTCGACTTATTCGAATCCAATTAGGGTTTTTAACCAATCTTGTGCATCAAATAAGTGTGTTTGTGTCATTTGTTGAACATTTAGGTCATTTCCGTCCTCCTTAGGCTTATTCTAATCCAATTAGGGTTTTTAACCATTCTTGGGCATCCAATAAGTGCGTTTGTGCCATTGTTAGAACATTTAGGTCACTTTTGTCATCCTTCGACTTATTCTAATCCAATTACTATTTTTGATCAATCTTGTGCATCCAATAAGTGCGTTTGTATCATTGGTTAAAAATTTAGGTCATTTTCCTCATCCTTCGACTTATTCTACTCCAATTAGGGTTTTTATTCAATCTTGTGCATTTTATAAGTGGGTTTGTGTCATTGGTTGAACATTAAGGTCATTTCCGTGATCCTTCGACTAATTCTAATCGAATTAGGGTTTTTAGCCAATCTTGTGCATCGTATAAGTGCGTTTCTGTCATTGGTTGAACATTTAGGTCATTTCCGTCATTCTTCGACTTATTCTATTCCAATTAGGGTTTTTGACCAATCTTGTGCATCCAATGAGTGTGTTTGTGTCATTGGTTGAACATTTTGGTCATTTTCATCGTCCTTCGACTTATTCTAATCCAATTAGGGTTTTTAACCAATATTGTGCATCAAATAAAGGCGTTTGTGTCATTGGTTGAACGTAAAGGTCATTTTCATCCTCCCTAGGCTTATTCTAATCCAATTAGGTGTTTCAACCATTCTTGTGCATCCAATAACTGCGTTTGTGTCACAGGTTGAACATTTAGGGCATTTTCGTCATCCTTCGAATTATTTTAATTCAATTAGGGTTTTTAACCAATCTTGTGCATCCAATAAGTGCGTTTGTGTCAATAGTAGAACATTTAGGTCATTTTGGTCATCCTTCGACTTATTTTAATCCAATTAGTTTTTTTAACCAATCTTGTGCATCCAATAAGTGCGTTTGTGTCATTGGTAGAACATTTAGGTCATATTCGTCATTCTTCTACTTATTCTAATCCAATAAGGGTGTTTAACCAATCTTGTGCATCCAATAAGTGCATTTCTATCATTGGTTGAACATTTAGGTCATTTTCGAGATCCTTCGACTTATTCTAATCCAACTACTGTTTTTAACCAATCTTGTGCATCCAATAAAGGTGTTTTTGTCATTGTTTGAACATATAGATCATTTTCATCCTCCCTAGACTTATTCTAATCCAATTAGGGTTTTTAACCAATCTTGTGCATCCAATAAGTGTGTTTGTGTCATTTGTTGAACATTTAGCTCATTTTCGGCCTCCTTAGGCTTTATCTAATTCAATTAGGGTTTTTAACCGTTCTTGTGCATCCAATAAGTGCGTTTGTATCATTGGTTGAACATTTTGGTCATTTTCGTCATCCTTCGACTTATTCTAATCCAATTAGGGTTTTTAACCAATATTGTGCTTCGAATAAAGGCGTTTGTGTCATTGGTTGAACGTAAAGGTCATTTTCATCCTCCCTAGTCTAATGCTAATCCAATTAGGGGTTTCAATCAATCTTGTGAATCCAATAACTGCGTTTGTGTCACAAGTTGAACATTTAGTTTATTTTCGTCATCCTTCGACTTATTTTAATCCAATTAGGGTTTTTAACCAAACATGTGCATTCAATAAGTGCGTTTGTGCCATTGGTAGAACATTTAGGTCATTTTCGTCATCCTTCGATTTATTTTAATCCAATTAGAGTTTTTAATAAATCTTTTGCATCCAATAACTGCGTTTGTGTCATTGGTAGAAGATTTAGGTCATATTCATCATCCTTCTACTTATTGTAATCCAATTAGGGTTTTTAACCAATCTTGTACATCCAATAAGTGCATTTGTGTCATTGGTTGAACATTTAGGTCATTTTCCTGATCCTTCGACTTATTCTAATCCAATTAGGGTTTTTAACCAATCTTGTGCATCCAATAAGTGTGTTTGTGTCATTTGTTGAACATTTAGGTCATTTTCTTCCTCCTTAGGCTTATTCTAATCCAATTAGGGTTTTTAACAATTCTTGTGCATCCAATAAGTGCGTTTCTGTCAATGGTAGAACATTAAGGTCATTTTCGTCATCCTTCGAATTATTTTAATCCAATTAGGGTTTTTAACCAATCTTGTGCATCCAATAAGTGCATTTCTGTCATTGGTTGAACATTTAGGTCATTTTCGAGATCCTTCGACTTATTCTAATCCAACTACGGTTTTTAACCAATCTTGTGCATCCTATAAAGGTGTTTTTGTCATTGTTTGAACATATAGATCATTTTCATCCTCCCTAGACTTATTCTAATCCAATTAGGGTTTTTAACCAATCTTGTGCATCCAATAAGTGTGTTTGTGTCATTTGTTGAACATTTAGCTCATTTTCGGCCTCCTTTGGCTTAATCTAATCCAATTAGGGTTTTTAACCGTTCTTGTGCATCCAATAAGTGCGTTTGTATCATTGGTTGAACATTTAGGTCATTTTCCTCATCCTTCGACTTATTCTACTCCAATTAGGGTTTTTAACCAATCTTGTGCATTTTATTAGTGGGTTTGTGGCATTGGTTGATTATTTAGGTCATTTTCGTCATCCTTCGACTTATTCTAATCCAATTAGGGTTTTTGACCAATCTTGTGCATCCAATAAGTGCGTTTGTGTGACTGGTTGAACATTTTGGTCATTTTCGTGATCCTTCGACTTATTCTAATCCAATTAGGGTTTTTAACCAATATTGTGCTTCGAATAAAGGCGTTTGTGTCATTGGTTGAACGTAAAGGTCATTTTCATCCTCCCTAGTCTTATTCTAATCCAATTAGGGGTTTCAATCAATCTTGTGCATCCAATAACTGCGTTTGTGTCACAGGTTGAACATTTAGTTTATTTTCGTCATCCTTCGACTTATTTTAATCCAATTAGGGTTTTTAACCAAACATGTGCATTCAATAAGTGCGTTTGTGCCATTGGTATAACATTTAGGTCATTTTCTTCATCCTTCGATTTATTTTAATCCAATTAGGGTTTTTAATAAATCTTTTGCATCCAATAACTGCGTTTGTGTCATTGGTAGAACATTTAGGTCATATTCATCATCCTTCTACTTATTGTAATCCAATTAGGGTTTTTAACCAATCTTGTACATCCAATAAGCGCATTTGTGTCATTGGTTGAACATTTAGGTCATTTTCCTGATCCTTCGACTTATTCGAATCCAACTAGGGTTTTTAACCAATCTTGTGCATCCAATAAGTGTGTTTGTGTCATTTGTTGAACATTTAGGTCATTTTCGTCCTCCTTAGGCTTATTCTAATCCAATTAGGGTTTTTAACCATTCTTGTGCATCCAATAAGTGCATTTGTGTCAATGGTAGAACATTTAGGTCATTTTCGTCATCCTTCGAATTATTTTAATCCAATTAGGGTTTTTAACCAATCTTGTGAATCCAATAAGTGTGTTTGTGTCATTGGTAGAACATTTTGGTCATATTCGTCATCCTTCTACTTATTCTAATCCAATTAGGGTTTTTAACCAATCTTGTACATCCAATAAGTGCGTTTGTGTCATTAGTTGAACATTTAGGTCATTTTCGTGATCCTTCGACTTATTCTACTCCAATTAGGGTTTTTAACCAATCCTGTGCATCCAATAAGTGTGTTTGTGTCAATGGTAGAACATTAAGGTCATTTTCATCATCCTTCGAATTATTTTAATCCAATTAGGGTTTTTAACCAATCTTGTGCATCCAATAAGTGTGTTTGTGTCATTGGTAGAACATTTAGGTCATATTCGTCATCCTTCTACTTATTCTAATCCAATTAGGGTTTTTAACCAATCTTGTGCATCCAACAAGTGCCTTTCTGTCATTGGTTGAACATTTAGGTCATTTTCGAGATCCTTCGACTTATTCTAATCCAATTACGGTTTTTAACCAATCTTGTGCATCCAATAAAGGCATTTGTGTCATTGGTTGAACATGTAGGTTATTTTCGTTATCCTTCGACTTATTCTAATCCAATTAGGGTTTTTAACCAATCTTGTGCATCCAATAAGTGCTCTTGTGCCGTTAGTAGAACATTTAGGTCATTTTCGTGATCCTTCGACTTATTCTAATCCAATTAGTGTTTTTAACCAATCTTGTGCATCTAATAAGTGTGTTTGTTTCATTTGTTGAACATTTAGGTCATTTTCGTCCTCCTTAGGCTTATTCTAATCCAATTAGGGTTTTTAACAATTCTTGTGCATCCAATAAGTGCGTTTGTGTCAATGGTAGAACATTAAGGTCATTTTCGTCATCCTTCGAATTATTTTAATCCAATTAGGGTTTTTAACCAATCTTGTGCATCCAATAAGTGCATTTCTGTCATTGGTTGAACATTTAGGTCATTTTCGAGATCCTTTGACTTATTCTAATCCAACTACGGTTTTTAACCAATCTTGTGCATCCAATAAAGGTGTTTGTGTCATTGGTTGAACATATAGGTCGTTTTCATCCTTTCTAGACTTATTCTAATCCAATTAGGGTTTTTAATCAATCTTGTGCATCCAATAAGTGCGTTTGTGTCATTGGTTGAACATTTAGGTCATTTTCGTCATCCTTCAACTTATTCTAATCCAATTAGGGTTTTTAACCAATCTTGTGCATCCAATAAGTGTGTTTGTGTTGTTTGTTGAACATTTAGCTCATTTTCGGCCTCGTTAGGCTTATTCTAATCCAATTAGGGTTTTGAACCATTCTTGTGCATCCAATAAATGCGTTTGTATCATTGGTTGAACATTTAGGTCATTTTCCTCATCCTTCGACTTATTCTACTCCAATTAGGGTTTTTAACCAATCTTGTGCATTTTATTAGTGGGTTTGTGGCATTGGTTGAACATTTAGGTCATTTTCGTCATCTTTCGACTTATTCTAATCCAATTAGGGGTTTTGACCAATCTTGTGCATCCAATAAGTGCGTTTGTGTCACTGGTTGAACATTTTGGTCATGTTCGTCTTTCTTCGACTTATTCTAATCCAATTAGGGGTTTTAACCAATATTGTGCATCGAATGAAGGCGTTTGTGTCATTGGTTGAACGTAAAGGTGATTTTCATCCTCTCTAGTCTTATTCTAATCCAATTAGGGGTTTCAATCAATCTTGTGCATCCAATAACTGCGTTTGCGTCACAGGTTGAACATTTAGGTTATTTTCGTCATCGTTCCACTTATTTTAATCCAATTAGGGTTTTTAACCAATCTTGTGTATTCAATAAGTGCGTTTGTGCCATTGGTAGAACATTTAGGTCATTTTCGTCATCCTTCGACTTATTTTAATCCAATAAGGGTTTTTAATAAATCTTGTGCATCCAGTAAGTGCGTTTGTGTCATTGGTAGAACATTTAGGTCATATTCGTCATCCTTCTACTTATTCTAATCCAATTAGGGTTTTTAACCAATCTTGTACACCCAATAAGTGCGTTTGTGTCATTGGTTGAACATTTAGGTCATATTCGTCATCCTTCTACTTATTCTAATCCCACTAGGGTTTTTTAACCAATCTTGTGCATCCAATAAGTGTGTTTGTGTCATTTGTTGAACATTTAGATCATTTTCGTCCTCCTTAGGCTTATTCTAATCCAATTAGGGTTTTTAACCATTCTTGTGCATCCAATAAGTGCGTTTGTATCATTGGTTGAACATTTAGGTCATTTTCCTCATCCTTCGAATTATTCTACTCCAATTACGGTTTTTAGCCAATCTTGTGCATCCTATAAGTGCGTTTGGGTGAACATTTAGGTCATTGCCGTCATTCTTCGAGTTATTCTATTCCAATTAGGGTTTTTAACCAATCTTGTGCATCCAATAAGTGCGTTTGTGTCATTGGTAGAACATTTAGGTCATATTCGTCATCCTTCAACTTATTCTAATCCAATAAGGGTGTTTAACCAATCTTGTGCATCCAATAAGTGCATTTCTGTCATTGGTTGAACATTTAGGTCATTTTCGAGATCCTTCGACTTATTCTAATCCAACTACGGTTTTTAACCAATCTTGTGCATCCAATAAAGGTGTTTTTGTCATTGGTTGAACATATAGATCGTTTTCATCCTCCCTAGATTTATTCTAATCCAATTAGGGTTTTTAATCAACCTTGTGCATCCAATAAGTGCATTTGTGTCATTGGTTGAACATTTAGGTCATTTTTGAGATCCTTCGACTTATTCTAATCCAACTACGGTTTTTAACCAATCTTGTGCATCCAATAAAGGTGTTTGTGTCATTGGTTGAACATATAGATCGTTTTTATCCGCCCTAGACTTATTCAACTCCAATTAGGGTTTTTAACCAAACTTGTGCATTTTATTAGTGGGTTTGTGGCATTGGTTGAACATTTAGGTCATTTTCGTCATCCTTCGACTTATTCTAATCCAATTAGGGTTTTTGACCAATCTTGTGCATCCAATAAGTGCGTTTGTGTCACTGGTTGAACATTTTGGTCATTTTCGTCATCCTTCGACTTATTCTAATCCAATTAGGGTTTTTAACCAATATTGTGCATCGAATAAAGGCGTTTGTGTCATTGGTTGAACGTAAAGGTGATTTTCATCCTCCCTAGTCTTATTCTAATCCAATTAGGGGTTTCAATCAATCTTGTGCATCAAGTAACTGCGTTTGTGTCACAGGTTGAACATTTAAGTTATTTTCGTCATCCTTCGACTTATTTTAATCCAATTAGGGTTTTTAACCATTCTTTTGCATTCAATAAGTGCATTTGTGCCATTGGTAGAACATTTAGGTTATTTTCGTCATCCTTCGACTTATTTTAATCCAATAAGGGTTTTTAATAAATCTTGTGCATCCAATAAGTGCGTTTGTGTCATTGGTAGAACATTTAGGTCATATTCGTCATCCTTCTACTTATTCTAATCCAATTAGGGTTTTTAACCAATCTATCACATCCAATAAGTGCGTTTGTGTCATTGGTTGAACATTTAAGTCATATTCGTCATCCTTCTACTTATTCTAATCCAACTAGGGTTTTTGACCTATCTTGTGCATCCAATGAGTGTGTTTGTGTCCTTGGTTGAACATTTTGGTCATTTTCATCATCCTTCGACTTATTCTAATCCAATTAGGATTTTTAACCAATATTGTGCATCGAATAAAGGCATTTGTGTCATTGGTTGAACGTAAACGTCATTTTCATTCTCCCTAGGCTTATTCTAATCCAATTAGGGGTTTCAACCATTGTTGTGCATCCAATAACTGCGTTTGTGTCACAGGTTGAACATTTAGGGCATTTTCGTCATCCTTCGACTTATTTTAATCCAATTAGCGTTTTTAACCAATCTTGTGCATCCAATAAGTGCGTTTGTGTCAATGGTAGAACATTTAGGTCATTTTCGTCATCCTTCGACTTATTTTAATCAAATTAGGGTTTTTAACCAATCTTGTGCATCCAATAAGTGCGTTTGTGTCATTGGTAGAACATTTAGGTCATATTCGTCATCCTTCTACTTATTCTAATCCAATTAGGGTTTTTAACCAATCTTGTGCATCCAACAAGTGCATTTATGTCATTGGTTGAACATTTAGGTCATTTTCGACATCCTTCGACTTATTCTAATCCAACTACGGTTTTTAACAAATCTTGTGCATCCAATAAAGGTGTTTTTGTCATTGGTTAAACATATAGATCGTTTTCAGCCTCCCTAGAATTATTCTAATCCAATTAGGGTTTTTAATCAATATTGTGCATCCAATAAGTGCGTTTGTTTTATTGGTTGAACATTTAGGTCATTTTCGTCATCCTTCGACTTATTTTAATCCAATTAGGGTTTTTAACCAATCTTGTGCTTCAATAAGTGCGTTTGTGCCATTGGTAGAACATTTAGGTCATTTTCGTCATCCTTCGACTTATTCTAATCCAATAAGGGTTTTTAACCATTCTTGTGCATCCAATAAGTGCTTTTGTGTCATTGGTAGAACATTTAGGTCATATTCGTCATCCTTCTACTTATTCTAATCCAATTAGGGTTTTTAACCAATCTTGTGCATCCAATAAGTGTGTTTGTGTCATTGGTTGAACGTAAAGGTGATTTTCATATTCCCTAGTCTTATTCTAATCCAATTAGGGGTTTCAATCAATATTGTGCATCCAATAAGTGCGTTTGTGTTAATGGTAGAACTTTTAGGTCATTTTCGTCATCCTTCGACTTATTGTAATCCAATTAGGGTTTTTAACCAATCTTGTACATCCAATAAGCGCATTTGTGTCATTGGTTGAACATTTAGGTCATTTTCCTGATCCTTCGACTTATTCGAATCCAACTAGGGTTTTTAACCAATCTTGTGCATCCAATAAGTGTGTTTGTGTCATTTGTTGAACATTTAGGTCATTTTCGTCCTCCTTAGGCTTATTCTAATCCAATTAGGGTTTTTAACCATTCTTGTGCATCCAATAAGTGCATTTGTGTCAATGGTAGAACATTTAGGTCATTTTCGTCATCCTTCGAATTATTTTAATCCAATTAGGGTTTTTAACCAATCTTGTGAATCCAATAAGTGTGTTTGTGTCATTGGTAGAACATTTTGGTCATTTTCGTGATCCTTCGACTTATTCTAATCCAATTAGTGTTTTTAACCAATCTTGTGCATCTAATAAGTGTGTTTGTTTCATTTGTTGAACATTTAGGTCATTTTCGTCCTCCTTAGGCTTATTCTAATCCAATTAGGGTTTTTAACAATTCTTGTGCATCCAATAAGTGCGTTTGTGTCAATGGTAGAACATTAAGGTCATTTTCGTCATCCTTCGAATTATTTTAATCCAATTAGGGTTTTTAACCAATCTTGTGCATCCAATAAGTGCATTTCTGTCATTGGTTGAACATTTAGGTCATTTTCGAGATCCTTTGACTTATTCTAATCCAACTACGGTTTTTAACCAATCTTGTGCATCCAATAAAGGTGTTTGTGTCATTAGTTGAACATATAGGTCGTTTTCATCCTTTCTAGACTTATTCTAATCCAATTAGGGTTTTTAATCAATCTTGTGCATCCAATAAGTGCGTTTGTGTCATTGGTTGAACATTTAGGTCATTTTCGTCATCCTTCAACTTATTCTAATCCAATTAGGGTTTTTAACCAATCTTGTGCATCCAATAAGTGTGTTTGTGTTGTTTGTTGAACATTTAGCTCATTTTCGGCCTCGTTAGGCTTATTCTAATCCAATTAGGGTTTTGAACCATTCTTGTGCATCCAATAAATGCGTTTGTATCATTGGTTGAACATTTAGGTCATTTTCCTCATCCTTCGACTTATTCTACTCCAATTAGGGTTTTTAACCAATCTTGTGCATTTTATTAGTGGGTTTGTGGCATTGGTTGAACATTTAGGTCATTTTCGTCATCTTTCGACTTATTCTAATCCAATTAGGGGTTTTGACCAATCTTGTGCATCCAATAAGTGCGTTTGTGTCACTGGTTGAACATTTTGGTCATGTTCGTCTTTCTTCGACTTATTCTAATCCAATTAGGGGTTTTAACCAATATTGTGCATCGAATGAAGGCGTTTGTGTCATTGGTTGAACGTAAAGGTGATTTTCATCCTCCCTAGTCTTATTCTAATCCAATTAGGGGTTTCAATCAATCTTGTGCATCCAATAACTGCGTTTGCGTCACAGGTTGAACATTTAGGTTATTTTCGTCATCGTTCCACTTATTTTAATCCAATTAGGGTTTTTAACCAATCTTGTGTATTCAATAAGTGCGTTTGTGCCATTGGTAGAACATTTAGGTCATTTTCGTCATCCTTCGACTTATTTTAATCCAATAAGGGTTTTTAATAAATCTTGTGCATCCAGTAAGTGCGTTTGTGTCATTGGTAGAACATTTAGGTCATATTCGTCATCCTTCTACTTATTCTAATCCAATTAGGGTTTTTAACCAATCTTGTACACCCAATAAGTGCGTTTGTGTCATTGGTTGAACATTTAGGTCATATTCGTCATCCTTCTACTTATTCTAATCCCACTAGGGTTTTTTAACCAATCTTGTGCATCCAATAAGTGTGTTTGTGTCATTTGTTGAACATTTAGATCATTTTCGTCCTCCTTAGGCTTATTCTAATCCAATTAGGGTTTTTAACCTTTCTTGTGCATCCAATAAGTGCGTTTGTATCATTGGTTGAACATTTAGGTCATTTTCCTCATCCTTCGAATTATTCTACTCCAATTAGGGTTTTTAACCAATCTTGTGCATCCTATAAGTGCGTTTGTGTCATTGGTAGAACATTTAGGTCATATTCGTCATCCTTCAACTTATTCTAATCCAATAAGGGTGTTTAACCAATCTTGTGCATCCAATAAGTGCATTTCTGTCATTGGTTGAACATTTAGGTCATTTTCGAGATCCTTCGACTTATTCTAATCCAACTACGGTTTTTAACCAATCTTGTGCATCCAATAAAGGTGTTTTTGTCATTGGTTGAACATATAGATCGTTTTCATCCTCCCTAGATTTATTCTAATCCAATTAGGGTTTTTAATCAACCTTGTGCATCCAATAAGTGCATTTGTGT
>JBBPBP010009779.1:40917896-40932839 GCA_037974735.1 Cicer chorassanicum
ATCCTTCGACTTATTTTAATCCAATTAGGGTTTTTAACCAATCTTGTGCATCCAATAAGTGCGTTTGTGTCATTGGTTGAACATTTAGGTCATTTTCGTCATCCTTCAACTTATTCTAATCCAATTAGGGTTTTTAACCAATCTTGTGCATCCAATAAGTGTGTTTGTGTCATTTGTTGAATATTTAGCTCATTTTCGACCTCCTTAGGCTTATTCTAATCCAATTAGGGTTTTTAACCATTCTTGTGCATCCAATAAGTGCGTTTGTATCATTGGTTGAACATTTAGGTCATTTTCCTCATCCTTCGACTTATTCTACTCCAATTAGGGTTTTTAACCAATCTTGTGCATTTTATTAGTGCGTTTGTGGCATTGGTTGAACATATAGGTCATTTTCGTCATCCTCGACTTATTCTAATCCAATTAGGGTTTTTTACCAATCTTGTCATCCAATAAGTGCGTTTGTGGCATTGGTTGAACATTTTGGTCATTTTCGTCATCCTTCGACTTATTCTAATCCAATTAGGGTTTTTAACCAATATTGTGCATCGAATAAACGTGTTTGTGTCATTGGTTGAACGTAAAGGTGATTTTCATCCTCCCTAGTCTTATTCTAATCCAATTAGGGGTTTCGACCAATCTTGTGCATCCAATAACTGCGTTTGTGTCACAGGTTGAACAATTAGGGCATTTTCGTCATCCTTCGAATTATTATAATCCAATTAGGGTTTTTAACCAATCTTGTGCATCCAATAAGTGCGTTTGTGTCAATAGTAGAACATTTAGGTCATTTTCGTCATACTTCGACTTGTTTTAATCCAATTAGGGTTTTTAACCAATCTTGTGCATCCAATAAGTGCGTTTGTGTCATTGGTAGAACAATTAGGTCATATTCGTCATTCTTCTACTTATTCTAATCCAATTAGGGTTTTTGACCAATCTTGTGCATCCAATAAGTGCGTTTGTGTCACTGGTTGAACATTTTGGTCATTTTCGTCATCCTTCGACTTATTCTAATCCAATAAGGGTGTTTAACCAATCTTGTGCATCCAATAAGGGCATTTCTGGCATTGGTTGAACATTTAGGTCATTTTCGAGATCTTTCGACTTATTCTAATCCAACTACGGTTTTTAACCCATCTTGTGCATCCAATAAAGGTGTTTTTGTCATTGGTTGAACATATAGATCGTTTTCATCCTCCCTAGACTTATTCTAATCCAATTAGGCTTTTTAATCAATATTGTGCATCCAATAAGTGCGTTTGTGTCATTGGTTGAACATTTAGGTCATTTTCGTCATCCTTCAACTTATTCTAATCCAATTAGGGTTTTTAACCAATCTTGTGCATCCAATAAGTGTGTTTGTGTCATTTGTTGAACATTTAGCTCATTTTCGACCTCCTTAGGCTTATTCTAATCCAATTAGGGTTTTAAACCATTCTTGTGCATCCAATAAGTGCGTTTGTATCATTGGTTGAACATTTAGGTCATTTTCCTCATCCTTCGACTTATTCTACTCCAATTAGGGTTTTTAACCAATCTTGTGCATTTTATTAGTGAGTTTGTGGCATTGGTTGAACATATAGGTCATTTTCGTCATCCTCGACTTATTCTAATTCAATTAGGGTTTTTGACCAATCTTGTCATCCAATAAGAGCGTTTGTGTCACTGGTTGAACATTTTGGTCATTTTCGTCATCCTTCGACTTATTCTAATCCAATTAGGGTTTTTAACCAATCTTGTGCATCCAATAAGTGCCTTTGTGTCATTGGTTGAACAATTAGTTCATTTTCGTCATCGTTCGACTAATTTTAATCCAATTAGGGTTTTTAACCAATCTTGTGCTTCCAATAAGTGCCTTTGTGTCAATGGTAGAACATTTAGGTCATTTTCGTCACCCTTCGACTTATTGTAATCCAATTAGGGTTTTAACCAATCTTGTGCATCCAATAAGTTCGTTTGTGTCATTGGTAGAACATTTAGGTCATATTCGTCATCCTTCTACTTATTCTAATCCAATAAGGGTTTTTAACCATTCTTGTGCATCCAATAAGTGCGTTTGTGTCATTGGTAGAACATTTAGGTCATATTCGTCATCCTTCTACTTATTCTAATCCAATTAGGGTTTTTAACCAATCTTGTGCATCCAATAAGTGTGTTTGTGTCATTGGTTGAACGTAAAGGTGATTTTCATCTTCCCTAGTCTTATTCTAATCCAATTAGGGGTTTCAATCAATATTTTGCATCCAATAAGTGCGTTTGTGTTAATGGTAGAACTTTTAGGTCATTTTCGTCATCCTTCGACTTATTTTAATCCAATTAGGGTTTTTAACCAATCTTGTGCATCCAATAAGTGCGTTTGTGTCATTGGTAGAACATTTAGATCATATTCGTCATCCTTCTACTTATTCTAAACCAATAAGGGTGTTTAACCAATCTTGTGCATCCAATAAGTGCATTTCTGTCATTGGTTGAACATTTAGGTCATTTTCGAGATCCTTCGACTTATTCTAATCCAACTACGGTTTTTAACCAATCTTGTGCATCCAATAAAGGTGTTTTTGTCATTGGTTGAACATATAGATCGTTTTCATCCTCCCTAGACTTATTCTAATCCAATTAGGGTTTTTAATCAATATTGTGCATCCAATATGTGCATTTGTTTTATTGGTTGAACATTTAGGTCATTTTCGTCATCATTCGACTTATTTTAATCCAATTAGGGTTTTTAACCAATCTTGTGTATTCAATAAGCGTGTTTGTGCCATTGGTAGAACATTTAGATCATTTTCGTCATCCTTCGACTTATTTTAATCCAATAAGGGTTTTTTATAAATCTTGAGCATCCAATAAGTGTGTTTGTGTCATTGGTAGAACATTTAGGTCATATTCGTCATCTTTCTACATATTCAAATCCAATTAGGGTTTTTAACCAATCTTGTACATCCAATAAGTGCGTTTGTGTCATTGGTTGAACATTTAGGTCATTTTCGCGATCGTTCGACTTATTCTAATCCAATTAGGGTTTTTAACCAATCTTGTGCATCCAGTAAGTGTGTTTGTGTCATTTGTTGAACATTTATGTCATTTTCGTCCTCCTTAGGCTTATTCTAATCCAATTAGGGTTTTTAACCATTTTTGTGCATCCAATAAGTGCCATTGTGTCATTGGTTGAACATTTAGGTCCTTTTCGTCATCCTTCAACTTATTTTAATCCAATTAGGGTTTTTAACCAATCTTGTGCATCCAATAAGTGCGTTTGTGTCAATGGTTGAACATTTAGGTCATTTTCGTCATCCTTCGACTTATTCTAATCCAATTAGCGTTTTTAACCAATATTGTGCATCGAATAAACGTGTTTGTGTCATTGGTTGAACGTAAAGGTGATTTTCATCCTCCCTAGTCTTATTCTAATCCAATTAGGGGTTTCGATCAATCTTGTGCATCAAATAACTGCGTTTGTGTCAAAGGTTGAACATTTAGGTCATTTTTGTCATCCTTCGACTTATTTTAATCCAATAAGGGTTTTTAATAAATCTTGTGCATCGAATAAGTGCGTTGTGTCATTGGTAGAACATTTAGGTCATATTCGTCATCCTTCTACTTATTCTACTCCAATTAGGGTTTTTAACCAATCTTGTACATCCAATAAGTGCGTTTGTGTCATTGGTTGAACATTTAGATCATTTTCGTGATCCTTCGACTTATTCTAATCCAATTAGGGTTTTTAACCAATCTTGTGCATCAAATAAATGTGTTTGTGTCATTTGTTGAACATTTAGGTCATTTCCGTCCTCCTTAGGCTTATTCTAATCCAATTAGGGTTTTTAACCATTCCTGGACATCCAATAAGTGCGTTTGTGCCATTGTTAGAACATTTAGGTCATTTTCGTCATCCTTCGACTTATTCCAATCCAATTACTATTTTTGATCAATCTTGTGCATCCAATAAGTGCGTTTGTATCATTGGTTAAACATTTAGGTCATTTTCCTAATCCTTCGACTTATTCTACTCCAATTAGGGTTTTTAACCAATCTTGTGCATTTTATTAGTGGGTTTGTGTCATTGGTTGAACATTAAGGTCATTTCCGTAATCCTTCGACTAATTCTAATCGAATTAGGGTTTTTAGCCAATCTTGTGCATCCTATAAGTGCGTTTGTGTCATTTGTTGAACATTTAGGTCATTTCCGTCATTCTTCGACTTATTTTATTCCAATTAGGGTTTTTGACCATTCTTGTGCATCCAATGAGTGTGTTTGTGTCATTGGTTGAACATTTTGGTCATTTTCATCAACCTTCGACTTATTCTAATCCCATTAGGGTTTTTTACCAATATTGTGCATCGAATAAAGGCGTTTGTGTCATTGGTTGAACGTAAAGGTCATTTTCATCCTCCCTTGGCTTATTCTAATCCAATTAGGCGTTTCAACCATTCTTGTGCATCCAATAACTGTGTTTGTGTCACAGGTTGAACATTTAGGGCATTTTCGTCATCCTTCGAATTATTTTAATCCAATTAGGGTTTTTAACCAATCTTGTGCATCCAATAAGTGCGTTTGTGTCAATAGTAGAACATTTAGGTCATTTTCATCATCCTTCGACTTGTTTTAATCCAATTAGGGTTTTTAACCAATCTTGTGCATCCAATAAGTGCGTTTGTGTCATTGGTAGAACAATTAGGTCATATTCGTCATTCTTCTTCTTATTCTAATCCAATAAGGGTGTTTAACCAATCTTGTGCATCCAATAAGTGCATTTCTAGCATTGGTTGAACATTTAGGTCATTTTCGAGATCTTTCGACTTATTCTAATGCAACTACGGTTTTTAACCAATCTTGTGCTTCCAATAAAGGTATTTTTGTCATTGGTTGAACATATAGATCGTTTTCATCCTCCCTAGACTTATTCTAATCCAATTAGGGTTTTTAATCAATATTGTGCATCCAATAAGTGCGTTTGTGTCATTGGTTGAACATTTAGGTCATTTTCGTCTTCTTTCTCATTATTCTAATCCAATTAGGGTTTTTAACCAATCTTGTGCATCCAATAAGTGTGTTTGTGTCATTTGTTGAACATTTAGCTCATTTTCAGCCTCCTTAGGCTTTATCTAATCCAATTAGGGTTTTTAACCGTTCTTGTGCATCCAATAAGTGCGTTTGTATCATTGGTTGAACATTTAGGTCATTTTCCTCATCCTTCGACTTATTCTACTCCAATTAGGGTTTTTAACCAATCTTGTGCGTTTTATTAGTGGGTTTGTGGCATTGGTTGAACATTTAGGTCATTTTCGTCATCCTTCGACTTATTCTAATCCAATTAGGGTTTTTGACCAATCTTGTGCATCCAATAAGTGCGTTTGTGTCACTGGTTGAACATTTTGGTCATTTTCGTCATCCTTCGACTTATTCTAATCCAATTAGGGTTTTTAACCAATATTGTGCTTCGAATAAAGTCGTTTGTGTCATTGGTTGAACGTAAAGGTCATTTTCATCCTCCCTAGTCTTATTCTAATCCAAATAGGGGTTTCAATCAATCTTGTGCATCCAATAACTGCGTTTGTGTCACAGGTTGAACATTTAGGTTATTTTCGTCATCCTTCGACTTATTTTAATCCAATTAGGGTTTTTAACCAATCATGTGCATTCAATAAGTGCGTTTGTGCCATTGGTAGAACATTTAGGTCATTTTCGTCATCCTTCGACTTATTTTAATCCAATAAGGGTTTTTAATAAATCTTGTGCATCCAATAAGTGTGTTTGTGTCATTGGTAGAACATTTAGGTCATATTCGTCATCTTTCTACATATTCTAATCCAATTAGGGTTTTTAACAAATCTTGTACATCCAATAAGTGCGTTTGTGTCATTGGTTGAACATTTAGGTCATTTTCGCGATCCTTCGACTTATTCTAATCCAATTAGGGTTTTTAACCAATCTTGTGCATCCAGTAAGTGTGTTTGTGTCATTTGTTGAACATTTAGGTCATTTTCGTCCTCCTTAGGCTTATTCTAATCCAATTAGGGTTTTTAACCATTTTTGTGCATCCAATAAGTGCGTTTGTGCCATTGGTAGATCATTTATGTCATTTTCGTCATCCTTCAAATTATTTTAATCCAATTACAGTTTTTAATCAATCTTGTGCATCCAATAAGTGCGTTTGTATCATTGGTTGAACGTAAAGGTCATTTTCATCCTCGCTAGGCTTATTCTAATCCAATTAGGGGTTTCAATATATCTTGTGCATCCAATAACTGTGTTTGTGTCCCAGGTTGAACATTTAGGTTATTTTCGTCATCCTTCGACTTATTCTAATTCAATTAGGGTTTTTAACAAATCTTGTGCATCCAATAAGTGCCTTTGTGTCATTGGTTGAACAATTAGTTCATTTTCTTCATCCTTCGACTAATTTTAATCCAATTAGGGTTTTTAACCAATCTTGTGCATCCAATAAGTGCCTTTGTGTCAATGGTAGAACATTTAGGTCATTTTCGTCATCCTTCGACTTATTGTAATCCAATTAGGGTTTTTAACCAATCTTGTGCATCCAATAAGTTCGTTTGTGTCATTGGTAGAACATTTAGGTCATATTCGTCATCCTTCTACTTATTCTAATCCCATTACGGTTTTTAACCAATCTTGTACATCCAATAAGTGCGTTTGTGTCATTGGTTGAACATTTAGGTTATTTTCGTGATCCTTCGACTTATTCTAATCCAATAAGGGTTTTTCACCAATCTTGTGCATCCAATAAGTGTGTTTGTGTCATTTGTTGAACATTTAGGTCATTTTCGTCCTCTTTAGGCTTATTCTAATCCAATTAGGGTTTTAACCATTCTTGTGCATCCAATAAGTGCCATTGTGTCATTGGTTGAACATTTAGGTCCTTTTCGTCATCCTCCAACTAATTTTAATCCAATTAGGGTTTTTAACCAATCTTGTGCATCCAATAAGTGCGTTTGTATCATTGGTTGAACGTAAAGGTCATTTTCATCCTCCCTAGGCTTATTCTAATCCAATTAGGGGTTTCAATCAATCTTGTGCATCCAATAACTGTGTTTGTGTCACAGGTTGAACATTTAGGTTATTTTCGTCATCCTTTGACTTATTCTAATTCAATTAGGGTTTTTAACCAATCTTGTGCATCCAATAAGTGCCTTTGTGTCATTGGTTGAACAATTAGTTCATTTTCGTCATCCTTCGAATAATTTTAATCCAATTAGGGTTTTTAACCAATCTTGTGCATCCAATAAGTGCCTTTGTGTCAATGGTAGAACATTTAGGTCATTTTCGTCATCCTTCGACTTATTGTATTCCAATTAGGGTTTTTAACCAATCTTGTGCATCCAATAAGTTTGTTTGTGTCATTGGTAGAACATTTAGGTCATATTCGTCATCCTTCTACTTATTCTAATCCCATTAGGGTTTTTAACCAATCTTGTACATCCAATAAGTGCGTTTGTGTCATTGGTTGAACATTTAGGTCATTTTCGTGATCCTTCGACTTATTCTAATCCAATTAGGGTTTTTCACCAATCTTGTGCATCCAATAAGTGTGTTTGTGTCATTTGTTGAACATTTAGGTCATTTTCGTCCTCTTTAGGCTTATTCTAATCCAATTAGGGTTTTAACCATTCTTGTGAATCCAATAAGTGCCATTGTGTCATTGGTTGAACATTTAGGTCCTTTTCGTCATCCTTCAACTTATTTTAATCCAATTAGGGTTTTTAACCAATCATGTGCATCCAATAAGTGCCTTTGTGTCAATGGTAGAACATTTAGGTTATTTTCGTCATCCTTTGACTTATTTTAATCCAATTAGCGTTTTTAACCAATCTTGTGCATCCAATAAGTGCGTTTGTGTCATTGGTTGAACATTTAGGTCATTTTCGAGATCCTTCGACTTATTCTAATCCAACTACGGTTTTTAACCAATCTTGTGCATCCAATAAAGGTGTTTGTGTCAGTGGTTGAACATATAGGTCGTTTTCATCCTCCCTAGACTTATTCTAGTCCAATTAGGGTTTTTAATCAATCTTGTGCATCCAATAAGTGCGTTTGTGTCATTGGTTGAACATATAGGTAGTTTTCATCCTCCCTAGACTTATTCTAATCCAATTAGTGTTTTTAATCAATCTTGTGCATCCAATAAGTGCGTTTGTGTCATTGGTTGAACATATAGGTAGTTTTCATCCTCCCTAGACTTATTCTAATCCAATTAGGGTTTTTAACCAATCTTGTGCATCCAATAACGGCGTTTGTGACACAGGTTGAACATTTAGGTTATTTTCGTCATCCTTCGACTTATTTTAATCCAATTAGGGTTTTTAACCAATCTCGTGCATTCAATAAGTGCATTTGTGCCATTAGTAGAACATTTAGGTCATTTTCGTCATCCTTCGACTTATTTTAATCCAATTAGGGTTTTTAATAAATCTTGTGCATCCAATAAGTTCGTTTGTGTCATTGGTAGAACATTTAGGTCATATTCGTCATCCTTCTACTTTTTCTAATCCCATTAGGGTTTTTAACCAATCTTGTACATCCAATAAGTGCGTTTGTGTCATTGGTTAAACATTTAGGTCATTTTCGTGATCCTTCGACTTATTCTAATCCAATTAGGGGTTTTCACCAATCATGTGCATCCAATAAGTGTGTTGGTGTCATTTGTTGAACATTTAGGTCATTTTCGTCCTCTTTAGGCTTATTCTAATCCAATTAGGGTTTTAACCATTCTTGTGCATCCAATAAGTGCCATTGTGTCATTGTATGAAAATTTAGGTCCTTTTCGTCATTCTTCAACTTATTTTAATCCAATTAGGGTTTTTAACCAATCTTGTGCATCCAATAAGTGCGTTTGTGTCAATGGTAGAACATTTAGGTCATTTTCGTCATCCTTCGAATTATTTTAATCCAATTAGGGTTTTTAACCAATCTTGTGCATCCAATAAGTGCGTTTGTGTCATTGGTAGAACATTTAGGTCATATTCGTCATCCGTCTACTTATTCTAATCCAATTAGGGTTTTTAACCAATCTTTTCCATCCAACAAGTGCATTTATGTCATTGGTTGAACATTTAGGTCATTTTCCTCATCCTTCGACTTATTCTAATCCAATTACGGTTTTTAACCAATTTTGTGAATTTTATTAGTGGGTTAGTGTCATTGGTTGAACATTTAGGTCATTTACGTGATCCTTTGACTTATTCTAATCCAATTAGGGTTTTTAACCAATCTTGTGCATCCAATAAATGTGTTTTTGTCATTTGTTGAACATTTAGGTCATTTTCATCCTCCTTAGGCTTATTCTAATCCAATTAGGGTTTTTAACAATTCTTGTGCATCCAATAAGTGTGTTTGTGCCATTGGTAGAAAATTTAGGACATTTTCGTATTCCTTCGAAATATTCTAATCCAATTACGGTTTCTAATCAATCTTGTGCATCCAATAAGTACGTTTGTATCATTGGTTGAACATTTAGGTCATTTTCCTAATCCTTCGACTTATTCTACTCCAATTAGGGTTTTTAACCAATCTTGTGCATTTTATTAGTGGGTTTGTATCATTGGTTGAACATTAAGGTCATTTCCGTGATCCTTCGACTAATTCTAATCGAATTAGGGTTTTTAGCCAATCTTGTGCATCCTATAAGTGCGTTTGTGTCATTGGTTGAACATTTAGGTCATTTCCGTCATCCTTCGACTTATTCTATTCCAATTAGGGTTTTTGACCAATCTTGTGCATCCAATGATTGTGTTTGTGTCATTGGTTGAACATTTTGGTCATTTTCATCTTCCTTCGACTTATTCTAATCCAATTAGGGCTTTTAACCAATCTTGTAAATCCAATAAGTGGGTTTGTGTCATTGGTTGAACATTTAGGTCATTTTCGTGATGCTTCGACTTATTCTAATCCAATTAGGGTTTTTAACCAATCTTGTGCATCCAATAAGTGTGTTTGTGTCATTTGTTGAACATTTAACTAATTTTCGACCTCCTTAGGCTTATTCTAATCCAATTAGGGTTTTTAACCATTCTTGTGCATCCAATAAGTGCGTTTGTATCATTGGTTGGACATTTAGGTGATTTTCCTCATCCTTCGACTTATTCTACTCCAATTAGGGTTTTTAACCAATCTTGTGCATTTTATTAGTGTGTTTGTGGCATTGGTTGAACATTTAGGTCATTTTCGTCATCCTCGACTTATTCTAATCCAATTAGGGTTTTTGACCAATCTTGTCATCCAATAAGTGCGTTTGTGTCACTGGTTGAACATTTTGGTCATTTTCGTCATCCTTCTACTTATTCTAATCCAATTAAGGTTTTTAACCAATATTGTGCATCGAATAAAGGTGTTTGTGTCATTGGTTGAACGTAAAGGTGATTTTCATCCTCCCTAGTCTTATTCTAATCCAATTAGGGGTTTCAATCAATCTTGTGCATCAAATAACTGCATTTGTGTCAAAGGTTGAACATTTAGGTCATTTTTGTCATCCTTCGACTTATTTTAATCCAATAAGGGTTTTTAATAAATCTTGTGCATCCAATAAGTGCGTTGTGTCATTGGTAGAACATTTAGGTCATATTCGTCATCCTTCTACTTATTCTTATCCAATAAGGGTTTTAACCAATCTTGTACATCCAATAAGTGCGTTTGTGTCATTGGTTGAACATTTAGGTCATATTCGTCATCCTTCTACTTATTCTAATCCAATTAGGGTTTTTAACCAATCTTGTACATCCAATAAGTGCGTTTGTGTCATTGGTTGAACATTTAGATCGTTTTCATGATCCTTCGACTTATTCTAATCCAATTAGGGTTTTTAACCAATCTTGTGCAGCAAATAAGTGTGTTTGTGTCATTTGTTGAACATTTAGGTCATTTCCGTCCTCCTTAGACTTATTCTAATCCATTAGGGTTTTTAACCATTCCTGGGCATCCAATAAGTGCGTTTGTGCCATTGTTAGAACATTTAGGTCATTTTTGTCATCCTTCGACATATTCTAATCCAATTACTATTTTTGATCAATCTTGTGCATCCAATAAGTGCGTTTGTATCATTGGTTAAACATTTAGGTCATTTTCCTCATCCTTCGACTTATTCTACTCCAATTAGGGTTTTTAACCAATCTTGTGCATTTTATTAGTGGGTTTGTGTCATTGGTTGAACATTAAGGTCATTTCCGTGATCCTTCGACTAATTCTAATCAAATTAGGGTTTTTAGCCAATCTTGTGCATCTTATAAGTGCGTTTGTGTCATTGGTTGAACATTTAGGTCATTTCCGTCATTCTTCGACTTATTCAATTCCAATTAGGGTTTTTGACCAATCTTGTGCATCCAATGAGTGTGTTTGTGTCATTGGTTGAACATTTTGGTCATTTTCATCATCCTTCGACTTATTCTAATCCAATTAGGGTTTTTAACCAATATTGTGCATCGAATAAAGGCGTTTGTGTCATTGGTTGAACGTAAAGGTCATTTTCATCCTCCCTATGCTTATTCTAATCCAATTAGGGGTTTCAACCATTCTTGTGCATCCAATAACTGCGTTTGTGTCACAGGTTGAATATTTAGGGCATTTTCGTCATCCTTCGAATTATTTTAATTCAATTAGGTTCTTTTACCAATCTTGTGCATCCAATAAGTGCGTTTGTGTCAATAGTAGAACATTTAGGTCATTTTTGTCATCCTTCGACTTATTTTAATCCAATTAGGGTTTTTAACCAATCTTGTGCATCCACTAAGTGCTTTTGTGTCATTGGTAGAACATTTAGGTCATATTCGTCATTCTTCTACTTATTCTAATCCAATAAGGGTGTTTAACCAATCTTGTGCATCCAATAAGTGCATTTCTGTCATTGGTTGAACATTTAGGTCATTTTCGAGATCCTTCGACTTATTCTAATCCAACTACGGTTTTTAACCAATCTTGTGCATCCAATAAAGGTGTTTTTGTCATTTTTTGAACATATAGATCATTTTCATCCTCCCTAGACTTATTCAAATCCAATTAGGGTTTTTAACCAATCTTGTGCATCCAATAAGTGGGTTTGTGTCATTTGTTGAACATTTAGCTCATTTTCGGCCTCCTTAGGCTTAATCTAATCCAATTAGGGTTTTTAACCGTTCTTGTGCATCCAATAAGTGCGTTTGTATCATTGGTTGAACATTTAGGTCATTTTCCTCATCCTTCGACTTATTCTACTCCAATTAGGGTTTTTAACCAATCTTGTGCATTTTATTAGTGGGTTTGTGGCATTGGTTGAACATTTAGGTCATTTTCATCATCCTTCGACTTATTCTAATCCAATTAGGGTTTTTGACCAATCTTGTGCATCCAATAAGTGCGTTTGTGTCACTGGTAGAACATTTTGGTCATTTTCGTCATCCTTCGACTTATTCTAATCCAATTAGGGTTTTTAACCAATATTGTGCTTCGAATAAAGGCGTTTGTGTCATTGGTTGAACGTAAAGGTCATTTTCATCCTCCCTAGTCTTATTCTCATCCAATTAGGGGTTTCAAATAATCTTGTGCATCCAATAACTGCGTTTGTGTCACAGGTTGAACACTTAGTTTATTTTCGTCATCCTTCGACTTATTTTAATCCAATTAGGGTTTTTAACGAATCTTGTGCATTCAGTAAGTGCGTTTGTGCCATTGGTAGAACATTTAGGTCATTTTTTCGCATCCTTCGACTTATTTTAATCCAATAAGGGTTTTAAATAAATCTTGTGCAACCAATAAGTGCGTTTGTGTCATTGGTAGAACATTTAGGTCATATTCGTCATCCTTCTACATATTCTAATCCAATTAGGGTTTTTAACCAATCTTGTACATCCAATAAGTGCGTTTGTGTCATTGGTTGAACATTTAGGTCATTTTCGTGATCCTTCGACTTATTCTAATCCAATTAGGGTTTTTAACCAATCTTGTGCATCCGATAAGTGTGTTTGTGTCATTTGTTGAACATTTAGGTCATTTTCGTCCTCCTTAGGCTTATTCTAATCCAATTAGGGTTTTTAACCATTTTTGTGCATCCAATAAGTGCGTTTGTGCCATTGGTAGAACATTTAGGTCATTTTCGTCATCCTTCGACTTATTCTAATCCAATTACAGTTTTTAATCAATCTTGTGCATCCAATAAGTGCGTTTGCATCATTGGTTGAACGTAAATGTCATTTTCATCCTCCCTAGGCTTATTCCAATCCAATTAGGGGTTTCAGTCAATCTTGTGCATCCAATAACTGTGTTTGTGTCACAGGTTGAACATTTAGGTAATTTTCGTCATCCTTCGACTCATTCTAATTCAATTAGGGTTTTTAACCAATCTTGTGCATCCAATAAGTGGCTTTGTGTCATTGGTTGAACAATTAGTTCATTTTCGTCATCATTCGACTAATTTTAATCCAATTAGGGTTTTTAACCAATCTTGTGCATCCAATAAGTGTGTTTGTTTCATTTGTTGAACATTTAGGTCATTTTCGTCCTCCTTAGGCTTGTTCTAATCCCATTAGGGTTTTTAACCATTCTTGTGCATCCAATAAGTGCGTTTGTGTCAATGGTGAACATTTAGGTCATTTTCGTCATCCTTCGAATTATTTTAATCCAATTAGGGTTTTTAACCAATCTTGTGCATCCAATAAGTGCGTTTGTGTCATTGGTAGAACATTTAGGTCATATTCGTCATCCGTCTACTTATTCTAATCCAATTAGGGTTTTTAACCAATCTTGTCCATCCAACAAGTGCATTTCTGTCATTGGTTGAACATTTAGGTCATTTTGCTCATCCTTCGACTTATTCTAATCCAATTACGGTTTTTAACCAATTTCGTGAATTTTATTAGTGGGTTAGTGTCATTGGTTGAACATTTAGGTCATTTACGTGATCCTTTGACTTATTCTAATCCAATTAGGGTTTTTAACCAATCTTGTGCATTCAATAAGTGTGTTTGTGTCATTTGTTGAACATTTAGGTCATTTTCGTCATCCTTAGGCTTATTCTAATCCAATTAGGGTTCTTAACAATTCTTGTGCATCCAATAAGTGTGTTTGTGCCATTGGTAGAACATTTAGGTCATTTTCTTATTGCTTCGACTTATTCTAATCCAATTACGGTTTCTAATCAATCTTGTGCATCCAATAATTACGTTTGTATCATTTGTTGAACATTTAGGTCATTTTCCTAATCCTTCGACTTATTCTACTCCAATTAGGGTTTTTAACCAATCTTGTGCATTATATTAGTGGGTTTGTATCATTGGTTGAACATTAAGGTCATTTCCGTGATCCTTCGACTAATTCTAATCGAATTAGGGTTTTTAGCTAGTCTTGTGCATCCTATAAGTGCGTTTGTGTCATTGGTTGAACAATAAGTATTTTTTTTAAGTAACGTTTTGGATTAAAAAAATCCGGGGCGTTACATTATGGTATCAGAGCAATGATTCTCGGACTTTTGGGGATGGGACGCTTCGTGTATGTTGAATGTATTGTAACGTTGCTTGTGTTAATTGTTTGTTTTTTCTAATTATTGGATGTTGCTGATTTTTTTAAATTCCTATTATGTGTCACTAATTATGTTAATTGTTTGATTTTCTTTCCTATTATGTATCATTAATTATGTTAATTGTTTGGTTTTCTTTCCTATTAAGTACATAAATTCCTATTATGTATCATTAATTGTTTCCGTTAATTTTCTGATTTAATATATGCCTTAAATTCCTACGAATTGAAAATAGTTTTGATTGAATTCAATGCAATAATTGCTTTTGATTTTAATAATGTTTTGAATTTAATATTAGGACGTTACAAATTTATTACTAATGATTGAATATTTTTGTTTGTCCATAAATTCCTATTATGTATCATTAATTGTGTAACCCTGAACTTTTGTGATTAATTGTATGCCTTAAATTCCTACGAATTGAAAAATAGTTTTAATTGAA
>JBBPBP010009779.1:40933189-40959783 GCA_037974735.1 Cicer chorassanicum
TATTACTCGTTATTTAATTTGATGTTATGTAACAATTGTTTGTACATTTATGACATTATCAACTAATTGTCACAAATTGAATTTTTTTTTAATTTTATAATCATAAAATGATTAGTTTTATTTTGCTATAATGTGGAGTTATTGTGTATTGATTTGGATTGACTTTTTGAAAATATACAATAATTAATTGGTTTCCACTTTAATGACAGTTATTAATTAGACCAGTTGAATTATAATGATTATGAACATTTTTTAATTATTTAATTTTTGTGTGATAATTTAAATTTTTGTAATAAAGACAACGTTTTAAATCTCTAACTTGTATAAAATTTTAGGATTCCTGTAATAGAAATGAAGGGTAATACCGTAAAAAGTTGTATTAGTGGGATTCTGGCTAAGGAAAGACTTGGTTATTAAGTGGTCCATTGACCCACCTCTCTTTCCTAGGAACCCCTCTAGTACACGACTTACTGTGTGCCCCAAACCTATTCTCCCCACGATAGAAGGAAAAGGTAATACCGTAAAAAGTTGTACTAGTAGGATTCTGGCTAAGGAAAGACTTGGTTATTAAGTGGTTCGTTGACCCACCTCTCTTTCCTGGGAAGCCCTCTAGTGCACGACTTGCTGTGTGACCTAAACCTACTATATAGACGTGAATAAAATATTTATTTACAATCGTAAGGTTATAATTAGAATGTCTACCTAGTTTCGAGGACGAAACTATTTTTACGGGGGTGAGTATTGTAACATCCTCAAAATTATTATTTAAAAATAATTAGAACCTATCAATAATATTCAATATTAAATTATGTGTGATAATTATTTTCCTTGTTCCATTTTTGTAGTTGATAAAGTTATTAGTAAGAATTATTTAAATGGGGAGTTTAAATATAATATATATATATATATATATATATATATATGTATATATATTTACGTAGAGATATATTATATGTAGATGTGTTTTCCTAGTGCAAGAAAAATTTGGGCTAAGGGTTCGAGGCTTAGTGTGACCCAACCCACTTGAATGAGTATAAATTTGGGCTATGTGTTTGTAGTTTGGTTTTTATGATCAAGGTTAAAAAAAAATGACATTTTATCCCTCTTATTCTTCATTTAGGCCCAACATTATCTAACCAACAATTTCCACTTTAAATTTCCCTAAGTCCACAATTTCTGTATACTCACTAATAAGAAACAAAAAGAATTCCGAAACCCTAGCCACCATCACCTTCACACTTCATTTTTTTCGTGTATTCAAGCTTGAAACTTCTTTTCCTTGTGAACAACTCCGTGGGGCTTAAAGCTTTGTACTAGGAAGAAAAACGGCCAAGGTAAGGGCTTTTCCCCACACAAATTAGAGTTAGGTCGTTGGTTGGATGACATGAAATAAATAATCGTGATTGCTTCTATTTTAAAATGCATAAATGTAGACTAATTGATTAAAATGATAAAACCCCAATTTTTATTGAGATTTAATTGTAATATATGACTTATATGGAGTAAAGTATGAAATTTTATGCTATGTGTGATAAAATTGTAGTGTTACGATGAATATGAAATAAAGTTTGAATTTTTACCTTATATGTGATAAAGTTTTAACTTTTAATATGTATATGAATTGGAGTTTGAATTTTCTTGTCATATATGTTAAAGTGTTAATTTTTGTGGCCTATATGATATAAAGTTTCTATTTTTATGTGTATGTGGTGAAAGTCATAATTTTTATGATTATTTATTTATGATTATGTGATACTCATGATAAGGATGTGTTGTATGTGTTCTTAGTGATATGTGAATAAGAGATGATTTTGAAAAGTAATTTTGAATGCATATGACATGATCCTTAGTGGGCTGTGTGGGAGTATATATATGTTTGATACTATATCATCATGTCATGGCATATGCATCTTCGTGGGGGTTGCCTTAGTGGCAGGTTTGATTTCCCCATTGGTATGGGTGACCTTTCTGTGTGGAAGTTGCCTTAGTGGCAGGTTGATATCTGGATCATATAGTTTTAGGAGCATGCACTATGCATATGTTTGATATATAATTTACCGGTTCGCACATTTTTCTTTTAAATTGGAAGTTTTTACTTTTATATGTTTTGTGTTATTCTTTCATATGTTTAGCTTTGGTTTGATGTGGATGATGGAATAAAACTGACCCTTACAACAACATTTTAGGTACTAATGAGTCCGAGGAGATTCAAGAGTAGTTAATGAGTATTGATGTGCGACGAACGTGGGGTAAAAATGGGTTTTTCGAGAAAATTTTGTAATAATAGAGTTGTCGTAATGTTTCTAAGTCCTTTTAATATTTTGTCACAAACTTTTAAAATGTATTGGAATTTTAGAAATACGGAAGTGTTTCCCTTCCGTTAGAAATAATTGTCTTTACTTGTTTTAAATTTGAATAAATATTTCTTTAATGATATTAAATAACGTGTTTCTTAATAATTATTTAAATGAATAAATGCTAAGTATTCAAAAAAAAAATTTAGTAAACTTTATAAACAATAAGTATTTTTTTTAAGTAACGTTTTCGATTAAAAAAATCTGGGGCGTTACAGTGTCATTTGTTGAACATTTAGGTCATTTTCGTCCTCCTTAGGCTTATTCTAATCCAATTAGGGTTTTTAACCAATATTATGCATCGAATAAAGGCGTTTGTGTCATTGGTTGAACGTAAAGGTCATTTTCATCCTCCCTAGTCTTATTCTAATCCAATTAGGGGTTTCAATCAATCTTGTGCATCCAATAACTGCGTTTGTGTCACAGGTTGAACATTTAGGTTATTTTCGTCATCCTTCGACTTATTTTAATCCAATTAGGGTTTTTAACCAATCTTGTGCATTCAATAAGTGCGTTTGTGCCATTGGTAGAACATTTAGGTCATATTCGTCATCCTTCTACTTATTCTAATCCAATAAGGGTTTTTAACCAATCTTGTGCATCCAAAAAGTGCATTTTTGTCATTGGTTGAATATTTAGGTCATTTTCGAGATCCTTCGACTTATTCTAATCCAACTACGGTTTTTAACCAATCTTGTGCATCCAATAAGTTTGTTTGTATCATTTGTTGAACATTTAGTTCATTTTCCTCATCCTTCGACTTATTCTACTCCAATTAGGGTTTTTAACCAATCTTGTGCATCCAATAAGTGGGTTTGTGTCACTGGTTAAATATTTTGTTCATTTTGGTCATCCTTCGACTTATTCTAATCCAATTAGGGTCTTTAACCAATATTGTGTATCGAATAAAGGCGTTTGTGTCATTGGTTGAACGTAAAGGTCATTTTCATCTTCCCTAGTCTTATTCTAATCCGATTAGGGGTTTCAATCAATCTTGTGCATCCAATAACGGCGTTTGTGTCACAGGTTAAACATTTAGGTTATTGTCATCATCCTTCGACTAATTTTAATCCAACAAGGGTTTTTTATCCAATCTTGTGCATTCAATAAGTGCGTTTGTGCCATTAGTAGAACATTTAGGTCATTTTCGTCATCCTTCGACTTATTTTAATCCAATTAGGGTTTATAATAAATCTTGTGCATCCAATAAGTGCGTTTGTGTCATTGGTAGAACATTTAGGTCATATTCGTCATCCTTCTACTTATTCTAATCCAATTAGGGTTTTTAACCAATCTTGTACATCCAATAAGTGCGTTTGTGTCATTGGTTGAACATTTAGGTCATTTTCGTGATCCTTCGACTTATTCTAATCCAATTAGGGTTTTTAACCAATCTTGTGCATCCGATAAGTGTGTTTGTGTCATTTGTTGAACATTTAGGTCATTTTCGTCGTCCTTAGGCTTATTCTAATCCAATTAGGGTTTTTAACCATTCTTGTGCATCCAATAAGTGCGTTTGTGTCAATGGTAGAACATTTAGGTCATTTTCGTCATCCTTCGAATTATTTTAATCCAATTAAGGTTTTTAACCAATCTTGTGCATCCAATAAGTACGTTTGTGTCATTGGTAGAACATTTAGGTCATATTCGTCATCCTTCTACTTATTCTAATCCAATTAGGGTTTTTAACCAATCTTGTCCATCCAAAAAGTGCATTTCTGTCATTGGTTGAACATTTAGGTCATTTTCCTCATCCTTCGACTTATTCTAATCCAATTACGGTTTTTAACCAATTTTGTGGATTTTATTAGTGGGTTAGTGTCATTGGTTGAACATTTAGGTCATTTACGTGATCCTTTGACTTAATCTAATCCAATTAGGGTTTTTAACCAATCTTGTGCATCCAATAAGTGTGTTTGTGTCATTTGTTGAACATTTAGTTCATTTGCGTGATCCTTCGACTTATTCTAATCCAATTAGGGTTTTTAATCAATCTGCTGCATCCAATAAGTGCGTTTGTGTCATTGGTACAACATCTAGGTCATTTTCTTCATTCCTTCGACTTATTCTAATCCAATTGCGGTTTCTAATCATTCTTGTGCATCCAAAAAGTACGTTTGAATCATTGGTTGAACATTTAGGTCATTTTCCTAATCCTTCGACTTATTCTACTCCAATTAGGGTTTTTAACCAATCTTGTGCATTTTATTAATGGGTTTGTATCATTGGTTGAATATTAAGGTCATTTCCGTGATCCTTCGACTAATTCTAATCGAATTAGGGTTGTTAGCCAATCTTGTGCATCCTATAAGTTCGTTTGTGTCATTGGTTGAACATTTAGGTCATTTCTATCATCCTTCGACTTATTCTATTCCAATTAGGGTTTTTGACCAATCTTGTGCATCCAATAAGTGCGTTTGTGTCACTGGTTGAACATTTTGGTCTTTTTCGTCATCCTTTGACTTATTCTGATCCAATTAGGGTTTTTAACCAATATTGTGCATTGAATAAAGGCGTTTGTGTCATTGGTTGAACGTAAAGGTCATTTTCTTCCTCCCTAATCTTATTCTAATCCAATTAGGGGTTTCAATCAATCTTGTGCATCCAATAACTGCGTTTGTGTCATAGGTTGAATATTTAGGTTATTTTCGTCATCCTTCAACTTATTTTAATCCAATTAGGGTTTTTAACCAATCTTGTGCATTCAATAAGTGCGTTTGTGCCATTGGTAGAACATTTAGGTCATTTTCGTCATCCTTCGACTTATTTTAATCCAATTAGGGTTTTTAATAAATCTTTTGCCTCCAATAATTATGTTTATCTCATTGGTAGAACATTTAGGTCATATTCATCATCCTTCTACTAATTCTAATCCAATTAGGGTTTTTAACCAATCTTGTACATCCAATAAGTGCGTTTGTGTCATTGGTTGAACATTTAGGTCATTTGTGTGATCCTTCGACTTATTCTAATCCAATTAGGGTTTTTAACCAATCTTGTGCATCCAATAAGTGTGTTTGTGTCATTTGTTGAACATTTATGTCATTTTCGTCCTCCTTAGGCTTATTCTAATCCAAATAGAGTTTTTAACCATTCTTGTGCATCCAATAGGTGCGTTTGTGTCAATGGTAGAACATTTAGGTCATTTTCGTCATCCTTCGAATTATTTAAATCCAATTAGGGTTTTTAACCAATATTGTGCATCAAATAAAGGCGTTTGTGTCATTGGTTGAACGTAAAGGTCATTTTCATCCTCCCTAGTCTTATTCTAATCCAATTAGGGGTTTCAATCAATCTTGTGCATCCAATAACTGCGTTTGTGTCACAGGTTGAACATTTAGCTTATTTTTGTCATCCATCGACTTATTTTTATCCAATTAGGGTTTTTAACCAATCTTGTGCATTCAATAAGATCGTTTGTGCCATTGGTAGAACATTTAGGTCATTTTCGTCATCCTTCGACTAATTTTAATCCAATAAGGGTTTTTAATAAAACTTGTGCATTCAATAAGTGCGTTTGTGTCATTGGAAGAACATTTAGGTCATTTTCGTCATCCTTAGGCTTATTCTAATCCAATTAGGGTTTTCGACCAATCTTGTGCATCCAATAAGTGCGTTTGTGTCACTTGTTGAACATTTTGATCATTTTCGTCATCCTTCGACTTATTCTAATCCAATTAGGGTTTTTAACCAATATTGTGCATTGAACAAAGGCGTTTGTGTCATTGGTTGAACGTAAAGGTCATTTTCATCCTCCTTAGTATTATTCTAATCCAATTAGGGGTTTCAATCAATCCTAGCTTCCAATAACTGCGTTTGTGTCACAGGTTGAACATTTAGGTTATTTTCGTCATCCTTCGACTTATTTTAATTCAATTAGGGTTTTTAACCAATCTTGTGCATTCAATAAGTGCGTTTGTGCCATTGGTAGAACATTTAGGTCATATTCGTCATCCTTCTACTTATTCTAATCCAATAAGGGTTTTTAACCAATGTTGTGCATCCAATAAGTGCATTTCTATCATTGGTTGAACATTTAGGTCATTTTTGAGATCCTTCGACTTATTCTTATCCAACTACGGTTTTTAACCAATCTTGTCATCCAATAAAAGTGTTGTTGTCATTGGTTGAACATAAAAGTCGTTTTCATCCTCCCTAGACTTATTCTAATCCAATTAGGGTTTTTGATCAATCTTGTGCATCCAATAAGTGTGTTTGTGTCATTGGTAGAACATTTAGGTCATATTCATCATCCTTCTACTTATTCTAATCCAATTGGGGTTTTTAACGAATCTTCTACATCCAATAAGTGCGTTTGTGTAGTTGGTTGAACAATTACGTCATTTTCGTGATCCTTCGACTTATTCTAATCCAATTAGGGTTTTTAACCAATCTTGTGCATCCAATAAGTGTGTTTGTGTCATTTGTTGATCATTTAGGTCATTTTCGTCCTCCTTCGGCTTATTCTAATCCAGTTAGGGTTTTTAACCATTCTTGTGCATCCAATAAGTGCGTTTGTGCCATTGGTAAAACATTTAGGTCATTTTCATCATCCTTCGGCTTATTCTAATCCAATTACGGTTTTTAATCAATCTTGTGCATCCAAAAAGTGCGTTTATCTCATTGGTTGAACATTTAGGTCATTTTCCTCATCCTTCGACTTATTCTACTCCAATTAGGGTTTTTAACCAATCTTGTGCATTTTATTAGTGGGTTTGTGTCATTGGTTGAAGATTAAGGTCATTTTCGTGATCCTTCGACTAATTCTAATCGAATTAGGATTTTTAGCCAATCTTGTGCATCCTATAAGTGCATTTGTGTCATTGGTTGAACATTTAGGTAATTTTTGTCATCCTTTGACATATTCTATTCCAATTACGGTTTTTGACCAATCTCGTGCAACCAATGAGTGTGATTGTGTCATTGGTTGAACATTTTGGTCATTTTCATCATCCTTCGACTTATTCTAATCCAATTAGGGTTTTTAACCAATATTGTGCATCGAATAAAGGCGTTTGTGTCATTGGTTGAACGTAAAGGTCATTTTAATCCTCTGTAGGCTTATTCTAATCCAATTAGGGGTTTAAATCAATCTTGTGCATCCAATAACTGCGTTTGTGTCACAAGTTTAACATTTAGGTTATTTTCGTCATCCTTCGACTTATTCTAATTCAATTTTTGTTTTTAACCAATCTTGTGCATCCAATAAGTGCCTTTGTGTCAATGGTTGAACATTTAGGTCATTTTTGTCATCCTTCGACTTATTTTAATCCAATTAGGGTTTTAAACCAATCTTGTGCATCCAATAAGGGCGTTTGTGTCATTGGTAGAACATTTAGGTCATATTCGTCATCCTTATACTTATTCTAATCCAATTGGGGTTTTTAAGAAATCTTGTACATCCAATAAGTGCGTTTGTGTCATTGGTTGAACATTTAGGTTATTTTCGTGATCCTTCGACTTATTCTAATCCAATTAGGGTTTTCAACAAATCTTGTGCATCCAATAAGTGTGTTTGTGTCATTTGTTGAATATTTAGGTCATTTTCGTCCTCCTTAGGGTTATTCTAATCCAATTAGGGTTTTTAACCATTCTTGTGCATCCAATAAGTGCGTTTGTGCCATTGGTAGAACATTTAGGTCATTTTCGTCATCCTTCGACATATTCTAATCCAATTACGGTTTTTAATCAATTTTGTGTATCCAAAAAGTGCGTTTGTATCGTTGGTTGAACATTTAGGTCATTTTCTTCATCCTTCGACTTATTCTACTCCAATTAGGGTTTTTTACCAATCTTGTGCATTTTATTAGTGGGTTTGTGTCATTGGTTGAACATTAAGGTCATTTCCGTGATCATTCGACTAATTCTAATCGAATTAGGGTTTTTAGCCAATCTTGTGCATCCTATAAGTGCGTTTGTGTCATTGGTTGAACATTTAGGTCATTTTCGTGATCCTTCGATTTATTCTAATCCAATTAGGGTTTTTCACCAATCTTGTGCATCCAATAAATGTGTTTGTGTCATTTGTTGAACATTTTGGACATTTTCGTCCTCTTTAGGCTTATTCTAATCGAATTAGGGTTTTTAACCATTCTTGTGCATCCAATAAGTGCCTTTGTGTCATTTGTTGAACATTTCGGTCATTTTCGTTATCCTTCGACTTATTTTAATCCAGTTAGGGTTTTTAACCAATCTTGTGCATCCAATAAGTGCGTTTGTGTCAATGGTAGAACATTTAGGTCATTTTCGTCATCCTTCGACTTATTTTAATCCAATTAGGGTTTTTAACCAATCTTGTGCATCCAATAAGTGTGTTTGTGTCATTGGTAGAACATTTAGGTCATATTCGTCATCCTTCTACTTATTTTAATCCAATTAGGGTTTTTAACCAATCTTGTGCATCCAATAAGTGTGTTTCTGTCATTGGTTGAACATTTTGGACATTTTCGTCCTCTTTAGGCTTATTCTAATCGAATTAGGGTTTTTAACCATTCTTGTGCATCCAATAAGTGCCTTTGTGTCATTTGTTGAACATTTCGGTCATTTTCGTTATCCTTCGACTTATTTTAATCCAGTTAGGGTTTTTAACCAATCTTGTGCATCCAATAAGTGCGTTTGTGTCAATGGTAGAACATTTAGGTCATTTTCGTTATCCTTCGGCTTATTCAAATCCAATTACGGTTTTTAACCAATCTTGTGCATCCAATAAAGGTGTTTGTGTCATTGGTTGAACATATAGGTCGTTTTCATCCTCCCTAGACTTATTATAATCCAATTAGGGTTTTTAATCAATCTTGTGCATCCAATAAGTGCGTTTGTGTCATTGGTTGAACATATAGGTCGTTTTCATCCTCCCTAGACTTATTCTAATCCAATTAGGGTTTCTAACCAATCTTTTGCATCCAATAAGTGTGTTTGTGTCATTTGTTGAACATTTATGTCATTTTGGGCCTCCTTATGCTTTTTCTAATCCAATTAGGGTTTTTAACCATTTTTGTGCATCCAATAAGTGCGTTTGTGCCATTGGTAGAACATTTAGGTCATTTTCGTCATCCATCGACTTATTTTAATCCAATAAGGGTTTTTAATAAGTCTTGTGCATTCAATAAGTGCGTTTGTGTCATTGGAAGAACATTTAGGTCATTTTCGTCATCCTTCGACTTATTCTAATCCAATTAGGGTTTTCGACGAATCTTGTGCATCAATAAGTGCGTTTGTGTCACTGGTTGAACATTTTGATCATTTTCGTCATCCTTCGACTTATTCTAATCCAATTAGGGTTTTTAACCAATATTGTGCATCGAATAAAGGCGTTTGTGTCATTGGTTGAACGTAAAGGTCATTTTCATCCTCCTCAGTCTTATTCTAATCCAATTAGGGGTTTCAATCAATCTTATCATCCAATAACTGCGTTTGTGTCACAGGTTGAACATTTAGGTTATTTTCGTCATCCTTCGACTTATTTTAATCCAATTAGGGTTTTTAACCAATTTTGTACATTCAATAAGTGCGTTTGTGCCATTGGTAGAACATTTAGGTCATATTCGTCATCCTTCTACTTATTCTAATCCAATAAGGGTTTTTAACCAATCTTGTGCATCCAATAAGTGCATTTCTGTCATTGGTTGAACATTTAGGTCATTTTCGAGATCCTTCGACTTATTCTTATCCAACTACAGTTTTTAACCAATCTTGTGCATCCAATAAAGGTGTTTGTGTTATTGGTTGAACATATAGGTCGTTTTCATCCTCCCTTGACTTATTCTAATCCAATTAGGGTTTTAAATCAATCTTGTGCATCCAATAAGTGTGTTTGTGTCATTTGTTGAATATTTAGGTCATTTTCGTCCTCCTTAGGGTTATTCTAATCCAATTAGGGTTTTTAACCATTCTTGTGCATCCAATAAGTGCGTTTGTGCCATTGGTAGAACATTTAGGTCATTTTCGTCATCCTTCGACATATTCTAATCCAATTACGGTTTTTAATCAATTTTGTGCATCCAAAAAGTGCGTTTGTATCGTTGGTTGAACATTTAGGTCATTTTCTTCATCCTTCGACTTATTCTACTCCAATTAGGGTTTTTTACCAATCTTGTGCATTTTATTAGTGGGTTTGTGTCATTGGTTGAACATTAAGGTCATTTCCGTGATCATTCGACTAATTCTAATCGAATTAGGGTTTTTAGCCAATCTTGTGCATCCTATAAGTGCGTTTGTGTCATTGGTTGAACATTTAGGTCATTTTCGTGATCCTTCGATTTATTCTAATCCAATTAGGGTTTTTCACCAATCTTGTGCATCCAATAAATGTGTTTGTGTCATTTGTTGAACATTTTGGACATTTTCGTCCTCTTTAGGCTTATTCTAATCGAATTAGGGTTTTTAACCATTCTTGTGCATCCAATAAGTGCCTTTGTGTCATTGGTTGAACATTTCGGTCATTTTCGTTATCCTTCGACTTATTTTAATCCAGTTAGGGTTTTTAACCAATCTTGTGCATCCAATAAGTGCGTTTGTGTCAATGGTAGAACATTTAGGTCATTTTCGTCATCCTTCGACTTATTTTAATCCAATTAGGGTTTTTAACCAATCTTGTGCATCCAATAAGTGTGTTTGTGTCATTGGTAGAACATTTAGGTCATATTCGTCATCCTTCTACTTATTCTAATCCAATTAGGGTTTTTAACCAATCTTGTGCATCCAATAAGTGTGTTTCTGTCGTTGGTTGAACATTTAGGTCATTTTCGAAATCCTTCGGCTTATTCAAATCCAATTACGGTTTTTAACCAATCTTGTGCATCCAATAAAGGTGTTTGTGTCATTGGTTGAACATATAGGTCGTTTTCATCCTCCCTAGACTTATTATAATCCAATTAGGGTTTTTAATCAATCTTGTGCATCCAATAAGTGCGTTTGTGTCATTAGTTGAACATATAGGTCGTTTTCATCCTCCCTAGACTTATTCTAATCCAATTAGGGTTTCTAACCAATCTTTTGCATCCAATAAGTGTGTTTGTGTCATTTGTTGAACATTTATGTCATTTTGGGCCTCCTTATGCTTTTTCTAATCCAATTAGGGTTTTTAACCATTTTTGTGCATCCAATAAGTGCGTTTGTGCCATTGGTAGAACATTTAGGTCATTTTCGTCATCCATCGACTTATTTTAATCCAATAAGGGTTTTTAATAAGTCTTGTGCATTCAATAAGTGCGTTTGTGTCATTGGAAGAACATTTAGGTCATTTTCGTCATCCTTCGACTTATTCTAATCCAATTAGGGTTTTCGACGAATCTTGTGCATCAATAAGTGCGTTTGTGTCACTGGTTGAACATTTTGATCATTTTCGTCATCCTTCGACTTATTCTAATCCAATTAGGGTTTTTAACCAATATTGTGCATCGAATAAAGGCGTTTGTGTCATTGGTTGAACGTAAAGGTCATTTTCATCCTCCTTAGTCTTTTTCTAATCCAATTAGGGGTTTCAATCAATCTTATCATCCAATAACTGCGTTTGTGTCACAGGTTGAACATTTAGGTTATTTTCGTCATCCTTCGACTTATTTTAATCCAATTAGGGTTTTTAACCAATTTTGTACATTCAATAAGTGCGTTTGTGCCATTGGTAGAACATTTAGGTCATATTCGTCATCCTTCTACTTATTCTAATCCAATAAGGGTTTTTAACCAATCTTGTGCATCCAATAAGTGCATTTCTGTCATTGGTTGAACATTTAGGTCATTTTCGAGATCCTTCGACTTATTCTTATCCAACTACAGTTTTTAACCAATCTTGTGCATCCAATAAAGGTGTTTGTGTCATTGGTTGAACATATAGGTCGTTTTCATCCTCCCTTGACTTATTCTAATCCAATTAGGGTTTTAAATCAATCTTGTGCATCCAATAAGTGCGTTTGTGTCATTGGTTGAACATTTAGGTCATTTTCGTCATCCTTCAACTTATTCTAATCCAATTAGGGTTTTTATCCAATCTTGTGCATGCAATAAGTGTGCATGTGTCATTTTTTGAACATTTAGCTCATTTTCCGCCTCCTTAGGCTTATTCTAATCCAATTAGGGTTTTTAACCATTCTTGTGCATCCAATAAGTTCGTTTGTATCATTAGTTGAACATTTAGTTCATTTTCCTAATCCTTCGACTTATTCTACTCCAATTAGGGTTTTTAACCAATCTTGTGCATTTTATTAGTGGGTTTGTGTCATTGGTTGAACATTTAGGTAATTTTTGTCATCCTTCGACTTATTCTAATCCAATTAGGGTTTTTGACCAATCTTGTGCATCCAATAAGTGCGTTTGTGTCAGTGGTTGAACATTTTGGTCATTTTCGTCATCCATCAACTTATTCTAATCCAATTAGGGTTTTAAACCAATCTTGTACATCCAATAAGTGCCTTTGTGTCATTGGTTGAACATTTAGGTCATTTTCGTCCTCCTTAGGCTTATTCTAATCCAATTAGGATTTTTAACAATTCTTGTGCATCCAATAAGTGTGTTTGTGCCATTGGTAGAACATTTAGGTCATTTTCGTATTCCTTCGACTTATTCTAATCCAATTACGGTTTCTAATTAATCTTGTGCATCCAATAAGTACGTTTGTATCATTGGTTGAACATTTAGGTCATTTTCCTAATCCTTCGACTTATTCTAATCCAATTACGGTTTTTAACCAATTTTGTGGATTTTATTAGTGGGTTAGTGTCATTGGTTGAACATTTAGGTCATTTACGTGATCCTTTGACTTATTCTAATCCAATTAGGGTTTTTAACCAATCTTGTGCATCCAATAAGTGTGTTTGTGTCATTTGTTGAACATTTAGGTCATTTTCGTCCTTCTTAGGCTTATTCTAATCCAATTAGGGTTTTTAACAATTCTTGTGCATCCAATAAGTGTGTTTGTGCCATTGGTAGAACAATTAGGTCATTTTCGTATTCCTTCGACTTATTGTAATCCAATTACGGTTTCTAATCATTCTTATGCATCCAATAAGTACGTGTGTATCATTGGTTAAACATTTAGGTCATTTTCCTAATCCTTCGACTTATTCTACTCCAATTAGGGTTTTTAACCAATCTTGTGCATTTTATTAGTGGGTTTGTATCAATTGTTGAATATTAAGGTCATTTCCGTGATCCTTCGACTAATTCTAATCGAATTAGGGTTTTTAGCTAATCTTGTGCATCCTATAAGTTCGTTTGTGTCATTGGTTGAACATTAAGGTCATTTCTGTCATCCTTCGACTTATTCTATTCCAATTAGGGTTTTTGACCAATCTTGTGCCTCCAATAAGTGCGTTTGTGTCACTGGTTGAACATTTTGGTCATTTTCGTCATCCTTCGACTTATTCTAATCCAATTAGGGTTTTTAACCAATATTGTGCATTAAATAAAGGCGTTTGTGTCATTGGTTGAACGTAAAGGTCATTTTCATCCACCCTAGTCTTGTTCTAATCCAATTAGGGGTTTCAATCAATCTTGTGCATCCAATAACTGCGTTTGTGTCACAGGTTGAATATTTAGGTTATTTTCGTCATCCTTCAACTTATTTTAATCCAATAAGTGTTTTTAACCAATCTTGTGCATTCAATAAGTGCGTTTGTGCCATTGGTAGAACATTTAGGTCATTTTCGTCATCCTTCTACTTATTCTAATCCAATTAGGGTTTTTAAACAATCTTGTACATCCAATAAGTGCGTTTGTGTCATTGGTTGAACATTTAGGTCATTTTCGTGTTCCTTCGACTTATTCTAATCCAATTAGGGTTTTTAACCATTCTTGTGCATCCAATAGGTGCGTTTGTGTCAATGGTAGAACATTTATGTCATTTTCGTCATCCTTCGAATTATTTTAATCCAATTAAGGTTTTTAACCAATCTTGTGCATCCAAAAAGTGCGTTTGTGGCATTGGTAGAACATTTAGGACATATTCGTCATCCTTCTACTTATTCTATTGTAATTAGGGTTTTTAACCAATCTTGTGCATCCAACAAGTGCATTTCTTTCATTGGTTGAACATTTAGGTTATTTTCCTCATCCTTCGACTTATTCTAATCCAATTACGGTTTTTAACCAATTTTGTGGATTTTATTAGTGGGTTTGTGTCATTGGTTGAACATTTAGGTCATTTTCCTAATTCTTCGACTTATTCTACCTCAATTAGGGTTTTTAATAAATCTTGTGCATTTTATTAGTGGGTTTGTATCATTGGTTGAACATTAAGGTCATTTACGTGATCCTTCGACTAATTCTAATCGAATTAGGGATTTTAGACAATCTTGTGCATCCTATAAGTGCGTTTGTGTCATTGGTTGAACATTTAGGTTATTTCCGTCATCCTTCGACTTATTCTATTCCAATTAGGGTTTTTGACCAATCTTGTGCATCCAATTAGTGTGTGTGTTTCATTGGTTGAACATTTTGGTCATTTTCATCATCCTTCGACTTATTCTAATCCATTTAGGGTTTTTAACCAATATTGTGCATCGAATAAAGGCGTTTGTGTCATTGGTTGAAAGGTAAAGGTCATTTTCATCCTCTAATCTTATTCTAATTTAATTAGGGGTTTCAATCAATCTTGTGCATCCAATAACTGCGTTTGTGTCACAGGTTAAACATTTAGGTTATTTTCGTCATCCTTCGACTTATTTTAATCCAATTAGGGTTTTTAACCATTCTTGTGCATCCAATAGGTGCGTTTGTGTCAATGGTAGAACATTTAGGTCATTTTCGTCATCCTTCGAATTACTTTAATCCAATTAAGGTTTTTAACCAATATTGTGCATCCAAAAAGTGCGTTTGTGTCATTGGTAGAACATTTAGGTCATAGTCGTCATCCTTCTACTTATTCTAATCTATTTAGGGTTTTTAACCAATCTTGTGCATCCATCAAGTGCATTTCTGTCATTGGTTGAATATTTAGGTCATTTTCCCCATCCTTCTACTTATTCTAATCCAATTACGGTTTTTAACCAATTTTGTGGATTTTATTAGTGGGTTTGTGTCATTGGTTGAACATTTAAGTCATTTCCGTGATCCTTCGACTTATTCTAATCCAATTAGGGTTTTTAACCAATCTTGTGCATCCAATACGTGCGTTTGTGCCATTGGTAGAACATTTAGGTCATTTTCGTCATCCTTCGACTTATTCTAATCCAAACACGGTTTTTAATCAATCTTGTGCATCCAATAAGTGCGTTTGTATCATTGGTTGAACATTTAGGTCATTTTCCTTATCCTTCGACTTTTTCTACTCCAATTAGGGTTTTTAACCAATCTTGTGCGTTTTATTAGTGGGTTTGTGTCATTGGTTGAACATTAAGGTCATTTCCGTGATCCTTCGACTAATTCTAATCGAATTAGGATTTTCAGCCAATCTTGTGCATCTTATAAGTGCGTTTGTGCCATTGGTTGACCATTTACGTCATTTCCGTTATCCTTCAATCTTGTGCATCCAATGAGTGTGTTTGTGTCATTGGTTGATCATTTTGGTCATTTTCATCATCCTTCGACTTATTCTAATCCAATTAGGGTTTTTAATCAATATTGTGCATCGAATAAAGGCGTTTGTGTCATTGGTTGAACGTAAATGTCATTTTCATCCTCCCTAGTCTTATTCTAATCCAATTAGGGGTTTCAATCAATCTTGTGCATCCAATAACTGCGTTTGTGTCACATGTTGAACATTTAGGTTATTTTCGTCATCCTTCGACTTATTTTAATCCAATTAGGGTTTTTAACCAATCTTGTGCATTCAATAAGTGCGTTTGAGCCATTGGTAGAACATTTAGGTCATATTCGTCATCCTTCTACTTATTCTAATCTAATAAGGGTTTTTTACAAATCTTGTGCATCCAATAAGTGCATTTCTGTCATTGGTTGAACATTTAGGTCATTTTCGAGATCCTTCGACTTATTCTAATCCAACTACGGTTTTTAACCAATCTTGTGCATCCAATAAGTGCGTTAGTGTCATTGGTTCAACATTTAGGTCATTTTCGTTATCCTTCAACTTATTCTAATCCAATTAGGGTTTATAACCAATCTTGTGCATCCTGTAAGTGTGTTTGTGTCATTTGTTGAACATTTAGCTCATTTTCGGCCTCCTTAGGCTTATTCTAATCCAATTAGGGTTTTTAACCATTCTTTTGCATCCAATAAGTTCGTTTGTATCATTGGTTGAACATTTAGTTATTTTTCCTCATCCTTCGACTTATTCTTCTCCAATTAGGGTTTTTAACCAATCTTGTGCATTTTATTAGTGGGTTTAAGTCATTGGTTGAACATTTAGCTCATTTTCATCATCCTTCGACTTATTCTAATCCAGTTAGGGTTTTTGAAAAATCTTGTGCATCCAATAAGTGCGTTTGTGTCACTGGTTGAACATTTTGGTCATTTTCGTCATCCTTTAACTTATTCTAATCCAATTAGGGTTTTTAACCAATCTTGTGCATTCAATAAGTGCGTTTGTGCCATTGGTAGAACATTTAGGTCATTTTCTTCATCCTTCGAATTATTTTAATCCAATTAGGGTTTTTAACCAATCTTGTGCATCTAATAAGTGCATTTGTGTCATTGGTAGAACATTTAGGACATATTCGTCATCCTTCTACTTATTGTAATCCAATTAGGGTTTTTAACCAATCTTGTGCATCCAATAAGTGTGTTTGTGTCATTGGTAGAACATTTAGGTCATTTTCGAGATCCTTCGACTTATTCTAATCCAATTACGGTTTTTAACCAATCTTGTGCATCCAATAAAGGTGTTTGTGTCATTGGTTGACCATATAGGTCGTTTTCATCCTCCCTAGACTTATTTTAATCCAATTAGGGTTTTTAATCAAACTTGTGCATCCAATAAGTGTGTTTGTGTCATTGGTTGAACGTTTAGGTCATTTTCGTCATCCTTCAACTTATTCTAATCCAATTAGGGTTTTTAACCAATCTTGTGCATCCAATAAGTGTGTTTGTGTCATTTGTTGAACATTTATGTCATTTTCGGCCTCCTTATGCTTATTCTAATCCAATTAGGGTTTTTAACCATTTTTGTGCATCCAATAAATGCGTTTGTGCCATTGGTAGAATATTTAGGTCATTTTCGTCATCCTTCAACTTATTCTAATCCAATTAGGGTTTTTAACCAATCTTGTGCATCCAATAAAGGCGTTTTTGTCATTGGTTTAACATGTAGGTTATTTTTCTTATCCTTCGACTTATTCTAATCCAGTTAGGGTTTTGAACCAATCTTGTGCATCCAATAAGTGCGCCTAAGCGATTGGTAGAACATTTAGGTCATTTTCGTGATCCTTCGACTTATTCTAAACCAATTAGGGTTTTTAACCAATCTTGTGCTTCCAATAAGTGCCTTTGTGTCAATGGTAGAACATTTAGGTCAGATTCGTCATCCTTCTACTTATTCTAATCCAATTAGGGTTTTTAACCAATCTTGTACATCCAATAAGTGTGTTTGTGTCATTGGTTGAACATTTAGGTCATTTTCGTGATCCTTCAACTTATTCTAATCCAATTAGGGTTTTTAACAAATCTTGTGCATCCAATAAGTGTGTTTGTGTCATTTATTGAACTTTTAGGTCATTTTCGTCCTCCTTAGGCTTATTCTAATCCAATAAGGGTTTTTAATCAATCTTGTGCATCCAATAAGTGGGTTTTTGTCATTGGTAGAACATTTAGGTCATTTTTCGTCATTCTTCGACTTATTCTAATCCAATTAGGATTTTTAACTAATCTTGTGCATCCAATAAGTGCATTTGTGTCATTTGTTGAACAATTAGTTCATTTTCATCCTCGATAGGCTTATTCAAATCCAATTAGGGTTTTTAATCAATCTTGTGCATCCAATTAGTGCGTTTGTGTCAATGGTAGAACATTTAGGTCATTTTCGTCATCCTTCGACTTATTTTAATCCAATTAGGGTTTTTAACCAATCTTGTGCATCCAATAAGTGTGTTTCTGTCATTGGTTGAACATTTAGGTCATTTTTGAGATCCTTCGACTTATTCTAATCCAATTACGGTTTTTAACCAATCTTTTGCATCCAATAAAGGTGTTTGTGTCATTGGTTGAACATATAGGTCGTTTTCATCCTCCCTAGACTTATTCTAATCCAATTAGGGTTTTTAATCAATCTTGTGCATCCAATAAGTGCGTTTGTGTCATTGGTTGAATATTTAGGTCATTTTCGTCATCCTTCAACTTATTCTAATCCAATTAGGGTTTTTAACCAATCTTGTGCATCCAATAAGTGTGTTTGTGTCATTTGTTGAACATTTATGTCATTTTCGGCCTCCTTATGCTTATTCTAATCCAATTAGGGTTTTTAACAATTTTTGTGCATCCAATAAGTGTGTTTGTGCCATTGGTAGAATATTTAGGTCATTTTCGTCATCCTTGTACTTATTCTAATCTAATTAGGGTTTTTAACGAATGGTGTGCATCCAATAAGTGCGTTTGTGTCAATGGTAGAACATTTAGGTCATTTTCGTCATCCTTCGAATTATTTTAATCCAATTAGGGTTTTTAACCAATCTTGTGCATCCAATAAGTGCATTTGTGTCATTGGTAGAACATTTAGGTCATATTCGTCATCCTTCTACTTATTGTAATCCAATTAGGGTTTTTAACCAATCTTGTGCATCCAATAAGTACATTTGTGTCATTGGTAGAACATTTAGGTCATATTCGTCATCCTTCTACTTATTCTAATCCAATTAGGGTTTTGGACAAATCTTGTACATCCAATAAGTGCGTTTGTGTTATTGGTTGAACATATAGGTCGTTTTCATCCTCCCTAGACTTATTCTAATCCAATTAGGGTTTTTAATCAATCTGGTGTATCCAATAAGTGCGTTTGTGTCAATGGTTGAACATTTAGGTCATTTTCGTCATCCTTCAACTTATTCTAATCCAATTAGTGTTTTTTTTACCAAGCTTGTGCATCCAATAAAGGCATTTGTGTCATTGGTTGAACATGTAGGTTATTTTCCTTGTCCTTCGACTGATTCTAATCCAATTACGGTTTTGAACCAATCTTGTGCATCCAATAAGTGCGCCTAAGCCATTTGTAGAACATTTAGGTCATTTTCGTGATCCTTCGACTTATTCTAATCCAATTAGGGTTTTAAACCAATCTTGTGCTTCCAATAAGTGCCTTTGTGTCAATGGTAGAACATTTAGGTCAGATTCGTCATCCTTCTACTTATTCTAATCCAATTTGGGTTTTTAACCAATCTTATACATCCAATAAGTGTGTTTGTGTCATTGGTTGAATATTTAGGTCATTTTCGTCATCCTTCAACTTATTCTAATCCAATTAGGGTTTTTAACCAATCTTGTGCATCCAATAAGTGTGTTTGTGTCATTTGTTGAACATTTATGTCATTTTGGGCCTCTTTATGCTTATTCTAATCAAATTAGGGTTTTTAACCATTTTTGTGCATCCAATAAGTGCGTTTGTGCCATTGGTAGAATATTTAGGTCATTTTCGTCATCCTTGTACTTATTCTAATCTAATTAGGGTTTTTAACCAATGGTGTGCATCCAATAAGTGCGTTTGTGTCAATGGTAGAACATTTAGGTCATTTTCATCATCCTTCGAATTATTTTAATCCAATTACGGTTTTTAACCAATCTTGTGCATCCAATAAGTGCATTTGTGTCATTGGTAGAACATTTAGGTCATATTCGTCATCCTTCTACTTATTCTAATCCAATTAGGGTTTTTAACCAATCTTGTGCATCCAATAAGTACATTTGTCTCATTGGTAGAACATTTAGGTCATATTCGTCATCCTTCTACTTATTCTAATCCAATTAGGGTTTTTAACAAATCTTGTACATCCAATAAGTGCGTTTGTGTCATTGGTTGAACATATAGGTCGTTTTCATCCTCCATAGACTTATTCTAATCCAATTAGGGTTTTTAATCAATCTTGTGCATCCAATAAGTGCGTTTGTGTCACTGGTTGAACATTTAGGTCATTTTCGTCATCCTTCAACTTATTCTAATCCAATTAGGGTTTTTTTACCAATCTTGTGCATCCAATAAAGGCATTTGTGTCATTGGTTGAACATGTAGGTTATTTTCCTTGTCCTTCGACTTATTCTAATCCAATTACGGTTTTGAACCAATCTTGTGCATCCAATAAGTGCGCCTAAGCCATTTGTAGAACATTTAGGTCATTTTCGTGATCCTTCGACTTATTCTAATCCAATTAGGGTTTTAAACCAATCTTGTGCTTCCAATAAGTGCCTTTGTGTCAATGGTAGAACTTTTAGGTCAGATTCGTCATCCTTCTACTTATTCTAATCCAATTAGGGTTTTTAACCAATCTTGTACATCCAATAAGTGTGTTTGTGTCATTGGTTGAACATTTAGGTCATTTTCGTGATCCTTCGACTTATTCTAATCCAATTAGGGTTTTTAACCAATCTTGTGCATCCAATAAGTGTGTTTGTGTCATTGATTGAACATTTAGGTCATTTTCGTCCTCCTTAGGCTTATTCTAATCCAATTAGGGTTTTTAATCAATCTTGTGCATCCAATAAGTGGGTTTGTGTCATTGGTAGAACATTTAGGTCATTTTCATCATTCTTCGACTTATTCTGATCCAATTAGGATTTTTAACTAATCTTGTGCATCCAATAAGTGCATTTGTGTAATTTGTTGAACAATTAGTTCATTTTCATCCTCGATAGGCTTATTCTAATCCAATTAGGGTTTTTAATCAATCTTGTGCATCCAATTAGTGCGTTTGTGTCAATGGTAGAACATTTAGGTCATTTTCGTCATCCTTCGACTTATTTTAATCCAATTAGGGTTTTTAACCAATCTTGTGCATCCAATAAGTGCGTTTGTGTCATTGGTAGAACATTTAGGTCATATTCGTCATCCTTCTACTTATTCTAATCCAATTAGGGTTTTTAACCAATCTTGTGCATCCAATAAATGTGTTTCTGTCATTGGTTGAACATTTAGGTCATTTTCGAGATCCTTCGACTTATTCTAATCCAATTACGGTTTTTAACCAATCTTGTGCATCCAATAAAGGTGTTTGTGTCATTGGTTGAACATATAGGTCGTTTTCATCCTCCCCAGACTTATTCTAATCCAATTAGGGTTTTTAATCAATCTTGTGCATCCAATAAGTGCGTTTGTGTCATTGGTTGAACATTTAGGTTGTTTTCGTCATCCTTCAACTTATTCTAATCCAATTAGGGTTTTTAACCAATCTTGTGCATCCAATAAGTGTGTTTGTGTCATTTGTTGAACATTTATGTCATTTTCGGCCTCTTTATGCTTATTCTAATCCAATTAGGGTTTTTAACCATTTTTGTGCATTCAATAAGTGCGTTTGTGCCATTGGTAGAATATTTAGGTCATTTTCGTCATCCTTGTACTTATTCTAATCTAATTAAGGTGTTTAACCAATGGTGTGCATCCAACAAGTGCATTTGTGTCAATGGTAGAACATTTAGGTAATTTTCGTCATCCTTCGAATTATTTTAATCCAATTAGGGTTTTTAACCAATCTTGTGCATCCAATAAGTGCATTTGTGTCATTTGTAGAACATTTTGGTCATATTCGTCATCCTTCTACTTATTCTAATCCAATTAGGATTTTTAACCAATCTTGTGCATCCAATAAATACATTTGTGTCATTGGTAGAATATTTAGGTCATATTCGTCATCCTTCTACTTATTGTAATCCAATTAGGGTTTTTAACAAATCTTGTACATCCAATAAGTGCGTTTGTGTCATTGGTTGAACAAATAGGTCGTTTTCATCCTCCCTAGACTTATTCTAGTCCAATTAGGGTTTTTAATCAAGTTTGTGCATCCAATAAGTGCGTTTGTGTCATTGGTTGAACATTTAGGTCATTTTCGTCATCCTTCAACTTATTCTAATCCAATTAGGGTTTTTAACCAATTATGTGCATCCAATAAAGGCGTTTGTGTCATTGGTTGAACATGTAGGTTATTTTCGTTATCCTTCGACTTATTCTACTCCAATTTGGGTTTTGAACCAATCTTGTGCATCCAATAAGTGCGCTTAAGCCACAGGTAGAACATTTAGGTCATTTTCGTGATCCTTCGACTTATTCTAATCCAATTAGGGTTTTTAACCAATCTTGTGCATCTAATAAGTGCCTTTGTGTCAATGGTAGAACATTTAGGTCAGATTCGTCATCCTTCTACTTATTCTAATCCAATTAGGGTTTTTAACCAATCTTGTACATCCAATAAGTGCCTTTGTGTCATTGGTTGAACATTTAGGTCATTTTCGTGATCCTTCGACTTATTCTAATCGAATTAGGGTTTTTAACCAATCTTTTGCATCCAATAAGTGTGTTTGTGCCATTTATTGAACATTTAGGTCATTTTCGTCCTCCTTAGGCTTATTCTAATCCAATTAGGGTTTTTAATCAATCTTGTGCATCCAATAAGTGGATTTGTGTCATTGGTAGAACATTTATGTCATTTTCGTCATTCTTCGACTTATTCTAATCCAATTAGGGTTTTTAACAAATCTTGTGCATCCAATAAGTGTGTTTGGGTCATTTGTTGAACAATTAGGTCATTTTCATCCTCGATAGGCTTATTCTAATCCAATTAGGGTTTTTAATCAATCTTGTGCATCCAATAAGTGCGTTTGTGTCATTGGTTGAAAAATTAGGTCATTTTCATCATCCTTCGACTTATTCTAATCCAATTAGGATTTTTAACTAATCTTGTGCATCCAATAAGTGCATTTGTGTCATTTGTTGAACGATTAGTTCATTTTCATCGTCGATAGGCTTATTCTAATCCAATTAGGGTTTTTAATCAATCTTGTGCATCCAATAAAGGCATTTGTGTCATTGGTTGAACATGTAGGTTATTTTCCTTGTCGTTTGACTTATTCTAATCTAGTTACGGTTTTGAACCAATCTTGTGCATCCAATAAGTGCGCCTAAGCCATTTGTAGAACATTTAGGTCATTTTCGTGATCCTTCGACTTATTCTAATCCAATTAGGGTTTTAAACCAATCTTGTGCTTCCAATAAGTGCCTTTGTGTCAATGGTAGAACATTTAGGTCAGATTCGTCATCCTTCTACTTATTCTAATCCAATTAGGGTTTTTAACCAATCTTGTACATCCAATAAGTGTGTTTGTGTCATTGGTTGAACATTTAGGTCATTTTCGTGATCCTTCGACTTATTCTACTCCAATTAGGGTTTCTAACCAATCTTGTGCATCCAATAAATGTGTTTGTGTCATTGATTGAACATTTAGGTCATTTTCGTCCTCCTTAGGGTTATTCTAATCCAATTAGTGTTTTTAATCAATCTTGTGCATCCAATAAGTGGGTTTGTGTCATTGGTAGAACATTTAGGTCATTTTCATCATTCTTCGACTTATTCTAATCCAATTAGGATTTTTAACTAATCTTGTGCATCCAATAAGTGCATTTGTGTCATTTCTTGAACAATTAGTTCATTTTCATCCTCGATAGGCTTATTCTAATCCAATTAGGGTTTTTAATCAATCTTGTGCATCCAATAAAGGCATTTGTGTCATTGGTTGAACATGTAGGTTATTTTCCTTGTCGTTTGACTTATTCTAATCAAGTTACGGTTTTGGACCAATCTTGTGCATCCAATAAGTGCGCCTAAGCCATTTGTAGAACATTTAGGTCATTTTCGTGATCCTTCGACTTATTCTAATCCAATTAGGGTTTTAAACCAATCTTGTGCTTCCAATAAGTGCCTTTGTGTCAATGGTAGAACATTTAGGTCAGATTCGTCATCCTTCTACTTATTCTAATCCAATTAGGGTTTTTAACCAATCTTGTACATCCAATAAGTGTGTTTGTGTCATTGGTTGAACATTTAGGTCATTTTCGTGATCCTTCGACTTATTCTAATCCAATTAGGGTTTCTAACCAATCTTGTGCATCCAATAAATGTGTTTGTGTCATTGATTGAACATTTAGGTCATTTTCGTCCTCCTTAGGGTTATTCTAATCCAATTAGTGTTTTTAATTAATCTTGTGCATCCAATAAGTGGGTTTGTGTCATTGGTAGAACATTTAGGTCATTTTCATCATTCTTCGACTTATTCTAATCCAATTAGGATTTTTAACTAATCTTGTGCATCCAATAAGTGCATTTGTGTCATTTGTTGAACAATTAGTTCATTTTCATCCTCGATTGGCTTATTCTAATCCAATTAGGGTTTTTAATCAATCTTGTGCATCCAATCAGTGCGTTTGTGTCAATGGTAGAACATTTAGGTCATTTTCGTCATCCTTCAACTTATTTTAATCCAATTAGGGTTTTTAACCAATCTTGTGCATCCAATAAGTGCGTTTGTGTCATTGGTAGAACATTTAGGTCATATTCGTCATCCTTCTACTTATTCTAATCCAATTAGGGTTTTTAACCAATCTTGTGCATCCAATAAATGTGTTTCAGTTATTGGTTGAACATTTAGGTCATTTTCGAGATCCTTCGACTTATTCTAATCCAATTACGGTTTTTAACCAATCTTGTGCATCCAATAAAGGTGTTTGTGTCATTGGTTGAACATATAGGTCGTTTTCATCCTTCCTAGACTTATTCTAATCCAATCAGGGTTTTTAATCAATCTTGTGCATCCAATAAATGCGTTTGTGTCATTGGTTGAACATTTAGGTTGTTTTCGTCATTCTTCAACTTATTCTAATCCAATTAGGGTTTTTAACCAATCTTTTGCATCCAATAAGTGTGTTTGTGTCATTTGTTGAACATTTATGTCATTTTCGGCCTCTTTATGCTTATTCTAATCCAATTAGGGTTTTTAACCATTTTTGTGCATCCAATAAGTGCGTTTGTGCCATTGGTAGAATATTTAGGTCATTTTCGTCATCCTTGTACTTATTCTAATCTAATTAAGTTGTTTAACCAATGGTGTGCATCCAACAAGTCACTGGTGTCAATGATAGAACATTTAAGTCATTTTCGTCATCCTTCGAATTATTTTATTCCAATTTGGGTTTTTAACCAATCTTGTGGATCCAATAAGTGCATTTGTGTCATTGGTAGAACATTTTGGTCATATTCGTCATCCTTCTACTTATTCTAATCCAATTAGGGTTTTTAACCAATCTTGTGCATCCAATAAGTACATTTGTGTCATTGGTAGAACATTTAGGTCATATTCGTCATCCTTCTACTTATTCTAATCCAATTAGGATTTTTAACAAATCTTGTACATCCAATAAGTGCGTTTGTGTCATTGGTTGAACATATAGGTCGTTTTCATCCTCCCTAGACTTATTCTAATCCAATTAGGGTTTTTAATCAATCTTGTGCATCCAATAAGTGCGTTTGTGTCATTGGTTGAACATTTAGGTCATTTTCGTCATCCTTCAACTTATTCTAATCCAATTAGGGTTTTTAACCAATCTTGTGCATCCAATAAAGGCATTTGTGTCATTGGTTGAACATGTAGGTTATTTTCCTTGTCGTTTGACTTATTCTAATCCAGTTACGGTTTTGAACCAATCTTGTGCATCCAATAAGTGCGCCTAAGCCATTTGTAGAACATTTAGGTCATTTTCGTGATCCTTCGACTTATTCTAATCCAATTAGGGTTTTAAACCAATCTTGTGCTTCCAATAAGTGCCTTTGTGTCAATGGTAGAACATTTAGGTCAGATTCGTCATCCTTCTACTTATTCTAATCCAATTAGGGTTTTTAACCAATCTTGTACATCCAATAAGTGTGTTTGTGTCATTGGTTGAACATTTAGGTCATTTTCGTGATCCTTCGACTTATTCTAATCCAATTAGGGTTTCTAACCAATCTTGTGCATCCAATAAATGTGTTTGTGTCATTGATTGAACATTTAGGCCATTTTCGTCCTCCTTAGGGTTATTCTAATCCAATTAGTGTTTTTAATCAATCTTGTGCATCCAATAAGTGGGTTTGTGTCATTGGTAGAACATTTAGGTCATTTTCATCATTCTTCGACTTATTCTAATCCAATTAGGATTTTTAACTAATCTTGTGCATCCAATAAGTGCATTTGTGTCATTTGTTGAACAATTAGTTCATTTTCATCCTCGATTGGCTTATTCTAATCCAATTAGGGTTTCTAATCAATCTTGTGCATCCAATCAGTGCGTTTGTGTCAATGGTAGAACATTTAGGTCATTTTCGTCATCCTTCAACTTATTTTAATCCA
>JBBPBP010009779.1:40959793-41018030 GCA_037974735.1 Cicer chorassanicum
TATTCTAATCCAATTAGGGTTTCTAACCAATCTTGTGCATCCAATAAATGTGTTTGTGTCATTGATTGAACATTTAGGTCATTTTCGTCCTCCTTAGGGTTATTCTAATCCAATTAGTGTTTTTAATCAATCTTGTGCATCCAATAAGTGGGTTTGTGTCATTGGTAGAACATTTAGGTCATTTTCATCATTCTTCGACTTATTCTAATCCAATTAGGATTTTTAACTAATCTTGTGCATCCAATAAGTGCATTTGTGTCATTTGTTGAACAATTAGTTCATTTTCATCCTCGATTGGCTTATTCTAATCCAATTAGGGTTTCTAATCAATCTTGTGCATCCAATCAGTGCGTTTGTGTCAATGGTAGAACATTTAGGTCATTTTCGTCATCCTTCAACTTATTTTAATCCAATTAGGGTTTTTAACCAATCTTGTGCATCCAATAAGTGCGTTTGTGTCATTGGTAGAACATTTAGGTCATATTCGTCATCCTTCTACTTATTCTAATCCAATTAGGGTTTTTAACCAATCTTGTGCATCCAATAAATGTGTTTCAGTCATTGGTTGAACATTTAGGTCATTTTCGAGATCCTTCGACTTATTCTAATCCAATTACGGTTTTTAACCAATCTTGTGCATCCAATAAAGGTGTTTGTGTCATTGGTTGAACATATAGGTCGTTTTCATCCTCCCTAGACTTATTCTAATCCAATCAGGGTTTTTAATCATTCTTGTGCATCCAATAAATGCGTTTGTGTCATTGGTTGAACATTTAGGTTGTTTTCGTCATTCTTCAACTTATTCTAATCCAATTAGGGTTTTTAACCAATCTTTTGCATCCAATAAGTGTGTTTGTGTCATTTGTTGAACATTTATGTCATTTTCGGCCTCTTTATGCTTATTCTAATCCAATTAGGGTTTTTAACCATTTTTGTGCATCCAATAAGTGCCTTTGTGCCATTGGTAGAATATTTAGGTCATTTTCGTCATCCTTGTACTTATTCTAATCTAATTAAGGTGTTTAACCAATGGTGTGCATCCAACAAGTCACTTGTGTCAATGGTAGAACATTTAAGTCATTTTCGTCATCCTTCGAATTATTTTATTCCAATTTGGGTTTTTAACCAATCTTGTGGATCCAATAAGTGCATTTGTGTCATTGGTAGAACATTTTGGTCATATTCGTCATCCTTCTACTTATTCTAATCCAATTAGGGTTTTTAACCAATCTTGTGCATCCAATAAGTACATTTGTGTCATTGGTAGAACATTTAGGTCATATTCGTCATCCTTCAACTTATTCTAATCCAATTAGGATTTTTAACAAATCTTGTACATCCAATAAGTGCGTTTGTGTCATTGGTTGAACATATAGGTCGTTTTCATCCTCCCTAGACTTATTCTAATCCAATTAGGGTTTTTAATCAATCTTGTGCATCCAATAAGTGCGTTTGTGTCATTGGTTGAACATTTAGGTCATTTTCGTCATCCTTCAACTTATTCTAATCCAATTAGGGTTTTTAACCAATCTTGTGCATCCAATAAAGGCATTTGTGTCATTGGTTGAACATGTAGGTTATTTTCCTTGTCCTTTGACTTATTCTAATCCAATTACGGTTTTGAACCAATCTTGTGCATCCAATAAGTGCGCCTAAGCCATTTGTAGAACATTTAGGTCATTTTCGTGATCCTTCGCCTTATTCTAATCCAATTAGGGTTTTTAACCAATCTTGTGCATCCAATAAGTGCCTTTGTGTCAATGGTAGAACATTTAGGTCAGATTCGTCATCCTTCTACTTATTCTAATCCAATTAGGGTTTTTAACCAATCTGGTACATCCAATAAGTGCGTTTGTGTCATTGGTTGAACATTTAGGTCATTTTCGTGATCCTTCAACTTATTCTAATCCAATTAGGGTTTTTAACCAATCTTGTGCATCCAATAAGTGTGTTTGTGTCATTTATTGAACATTTAGGTCATTTTCGTCCTCCTTAGGCTTATTCTAATCCAATTAGGGTTTATAATCAATCTTCTGCATCCAATAAGTGGGTTTGTGTCATTGGTAGAACATTTAGGTCATTTTCGTCATTCTTCGACTTATTCTAATCCAATTAGGGTTTTTAACAAATCTTGTGCATCCAATAAGTGCGTTTGGGTCATTTGTTGAACAATTAGGTCATTTTCATCCTCGATAGGCTTATTCTAATCCAATTAGGGTTTTTAATCAATCTTGTGCATCCAATAAGTGCGTTTGTGTCATTGGTTGAAAATTTAGGTCATTTTCATCATCCTTCCACTTATTCTAATTCCAATTTGGGTTTTTAACCATTGTTGTGCATCCAATAAGTGTGTTTTTGTCATTGGTTGAACATTTTGGTCGTTTTCCTCCTTCCGTGTCTTATTCTAATCCAATTAGGGTTTTTTTTTATCAATCTTGTGCATCCAATAAGTGCCTTTGTGTCAATGGTAGAACATTTAGGTCATTTTCTTCATCCTTCGACTTATTTTAATCCAATTAGAGTTTTTAATAAATCTTGTGCATCCAATAAGTGGGTTTGTGTCATTGGTAGAACATTTTGGTCATATTCGTCATCCTTCTACTTATTCTAATCCAATTAGGGTTTTTAACCAATCTTGTGCATCCAATAAGTGTGTTTGTGTCATTTGTTGAACATTTAGGTCATTTTCGTCCTCCTTAGGCTTATTCTAATCCAATTAGGGTTTTTAACCATTCTTGTGTATCCAATAAGTGCGTTTGTACCATTGGTAGAACATTTAGGTCATTTTCGTCATCATTCGACTTATTCTAATCCAATTACGGTTTTTAATCAATCTTGTGCATCCAAAAGGTGCGTTTGTATCATTGGTTGAACATTTAGGTCATTTTCCTCATCCTGTGACTTATTCTACTCCAATTAGGGTTTTTAACCAATCTTGTGCATTTTATTAGTGGGTTTGTGTCATTGGTTGAACATTAAGGCCATTTGCGTGATCCTTCGACTAATTCTAATCGAATTAGGGTTTTTAGCCAATCTTGTGCATCCTATAAGTGCGTTTGTGTCATTGGTTCAACATTTAGGTCATTTCCGTCATCCTTTGACTTATTCTATTCGAATTAGGGTTTTTGACCAATCTTGTGCATCCAATGAGTGTGTTTGTGTCATTGGTTGAACATTTTGGTAATTTTCATCATCCTTTGACTTATTCTAATCCAATTAGGGTTTTTAACCAATATTGTGCATCGAATAAAGGCGTTTGTGTCATTGGTTGAACGTAAAGGTCATTTTCATCCTCCCTAGGCTTATTCTAATCCAATTAGGGGTTTCAATCAATCTTGTGCATCCAATAACTGCGTTTGTGTCAAAGGTTAAACATTTAGGTTATTTTGGTCATCCTTCGACTTATTCTGATTCAATTAGGGTTTTTAACCATTCTTGTGCATCCAATAAGTGCCTTTGTGTCAATGGTAGAACATTTAGGTCATTTTCGTCATCCTTCGACTTATTTTAATCCAATTAGGGTTTTTAACCAATCTTGTGCATCCAATAAGTGAGTTTGTGTCATTGGTAGAACATTTAGGTCATATTCGTCGTCCTTCTACTTATTCTAATCAATTAGGGTTTTTAACCTATCTTGTACATCCAATAAGTGCTTTTGGGTCATTGGTTGAACATTTAGGTCATTTTCGTGATCCTTCGACTGATTCTAATCCAATTAGGGTTTTTAACAAATCTTGTGCATCCAATAAGTGCGTTTGGGTCATTTGTTGAACAATTAGGTCATTTTCATCCTCGATAGGCTTATTCTAATCCAATTAGGGTTTTTAATCAATCTTGTGCATCCAATAAGTGCGTTTGTGTCATTGGTTGAAAATTTAGGTCATTTTCATCATCCTTCCACTTATTCTAATTCCAATTTGGGTTTTTAACCATTGTTGTGCATCCAATAAGTGTGTTTTTGTCATTGGTTGAACATTTTGGTCATTTTCCTCCTTCCGTGTCTTATTCTAATCCAAATAGGGTTTTTTTTATCAATCTTGTGCATCCAATAAGTGCCTTTGTGTCAATGGTAGAACATTTAGGTCATTTTCTTCATCCTTCGACTTATTTTAATCCAATTAGAGTTTTTAATAAATCTTGTGCATCCAATAAGTGGGTTTGTGTCATTGGTAGAACATTTGGGTCATATTCGTCATCCTTCTACTTATTCTAATCCAATTAGGGTTTTTAACCAATCTTGTGCATCCAATAAGTGTGTTTGTGTCATTTGTTGAACATTTAGGTCATTTTCGTCCTCCTTAGGCTTATTCTAATCCAATTAGGGTTTTTAACCATTCTTGTGCATCCAATAAGTGCGTTTGTGCCATTGGTAGAACATTTAGGTCATTTTCGTCATCATTCGACTTATTCTATTCCAATTACGGTTTTTAATCAATCTTGTGCATCCAAAAGGTGCGTTTGTATCATTGGTTGAACATTTAGGTCATTTTCCTCATCCTGCGACTTATTCTACTCCAATTAGGGTTTTTAACCAATCTTGTGCATTTTATTAGTGGGTTTGTGTCATTGGTTGAACATTAAGGCCATTTGCGTGATCCTTCGACTAATTCTAATCGAATTAGGGTTTTTAGCCAATCTTGTGCATCCTATAAGTGCGTTTGTGTCATTGGTTCAACATTTAGGTCATTTCCGTCATCCTTTGACTTATTCTATTCGAATTAGGGTTTTTGACCAATCTTGTGCATCCAATGAGTGTGTTTGTGTCATTGGTTGAACATTTTGGTAATTTTCATCATCCTTTGACTTATTCTAATCCAATTAGAGTTTTTAACCAATATTGTGCATCGAATAAAGGCGTTTGTGTCATTGGTTGAATGTAAAGGTCATTTTCATCCTCCCTAGGCTTATTCTAATCCAATTAGGGGTTTCAATCAATCTTGTGCATCCAATAACTGCATTTGTGTCAAAGGTTAAACATTTAGGTTATTTTGGTCATCCTTCGACTTATTCTGATTCAATTAGGGTTTTTAACCATTCTTGTGCATCCAATAAGTGCCTTTGTGTCAATGGTAGAACATTTAGGTCATTTTCGTCATCCTTCGACTTATTTTAATCCAATTAGGGTTTTTAACCAATCTTGTGCATCCAATAAGTGAGTTTGTGTCATTGGTAGAACATTTAGGTCATATTCGTCGTCCTTCTACTTATTCTAATCAATTAGGGTTTTTAACCAATCTTGTACATCCAATAAGTGCTTTTGGGTCATTGGTTGAACATTTAGGTCATTTTCGTGATCCTTCGACTGATTCTAATCCAATTAGGGTTTTTAACAAATCTTGTGCATCCAATAAGTGCGTTTGGGTCATTTGTTGAACAATTAGGTCATTTTCATCCTCGATAGGCTTATTCTAATCCAATTAGGGTTTTTAATCAATCTTGTGCATCCAATAAGTGCGTTTGTGTCATTGGTTGAAAATTTAGGTCATTTTCATCATCCTTCGACTTATTCTAATTCTAATTTGGGTTTTTAACCATTGTTGTGCATCCAATTAGTGTGTTTTTGTCATTGGTTGAACATTTTGGTCATTTTCCTCCTTCTGTGTCTTATTCTAATCCAACTAGGGTTTTTTATCAATCTTGTGCATCCAATAAGTGCCTTTGTGTCAATGGTAGAACATTTAGGTCATTTTCGTCATCGTTCGACTTATTTTAATCCAATTAGGGTTTTTAATAAATCTTGTGCATCCAATAAGTGGGTTTGTGTCATTGGTAGAACATTTTGGTCATATTCGTCATCCTTCTACTTATTCTAATCCAATTAGGGTTTTTAACCAATCTTGTACATCCAATAAGTGCGTTTGTGTCATTGGTTGAACATTTAGGTCATTTTTGTGATCCTTCGACTTATTCTAATCCAATTAGGGTTCTTAACCAATCTTGTGCATCCAATAAGTGTGTTTGTGTCATTTGTTGAACATTTAGGTCATTTTCGTCCTCCTTAGGCTTATTCTAATTCAATTAGGGTTTTTAACCATTCTTGTGAATCCAATAAGTGCGTTTGTGCCATTGGTAGAACATTTAGGTCATTTTCGTCATCATTCGACTTATTCTAATCCAATTACGGTTTTTAATCAATCTTGTGCATCCAAAAAGTGCGTTTGTATCATTGGTTGAACATTTAGGTCATTTTCCTCATCCTTCGACTTATTCTACTCCAATTAGGGTTTTTAACCAACCTTGTGCATTTTATTAGTGGGTTTGTGTCATTGGTTGAACATTAAGGTCATTTGCGTGATCCTTCGACTAATTCTAATCGAATTAGGGTTTTTAGCCAATCTTGTGCATCCTATAAGTGCGTTTGTATCATTGGTTGAACATTTGTCATTTCCGTCATCCTTTGACTTATTCTATTCCAATTAGGGTTTTTGACCAATCTTGTGCATCCAATAACTGCGTTTGTGTCACAGGTTAAACATTTAGGTTATTTTCGTCATCCTTCGACTTATTCTGATTCAATTAGGGGTTTTAACCAATCTTGTGCATCCAATAAGTGCCTTTGTGTCATTGGTTGAACATTTAGGTCATTTTCGTCATCCTTCGACTTATTTTAATCCAATTAGGGTTTTTAACTATTCTTGTGCATCCAATAAGTACCTTTGTGTCAATGGTAGAACATTTAGGTCATTTTCGTCATCCTTCGACTTATTTTAATCCAATTAGGGTTTTTAACCAATCTTGTGCATCCAATAAGTGAGTTTGTGTCATTGGTAGAACATTTAGGTCATATTCCTCGTCCTTCTACTTATTCTAATCCAATTAGGGTTTTTAACCAATCTTGTACATCCAATAAGTGCTTTTGGGTCATTGATTGAACATTTAGGTCATTTTCATGATCCTTCGACTGATTCTAATCCGATTAGGGTTTTTAACCAATCTTGTGCATCCAATAAGTGCGTTTGTGTCATTGGTAGAACATTTAGGTCATATTCGTCATCCTTCTACTTATTCTAATCCAATTAGGATTTTTAACCAATCATGTGCCTCCAATATGTGCATTTGTGTCATCGGTAGAACATTTAGGTCATATTCCTCATCCTTCTACTTATTCTAATCCAATTACGGTTTTTAACCAATCTTGTGCATCCAATAAAGGTGTTTGTGTCATTGGTTGAACATATAGGTCGTTTTCATCCTCCCTAGACTTATTCTAATCCAATTAGGGTTTTTAATCAATCTTGTGCATCCAATAAGTGCATTTGTGTCATTGGTTGTACATTTAGGTCATTTTCGTCATCCTTCAACTTATTCTAATCCAATTAGGGTTTTTAACCAATCTTGTGCATCCAATAAGTGTGCTTGTGTCATTTGTTGAACATTTATGTCATTTTCGGAGTCCTTATGCTTATTCTAATCCAATTAGGGTTTTTAACCATTTTTGTGCATCCAATAAGTGCGATTGTGCCATTGGTAGAATATTTATGTCATTTTCGTCATTCTTCGACTTATTCTAATCCAATTAGGGTTTTTAACAAATCTTGTGCATCCAATAAGTGCGTTTGGGTCATTTGTTGAACAATTAGGTCATTTTCATCCTCGATAGGCTTATTCTAATCCAATTAGGGTTTTTAATCAATCTTGTGCATCCAATAAGTGCGTTTGTGTCATTGGTTGAAAATTTAGATCATTTTCATCATCCTTCGACTTATTCTAATCCAATTAGGATTTTTAACTAATCTTGTGCATCCAATAAGTGCATTTGTGTCATTTGTTGAACAATTAGTTCATTTTCATCCTCAATAGGCTTATTCTAATCCAATTAGGGTTTTTAATCAATCTTGTGCATCCAATAAAGGCATTTGTGTCATTGGTTGAACATGTAGGTTATTTTCCTTGTCCTTTGACTTATTCTAATCCAATTAAGGTTTTGAACCAATCTTGTGCATCCAATAAGTGCGCCAAAGCCATTTGTAGAACATTTAGGTCATTTTCGTGATCCTTCGACTGATTCTAATCCAATTAGGGTTTTTAACAAATCTTGTGGATCCAATAAGTGCGTTTGGGTCATTTGTTGAACAATTAGGTCATTTTCATCCTCGATAGGCTTATTCTAATCCAATTAGGGTTTTTAATCAATCTTGTGCATCCAATAAGTGCGTTTGAGTCATTGGTTGAAAATTTAGGTCATTTTCATCATCCTTCGACTTATTCTAATTCTAATTTGGGTTTTTAACCATTGTTGTGCATCCAATTAGTGTGTTTTTGTCATTGGTTGAACATTTTGGTCATTTTCCTCCTTCTGTGTCTTATTCTAATCCAACTAGGGTTTTTTATCAATCTTGTGCATCCAATAAGTGCCTTTGTGTCAATGGTAGAACATTTAGGTCATTTTCGTCATCGTTCGACTTATTTTAATCCAATTAGGGTTTTTAATAAATCTTGTGCATCCAATAAGTGGGTTTGTGTCATTGGTAGAACATTTTGGTCATATTCGTCATCCTTCTACTTATTCTAATCCAATTAGGGTTTTTAACCAATCTTGTACATCCAATAAGTGCGTTTGTGTCATTGGTTGAACATTTAGGTCATTTTTGTGATCCTTCGACTTATTCTAATCCAATTAGGGTTCTTAACCAATCTTGTGCATCCAATAAGTGTGTTTGTGTCATTTGTTGAACATTTAGGTCATTTTCGTCCTCCTTAGGCTTATTCTAATTCAATTAGGGTTTTTAACCATTCTTGTGAATCCAATAAGTGCGTTTGTGCCATTGGTAGAACATTTAGGTCATTTTCGTCATCATTCGACTTATTCTAATCCAATTACGGTTTTTAATCAATCTTGTGCATCCAAAAAGTGCGTTTGTATCATTGGTTGAACATTTAGGTCATTTTCCTCATCCTTCGACTTATTCTACTCCAATTAGGGTTTTTAACCAACCTTGTGCATTTTATTAGTGGGTTTGTGTCATTGGTTGAACATTAAGGTCATTTGCGTGATCCTTCGACTAATTCTAATCGAATTAGGGTTTTTAGCCAATCTTGTGCATCCTATAAGTGCGTTTGTATCATTGGTTGAACATTTGTCATTTCCGTCATCCTTTGACTTATTCTATTCCAATTAGGGTTTTTGACCAATCTTGTGCATCCAATAACTGCGTTTGTGTCACAGGTTAAACATTTAGGTTATTTTCGTCATCCTTCGACTTATTCTGATTCAATTAGGGGTTTTAACCAATCTTGTGCATCCAATAAGTGCCTTTGTGTCATTGGTTGAACATTTAGGTCATTTTCGTCATCCTTCGACTTATTTTAATCCAATTAGGGTTTTTAACTATTCTTGTGCATCCAATAAGTACCTTTGTGTCAATGGTAGAACATTTAGGTCATTTTCGTCATCCTTCGACTTATTTTAATCCAATTAGGGTTTTTAACCAATCTTGTGCATCCAATAAGTGAGTTTGTGTCATTGGTAGAACATTTAGGTCATATTCCTCGTCCTTCTACTTATTCTAATCCAATTAGGGTTTTTAACCAATCTTGTACATCCAATAAGTGCTTTTGGGTCATTGATTGAACATTTAGGTCATTTTCATGATCCTTCGACTGATTCTAATCCGATTAGGGTTTTTAACCAATCTTGTGCATCCAATAAGTGCGTTTGTGTCATTGGTAGAACATTTAGGTCATATTCGTCATCCTTCTACTTATTCTAATCCAATTAGGATTTTTAACCAATCATGTGCCTCCAATATGTGCATTTGTGTCATCGGTAGAACATTTAGGTCATATTCCTCATCCTTCTACTTATTCTAATCCAATTACGGTTTTTAACCAATCTTGTGCATCCAATAAAGGTGTTTGTGTCATTGGTTGAACATATAGGTCGTTTTCATCCTCCCTAGACTTATTCTAATCCAATTAGGGTTTTTAATCAATCTTGTGCATCCAATAAGTGCATTTGTGTCATTGGTTGTACATTTAGGTCATTTTCGTCATCCTTCAACTTATTCTAATCCAATTAGGGTTTTTAACCAATCTTGTGCATCCAATAAGTGTGCTTGTGTCATTTGTTGAACATTTATGTCATTTTCGGAGTCCTTATGCTTATTCTAATCCAATTAGGGTTTTTAACCATTTTTGTGCATCCAATAAGTGCGATTGTGCCATTGGTAGAATATTTATGTCATTTTCGTCATTCTTCGACTTATTCTAATCCAATTAGGGTTTTTAACAAATCTTGTGCATCCAATAAGTGCGTTTGGGTCATTTGTTGAACAATTAGGTCATTTTCATCCTCGATAGGCTTATTCTAATCCAATTAGGGTTTTTAATCAATCTTGTGCATCCAATAAGTGCGTTTGTGTCATTGGTTGAAAATTTAGATCATTTTCATCATCCTTCGACTTATTCTAATCCAATTAGGATTTTTAACTAATCTTGTGCATCCAATAAGTGCATTTGTGTCATTTGTTGAACAATTAGTTCATTTTCATCCTCGATAGGCTTATTCTAATCCAATTAGGGTTTTTAATCAATCTTGTGCATCCAATAAAGGCATTTGTGTCATTGGTTGAACATGTAGGTTATTTTCCTTGTCCTTTGACTTATTCTAATCCAATTAAGGTTTTGAACCAATCTTGTGCATCCAATAAGTGCGCCAAAGCCATTTGTAGAACATTTAGGTCATTTTCGTGATCCTTCGACTGATTCTAATCCAATTAGGGTTTTTAACAAATCTTGTGGATCCAATAAGTGCGTTTGGGTCATTTGTTGAACAATTAGGTCATTTTCATCCTCGATAGGCTTATTCTAATCCAATTAGGGTTTTTAATCAATCTTGTGCATCCAATAAGTGCGTTTGAGTCATTGGTTGAAAATTTAGGTCATTTTCATCATCCTTCGACTTATTCTAATTCTAATTTGGGTTTTTAACCATTGTTGTGCATCCAATTAGTGTGTTTTTGTCATTGGTTGAACATTTTGGTCATTTTCCTCCTTCTGTGTCTTATTCTAATCCAACTAGGGTTTTTTATCAATCTTGTGCATCCAATAAGTGCCTTTGTGTCAATGGTAGAACATTTAGGTCATTTTCGTCATCGTTCGACTTATTTTAATCCAATTAGGGTTTTTAATAAATCTTGTGCATCCAATAAGTGGGTTTGTGTCATTGGTAGAACATTTTGGTCATATTCGTCATCCTTCTACTTATTCTAATCCAATTAGGGTTTTTGACCAATCTTGTACATCCAATAAGTGCGTTTGTGTCATTGGTTGAACATTTAGGTCATTTTTGTGATCCTTCGACTTATTCTAATCCAATTAGGGTTCTTAACCAATCTTGTGCATCCAATAAGTGTGTTTCTGTCATTTGTTGAACATTTAGGTCATTTTCGTCCTCCTTAGGCTTATTCTAATTCAATTAGGGTTTTTAACCATTCTTGTGAATCCAATAAGTGCGTTTGTGCCATTGGTAGAACATTTAGGTCATTTTCGTCATCATTCGACTTATTCTAATCCAATTGCGGTTTTTAATCAATCTTGTGCATCCAAAAAGTGCGTTTGTATCATTGGTTGAACATTTAGGTCATTTTCCTCATCCTTCGACTTATTCTACTCCAATTAGGGTTTTTAACCAACCTTGTGCATTTTATTAGTGGGTTTGTGTCATTGGTTGAACATTAAGGTCATTTGCGTGATCCTTCGACTAATTCTAATCGAATTAGGGTTTTTAGCCAATCTTGTGCATCCTATAAGTGCGTTTGTATCATTGGTTGAACATTTGTCATTTCCGTCATCCTTTGACTTATTCTATTCCAATTAGGGTTTTTGACCAATCTTGTGCATCCAATAACTGCGTTTATGTCACAGGTTAAACATTTAGGTTATTTTCGTCATCCTTCGACTTATTCTGATTCAATTAGGGGTTTTAACCAATCTTGTGCATCCAATAAGTGCCTTTGTGTCATTGGTTGAACATTTAGGTCATTTTCGTCATCCTTCGACTTATTTTAATCCAATTAGGGTTTTTAACTATTCTTGTGCATCCAATAAGTACCTTTGTGTCAATGGTAGAACATTTAGGTCATTTTCGTCATCCTTCGACTTATTTTAATCCAATTAGGGTTTTTAACCAATCTTGTGCATCCAATAAGTGAGTTTGTGTCATTGGTAGAACATTTAGGTCATATTCCTCGTCCTTCTACTTATTCTAATCCAATTAGGGTTTTTAACCAATCTTGTACATCCAATAAGTGCTTTTGGGTCATTGATTGAACATTTAGGTCATTTTCATGATCCTTCGACTGATTCTAATCCGATTAGGGTTTTTAACCAATCTTGTGCATCCAATAAGTGCGTTTGTGTCATTGGTAGAACATTTAGGTCATATTCGTCATCCTTCTACTTATTCTAATCCAATTAGGATTTTTAACCAATCTTGTGCCTCCAATTTGTGCATTTGTGTCATCGGTAGAACATTTAGGTCATCTTCCTCATCCTTCTACTTATTCTAATCCAATTACGGTTTTTAACCAATCTTGTGCATCCAATAAAGGTGTTTGTGTCATTGGTTGAACATATAGGTCGTTTTCATCCTCCCTAGACTTATTCTAATCCAATTAGGGTTTTTAATCAATCTTGTGCATCCAATAAGTGCGTTTGTGTCATTGGTTGTACATTTAGGTCATTTTCGTCATCCTTCAACTTATTCTAATCCAATTAGGGTTTTTAACCAATCTTGTGCATCCAATAAGTGTGCTTGTGTCATTTGTTGAACATTTATGTCATTTTCGGCCTCCTTATGCTTATTCTAATCCAATTAGGGTTTTTAACCATTTTTGTGCATCCAATAAGTGCGATTGTGCCATTGGTAGAATATTTATGTCATTTTCGTCATTCTTCGACTTATTCTAATCCAATTAGGGTTTTTAACAAATCTTGTGCATCCAATAAGTGCGTTTGGGTCATTTGTTGAACAATTAGGTCATTTTCATCCTCGATAGGCTTATTCTAATCCAATTAGGGTTTTTAATCAATCTTGTGCATCCAATAAGTGCGTTTGTGTCATTGGTTGAAAATTTAGATCATTTTCATCATCCTTCGACTTATTCTAATCCAATTAGGATTTTTAACTAATCTTGTGCATCCAATAAGTGCATTTGTGTCATTTGTTGAACAATTAGTTCATTTTCATCCTCGATAGGCTTATTCTAATCCAATTAGGGTTTTTAATCAATCTTGTGCATCCAATAAAGGCATTTGTGTCATTGGTTGAACATGTAGGTTATTTTCCTTGTCCTTTGACTTATTCTAATCCAATTAAGGTTTTGAACCAATCTTGTGCATCCAATAAGTGCGCCAAAGCCATTTGTAGAACATTTAGGTCATTTTCGTGATCCTTCGACTTATTCTAATCTAATTAGGATTTTAAACCAATCTTGTGCTTCCAATAAGTGCCTTTGTGTCAATGGTAGAACATTTAGGTCAGATTCGTCATCCTTCTACTTATTCTAATCCAATTGGAGTTTTTAACTAATCTTGTACATCCAATAAGTGTGTTTGTGTCATTGGTTGAACATTTAGGTCATTTTCGTGATCCTTCGAATTATTCTAATCCAATTACGGTTTTTAACCAATCTTGTGCATCCAATAAGTGTGTTTGTGTCATTGATTGAACATTTAGGTTATTTTAGTCCTCCTTAGGCTTATTCTAATCCAATTAGTGTTTTTAATCAATCTTGTGCATCCAATAAGTGGGTTTGTGTCATTGGTAGAACATTTAGGTCATTTTCATCATTCTTCGACTTTTTCTAATCCAATTAGGATTTTTAACTAATCTTGTGCATCCAATAAGTGCATTTGTGTCATTTGTTAAACAATTAGTTCATTTTCATCCTCGATAGGCTTATTCTAATCCAATTAGGGTTTTTAATCAATCTTGTGCATCCAATTAGTGCGTTTGTGTCAATGGTAGAACATTTAGGTCATTTTCGTCATCCTTCGACTTATTTTAATCCAATTAGGGGTTTTAACCAATCTTGTGCATCCAATAAGTGTGTTTGTGTCATTGGTAGAACATTTAGGTCATATTCGTCATCCTTCTACTTATTCTAATCCAATTAGGGTTTTTAACCAATCTTGTGCATCCAATAAATGTGTTTCTGTCATTGGTTGAACATTTAGGTCATTTTCGAGATCCTTCGACTTATTCTAATCCAATTACGGTTTTTAACCAATCTTGTGCATCCAATAAAGGTGTTTGTGTCATTGGTTGAACATATAGGTCGTTTTCATCCTCCCTAGACTTATTCTAATCCAATTAGGGTTTTTAATCAATCTTGGGCATCCAATAAGTGCGTTTGTGTCATTGGTTGAACATTTAGGTTGTTTTCGTCATCCTTCAACTTATTCTAATCCAATTAGGGTTTTTAACCAATCTTGTGCATCCAATAAGTGTGTTTGTGTCATTTGTTGAACATTTATGTCATTTTCGGCCTCTTTATGCTTATTCTAATCCAATTAGGGTTTTTAACCATTTTTGTGCATCTAGTAAGTGCGTTTGTCCCATTGGTAGAATATTTAGGTCATTTTCGTCATCCTTGTACTTATTCTAATCTAATTAAGGTGTTTAACCAATGGTGTGCATCCAACAAGTGCGTTTGTGTCAATGGTAGAACATTTAGGTCATTTTCGTCATCCTTCGAATTATTTTAATCCAATTAGGGTTTTTAACCAATCTTGTGCATCCAATAAGTGCATTTGTGTCATTGGTAGAAAATTTTGGTCATATTCGTCATCCTTCTACTTATTCTAATCCAATTAGGGTTTTTAACCAATCTTGTGCATCCAATAAGTACATTTGTGTCATTGGTAGAACATTTAGGTCATATTCGTCGTCCTTCTACTTATTCTAATCCAATTAGGGTTTTTAACAAATCTTGTACATCCAATAAGTGCGTTTGTGTCATTGGTTGAACATATAGGTCGTTTTCATCCTCCCTAGACTTATTCTAATCCAATTAGGGTTTTTAATCAATCTTGTGCATCCAATAAGTGCGTTTGTGTCATTGGTTGAACATTTAGGTCATTTTCGTCATCCTTCAACTTATTCTAATCCAATTAGGGTTTTTAACCAATTATGTGCATCCAATAAAGTCGTTTGTGTCATTGGTTGAACATGTAGGTTATTTTCGTTATCCTTCGACTTATTCTAATCCAATTTGGGTTTTGAACCAATCTTGTGCATCCAATAAGTGCGCTTGAGCCATTGGTAGAACATTTAGGTCATTTTCGTGATCCTTCGACTTATTCTAATCCAATTAGGGTTTTTAACCAATCTTGTGCATCCAATAAGTGCCTCTGTGTCAATGGTAGAACATTTAGGTCAGATTCGTCATCCTTCAACTTATTCTAATCCAATTAGGGTTTTTAACCAATCTTGTAAATCCAATAAGTGCGTTTGTGTCATTGGTTGAACATTTAGGTCATTTTCGTGATCCTTCGACTAATTCTAATCCAATTAGGGTTTTTAACCAATCTTGTGCATCCAATAAGTGTGTTTGTGTCATTTATTGAACATTTAGGTCATTTTCGTCCTCCTTAGGCTTATTCTAATCCAATTAGGGTTTTTAATCAATCTTGTGCATCCAATAAGTGGGTTTGTGTCATTGGTAGAACATTTAGGTCATTTTCGTCATTCTTCGACTTATTCTAATCCAATTAGGGTTTTTAATCAATCTTGTGCATCCAATAAGTGCGTTTGTGTCATTGGTTGAAAATTTAGGTCATTTTCATCATCCTTCGACTTATTCTAATTCCAATTTGGGTTTTTAACCATTGTTGTGCATCCAATAAGTGTGTTTTTGTCATTAGTTGAACATTTTGGTCATTTTCCTCCTTCTGTGTCTTATTCTAATCCAATTAGGGTTTTTTTATCAATCTTGTGCATCCAATAAGTGCCTTTGTGTCAATGGTAGAACATTTAGGTCATTTTCGTCATCCTTCGACTTATTTTAATCCAATTAGGGTTTTTAATAAATCTTGTGCATCATATAAGTGGGTTTGTGTCATTGGTAGAACATTTTGGTCATATTCGTCATCATTGGTAGAACAATCTTGTGCATCCAATAAGTGTGTTTGTGTCATTTGTTGAACATTTATGTCATTTTCGGCCTCCTTATGCTTATTCTAATCCAATTAGGGTTTTTAACCATTTTTGTGCATCCAATAAGTGCGTTTGTGCCATTGGTAGAATATTTATGTCATTTTCGTCATCCTTCTACTTATTCGAATCTAATTAGGGTTTTTAACCAATGGTGTGCATCCAATAAGTGCGTTTGTGTCAATGGTAGAACATTTAGGTCATTTCGTCATCCTTCGACTTATTTTAATCCAATTAGGATTTTTAACCAATCTTGTGCATCCAATAAGTGAGTTTGTGTCATTGGTAGAACATTTAGGTCATATTCGTCGTCCTTCTACTTATTCTAATCCAATTACGGTTTTTAACCAATCTTGTGCATCCAATAAAGGTGTTTGTGTCATTGGTTGAACATATAGGTCGTTTTCATCCTCCCTAGACTTATTCTAATCCAATTAGGGTTTTTAATCAATCTTGTGCATCCAATAAGTGCGTTTGTGTCATTGGTTGAACATTTAGGTCATTTTCGTCATCCTTCAACTTATTCTAATCCAATTAGGGTTTTTAACCAATCTTGTGCATCCAATAAGTGTGTTTCTGTCATTTGTTGAAAATTTATGTCATTTTCGGCCTCCTTATGCTTATTCTAATCCAATTAGGGTTTTTAACCATTTTTGTGCATCCAATAAGTGTGTTTGTCCCATTGGTAGAATATTTATGTCATTTTCATCATCCTTCTACTTATTCGAATATAATTAGGGTTTTTAACCAATGGTGTGCATCCAATAAGTGCGATTGTGTCAATGGTATAACATTTAGGTCATTTTCGTCATCCTTCAAATTATTATAATCCAATTAGGGTTTTTAACCAATCTTGTGCATCCAATAAGTGAATTTGTGTCATTGGTAGAACATTTAGGTCATATTCATCATCCTTCTACTTATACTAATCCAATTAGGGTTTTTGACCAATCTTGTGCATCCAATAAGTGCGTTTGTGTCATTGGTTGAAAATTTAGGTCATTTTCATCATCCTTCGACTCATTCTAATTCCAATTTGGGTTTTTAACCATTGTTGTGCATCCAATAAGTGTGTTTTTGTCATTGGTTGAACATTTTGGTCATTTTCCTCCTTCCGTGTCTTATTCTAATCCAACTAGGGTTTTTTATCAATCTTGTGCATCCAATAAGTGCCTTTGTGTCAATGGTAGAACATTTAGGTCATTTTCGTCATCCTTCGACTTATTTTAATCCAATTAGGGTTTTTAATAAATCTTGTGCATCCAATAAGTGCGTTTGTGTCATTAGTAGAACATTTTGGTCATATTCGTCATCCTTCTACTTATTCTAATCCAATTAGGGTTTTTAACCAATCTTGTACATCCAATAAGTGCGTTTGTGTCATTGGTTGAAAATTTAGGTCATTTTTGTGATCCTTTGACTTATTCTAATCCAATTAGGATTTTTAACCAATCTTGTGCATCCAATAAGTGTGTTTGTGTCATTTGTTGAACATTTAGGTCATTTTCGTCCTCCTTAGGCTTATTCTAATCCAATTAGGGTTTTTAACCATTCTTGTGAATCCAATAAGTGCGTTTATGCCATTGGTAGAACATTTAGGTCATTTTCGTCATCATTCGACTTATTCTAATCCAATTACGGTTTTTAAACAATCTTGTGCATCCAAAAAGTGCGTTTGTATCATTGGTTGAACATTTAGGTCATTTTCCTCATCCTTCGACTTATTCTACTCCAATTAGGGTTTTTAACCAATCTTGTGCATTTTATTAGTGGGTTTGTGTCATTGGTTGAACATTAAGGTCATTTGCGTGATCCTTCGACTAATTCTAATCGAATTAGGGTTTTTAGCCAATCTTGTGCATCCTATAAGTGCGTTTGTATCATTGGTTGAACATTTAGGTCATTTCCGTCATCCTTTGACTTATTCTATTCCAATTAGGGTTTTTGACCAATCTTGTGCATCAAATGAGTGTGTTTGTGTCATTGGTTGAACATTTTGGTCATTTTCATCATCCTTTGACTTATTCTAATCCAATTAGGGTTTTTAACCAATATTGTGCATCGAATAAAGGCGTTTGTGTCATTGGTTGAACATATAGGTCGTTTTCATCCTCCCTAGACTTATTCTAATCCAATTAGGGTTTTTAATCAATCTTGTGCATCCAATAAGTGCGTTTGTGTCATTGGTTGAACATTTAGGTCATTTTTGTCATCATTCGACTTATTCTAATCCAATTACGGTTTTTAAACAATCTTGTGCATCCAAAAAGTGCGTTTGTATCATTGGTTGAACATTTAGGTCATTTTCCTTATCCTTCGACTTATTCTACTCCAATTAGGGCTTTTAACCAATCTTGTGCATTTTATTAGTGGGTTTGTGTCATTGGTTGAACATTAAGGTCATTTGCGTGATCCTTCGACTAATTCTAATCGAATTTGGGTTTTTAGCCAATCTTGTGCATCCTATAAGTGCGTTTGTATCATTGGTTGAACATTTAGGTCATTTCCGTCATCCTTTGACTTATTCTATTCCAATTTTGGTTTTTGACCAATCTGGTGCATCAAATGAGTGTGTTTGTGTCATTGGTTGAACATTTTGGTCATTTTCATCATCCTTTGACTTATTCTAATCCAATTAGGGTTTTTAACCAATATTGTGCATCGAATAAAGGCGTTTGTGTCATTGGTTGAACGTAAAGGTCATTTTCATCCTCCCTAGGCTTATTCTAATCCAATTAGGGGTTTCAATAAATCTTGTGCATCCAATAACTGCGTTTGTGTCACAGGTTAAACATTTAGGTTATTTTCGTCATCCTTCGACTTATTCTGATTCAATTAGGGTTTTTAACCAATCTTGTGCATCCAATAAGTGCCTTTGTGTCATTTGTTGAACATTTAGGTCATTTTCGTCATCCTTCGACTTATTTTAATCCAATTAGGGTTTTTAACTATTCTTGTGCATCCAATAAGTGCCTTTGTGTCAATGTTAGAACATTTAGGTCATTTTCGTCATCCTTCGACTTATTTTAATCCAATTAGGGTTTTTAACCATTCTTGTGCATCCAATAAGTGAGTTTGTGTCATTGGTAGAACATTTAGGTCATATTCGTCGTCCTTCTACTTATTCTAATCCAATTAGGGTTTTTAACCAATCTTGTACATCCAATAAGTGCTTTTGGGTCATTGGTTGAACATTTAGGTCATTTTCGTGATCCTTCGACTGATTCTAATCCAATTAGAGTTTTTCACCAATCTTGTGCATCCAATAAGTGTGTTTGTGACATTTGTTGGACATTTAGGTTATTTTCGTCATCTTTATACTTATTCTAATCCAATTAGGGTTTTTAACCATTCTTGTGCATCCAATAAGTGCCTTTGTATCATTGGTTGAACATTTAGGTCATTTTCGTCATCCTTCGACTTATTTTAATCCGATTAGGGTTTTTAACCAATCTTGTGCATCCAATAAGTGCGTTTGTGTCATTGGTAGAACATTTAGGTGATATTCGTCATCCTTCTACTTATTCTAATCCAATTAGGATTTTTAACCAATCTTGTGCATCCAATAAGTGCATTTGTGTCATCGGTAGAACATTTAGGTCATATTCCTCATCCTTCTACTTATTCTAATCCAATTACGGTTTTTAACCAATCTTGTGCATCCAATAAAAGGTGTTTGTGTCATTGGTTGAACATATAGGTCGTTTTCATCCTCCCTAGACTTATTCTAATCCAATTAGGGTTTTTAATCAATCTTGTGCATCCAATAAGTGCGTTTGTGTCATTGGTTGAACATTTAGGTCATTTTCGTCATCCTTCAACTTATTCTAATCCAATTAGGGTTTTTAACCAATCTTGTGCATCCAATAAGTGTGTTTCTGTCATTTGTTGAAAATTTATGTCATTTTCGGCCTCCTTATGCTTATTCTAATCCAATTAGGGTTTTTAACCATTTTTGTGCATCCAATAAGTGCGTTTGTGCCAGTGGTAGAATATTTATGTCATTTTCGTCATCCTTCTACTTATTCGAATCTAATTAGGGTTTTTAACCAATGGTGTGCATCCAATAAGTGCGTTTGTGTCAATGGTAGAACATTTAGGTCATTTTCGTCATCATTCGAATTATTATAATCCAATTAGGGTTTTTAACCAATCTTGTGCATCCAATAAGTGAATTTGTGTCATTGGTAGAACATTTAGGTCATATTCGTCATCCTTCTACTTATACTAATCCAACTAGGGTTTTTAACCAATCTTGTGCATCCAATAAGTACATTTGTGTCATTGGTAGAACATTTAGGTCATATTCGTCATCCTTCTACTTATTCTAATCCAATTAGGGTTTTTAACAAATCTTGTACATCCAATAAGTGCGTTTGTGTCATTGGTTGAACATCTAGGTCGTTTTCATCCCCCCTAGACTTATTCTAATCCAATTAGGGTTTTTAATCAATCTTGTGCATCCAATAAGTGCGTTTGTGTCATTGGTTGAACATTTATGTCATTTTCCTCATCCTTCAACTTATTCTAATCCAATTAGGGTTTTTAACCAATCTTGTGCATCCAATAAAGGCGTTTGTGTCGTTGGTTGAACATGTAGGTTATTTTCATTATCCTTCAACTTATTCTAATCCAATTAGGGTTTTTAACCAATGTTGTGCATCCAATAAGTGCGCTTAAGCCATTGGTAGAACATTTAGGTCATTTTCGTGATTCTTCGACTGATTCTAATCCTATTAGGGTTTTTAAGAAATCTTTTGCATCCAATAAGTGCGTTTGGGTCATTTGTTGAACAATTAGGTCATTTTCATCCTCGATAGGCTTATTCTAATCCAATTAGGGTTTTTAATCAATCTTGTGCATCCAATAAGTGCGTTTGTGTCATTGGTTGAAAATTTAGGTCATTTTCATCATCCTTCGACTGATTCTAATTCCAATTTGGGTTTTTAACCATTGTTGTGCATCCAATAAGTGTGTTTTTGTCATTGGTTGAACATTTTGGTCATTTTCCTCCTTCCGTGTCTTATTCTAATCCAATTAGGGTTTTTTATCAATCTTGTGCATCCAATAAGTGCCTTTGTGTCAATGGTAGAACATTTAGGTCATTTTCGTCATCCTTCGACTTATTTTAATCCAATTAGGGTTTTTAATAAATCTTGTGCATCCAATAAGTGGGTTTGTGTCATTGGTAGAACATTTTGGTCATATTCGTCATCCTTCTACTTATTCTAATCCAATTAGGGTTTTTAACCAATCTTGTACATCCAATAAGTGCGTGTGTGTCATTGGTTGAACATTTAGGTCATTTTCGTGATCCTTCGACTTATTCTAATCCAATTAGGGTTTTTAACCAATCTTGTGCATCCAATAAGTGTGTTTGTGTCATTTGTTGAACATTTAGGTCATTTTCGTCCTCCATAGGCTTATTCTAATCCAATTAGGGTTTTTAACCATTCTTGTGAATCCAATAAGTGCGTTTGTGCCATTTGTAAAACATTTAGTTCATTTTCGTCATCATTCGACTTATTCTAATCCAATTACGATTTTTAATCAATCTTGTGCATCCAAAAAGTGCGTTTGTATCATTGGTTGAACATTTAGGTCATTTTCCTCATCCTTCGACTTATTCTACTCCAATTAGGGTTTTTAACCAATCTTGTGCATTTTATTAGTGGGTTTGTGTCATTGGTTGAACATTAAGGTCATTTGCGTGATCCTTCGACTAATTCTAATCGAATTAGGGTTTTTAGCCAATCTTGTGCATCCTATAAGTGCGTTTGTATCATTGGTTGAAAATTTAGGTCATTTCTGTCATCCTTTGACTTATTCTATTCCAATTAGGGTTTTTGACCAATCTTGTGCATCCGATGAGTGTGTTTGTGTCATTGGTTGAACATTTTGGTCATTTTCATCATCCTTTGACTTATTCTAATCCAATTAGGGTTTTTAACCAATATTGTGCATCGAATAAAGGCGTTTGTGTCATTGGTTGAACGTAAAGGTCATTTTCATCCTCCCTAGGCTTATTCTAATCCAATTAGGGGTTTCAATCAATCTTGTGCATCCAATAACTGCGTTTGTGTGACAGGTTAAACATTTAGGTTATTTTCGTCATCCTTCGACTTATTCTGATTCAATTAGGGTTTTTAACCAATCTTGTGCATCCAATAAGTGCCTTTGTGTCATTGGTTGAACATTTAGGTCATTTTCGTTATCCTTCGACTTATTTTAATCCAATTAGGGTTTTTAACTATTCTTGTGCATCCAATAAGTGCCTTTGTGTCAATGGTAGAACATTTTGGTCATATTCGTCATCCTTCTACTTATTTTAATCCAATTAGGGTTTTTAACCAATCTTGTGCATCCAATAAGTGAGTTTGTGTCATTGGTAGAATATTTAGGTCATATTCATCGTCCTTCTACTTATTCTAATCCAATTAGAGTTTTTAACCAATCTTGTACATCCAATAAGTGCTTTTGGGTCATTTGTTGGACATTTAGGTCATTTCGTCATCTTTATACTTATTCTAATCCAATTAGGGTTTTTAACCATTCTTGTGCATCCAATAAGTGCCTTTGTGTCATCGGTTGAACATTTAGGTCATTTTCGTTATCCTTCGACTTATTTTAATCCGATTAGGGTTTTTAACCAATCTTGTGCATCCAATAAGTGCGTTTGTGTCATTGGTAGAACATTTAGGTCATATTCGTCATCCTTCTACTTATTCTAATCCAATTAGGATTTTTAACCAATCTTGTGCATCCAATAAGTGCATTTGTGTCATCGGTAGAACATTTAGGTCTTATTCCTCATCCTTCTACTTATTCTAATCCAATTACGGTTTTTAACCAATCTTGTGCATCCAATAAAGGTGTTTGTGTCATTGGTTGAACATATAGGTCGTTTTCATCCTCCCTAGACTTATTCTAATCCAATTAGGGTTTTTAATCAATCTTGTGCATCCAATAAGTGTGTTTGTGTCATTGGTTGAACATTTAGGTCATTTTCGTCATCCTTCAACTTATTCTAATCCAATTAGGGTTTTTAACCAATCTTGTGCATCCAATAAGTGTGTTTGTGTCATTTGTTGAACATTTATGTCATTTTCGGCCTCCTTATGCCTATTCTAATCCAATTAGGGTTTTTAACCATTTTTGTGCATCCAATAAGTGCGTTTGTGCCATTGGTAGAACATTTATGTCATTTTCGTCATCCTTCTACTTATTCGAATCTAATTAGGGTTTTTAACCAATGGTGTGCATCCAATAAGTGCGTTTGTGTCAATGGTAGAACATTTAGGTCATTTTCGTCATCCTTCGAATTATTATAATCCAATTAGGGTTTTTAACCAATCTTGTGCATCCAATAAGTGAATTTGTGTCATTGGTAGAACATTTAGGTCATATTCATCATCCTTCTACTTATACTAATCCAATTAGGGTTTTTAACCAATCTTGAGCATCCAATAAGTACATTTTTGTCATTGGTAGAACATTTAGGTCATATTCGTCATCCTTCTACTTATTCTAATCCAATTAGGGTTTTTAACAAATCTTGTACATCCAATAAGTGCGTTTGTGTCATTGGTTGAACGTATAGGTCGTTTTCATCCCCCCTAGACTTATTCTAATCCAATTAGGGTTTTTAATCAATCTTGTGCATCCAATAAGTGCGTTTGTGTCATTGGTTGAACATTTATGTCATTTTCCTCATCCTTCAACTTATTCTAATCCAATTAGGGTTTTTAACCAATCTTGTGCATCCAATAAAGGTGTTTGTGTCGTTGGTTGAACATGTAGGTTATTTTCATTATCCTTCGACTTATTCTAATCCAATTAGGGTTTTGAACCAATGTTGTGCATCCAATAATTGCGCTTAAGCCATTGGTTGAACATTTAGGTCATTTTCGTGATCCTTCGAATTATTCTAATCCAATTAGGGTTTTTAATCAATCTTGTGCATCCAATAAGTGCGTTTGTGTCATTGGTTGAACATTTAGGTCATTTTCGTCATCCTTCAACTTATTCTAATCCAATTAGGGTTTTGAACCAATCTTGTACATCCAATAAGTGTGTTTGTGTCATTGGTTGAACATTTAGGTCATTTTCGTGATCCTTCGACTTATTCTAATCCAATTAGGGTTTTTAACAAATCTTCTGCATCCAATAAGTGTGTTTGTGTCATTTATTGAACATTTAGGTCATTTTCGTCCTCCTTAGGCTTATTCTAATCCAATTAGGGTTTTTAATCAATCTTGTGCATCCAATAAGTGGGTTTGTGTCATTGGTAGAACATTTAGGCCATTTTCGTCATTCTTCGACTTATTCTAATCCAATTAGGGTTTTTAACTAATCTTGTGCATCCAATAAGTGCGTTTGTGTCATTTGTTGAACAATTAGGTCATTTTCATCCTCGATAGGCTTATTCTAATCCAATTACGGTTTTTAATCAATCTTGTGCATCCAATAAGTGCGTTTGTGTCAGTGGTTGAAAATTTAGGTCATTTTCATCATCCTTCTACTTATTCTAATTCCAATTAGGGTTTTTTACCATTGTTGTGCATCCAATAAGTGTGTTTTTGTCATTGGTTGAACATTTTGGTCATTTTCCTCCTTCCTTGTCTTATTCTAATCCAATTAGGGTTTTTTATCAATCTTGTGCATTCAATAAGTGCCTTTGTGTCAATTGTAGAACATTTAGGTCATTTTCGTCATCCTTCGACTTATTTTAATCCAATTAGGGTTTTTAATAAATCTTGTGCATCCAATAAGTGCCTTTGTGTCATTGGTTGAACATTTAGGTCATTTTCGTTATCCTTCAACTTATTTTAATCCGATTAGGGTTTTTAACCAATCTTGTGCATCCAATAAGTGCCTTTGTGTCAATTGAAGAACATTTAGGTCATTTTCGTCATCCTTCGACTTATTTTAATCCAATTAGGGTTTTTAATAAATCTTGTGTATCCAATAAGTGCGTTTGTGTCATTGGTAGAACATTTTGGTCATATTCGTCATCCTTCTACTTATTCTAATCCAATTAGGGTTTTTAACCAATCTTGTACATCCAATAAGTGCGTTTGTGTCATTGGTTGAACATTTAGGTCATTTTCGTGATCCCTCGACTTATTCTAATCCAATTAGGGTTCTTAACCAATCTTGTGCATCCAATAAGTGTGTTTGTGTCATTTGTTGAACATTTAGGTCATTTTCGTCCTCCTTCTACTTATTCTAATCCAATTAGGGTTTTTAACCAATCTTGTGCATCCAATAAGTGCATTTGTGTCATCAATAGAACATTTAGGTCATATTCCTCATCCTTCTACTTATTCTAATCCAAATAGGGTTTTTAACCAATGTTGTGGATCCAATAAATGTGTTTGTGTCATTGGTTGAACATTTTTGTCATTTTCCTTCTTCCTAGTCTTATTCTAATCGAATTAGGGTTTTTAATCAATTTTGTGGATTTTATTAGTGGGTTTGTGTCATTGGTTGAACATTTAGGTTATTTCGGTGATCCTTCGACTTATTGTAATCCAATTAGCGTTTTTAACCAATCTAGTGCATCTAATAAGTGTGTTTGTGTCATTTGTTGAACATTTAGGTCATATTCGTCATCCTTAGGCTTATTCTAATCCAATTAACGTTTTTAACCATTCTTGTGCATCCAATAAATGCGTTTGTGCCATTGGTAGAACACTTAGGTCATTTTCGTCATCCTTCGACTTATTCTAATCCAATTACGGTTTTTAATCAATCTTGTGCATCCAATAAGTGCGTTTGTATCATTGGTTGAACATTTAGGTCATTTTCCTCATCATCCCTTGACTTATTCTACTCCAATTAGGGTTTTTAACCAATCTTGTGCATTTTATTAGTGGGTTTGTGTCATTGGTTGAACATTAAGGTCATTTATGTGATCCTTCGACAAATTCTAATCGAATTAGGGTATTTAGCCAATCTTTTGCATCCAATAACTGCGTTTTGTTCACAGGTTGATTATTTAGGTTATTTTCGTCGTCCAATAACTCCAATTAGGGTTATTAACCAATCTTGGGCATCCAATAAGTGCCTTTGTGTCATTGGTTGAACATTTAGGTCATTTTTGTCATCCTTCGACTTATTTTAATCCAATTAGGGTTTTTTAACCAATCTTGTGCATACAATAAGTGCGATTGTGTCATTGGTAGAACATTAAGGTCATATTCGTCATCCTTCTACTTATTCTAATCCAATTAGGATTTTTAACCAATCTTGTACATCCAATAAGTGCGTTTGTGTCATTGGTTGAACATTTAGGTCATTTTCGTGATCCTTCGACTTATTCTAATCCAATTAGGGTTTTTAACCAATCTTGTGCATCCAATAAGTATGTTTGTGTCATTTATTGAACATTTAGGTCAGTTTCGTCCTCCTTAGACTTATTCTAATCCAATTAGGGTTTTTAATCAATCTTCTGCATCCAATAAGTGGGTTTATGTCATTGGTAGAACATTTAGGTCATTTTCGTCATTCTTCGACTTATTCTAATCCAATTAGGGTTTTTAACTAATCTTGTGCATCCAATAAGTGCGTTTGTGTCATTTGTTGGACAATTAGGTCATTTTCATCCTCGATAGGCTTATTCTAATCCAATTAGGGTTTTTAATCAATCTTGTGCATCCAATAAGTGCGTTTGTGTCATTGGTTGAAAATTTAGGTCATTTTCATCATCCTTCGACTTATTCTAATTCCAATTATGGTTTTTTACCATTGTTGTGCATCCAATAAGTGTGTTTTTGTCATTGGTTGAACATTTTGGTCATTTTCCTCCTTCCTTGTCTTATTCTAATCTAATTAGGGTTTTTTTATCAATCTTGTGCGTCCAATAAGTGCCTTTGTGTCAATTGTAGAACATTTAGGTCATTTTCGTCATCCTTAGACTTATTTTAATCCAATTAGGGTTTTTAATAAATCTTGTGCATCCAATAAGTGCGTTTGTGTCATTGGTAGAACATTTTGGTCATATTCGTCATCCTTATACTTATTCTAATCCAATTAGGGTTTTTAACCAATCTTGTACATCCAATAAGTGCGTTTGTGTCATTGGTTGAACATTTAGGTCATTTTCCTGATCCTTCGACTTATTCTAATCCAATTAGGGTTTTTAACCAATCTTGTGCATCCAATAAGTGTGTTTGTGTCATTTGTTGAACATTTAGGTCATTTTCGTCCTCCTTAGGCTTATTCTAATCCAATTAGGGTTTTTAACCATTCTTGTGCATCCAATAAGTGCGTTTGTGCCATTGGTAGAACATTTAGGTCATTTTCGTCATCATTCGACATATTGTAATCCAATTATGGTTTTTAATCAATCTTGTGCATCCAAAAAGTGCGTCTGTATCATTGGTTGAACATTTAGGTCATTTTCCTCATCCTTCAACTTATTCTACTCCAATTAGAGTTTTTAACTAATCTTGTGCATCCAATAAGTGCGTTTGTGTCATTTGTTGGACAATTAGGTTATTTTCATCCTCGATAGGCTTATTCTAATCCAATTAGGGTTTTTAATCAATCTTGTGCATCAAATAACTGCGTTTGTGTCAAAGGTTGAACATTTAGGTCATTTTTGTCATCCTTCGACTTATTTTAATCCAATAAGGGTTTTTAATAAATCTTGTGCATCGAATAAGTGCGTTGTGTCATTGGTAGAACATTTCGGTCATATTCGTCATCCTTCTACTTATTCTTATCTAATTAGGGTTTTAACCAATCTTGTAAATCCAATAAGTGCGTTTGTGTCATTGGTTGAACATTTAGGTCATATTCGTCATCCTTCTACTTATTCTAATCCAATTAGGGTTTTTAACCAATCATGTACATCCAATAAGTGCGTTTGTGTCATTGGTTGAACATTTAGGTTATTTCGGTGATCCTTCGACTTATTGTAATCCAATTAGCGTTTTTAACCAATCTAGTGCATCTAATAAGTGTGTTTGTGTCATTTGTTGAACATTTAGGTCATATTCGTCATCCTTAGGCTTATTCTAATCCAATTAACGTTTTTAACCATTCTTGTGCATCCAATAAATGCGTTTGTGCCATTGGTAGAACACTTAGGTCATTTTCGTCATCCTTCGACTTATTCTAATCCAATTACGGTTTTTAATCAATCTTGTGCATCCAATAAGTGCGTTTGTATCATTGGTTGAACATTTAGGTCATTTTCCTCATCATCCCTTGACTTATTCTACTCCAATTAGGGTTTTTAACCAATCTTGTGCATTTTATTAGTGGGTTTGTGTCATTGGTTGAACATTAAGGTCATTTCTGTGATCCTTCGACAAATTCTAATCGAATTAGGGTATTTAGCCAATCTTTTGCATCCAATAACTGCGTTTTGTTCACAGGTTGATTATTTAGGTTATTTTCGTCGTCCAATAACTCCAATTAGGGTTATTAACCAATCTTGGGCATCCAATAAGTGCCTTTGTGTCATTGGTTGAACATTTAGGTCATTTTTGTCATCCTTCGACTTATTTTAATCCAATTAGGGTTTTTTAACCAATCTTGTGCATACAATAAGTGCGATTGTGTCATTGGTAGAACATTAAGGTCATATTCGTCATCCTTCTACTTATTCTAATCCGATTAGGATTTTTAACCAATCTTGTACATCCAATAAGTGCGTTTGTGTCATTGGTTGAACATTTAGGTCATTTTCGTGATCCTTCGACTTATTCTAATCCAATTAGGGTTTTTAACCAATCTTGTGCATCCAATAAGTATGTTTGTGTCATTTATTGAACATTTAGGTCAGTTTCGTCCTCCTTAGACTTATTCTAATCCAATTAGGGTTTTTAATCAATCTTCTGCATCCAATAAGTGGGTTTATGTCATTGGTAGAACATTTAGGTCATTTTCGTCATTCTTCGACTTATTCTAATCCAATTAGGGTTTTTAACTAATCTTGTGCATCCAATAAGTGCGTTTGTGTCATTTGTTGGACAATTAGGTCATTTTCATCCTCGATAGGCTTATTCTAATCCAATTAGGGTTTTTAATCAATCTTGTGCATCCAATAAGTGCGTTTGTGTCATTGGTTGAAAATTTAGGTCATTTTCATCATCCTTCGACTTATTCTAATTCCAATTATGGTTTTTTACCATTGTTGTGCATCCAATAAGTGTGTTTTTGTCATTGGTTGAACATTTTGGTCATTTTCCTCCTTCCTTGTCTTATTCTAATCTAATTAGGGTTTTTTTATCAATCTTGTGCGTCCAATAAGTGCCTTTGTGTCAATTGTAGAACATTTAGGTCATTTTCGTCATCCTTAGACTTATTTTAATCCAATTAGGGTTTTTAATAAATCTTGTGCATCCAATAAGTGCGTTTGTGTCATTGGTAGAACATTTTGGTCATATTCGTCATCCTTATACTTATTCTAATCCAATTAGGGTTTTTAACCAATCTTGTACATCCAATAAGTGCGTTTGTGTCATTGGTTGAACATTTAGGTCATTTTCCTGATCCTTCGACTTATTCTAATCCAATTAGGGTTTTTAACCAATCTTGTGCATCCAATAAGTGTGTTTGTGTCATTTGTTGAACATTTAGGTCATTTTCGTCCTCCTTAGGCTTATTCTAATCCAATTAGGGTTTTTAACCATTCTTGTGCATCCAATAAGTGCGTTTGTGCCATTGGTAGAACATTTAGGTCATTTTCGTCATCATTCGACATATTGTAATCCAATTATGGTTTTTAATCAATCTTGTGCATCCAAAAAGTGCGTCTGTATCATTGGTTGAACATTTAGGTCATTTTCCTCATCCTTCAACTTATTCTACTCCAATTAGAGTTTTTAACTAATCTTGTGCATCCAATAAGTGCGTTTGTGTCATTTGTTGGACAATTAGGTTATTTTCATCCTCGATAGGCTTATTCTAATCCAATTAGGGTTTTTAATCAATCTTGTGCATCAAATAACTGCGTTTGTGTCAAAGGTTGAACATTTAGGTCATTTTTGTCATCCTTCGACTTATTTTAATCCAATAAGGGTTTTTAATAAATCTTGTGCATCGAATAAGTGCGTTGTGTCATTGGTAGAACATTTCGGTCATATTCGTCATCCTTCTACTTATTCTTATCTAATTAGGGTTTTAACCAATCTTGTAAATCCAATAAGTGCGTTTGTGTCATTGGTTGAACATTTAGGTCATATTCGTCATCCTTCTACTTATTCTAATCCAATTAGGGTTTTTAACCAATCATGTACATCCAATAAGTGCGTTTGTGTCATTGGTTGAACATTTAGGTTATTTCGGTGATCCTTCGACTTATTGTAATCCAATTAGCGTTTTTAACCAATCTAGTGCATCTAATAAGTGTGTTTGTGTCATTTGTTGAACATTTAGGTCATATTCGTCATCCTTAGGCTTATTCTAATCCAATTAACGTTTTTAACCATTCTTGTGCATCCAATAAATGCGTTTGTGCCATTGGTAGAACACTTAGGTCATTTTCGTCATCCTTCGACTTATTCTAATCCAATTACGGTTTTTAATCAATCTTGTGCATCCAATAAGTGCGTTTGTATCATTGGTTGAACATTTAGGTCATTTTCCTCATCATCCCTTGACTTATTCTACTCCAATTAGGGTTTTTAACCAATCTTGTGCATTTTATTAGTGGGTTTGTGTCATTGGTTGAACATTAAGGTCATTTCTGTGATCCTTCGACAAATTCTAATCGAATTAGGGTATTTAGCCAATCTTTTGCATCCAATAACTGCGTTTTGTTCACAGGTTGATTATTTAGGTTATTTTCGTCGTCCAATAACTCCAATTAGGGTTATTAACCAATCTTGGGCATCCAATAAGTGCCTTTGTGTCATTGGTTGAACATTTAGGTCATTTTTGTCATCCTTCGACTTATTTTAATCCAATTAGGGTTTTTTAACCAATCTTGTGCATACAATAAGTGCGATTGTGTCATTGGTAGAACATTAAGGTCATATTCGTCATCCTTCTACTTATTCTAATCCGATTAGGATTTTTAACCAATCTTGTACATCCAATAAGTGCGTTTGTGTCATTGGTTGAACATTTAGGTCATTTTCGTGATCCTTCGACTTATTCTAATCCAATTAGGGTTTTTAACCAATCTTGTGCATCCAATAAGTATGTTTGTGTCATTTATTGAACATTTAGGTCAGTTTCGTCCTCCTTAGACTTATTCTAATCCAATTAGGGTTTTTAATCAATCTTCTGCATCCAATAAGTGGGTTTATGTCATTGGTAGAACATTTAGGTCATTTTCGTCATTCTTCGACTTATTCTAATCCAATTAGGGTTTTTAACTAATCTTGTGCATCCAATAAGTGCGTTTGTGTCATTTGTTGGACAATTAGGTCATTTTCATCCTCGATAGGCTTATTCTAATCCAATTAGGGTTTTTAATCAATCTTGTGCATCCAATAAGTGCGTTTGTGTCATTGGTTGAAAATTTAGGTCATTTTCATCATCCTTCGACTTATTCTAATTCCAATTATGGTTTTTTACCATTGTTGTGCATCCAATAAGTGTGTTTTTGTCATTGGTTGAACATTTTGGTCATTTTCCTCCTTCCTTGTCTTATTCTAATCTAATTAGGGTTTTTTTATCAATCTTGTGCGTCCAATAAGTGCCTTTGTGTCAATTGTAGAACATTTAGGTCATTTTCGTCATCCTTAGACTTATTTTAATCCAATTAGGGTTTTTAATAAATCTTGTGCATCCAATAAGTGCGTTTGTGTCATTGGTAGAACATTTTGGTCATATTCGTCATCCTTATACTTATTCTAATCCAATTAGGGTTTTTAACCAATCTTGTACATCCAATAAGTGCGTTTGTGTCATTGGTTGAACATTTAGGTCATTTTCCTGATCCTTCGACTTATTCTAATCCAATTAGGGTTTTTAACCAATCTTGTGCATCCAATAAGTGTGTTTGTGTCATTTGTTGAACATTTAGGTCATTTTCGTCCTCCTTAGGCTTATTCTAATCCAATTAGGGTTTTTAACCATTCTTGTGCATCCAATAAGTGCGTTTGTGCCATTGGTAGAACATTTAGGTCATTTTCGTCATCATTCGACATATTGTAATCCAATTATGGTTTTTAATCAATCTTGTGCATCCAAAAAGTGCGTCTGTATCATTGGTTGAACATTTAGGTCATTTTCCTCATCCTTCAACTTATTCTACTCCAATTAGAGTTTTTAACTAATCTTGTGCATCCAATAAGTGCGTTTGTGTCATTTGTTGGACAATTAGGTTATTTTCATCCTCGATCGGCTTATTCTAATCCAATTAGGGTTTTTAATCAATCTTGTGCATCCAATAAGTGCGTTTGTGTCATTGGTTGAAAATTTAGGTCATTTTCATCATCCTTCAACTTATTCTAATTCCAATTAGGGTTTTTTACCATTGTTGTGCATCCAATAAGTGTGTTTTTGTCATTGGTTGAACATTTTGGTCATTTTCCTCCTTCCTTGTCTTATTCTAATCCAATTAGGGTTTTTTATCAATCTTGTGCATTTAATAAGTGCCTTTGTGTCAATTGTAGAACATTTTGGTCATTTTCGTCATCCTTCGACTTATTTTAATCCAATTAGGGTTTTTAATAAATCTTGTGCATCCAATAAGTGCGTTTGTGCCATTGGTAGAACATTTTGGTCATATTCGTCATCCTTCTACTTATTCTAATCCAATTAGGGTTTTTAAATAATATTGTACATCCAATAAGTGCGTTTGTGTCATTTGTTGAACATTTAGGTCATTTTCGTCCTCCTTAGGCTTATTCTAATCCAATTAGGGTTTTTAACCATTCTTGTGCATCCAATAAGTGCGTTTGTGCCATTGGTAGAACATTTAGGTCATTTTCGTCATCATTCGACTTATTCTAATCCAATTATGGTTTTTAATCAATCTTGTGCATCCAAAAAGTGCGTCTGTATCATTGGTTGAACATTTAGGTCATTTTCCTCATCCTTCGACTTATTCTACACCAATTAGGGTTTTTAACCAATCTTGTGCATTTTATTAGTGGGTTTGTGTCATTGGTTGAACATTAAGGTCATTTGCGTGATCCTTCGACTAATTCTAATCGAATTAGGGTTTTTAGCCAATCTTGTGCATCTTATAAGTGCGTTTGTGTCATTGGTTGAACATTTAGGTCATTTCCGTCATCCTTTGACTTATTCTATTCCAATTAGGGTTTTTGACCAATCTTTTGCATCCAATGAGTGTGTTTGTGTCATTGGTTGAACATTTTGGTCATTTTCATCATCCTTCGACTTATTCCAATCCAATTAGGGTTTTAACCAATATTGTGCATCGAATAAAGGCGTTTGTGTCATTGGATGAACGTAAAGGTCATTTTCAATCAATCTTGTGCATCCAATAACTGCGTTTGTGTCACAGGTTAAACATTTAGGTTATTTTCGTCATCCTTCGACTTATTCTAATTCAATTAGGGTTTTTAACCAATCTTGTGCATCCAATAAGTGCCTTTGTGTCATTGGTTGAACATTTAGGTCATTTTCGTCATCCTTCGACTTATTTTAATCCAATTAGGGTTTTTAAGTATTCTTGTGCATCCAATGAGTGCCTTTGTGTCAATGGTAGAACATTTAGGTCATTTTCGTCATCCTTCGACTTATTTGAATCCAATTAGGGTTTTTAACCAATCTTGTCCATCCAATAAGTGCATTTGTGTCATTGGTAGAACATTTAGGTCATATTCGTGATCCTTCGACTTATTCTAATCCAATTAGGGTTTTTCACCAATCTTGTGCATCCAACAAGTGTGTTTGTGTCATTTGTTGAACATTTAGGTCATTTTCATCCTCTTTAGGGTTTTTAACCATTCTTATGCATCCAATAAGGGCCTTTGTGTCATTGGTTTAAAATTTAGGTCATTTTTGTTATCCTTCGACTTATTTGAATCCAATTAGGGTTTTTAACCAATTTTGTGCATCCAATAAGTGCGTTTGTGTCAATGGTAGAACATTTAGGTCATTTTCGTCATCCTTCGAATTACTTTAATCCAATTAAGGTTCTTAACCAATCTTGTGTATCCAATAAGTGCGTTTGTGTCATTGGTAGAACATTTAGGTCATATTCGTCATCCTTCTACTTATTTTACTCCAAATAGGGTTTTTAACCAATCTTGTGCATCCAATAAGTGCATTTTTTGTCATGTGTTGAACATTTAGGACATTTTCGAGATCATTCGACTTATTCTAATCCAAATACGGTTTTTAACCAATCTTGTGCATCCAATAAAGGTGTTTGTGTCATTGGTTGAACATATAGGTCGTTTTCATCCTCCCTAGACTTATTCTAATCCAATTAGGGTTTTAAATCAATCTTGTGCATCCAACAAGTGCGTTTGTGTCATTCGTTGAACATTTAGGTTATTTTCGTCATCCTTCAACTTATTCTAATCCAATTAACGTTTTTAACCAATCTTTTGCATCCAATAAAGGCGTCTGTGTCATTGGTTGAACATGTAGGTTATTTTCGTTATCCTTCGAATTATTCTAATCCAATTAGGGTTTCTAACCAATCTTGTGCATCCAATAAGTGTGCTTGCGCCATTGGTAGAACATTTAGGTCATTTTCGTGATCCTTCGACTTATTCTAATCCAATTAGGGTTTCTAACCAATCTTGTGCATCCAATAAGTGCGCTTGTGCCATTGGTAGAACATTTAGGTCAGATTCGTCATCCTTCTACTTATTCTAATCCAATTAGGGTTTTTAACCAATCTTGTACATCCAATAAGTGCGTTTGTGTCATTGGTTGAACATTTAGGTCATTTTTGTGATCCTTCGACTTATTCTAATCCAATTAGAATTTTTAACCAATCTTGTGCATCCAATAAGTGCGTTTGTGACATTGGTAGAACATCTAGGTCATTTTCGTCATTCTTCAACATATTCTAATCCAATTAGGGTTTTTAACTAATCTTGTGCATCCAATAAGTGCGTTTGTGTCATTTGTTGAACAAGTAGGTCATTTTCATCCTCGATAGGCTTATTCTAATCCAATTAGGGTTTTTAATCAATCTTGTGCATCCAATAAGTGTGTTTGTGTCATTGGTTGAAAATTTAGGTCATTTTCATCATCCTTCGACTTATTCTAATCCAAGTAAGGTTTTTAACCAATGTTGTGCATCCAATAAGTGTGTTTGTGTCATTGGTTGAACATTTTGGTCATTTTCCACCTTCTTAGTCTTATTCTAATCCAATTAGGGTTTTTAATCAATCTTTTGCATCCAATAAGTGCGTTTGTGTCATTGGTTGAAAATTTAGGTCATTTTCATCATCCTTCGACTTATTCTAATCCAATTAGGGTTTTTAACAAAATTTTGCATCCAATAAGTGTGTTTGTGTCATTGGTTGAACATTTTGGTCATTTTCCACCTTCCTAGTCTTATTCTAATCCAATTAGGGTTTTTAATCAATCTTGTGCATCCAATAAGTGTGTTTGTGTCATTGGTTGAACATTTAGGTCATTTTCGTGATCGTTCGACTTATTCTAATCCAATTAGGGTTTTTAACCAATCTTGTGCATCCAATAAGTGTGTTTGTGTCATTTGTTGAACATTTAGGTAAATTTTATCCTCCTTAGGCTTATTCTAATCTAATTAGGGTTTTTAACCAATCTTGCGCATCCAATAAGTGCATTTCTTTCATTGGTTGAACATTTAGGTCATTTTCGAGATCCTTCGACTCATTCTAATCCAATTACGGTTTTCAACCAATCTTGTGCATCCAATAAAGGTGTTTGTATCATTGGTCGAACATATAGGTCGTTTTCATCCTCCCTAGAATTATTCTAATCCAATTTGGGTTTTTAATCAATCTTGTGCATCCAACAAGTGTGTTTGTGTCATTCGTTGAAATTTTCGGTCATATTCGTCATCCTTCAACTTATTCTAATCCAATTAAGGTTTTTAACCAATCTTTTGCATCCAATAAAGGCGTTTGTGTCATTGGTTGAACATGTAGATGATTTTCGTTATCCTTCGACTTATTCTAATCCAATTAGGGTTTTTAACCAATCTTGTGCATCCACTAAGTGCGCTTGTGCCATTGGTAGAACATTTAGGTCATTTTCGTGATCCTTCGACTTATTCTAATCAAATTAGGGTTTTTAACCAATCTTGTGCATCCAATAAGTGCCTTTGTGTCAATGGTAGAACATTTAGGTGAGATTCGTCATCCTTCTACTTATTCTAATCCAATTAGGGTTTTTAACCGATCTTTTACATCCAATAAGTGCGTTTGTGTCATAGGTTGAACATTTAGGTCATTTTTGTGATCCTTCGACTTATTCTAATCCAATTAGAGTTTTTAACCAATCTTGTGCATCCAATAAGTGCGTTTGTGACATTGGTAGAACATCTAGGTCATTTTCGTCATTCTTCAACATATTCTAATCCAATTAGGGTTTTTAACTAATCTTGTGCATCCAATAAGTGCGTTTGTGTCATTTGTTGAACAATTAGGTCATTTTCATCCTCGATAGGCTTATTCTAATCCAATTAGTGTTTTTAATCAATCTTGTGCATCCAATAAGTGCGTTTGTGTCATTGGTGTAAAATTTAGGTCATTTTCATTATCCTTCGACTTATTCTAATCCAACTAAGGTTTTTAACCAATGTTGTGCATCTAATAAGTGTGTTTGTGTCATTGGTTGAACATTTTGGTCATTTTCCACCTTTTTAGTCTTATTCTAATCCAATTAGGGTTTTTAATCAATCTTTTGCATCCAATAAGTGCGTTTGTGTCATTGGTTGAAAATTTAGGTCATTTTCATCATCCTTCGACTTATTCTAATCCAATTTGGGTTTTTAACCAAATTTTGCATCCAATAAGTGTGTTTGTGCCATTGGTTGAACATTTTGGTCATTTTCCACCTTCCTAGTCTTATTCTAATCCAATTAGGGTTTTTAATCAATCTTGTGCATCCAATAAGTGTGTTTGTTTCATTGGTTGAACATTTAGGTCATTTTCCTCATCGTTCGACATATTCTAATCCAATTAGGGTTTTTAACCAATTTTGTGGATTTTATTAGTGCGTTTGTGTCAATGGTAGAACATTTAGATCAGATTCGTCATCCTTCTACTTATTTTAATCCAATTAGGGTTTTTAACCAATCTTGTACATCATATAAGTGCGCTTGTGTCCTTGGTTGAACATTTAGGTCATTTTCGTGATCCTTCGACTTATTCTAATCCAATTAGGGTTTTTAACTAATCTTGTACATCCAATAAGTGCGTTTGTGTCATAGGTTGAACATTTAGGTCATTTTTGTGATCCTTCGACTTATTCTAATCCAATTAGGGTTTTTAACCAATCTTGTGCATCCAATAAGTGTGTTTGTGTCATTTATTGAACATTTAGGTCATTTTCGTCCTCCTTAGACTTATTCTAATCTAATTAGGGTTTTTAATCAATCTTGTGCATCCAATAAGTGCTTTTGTGTCATTGGTAGAACATCTAGGTCATTTTCGTCATTCTTCATCTTATTCTAATGGAATTAGGGTTTTTAACTAATCTTCTGCATCCAATAAGTGCGTTTGTGTCATTTGTTGAACAATTAGGTCATTTTCATCCTCGATAGCCTTATTGTAATCCAATTATGGTTTTTAATCAATCTTGGGCATCCAATAAGTGCGTTTGTGTCATTGGTTGAACATTTAGGTCATTTTCATCATCCTTCGACTTATTCTAATCCAATTAAGGTTTTTAACCAATGTTGTGCATCCAATAAGTGTGTTTGTGTCATTGGTTGAACATTTTGGTCATTTTCCTCCTTCCTAGTCTTATTCTAATCCAATTAGGGTTTGTAATAAATCTTGTGCATCCAATAAGTGCATTTGTTTCATTGGTTGAACATTTAGGTCATTTTCGTCCTCCGTAGGCTTATTCTAATCCAATTAGGGTTTTTAATCAATGTTGTGCATCAAATAAGTGCGTTTGTGTCATTGGTAGAACATCTAGGTCATTTTCGTCATTCTTCGTTTTATTCTAATCGAATTAGGGTTTTTAACTAATCTTGTTCATCCAATAAGTGCGTTTGTGTCATTTGTTGAACAATTAGGTCATTTTCATCCTCGATAGGCTTATTGTAATCCAATTATGGTTTTTAATCAATCTTGTACATCCAATAAGTGCGTTTGTGTCATTGGTTGAACATTTAGGTCATTTTCGTGATCGTTCGACTTATTCTAATTCAATTAGGGTTTTTAACCAATATTGTGCATCCAATAAGTGTGATCGTGTCATTTGTTGAACATTTATGTCAATTTTGTCCTCCTTAGGCTTATTCTAATCCAATTAGGGTTTTTAACCAATCTTGTGCATCCAATAAGTACATTTGTGTCATTGGTTTAACATTTAGGTCATCTTCGAGATCCTTCGACTCATTCTAATCCAATTACGGTTTTTAACCAATCTTGTGCATCCAATAAAGGTGTTTGTGTCATTGGTTGAACATATAGGTCGTTTTCATCCTCCCTAGACTTATTCTAATCCAATTAGGGTTTTAAATCAATCTTGTGCATCCAACAAGTGCGTTTGTGTCATTCGTTGAACATTTAGGTCATTTTCGTCATACTTCAACTTATTCTAATCCAATTAACGTTTTTAACCAATCTTTTGCATCCAATAAAGGCGTTTGTGTCATTGGTTGAACATGTAGGTTATTTTCGTCATCCTTCGATTATTCTAATCCAATAAGGGTTTTTAACCAATGTTGTGCATCCAATAAGTGCGCTTGTGCCATTGGTAGAACATTTAGCCAATCTTGTGCATCCAATAAATGCGTTTGTGTCATTGGTTGAACATTTAGGTCATTTTCGTGATCCTTCGACTTATTCTAATCCAATTAGGGTTTTTAACCAATCTTGTGCATCCAATAAGTGTGTTTGTGTCATTTGTTGAACATTTATGTCAGTTTTGTCCTCCTTAGGCTTATTCTAATCCAATTAGGGTTTTTAACCAATCTTGTGCATCCAATAAGTACATTTGTGTCATTGGTTGAACATTTAGGTCATCTTCGAGATCCTTCGACTCATTCTAATCCAATTACGGTTTTTAACCAATCTTGTGCATCCAATAAAGGTGTTTGTGTCATTGGTTGAACATATAGGTCGTTTTCATCCTCCCTAGAATTATTCTAATCCAATTAGGGTTTTAAATCAATCTTGTGCATCCAACAAGTGCGTTTGTGTCATTCGTTGAACATTTAGGTCATTTTCGTCATCCTTCAACTTATTCTAATCCAATTAACGTTTTTAACCAATCTTTTGCATCCAATAAAGGCGTTTGTGTCATTGGTTGAACATGTAGGTTATTTTCGTTATCCTTCGACTTATTCTAATCCAATAAGGGTTTTTAACCAATCTTGTGCATCCAATAAGTGCGCTTGTGCCATTGGTAGAACATTTAGCCAATCTTGTGCATCCAATAAATGCGTTTGTGTCATTGGTTGAACATTTAGGTCATTTTCGTGATCCTTCGACTTATTCTAATCCAATTACGGTTTTTAACCAATCTTGTGCATCCAATAAACGTGTTTGTGTCATTGGTTGAACATATAGGTCGTTTTCATCCTCGCTGGACTTATTCTAATCCAATTTGGGTTTTTAATCAATCTTATGCATCCAACAAGTGCGTTTGTTGCATTGGTTGAAAATTTCGGTCATATTCGTCATCCTTCAACATATTCTAATCCAATTAAGGTTTTTAACCAATCTTTTGCATCCAATAAAGGCTTATTCTAATCCAATTAGGGTTTTTAATCAATCTTGTGCATCCAATAAGTGCGTTTGTGTCATTGGTAGAACATCTAGGTCATTTTCGTCATTCTTCGACTTATTCTAATCCAATTAGGGTTTTTAACAAATCTTGTGCATCCAATAAGTGCGTTTGTGTCATTTGTTGAACAATTAGGTCCGTTTCATCCTCGATAGGCTTATTCTAATCCAATTAGGGTTTTTAATCAATCTTGTGCATCCAATAAGTGCGTTTGTGTCATTTGTTGAAAATTTAGGTCATTCTCATCATCCTTCGACTTATTCTAATCCAATTAGGGTTTTTAACCAATGTTGTGCAACCAATAAGTGTGTTTGTGTCATTGGTTGAATATTTTGGTCATTTTCCACCTTCCTAGTCTTATTCTAATCTAATTAGGGTTTTTAATCAATCTAGTGCATCCAATAAGTGCGTTTGTGTCATTGGTAGAACATCTAGGTCATTTTCGTCATTCTTCGTCTTATTCTAATCGAATTAGGGTTTTTAACTAATCTTGTTCATCCAATAAGTGCGTTTGTGTCATTTGTTGAACAATTAGGTCATTTTCATCCTCGATAGCCTTATTGTAATCCAATTATGGTTTTTAATCAATCTTGGGCATCCAATAAGTGCGTTTGTGTCATTGGTTGAACATTTAGGTCATTTTCATCATCCTTCGACTTATTCTAATCCAATTAAGGTTTTTAACCAATGTTGTGCATCCAATAAGTGTGTTTGTGTCATTGGTTGAACATTTTGGTCATTTTCCTCCTTCCTAGTCTTATTCTAATCGAATTAGGGTTTGTAATAAATCTTGTGCATCCAATAAGTGCATTTGTTTCATTGGTTGAACATTTAGGTCATTTTCGTCCTCCGTAGGCTTATTCTAATCCAATTAGGGTTTTTAATCAATGTTGTGCATCAAATAAGTGCGTTTGTGTCATTGGTAGAACATCTAGGTCATTTTCGTCATTCTTCGTTTTATTCTAATCGAATTAGGGTTTTTAACTAATCTTGTTCATCCAATAAGTGCGTTTGTGTCATTTGTTGAACAATTAGGTCATTTTCATCCTCGATAGGCTTATTGTAATCCAATTATGGTTTTTAATCAATCTTGTACATCCAATAAGTGCGTTTGTGTCATTGGTTGAACATTTAGGTCATTTTCGTGATCGTTCGACTTATTCTAATTCAATTAGGGTTTTTAACCAATATTGTGCATCCAATAAGTGTGATCGTGTCATTTGTTGAACATTTATGTCAATTTTGTCCTCCTTAGGCTTATTCTAATCCAATTAGGGTTTTTAACCAATCTTGTGCATCCAATAAGTACATTTGTGTCATTGGTTTAACATTTAGGTCATCTTCGAGATCCTTCGACTCATTCTAATCCAATTACGGTTTTTAACCAATCTTGTGCATCCAATAAAGGTGTTTGTGTCATTGGTTGAACATATAGGTCGTTTTCATCCTCCCTAGACTTATTCTAATCCAATTAGGGTTTTAAATCAATCTTGTGCATCCAACAAGTGCGTTTGTGTCATTCGTTGAACATTTAGGTCATTTTCGTCATACTTCAACTTATTCTAATCCAATTAACGTTTTTAACCAATCTTTTGCATCCAATAAAGGCGTTTGTGTCATTGGTTGAACATGTAGGTTATTTTCGTCATCCTTCGATTATTCTAATCCAATAAGGGTTTTTAACCAATGTTGTGCATCCAATAAGTGCGCTTGTGCCATTGGTAGAACATTTAGCCAATCTTGTGCATCCAATAAATGCGTTTGTGTCATTGGTTGAACATTTAGGTCATTTTCGTGATCCTTCGACTTATTCTAATCCAATTAGGGTTTTTAACCAATCTTGTGCATCCAATAAGTGTGTTTGTGTCATTTGTTGAACATTTATGTCAGTTTTGTCCTCCTTAGGCTTATTCTAATCCAATTAGGGTTTTTAACCAATCTTGTGCATCCAATAAGTACATTTGTGTCATTGGTTGAACATTTAGGTCATCTTCGAGATCCTTCGACTCATTCTAATCCAATTACGGTTTTTAACCAATCTTGTGCATCCAATAAAGGTGTTTGTGTCATTGGTTGAACATATAGGTCGTTTTCATCCTCCCTAGAATTATTCTAATCCAATTTGGGTTTTTATTCAATCTTGTGCATCCAACAAGTGTGTTTGTGTCATTGGTTGACATTTTCGGTCATATTCGTCATCCTTCAACTTATTTTAATCCAATTAAGGTTTTTAACCAATCTTTTCCATCCAATAAAGGCGTTTGTGTCATTGGTTGAACATGTAGGTTATTTTCGTTATCCTTCGACTTATTCTAATCCAATTAGGGTTTCTAACCAATCTTGTGCATCCAATAAGTGCGCTTATGCCATTGGTAGAACATTTAGGTCATTTTCGTGATCCTTCGACTTATTCTAATCCAATTACGGTTTTTAACCAATCTTGTGCATCCAATAAGTGCCTTTGTGTCATTGGTTGAAAATTTAGGTCATTTTCATCATCCTTCGACTTATTCTAATCCATGTAAGGTTTTTAACCAATGTTGTGCATCCAATAAGTGTGTTTGTGTCATTGGTTGAACATTTTGGTCATTACACCTTCTTAGTCTTATTCTAATCCAATTAGGGTTTTTAATCAATCTTTTGCATCCAATAAGTGCGTTTGTGTCATTGGTTGAAAATTTAGGTCATTTTCATCATCCTTCGACTTATTCTAATCCAATTAGGGTTTTTAACCAAATTTTGCATCCAATAAGTGTGTTTGTGTCATTGGTTGAACATTTTGGTCATTTTCCACCTTCCTAGTCTTATTCTAATCCAATTAGGGTTTTTAATCAATCTTGTGCATCCAATTAGTGTGTTTGTGTCATTGGTTGAACATTTAGGTCATTTTCGTGATCGTTCGACTTATTCTAATCCAGTTAGGGTTTTTAACCAATCTTGTGCATCCAATAAGTGTGTTTGTGTCATTTGTTGAACATTTAGGTAAATTATGTCCTCCTTAGGCTTATTCTAATCCAATTAGGGTTTTTAACCAATCTTGTGCATCCAATAAGTGCATTTCTTTCATTGGTTGAACATTTACGTCATTTTCGACATCCTTCGACTCATTCTAATCCAATTACGGTTTTCAACCAATCTTGTGCATCCAATAAAGGTGTTTGTGTCATTGGTTGAACATATAGGTCGTTTTCATCCTCCCTGGAATTATTCTAATCCAATTTGGGTTTTTAATCAATCTTGTGCATCCAACAAGTGTGTTTGTGTCATTGGTTGAAATTTTCGGTCATATTCGTCATCCTTCAACTTATTCTAATCCAATTAAGGTTTTTAACCAATCTTTTGCATCCAATAAAGGCGTTTGTGTCATTGGTTGAACATGTAGATTATTTTCGTTATCCTTCGACTTATTCTAATCCAATTAGGTTTTTTAACCAATCTTGTGCATCCAATAAGTGGGCTTGTGCCATTGGTAGAACATTTAGGTCATTTTCGTGATCCTTCGACTTATTCTAATCCAATTAGGGTTTTTAACCAATCTTGTGCATCCAATAAGTGTGTTTGTGTCATTTGTTGAACATTTAGGTAAATTATGTCCTCCTTAGGCTTATTCTAATCCAATTAGGGTTTTTAACCAATCTTGTGCATCCAATAAGTACATTTGTGTCATTGGTTGAACATTTAGGTCATCTTCGAAATCCTTCAACTCATTCTAATCCAATTACGGTTTTTAACCAATCTTGTGCATCCAATAAAGGTGTTTGTGTCATTGGTTGAACATATAGGTCGTTTTCATCCTCCCTAGAATTATTCTAATCCAATTAAGGTTTTTAACCAATCTTTTGCATCCAATAAAGGCGTTTGTGTCATTGGTTGAACATGTAGGTTATTTTCGTTATCCTTCGACTTATTCTAATCCAATTAGGGTTTCTAACCAATCTTGTGCATCCAATAAGTGCGCTTGTGCCATTGGTAGAACATTTAGGTCATTTTCGTGATCCTTCGACTTATTCTAATCCAATTAGGGTTTTTAACCAATCTTGTGCATCCAATAAGTGCCTTTGTGTCAATGGTAGAACATTTAGGTCAGATTCGTCATCCTTCTACTTATTCTAATCCAATTAGGGTTTTTAACCAATCTTGTACATCCAATAAGTGCGTTTGTGTCATTGGTTGAACATTTAGGTCATTTTTGTGATCCTTCGACTTATTCTAATCCAATTAGAATTTTTAACCAATCTTGTGCATCCAATAAGTGCGTTTGTGACATTGGTAGAACATCTAGGTCATTTTCGTCATTCTTCAACATATTCTAATCCAATTAGGGTTTTTAACTAATCTTGTGCATCCAATAAGTGCGTTTGTGTCATTTGTTGAACAATTAGGTCATTTTCATCCTCGATAGGCTTATTCTAATCCAATTAGGGTTTTTAATCAATCTTGTGCATCCAATAAGTGCGTTTGTGTCATTGGTTGAAAATTTAGGTCATTTTCATCATCCTTCGACTTATTCTAATCCATGTAAGGTTTTTAACCAATGTTGTGCATCCAATAAGTGTGTTTGTGTCATTGGTTGAACATTTTGGTCATTACACCTTCTTAGTCTTATTCTAATCCAATTAGGGTTTTTAATCAATCTTTTGCATCCAATAAGTGCGTTTGTGTCATTGGTTGAAAATTTAGGTCATTTTCATCATCCTTCGACTTATTCTAATCCAATTAGGGTTTTTAACCAAATTTTGCATCCAATAAGTGTGTTTGTGTCATTGGTTGAACATTTTGGTCATTTTCCACCTTCCTAGTCTTATTCTAATCCAATTAGGGTTTTTAATCAATCTTGTGCATCCAATTAGTGTGTTTGTGTCATTGGTTGAACATTTAGGTCATTTTCGTGATCGTTCGACTTATTCTAATCCAATTAGGGTTTTTAACCAATCTTGTGCATCCAATAAGTGTGTTTGTGTCATTTGTTGAACATTTAGGTAAATTATGTCCTCCTTAGGCTTATTCTAATCCAATTAGGGTTTTTAACCAATCTTGTGCATCCAATAAGTGCATTTCTTTCATTGGTTGAACATTTACGTCATTTTCGAGATCCTTCGACTCATTCTAATCCAATTACGGTTTTCAACCAATCTTGTGCATCCAATAAAGGTGTTTGTGTCATTGGTTGAACATATAGGTCGTTTTCATCCTCCCTGGAATTATTCTAATCCAATTTGGGTTTTTAATCAATCTTGTGCATCCAACAAGTGTGTTTGTGTCATTGGTTGAAATTTTCGGTCATATTCGTCATCCTTCAACTTATTCTAATCCAATTAAGGTTTTTAACCAATCTTTTGCATCCAATAAAGGCGTTTGTGTCATTGGTTGAACATGTAGATTATTTTCGTTATCCTTCGACTTATTCTAATCCAATTAGGTTTTTTAACCAATCTTGTGCATCCAATAAGTGCGCTTGTGCCATTGGTAGAACATTTAGGTCATTTTCGTGATCCTTCGACTTATTCTAATCCAATTTGGGTTTTTAACCGATCTTGTGCATCCAATAAGTGCCTTTGTGTCAATGGTAGAACATTTAGGTCAGATTCGTCATCCTTCTACTTATTCTAATCCAATTAGGGTTTTTAACCAATCTTGTACATCCAATAAGTGCGTTTGTGTCATTGGTTGAACATTTAGGTCATTTTTGTGATCCTTCGACTTATTTTAATCCAATTAGAGTTTTTAACCAATCTTGTGCATACAATAAGTGCGTTTGTGACATTGGTAGAACATCTAGGTCATTTTCGTCATTCTTCAACATATTCTATTCCCATTAGGGTTTTTAACTAATCTTGTGCATCCAATAAGTGCGTCTGTGTCATTTGTTGAACAATTAGGTCATTTTCATCCTCGATAGGCTTATTCTAATCCAATTAGGGTTTTTAATCAATCTTGTGCATCCAATAAGTGCGTTTGTGTCATTGGTTGAAAATTTAGGTCATTTTCATCATCCTTCGACTTATTCTAATCCAACTAAGGTTTTTAACCAATGTTGTGCATCCAATAAGTGTGTTTGTGTCATTGGTTGAACATTTTGGTCATTTTCCACCTTCTTAGTCTTATTCTAATCCAATTAGGGTTTTAATCAATCTTTTGCATCCAATAAGTGCGTTTGTGTCATTGGTTGAAAATTTAGGTCATTTTCATCATCCTTCGACTTATTCTAATCCAATTAGGGTTTTTAACCAAATTTTGCATCCAATAAGTGTGTTTGTGTCATTGGTTGAACATTTTGGTCATTTTCCACCTTCCTAGTCTTATTCTAATCCAATTAGGGTTTTTAATCAATCTTGTGCATCCAATAAGTGTGTTTGTGTCATTGGTTGAACATTTAGGTCATTTACGTGATCGTTCGACTTATTCTAATCCAATTAGGGTTTTTAACCAATCTTGTGCATCCAATAAGTGTGTTTGTGTCATTTGTTGAACATTTAGGTCAATTTTGTCCTCCTTAGGCTTATTCTAATCCAATTAGGGTTTTTAACCAATCTTGTGCATCCAATAAGTGCATTTCTTTCATTGGTTGAACATTTAGGTCATTTTTGAGATCCTTCGACTCATTCTAATCCAATTACGGTTTTCAACCAATCTTGTGCATCCAATAAAGGTGTTTGTGTCATTGGTTGAACATATAGGTCGTTTTCATCCTCCCTGGAATTATTCTAATCCAATTTGGGTTTTTAATCAATCTTGTGCATCCAACAAGTGTGTTTGTGTCATTGGTTAAAATTTTCGGTCATATTCGTCATCCTTCAACTTATTCTAATCCAATTAAGGTTTTTAACCAATCTTTTGCATCCAATAAAGGCGTTTGTGTCATTGGTTGAACATGTAGATTATTTTCGTTATCCTTCGACTTATTCAAATCCAATTAGGGTTTTTAACCAATCTTGTGCATCCAATAAGTGCGCTTGTGCCATTGGTAGAACATTTAGGTCATTTTCGTGATCCTTCGACTTATTCTAATCCAATTTGGGTTTTTAACCAATCTTGTGCATCCAATAAGTGCCTTTGTGTCAATGGTAGAACATTTAGGTCAGATTCGTCATCCTTCTACTTATTCTAATCCAATTAGGGTTTTTAACCAGTCTTGTACATCCAATAAGTGCGTTTGTGTCATTGGTTGAACATTTAGGTCATTTTTGTGATCCTTCGACTTATTCTAATCCAATTAGAGTTTTTAACCAATCTTGTGAATCCAATAAGTGCGTTTGTGACATTGGTAGAACATCTAGGTCATTTTCGTCATTCTTTAACATATTCTAATCCAATTAGGGTTTTTAATTAATCTTGTGCATCCAATAAGTGCGTTTGTGTCATTTGTTGAACAATTAGGTCATTTTCATCCTCGATAGGCTTATTCTAATCCAATTAGGGTTTTTAATCAATCTTGTGCATCCAATAGGTGCGTTTGTGTCATTGGTTGAAAATTTAGGTCATTTTCATCATCCTTCGACTTATTCTAATCCAACTAAGGTTTTTAACCAATGTTGTGCATCCAATAAGTGTGTTTGTGTCATTGGTTGAACATTTTGGTCATTTTCCACCTTCTTAGTCTTATTCTAATCCAATTAGGGTTTTTAATCAATCTTTTGCATCCAATAAGTGCGTTTGTGTCATTGGTTGAAAATTTAGCTCATTTTCATCATCCTTCGACTTATTCTAATCCAATTAGGGTTTTTAACCAAATTTTGCATCCAATAAGTGTGTTTGTGTCATTGGTTGAACATTTTGGTCATTTTCCACCTTCCTAGTCTTATTCTAATCTAATTAGGGTTTTTAATCAATCTTGTGCATCCAATAAGTGTGTTTGTTTCATTGGTTGAACATTTAGGTCATTTTCCTCATCGTTCGACATATTCTAATCCAATTAGGGTTTTTAACCAATTTTGTGGATTTTATTAGTGGGTTTGTGTCAATGGTAGAACATTTAGATCAGATTCGTCATCCTTCTACTTATTTTAATCCAATTAGGGTTTTTAACCAATCTTGTACATCATATAAGTGCGCTTGTGTCCTTGGTTGAACATTTAGGTCATTTTCGTGATCCTTCGACTTATTCTAATCCAATTAGGGTTTTTAACCAATCTTGTGCATCCAATAAGTGTGTTTGTGTCATTTATTGAACATTTAGGTCATTTTCGTCCCCCTTAGGCTTATTCTAATCTAATTAGGGTTTTTAATCAATCTTGTGCATCCAATAAGTGCGTTTGTGTCATTGGTTGAACATTTAGGGTTTTTAACTAATCTTCTTCATCCAATAAGTGCGTTTGTGTCATTTAGGTCATTTTCGTCATTCTTCGTCTTATTCTAATCGAATTAGGGTTTTTAACTAATCTTCTTCATCCAATAAGTGCGTTTGTGTCATTTGTTGAACAATTAGGTCATTTTTATCCTCGATAGGCTTATTGTAATCCAATTATGGTTTTTAATCAATCTTGGGCATCCAATAAGTGCGTTTGTGTCATTGGTTGAACATTTAGGTCATTTTCATCATCCTTTAACTTATTCTAATCCAATTAGGGTTTGTAATAAATCTTGTGCATCCAATAAGTGCGTTTGTTTCATTGGTTGAACATTTAGGTCATTTTCGTCCTCCGTAGGCTTATTCTAATCCAATTAGGGTTTTTAACCAATCTTGTGCATCCAATAAGCACATTTGTGCCATTGGTAGAACATTTAGGTCATTTTCGTCATTCTTCGTCTTATTCTAATCCAATTAGGGTTTTTAACTAATCTTGTTCATCCAATAAGTGCGTTTGTGTCATTTGTTGAACAATTAGGTCATTTTCGTCATTCTTCGACTTATTGCAATCCAATTAGGGTTTTTGACTAATCTTGTGCATCCAATAAGTGTGTTTGTGTCATTGGTTGAACATTTTGGTGATTTTTGTCATCCTTCGACTTATTCTAATCGAATTAGGGTGTTTTTACCATTGGTTGAACGTAAAGGTCATTTTCATCCTCCCTAGTCTTATTCTTATCCAAGTAGGGGTTTCAATCAATCATGTGCATGCAATAACTGCGTTTGTGTCACAGGTTGAACATTTAGAATATTTTTGTCATCCTTCGACTTATTCTAATCTAATTAGGGTTTTTAACCAATCTTGTGCATCCAATAAGCACATTTGTGCCATTGGTAGAACATTTAGGTCATTTTCGTCATCCTTCGACTTATTTTAATCCAATTAGGGTTTGTAACCAATCTTTTGCATCCAATAAGTGCCTTTGTGTCAATGGTAGAACATTTAGGTCATTTTCGTCATCCTTCTACTTATTCTAATCCAATTAGGGTTTTTAACCAATCTTGTACATCCAATAAGTGCGTTTGTGTCATTGGTTGAACATTTAGGTCATTTTCGTGATCCTTTGACTTATTCTAATCCAATTAGGGTTTTTCACCAATCTTGTGCATCCAATAAGTGTGTTTGTGTCATTTGTTGAACATTTAGGTCATTTTCGTCCTCTTTAGGCTTGTTCTAATCCAATTAGGGTTTTTAACCATTCTTGTGCATCGAATAAGTGCCTTTGTGTCATTGGTTTAAAATTTAGGTCATTTTTGTTATCCTTCAACTTAATTTAATCCAATTAGGGTTTTTAACCAATCTTGTGCATACAATAAGTGCGTTTGTGTCAATGGTAGAACATTTAGGTCATTTTCGTCATCCTTCGAATTATTGTAATCCAATTAGGGTTCTTAACCATTCTTGAGCATCCAATAAGTGCGTTTGTGTCATTGGTAGAACATTTAGGTCATATTCGTCATCCTTCTACTTATTCTAATCCAATTAGGGTTTTAAACCAATCTTGTGCATCCAATAAGTGCATTTCTGTCATTGGTTGAACATTTAGGTCATTGTCGAGATCCTTCGACTTATTCTAATCCAACTACGATTTTTAACCAATCTTGTGCATCCAATAAAGGAGTTTGTGTGATTGGTTGAACATATAGGTCGTTTTCATCCTCCCTAGACTTATTCTAATCCAATTAGGGTTTTTAACCAATCTTGTGCATCCAATAAGTGCGCTTGTTCCATTGGTAGAACATTTAGGTCATTTTCGTGATCCTTTGACTTATTCTAATCCAATTAGGGTTTTTAACCAATCTTGTGCATCCAATAAGTTCCTTTGTGTCAATGGTAGAACATTTAGGTCAGATTCATCATCATTCTACTTATTCTAATCCAATTAGGGTTTTTAACCAATCTTCTACATCCATTAAATGCGTTTGTGTCATTAGTTGAACATTTAGGTCATTTTCGTGATCCTTCGACTTATTCTAATCCAATTAGGATTTTTAATCAATCTTGTGCATCCAATAATTCTGTTTGTGTCATTTATTGAACATTTAGGTCATTTTCGTCCTCCTTAGGCTTATTCTAATCCAATTAGGGTTTTTAATCAATCTTGTGCATCCAATAAGTGCGTTTGTGTCATTGGTACAACATCTATGTCATTTTCGTCATTCTTCGACTTATTCTAATACAATTAGAGTTTTTAACTAATCTTGTGCATCCAATAAGTGCGTTTGTGTCATTTGTTGAACAATTAGGTCATTTTCATCCTCGATAGGCTTATTCTAATCCAATTAGGTTTTTTAATCAATCTTGTGCATCCAATAAGTGAGTTTGTGTCATTGGTTGAAAATTTAGGTCATTTTCATCATCCTTCGACTTATTCTAATCCAATTAGGGTTTTTCACCAATCTTGTGCATCCAATAAGTGTGTTTGTGTCATTAGTTGAACATTTAGGTCATTTTCGTCCTCTTTAGGCTTGTTGTAATCCAATTAGGGTTTTTAACCATTCTTGTGCATCCAATAAGTGCGTTTGTGTCATTGGTTAAACATTTAGGTCATTTTTGTTATCCTTCAACTTAATGTAATCCAATTAGGGTTTTTAACCAATCTTGTGCATACAATAAGTGCGTTTGTGTCAATGGTAGAACATTTAGGTTATTTTCGTCATCCTTCGAATTATTTTAATCCCATTAGGGTTCTTAACCAATCTTGTGCATCCAATAAGTGCGTTTGTGTCATTGGTAGAACTTTTAGGTCATATTCGTCATCCTTCTACTTATTCTAATCCAATTAGGGTTTTAAACCAATCTTGTGCATCCAATAAGTGCATTTCTGTCATTGGTTGAACATTTAGGTAATTTTCGAGATCGTTCGACTTATTCTAATCTAACTACGGTTTTTAAATAATCTTGTGCATCCAATAAAGGTGTTTGTGTGATTGGTTGAACATATAGGTCGTTTTCATCCTCCCTAGACTTATTCTAATCCAATTAGGGTTTTTAACCAATCTTGTGCATCCAATAAGAGCGCTTGTGCCATTGATAGAACATTTAGGTCATTTTCGTGATCCTTCAACTTATTCTAATCCAATTAGGGTTTTTCACCAATCTTGTGCATCCAATAAAGGTGTTTGTGTGATTGGTTGAACATATAGGTCGTTTTCATCCTCCCTAGACTTATTCTAATCCAATTAGGGTTTTTAACCAATCTTGTGCATCCAATAAGTGCGCTTGTGCCATTGATAGAACATTTAGGTCATTTTCGTGATCCTTCGACTTATTCTAATCCAATTAGGGTTTTTAACCAATCTTGTGCATCCAATCAGTCTGTTTGTGTCATTTATTGAACATTTAGGTCATTTTCGTCCTCTTTAGGCTTGTTCTAATCCAATTAGGGTTTTTAACCATTCTTGTGCATCCAATAAGTGCGTTTGTGTCATTGGTTAAACATTTAGGTCATTTTTGTTATCCTTCAACTTAATTTAATCCAATTAGTGTTTTTAACCAATCTTGTGCATACAATAAGTGCGTTTGTGTCAATGGTAGAACATTTAACTTATTTTCGTCATCCTTCGAATTATTTTAATCCAATTACGGTTCTTAACCAATCTTGTGCATCCAATAAGTGCGTTTGTGTCATTGGTAGAACATTTAGGTCATATTCGTCATCCTTCTACTTATTCTAATCCAATTAGGGTTTCAAACCAATCTTGTGCATCCAATAAGTGCATTTCAGTCATTGGTTGAACATTTAGGTCATTTTCGAGATCCTTCGACTTATTCTAATCCAAATACGGTTTTTAACCAATCTTGTGCATCCAATAAAGGTGTTTGTGTGATTGGTTGAACATATAGGTCGTTTTCATCCTCCCTAGACTTATTCTAATCCAATTAGGGTTTTTAACCAATCTTGTGCATACAATAAGTGCGTTTGTGTCAATGGTAGAACATTTAGGTTATTTTCGTCATCCTTCGAATTATTTTAATCCAATTAGGGTTCTTAACCAATCTTGTGCATCTAATAAGTGCGTTTGTGTCATTGGTAGAACATTTAGGTCATATTCGTCATCCTTCTACTTATTCTAATCCAATTAGGGTTTTAAACCAATCTTGTGCATCCAATAAGTGCATTTCTGTCATTGGTTGAACATTTAGGTCATTTTCGAGATCGTTAGACTTCTTCTAATCTAACTACGGTTTTTAACCAATCTTGTGCATCCAATAAAGGTGTTTGTGTGATTGGTTGAACATATAGGTCGTTTTCATCCTCCCTAGACTTATTCTAACCCAATTAGGGTTTTTAACCAATCTTGTGCATCCAATAAGTGCGCTTGTGCCATTGATAGAACATTTAGGTCATTTTCGTGATCCTTCGACTTATTCTAATCCAATTAGGGTTTTTAACCAATCTTGTGCATCCAATCAGTCTGTTTGTGTCATTTATTGAACATTTAGGTCATTTTCGTCCTCTTTAGGCTTGTTCTAATCCAATTAGGGTTTTTAACCATTCTTGTGCATCCAATAAGTGCGTTTGTGTCATTGGTTAAACATTTAGGTCATTTTTGTTATCCTTCAACTTAATTTAATCCAATTAGGGTTTTTAACAAATCTTGTGCATACAATAAGTGCGTTTGTGTCAATGATAGAACATTTAGGTTATTTTCGTCATCCTTCAAATTATTTTAATCCAATTAGGGTTCTTAACCAATCTTGTGCATCCAATAAGTGCGTTTGTGTCATTAGTAGAACATTTAGGTCATATTCGTCATCCTTCTACTTATTCTAATCCAATTAGGGTTTTAAACCAATCTTGTGCATCCAATAAGTGCATTTCTGTCATTGGTTGAGCATTTAGGTCATTTTCGAGATCCTTCGAATTATTCTAATCCAAATACGGTTTTTAACCAATCTTGTGCATCCAATAAAGGTGTTTGTGTGATTGGTTGAACATATAGGTCGTTTTCATCCTCCCTAGACTTATTCTAATCCAATTAGGGTTTTTAACCAATCTTGTGCATCCAATAAGTGCGCTTGTGCCATTGATAGAACATTTAGGTCATTTTCGTGATCCTTCGACTTATTCTAATCCAATTAGGGTTTTTAACCAATCTTGTGCATCCAATCAGTCTGTTTGTGTCATTTATTGAACATTTAGGTCATTTTCGTCCTCTTTAGGCTTGTTCTAATCCAATTAGGGTTTTTAACCATTCTTGTGCATCCAATAAGTGCGTTTGTGTCATTGGTTAAACATTTAGGTCATTTTTGTTATCCTTCAACTTAATTTAATCCAATTAGTGTTTTTAACCAATCTTGTGCATACAATAAGTGCGTTTGTGTCAATGGTAGAACATTTAACTTATTTTCGTCATCCTTCGAATTATTTTAATCCAATTACGGTTCTTAACCAATCTTGTGCATCCAATAACTGCGTTTGTGTCATTGGTAGAACATTTAGGTCATATTCGTCATCCTTCTACTTATTCTAATCCAATTAGGGTTTCAAACCAATCTTGTGCATCCAATAAGTGCATTTCAGTCATTGGTTGAACATTTAGGTCATTTTCGAGATCCTTCGACTTATTCTAATCCAAATACGGTTTTTAACCAATCTTGTGCATCCAATAAAGGTGTTTGTGTGATTGGTTGAACATATAGGTCGTTTTCATCCTCCCTAGACTTATTCTAATCCAATTAGGGTTTTTAACCAATCTTGTGCATACAATAAGTGCGTTTGTGTCAATGGTAGAACATTTAGGTTATTTTCGTCATCCTTCGAATTATTTTAATCCAATTAGGGTTCTTAACCAATCTTGTGCATCTAATAAGTGCGTTTGTGTCATTGGTAGAACATTTAGGTCATATTCGTCATCCTTCTACTTATTCTAATCCAATTAGGGTTTTAAACCAATCTTGTGCATCCAATAAGTGCATTTCTGTCATTGGTTGAACATTTAGGTAATTTTCGAGATCGTTAGACTTCTTCTAAACTAACTACGGTTTTTAACCAATCTTGTGCATCCAATAAAGGTGTTTGTGTGATTGGTTGAACATATAGGTCGTTTTCATCCTCCCTAGACTTATTCTAACCCAATTAGGGTTTTTAACCAATCTTGTGCATCCAATAAGTGCGCTTGTGCCATTGATAGAACATTTAGGTCATTTTCGTGATCCTTTGACTTATTCTAATCCAATTAGGGTTTTTAACCAATCTTGTGCATCCAATCAGTCTGTTTGTGTCATTTATTGAACATTTAGGTCATTTTCGTCCTCTTTAGGCTTGTTCTAATCCAATTAGGGTTTTTAACCATTCTTGTGCATCCAATAAGTGCGTTTGTGTCAATGGTTAAACATTTAGGTCATTTTTGTTATCCTTCAACTTAATTTAATCCAATTAGTGTTTTTAACCAATCTTGTGCATACAATAAGTGCGTTTGTGTCAATGGTAGAACATTTAGGTTATTTTCGTCATCCTTCGAATTATTTTAATCCAATTAGGGTTCTTAACCAATCTTGTGCATCCAATAAGTGCGTTTGTGTCATTGGTAGAACATTTAGGTCATATTCGTCATCCTTCTACTTATTCTAATCCAATTAGGGTTTTAAACCAATCTTGTGCATCCAATAAGTGCATTTCTGTCATTGGTTGAACATTTAGGTCATTTTCGAGATCGTTAGACTTCTTCTAATCTAACTACGGTTTTTAACCAATCTTGTGCATCCAATAAAGGTGTTTGTGTGATTGGTTGAACATATAGGTCGTTTTCATCCTCCCTAGACTTATTCTAACCCAATTAGGGTTTTTAACCAATCTTGTGCATCCAATAAGTGCGCTTGTGCCATTGATAGAACATTTAGGTCATTTTCGTGATCCTTCGACTTATTCTAATCCAATTAGGGTTTTTAACCAATCTTGTGCATCCAATCAGTCTGTTTGTGTCATTTATTGAACATTTAGGTCATTTTCGTCCTCTTTAGGCTTGTTCTAATCCAATTAGGGTTTTTAACCATTCTTGTGCATCCAATAAGTGCGTTTGTGTCATTGGTTAAACATTTAGGTCATTTTTGTTATCCTTCAACTTAATTTAATCCAATTAGTGTTTTTAACCAATCTTGTGCATACAATAAGTGCGTTTGTGTCAATGGTAGAACATTTAGGTTATTTTCGTCATCCTTCGAATTATTTTAATCCAATTAGGGTTCTTAACCAATCTTGTGCATCCAATAAGTGCGTTTGTGTCATTGGTAGAACATTTAGGTCATATTCGTCATCCTTCTACTTATTCTAATCCAATTAGGGTTTTAAACCAATCTTGTGCATCCAATAAGTGCATTTCTGTCATTGGTTGAACATTTAGGTCATTTTCGTGATCGTTAGACTTCTTCTAATCTAACTACGGTTTTTAACCAATCTTGTGCATCCAATAAAGGAGTTTGTGTGATTGGTTGAACATATAGGTCGTTTTCATCCTCCCTAGACTTATTCTAATCCAATTAGGGTTTTTAACCAATCTTATGCATCCAATAAGAGCGCTTGTGCCATTGATAGAACATTTAGGTCATTCTCGTGATCCTTCGACTTATTCTAATCCAATTAGGGTTTTTCACCAATCTTGTGCATCCAATAAGTGTGTTTGGGTCATTTGTTGAACATTTAGGTCATTTTCGTCCTCTTTAGGCTTGTTCTAATCCAATTAGGGTTTTTAACCATTCTTGTGCATCCAATAAGTGTGTTTGTGTCATTGGTTAAACATTTAGGTCATTTTTGTTATCCTTCAACTTAATTTAATCCAATTAGGGTTTTTAACCAATCTTGTGCATACAATAAGTGCGTTTGTGTCAATGATAGAACATTTAGGTTATTTTCGTCATCCTTCGAATTATTTTAATCCAATTAGGGTTCTTAACCAATCTTGTGCATCCAATAAGTGCGTTTGTGTCATTGGTAGAACATTTAGGTCATATTCGTCATCCTTCTACTTATTCTAATCCAATTAGGGTTTTAAACCAATCTTGTGCATCCAATAAGTGCATTTCTGTCATTGGTTGAACATTTAGGTCATTTTCGAGATCCTTCGACTTATTCTAATCCAAATACGGTTTTTAACCAATCTTGTGCATCCAATAAAGGTGTTTGTGTGATTGGTTGAACATATAGGTCGTTTTCATCCTCCCTAGACTTATTCTAATCCAATTAGGGTTTTTAACCAATCTTGTGCATCCAATAAGTGCGCTTGTGCCATTAATAGAACATTCAGGTCATTTTCTTGATCCTTCGACTTATTCTAATCCAATTAGGGTCTTTAACCAATCTTGTGCATCCAATCAGTCTGTTTGTGTCATTTATTGAACATTTAGGTCATTTTCGTCCTCCTTAGGCTTATTCTAATCCAATTAGGGTTTTTAATCAATCTTGTGCATCCAATAAGTGCGTTTGTATCATTGGTACAACATCTATGTCATTTTCGTCATTCTTCGACTTATTCTAATCCAATTAGAATAAGTCAACTAATCTTGTGCATCCAATAAGTGCGTTTGTGTCATTTGTTGAACAATTAGGTCATTTTCATCCTCGATAGGCTTATTCTAATCCAATTAGGTTTTTTAATCAATCTTGTGCATCCAATAAGGGAGTTTGTGTCATTGGTTGAAAACTAGGTCATTTTCATCATCCTTCGACTTATTCTAATCCAATTAGGGTTTTTCACCAATCTTGTGCATCCAATAAGTGTGTTTGTGTCATTGGTTGAACATTTTGGTCATTTTCGTCCTCTTTAGGCTTGTTCTAATCCAATTAAGGTTTTTAACCATTCTTGTGCATCCAATAAGTGCGTTTGTGTCATTGGTTAAACATTTAGGTCATTTTTGTTATCATTCAACTTAATTTAATCCAATTAGGGTTTTTAACCAATCTTGTGCATACAATAAGTGCGTTTGTGTCAATGGTAGAACATTTAGGTCATTTTCATCATCCTTCGAATTATTTTAATCCAATTAAGGTTCTTAATAAATCTTGTGCATCCAATAAGTGCGTTTGTGTCATTGGTAGAACATTTAGGTCATATTCGTCATCCTTCTACTTATTCTAATCCAATTAGGGTTTTAAACCAATCTTGTGCATCCAATAAGTGCATTTCTGTCATTGGTTGAACATTTAGGTCATTTTCGAGATCGTTAGACTTATTCTAATCTAACTACGGTTTTTAACCAATCTTGTGCATCCAATAAAGGTGTTTGTGTGATTGGTTGAACATATAGGTCGTTTTCATCCTCCCTAGACTTATTCTAATCCAATTAGGGTTTTTAACCAATCTTGTGCATCCAATAAGAGCGCTTGTGCCATTGATAGAACATTTAGGTCATTTTCGTGATCCTTCGACTTATTCTAATCCAATTAGGGTTTTTCACCAATCTTGTGCATCCAATAAGTGTGTTTGTGTCATTTGTTGAACATTTAGGTTATTTTCGTCCTCTTTAGGCTTGTTCTAATACAATTAGGGTTTTTAACCATTCTTGTGCATCCAATAAGTGTGTTTGTGTCATTGGTTAAACATTTAGGTCATTTTTGAAATCCTTCAACTTAATTTAATCCAATTAGGGTTTTTAACCAATCTTGTGCATACAATAAGTGCGTTTGTGTCAATGATAGAACATTTAGGTTATTTTCGTCATCCTTCGAATTATTTTAATCCAATTAGGGTTCTTAACCAATCTTGTGCATCCAATAAGTGCGTTTGTGTCATTGGAAGAACATTTAGGTCATATTCGTCATCCTTCTACTTATTCTAATCCAATTAGGGTTTTAAACCAATCTTGTGCATCCAATAAGTGCATTTCTGTCATTGGTTGAACATTTAGGTCATTTTCGAGATCGTTAGACTTATTCTAATCTAACTAC
>JBBPBP010009779.1:41018218-41033641 GCA_037974735.1 Cicer chorassanicum
AGAACATTTAGGTCATATTCGTCATCCTTCTACTTATTCTAATCCAATTAGGGTTTTAAACCAATCTTGTGCATCCAATAAGTGCATTTCTGTCATTGGTTGAACATTTAGGTCATTTTCGAGATCGTTAGACTTATTCTAATCTAACTACAGTTTTTAACCAATCTTGTGCATCCAATAAAGGTGTTTGTGTGATTGGTTGAACATATAGGTCGGTTTCATCCTCCCTAGACTTATTCTAATCCAATTAGGGTTTTTAACCAATCTTGTGCATCCAATAAGAGCGCTTGTGCCATTGATAGAACATTTAGGTCATTTTCGTGATCCTTCGACTTATTCTAATCCAATTAGGGTTTTTCACCAATCTTGTGCATCCAATAAGTGTGTTTGTGTCATTTGTTGAACATTTAGGTTATTTTCGTCCTCTTTAGGCTTGTTCTAATACAATTAGGGTTTTTAACCATTCTTGTGCATCCAATAAGTGTGTTTGTGTCATTGGTTAAACATTTAGGTCATTTTTGAAATCCTTCAACTTAATTTAATCCAATTAGGGTTTTTAACCAATCTTGTGCATACAATAAGTGCGTTTGTGTCAATGATAGAACATTTAGGTTATTTTCGTCATCCTTCGAATTATTTTAATGCAATTAGGGTTCTTAACCAATCTTGTGCATCCAATAAGTGAGTTTGTGTCATTGGTAGAACATTTAGGTCATATTCGTCATCCTTCTACTTATTCTAATCCAATTAGGGTTTTAAACCAATCTTGTGCATCCAATAAGTGCATTTCTGTCATTGGTTGAACATTTAGGTAATTTTCGAGATCGTTAGACTTATTCTAATCTAACTACGGTTTTTAACCATTCTTGTGCATCCAATAAAGGTGTTTGTGTGATTGGTTAAACATATAGGACGTTTTCATCCTCCCTAGACTTATTCTAATCCAATTAGGGTTTTTAACCAATCTTGTGCATCCAATAAGAGCGCTTGTGCCATTGATAGAACATTTAGGTCATTTTCGTGATCCTTCGACTTATTCTAATCCAATTAGGGTTTTTCACCAATCTTGTGCATCCAATAAGTGTGTTTGTGCCATTTGTTGAACATTTAGGTCATTTTCGTCCTCTTTAGGCTTGTTCTAATACAATTAGGGTTTTTAACCATTCTTGTGCATCCAATAAGTGTGTTTGTGTCATTGGTTAAACATTTAGGTCATTTTTGTTATCCTTCAACTTAATTTAATCCAATTAGGGTTTTTAACCAATCTTGTGCATACAATAAGTGGGTTTGTGTCAATGATAGAATATTTAGGTTATTTTCATCATCCTTCGAATTATTTTAATCCAATTAGGGTTCTTAACCAATCTTGTGCATCCAATAAGTGCGTTTGTGTCATTGGTAGAACATTTAGGTCATATTCGTCATCCTTCTACTTATTCTTATCCAATTAGGGTTTTAAACCAATCTTGTGCATCCAATAAGTGCATTTCTGTCATTGGTTGAACATTTAGATAATTTTCGAGATCGTTAGACTTATTCTAATCTAACTACGGTTTTTAACCATTCTTGTGCATCCAATAAAGGTGTTTGTGTGAATGGTTGAACATATAGGACGTTTTCATCCTCCCTAGACTTATTCTAATCCAATTAGGGTTTTTAACCAATCTTGTGCATCCAATAAGAGCGCTTGTGCCATTGATAGAACATTTAGGTCATTTTCGTGATCCTTCGACTTATTCTAATCCAATTAGGGTTTTTCACCAATCTTGTGCATCCAATAAATGTGTTTGTGTCATTTGTTGAACATTTAGGTCATTTTCGTCCTCTTTAGGCTTGTTCTAATACAATTAGGGTTTTTAACCATTCTTGTGCATCCAATAAGTGTGTTTGTGTCATTGGTTAAACATTTAGGTCATTTTTGTTATCCTTCAACTTAATTTAATCCAATTAGGGTTTTTAACCAATCTTGTGCATACAATAAGTGCGTTTGTGTCAATGATAGAACATTTAGGTTATTTTCGTCATTCTTCGAATTATTTTAATCCAATTAGGGTTTTTAACCAATCTTGTGCATCCAATAAGTGCGCTTGTGCCATTGATAGAACATTTAGGTCATTTTCGTGATCCTTCGACTTATTCTAATCTAATTAGGGTCTTTAACCAATCTTGTGCATCCAATCAGTCTGTTTGTGTCATTTATTGAACATTTAGGTCATTTTCGTCCTCCTTAGGCTTATTCTAATCCAATTAGGGTTTTTAATCAATCTTGTGCATCCAATAAGTGCGTTTGTGTCATTGCTACAACATCTATGTCATTTTCGTCATTCTTCGACTTATTCTAATCCAATTAGAATAAGTCAACTAATCTTGTGCATCCAATAAGTGCGTTTGTGTCATTTGTTGAACAATTAGGTCATTTTCATCCTCGATAGGCTTATTCTAATCCAATTAGGTTTTTTAATCAATCTTGTGCATCCAAAAAGGGAGTTTGTGTCATTGGTTGAAAATTTAGGTCATTTTCATCATACTTCGACTTATTCTAATCCAATTAGGGTTTTTCACCAATCTTGTGCATCCAATAAGTGTGTTTGTGTCATTGGTTGAACATTTTGGTCATTTTCGTCCTCTTTAGGCTTGTTCTAATCCAATTAAGGTTTTTAACCATTCTTGTGCATCCAATAAGTGCGTTTGTGTCATTGGTTAAACATTTAGGTCATTTTTGTTATTATTCAACTTAATTTAATCCAATTAGGGTTTTTAACCAATCTTGTGCATACAATAAGTGCGTTTGTGTCAATGGTAGAACATTTAGGTCATTTTCGTCATCCTTCGAATTATTTTAATCCAATTAGGGTTCTTAACCAATCTTGTGCATCCAATAAGTGCGTTTGTGTCATTGGTAGAACATTTAGGTCATATTCGTCATCCTTCTACTTATTCTAATTTAATTAGGGTTTTAAACCAATCTTGTGCATCCAATAAGTGCATTTCTGTCATTGGTTGAACATTTAGGTCATTTTCGAGATCGTTAGACTTATTCTAATCTAACTACGGTTTTTAACCAATCTTGTGCATCCAATAAAGGTGTTTGTGTGATTGGTTGAACATATAGGTCGTTTTCATCCTCCCTAGACTTATTCTAATCCAATTAGGGTTTTTAACCAATCTTGTGCATCCAATAAGAGCGCTTGTGCCATTGATAGAACATTTAGGTCATTTTCGTGATCCTTCGACTTATTGTAATCCAATTAGGGTTTTCCACCAATCTTGTGCATCCAATAAGTGTGTTTGTGTCATTTGTTGAACATTTAGGTCATTTTCGTCCTCTTTAAGCTTGTTCTAATACAATTAGGGTTTTTAACCATTCTTGTGCATCCAATAAGTGTGTTTGTGTCATTGGTTAAACATTTAGGTCATTTTTGTTATCCTTCAACTTAATTTAATCCAATTAGGGTTTTTAACCAATCTTGTGCATACAATAAGTGCGTTTGTGTCAATGATAGAACATTTAGGTTATTTTCGTCATCCTTCGAATTATTTTAATCCAATTAGGGTTCTTAACCAATCTTGTGCATCCAATAAGTGCGTTTGTGTCATTGGTAGAACATTTAGGTCATATTCGTCGTCCTTCTACTTATTCTAATCCAATTAGGGTTTTAAACCAATAATGTGCATCCAATAAGTGCATTTCTGTCATTGGTTGAACATTTAGGTAATTTTCGAGATCCTTCGACTTATTCTAATCCAAATACGGTTTTTAACCAATCTTGTGCATCCAATAAAGGTGTTTGTGTAATTGGTTGAACATATAGGTCGTTTTCATCCTCCCTAGACTTATTCTAATCCAATTAGGGTTTTTAACCAATCTTGTGCATCCAATAAGTGCGCTTGTGCCATTGATAGAACATTTAGGTCATTTTCGTGATCCTTCGACTTATTCTAATCCAATTAGGGTCTTTAACCAATCTTGTGCATCCAATCAGTCTGTTTGTGTCATTTATTGAACATTTAGCTCATTTTCGTCCTCCTTAGGCTTATTCTAATCCAATTAGGGTTTTTAATCAATCTTGTGCATCCAATAAGTGCGTTTGTGTCATTGGTACAACATCTATGTCATTTTCGTCATTCTTCAACTTATTCTAATCCAATTAAAATAAGTCAACTAATCTTGTGCATCCAATAAGTGCGTTTGTGTCATTTGTTGAACAATTAGGTCATTTTCATCCTCGATAGGCTTATTCTAATCCAATTAGGTTTATTAATCAATCTTGTGCATCCAATAAGGGAATTTGTGTCATTGGTTGAAAATTTAGGTCATTTAATCATCCTTCGACTTATTCTAATCCAATTAGGGTTTTTCACCAATCTTGTGCATCCAATTAGTGTGTTTGTGTCATTGGTTGAACATTATGGTCATTTTCGTCCTCTTTAGGCTTGTTCTAATCCAATTAAGGTTTTTAACCATTCTTGTGCATCCAATAAGTGCGTTTGTGTCATTGGTTAAACATTTAGGTCATTTTTGTTATCCTTCAACATAATTTAATCCAATTAGGGTTTTTAACCAATCTTATGCATACAATAAGTGCGTTTGTGTCAATGGTAGAACATTTAGGTCATTTCCGTCATCCTTCGAATTATTTTAATCCAATTAGGGTTCTTAACCAATCTTGTGCATCCAATAAGTGCGTTTGTGTCATTGGTAGAACATTTAGGTCATATTCGTCATCCTTCAACTTATTCTAATCCAATTAGGGTTTTAAACCAATCTTGTGCATCCAATAAGTGCATTTCTGTCATTGGTTGAACATTTAGTTCATTTTCGAGATCCTTCGACTTAGTCTAATCCAACTACGGTTTTTAACCAATCTTGTGCATCCAATAAAGGTGTTTCTGTGATTGGTTGAACATATAGGTCGTTTTCATCCTCCCTAGACTTATTCTAATCCAATTAGGGTTTTTAACCAATCTTGTGCATCCAATAAGTGCACTTGTGCCATTGATAGAACATTTGGGTCAATTTCGTGATCCTTCGACTTATTCTAATCCAATTAGGGTTCTTAACCAATCTTGTGCATCCAATAAGTGCGTTTGTGTCATTGGTAAAACATTTAGGTCATATTCGTCGTCCTTCTACTTATTCTAATCCAATTAGGGTTTTAAACCAATATTGTGCATCCAATAAGTGCATTTCTGTCATTGGTTGAACATTTAGGTCATTTTCGAGATCCTTCGACTTATTCTAATCCAAATACGGTTTTTAACCAATCTTGTGCATCCAATAAAGGTGTTTGTGTGATTTGTTGAACATATAGGTCGTTTTCATCCTCCCTAGACTTATTCTAATCCAATTAGGGTTTTTAACCAATCTTGTGCATCCAATAAGTGCGCTTGTGCCATTGATAGAACATTTAGGTCATTTTCGTGATCCTTCGACTGATTCTAATCCAATTAGGGTTTTTAACCAATCTTGTGCATCCAATCAGTCTGTTTGTGTCATTTATTGAACATTTAGGTCATTTTCGTCCTCCTTAGGCTTATTCTAATCCAATTAGGGTTTTTAATCAATCTTGTGCATCCAATAAGTGCGTTTGTGTCATTGGTACAACATCTATGTCATTTTCGTCATTCTTCGACTTATTCTAATCCAATTAGAATAAGTCAACTAATCTTGTGCATCCAATAAGTGCGTTTGTGTCATTTGTTGAACAATTAGGTCATTTTCATCCTCGATAGGCTTATTCTAATCCAATTAGGTTTTTTAATCAATCTTGTGCATCCAATAAGGGAGTTTGTGTCATTGGTTGAAAATTTAGGTCATTTTCATCATCCTTCGACTTATTCTAATCCAATTAGGGTTTTTCACCAATCTTGTGCATCCAATAAGTGTGTTTGTGTCATTGGTTGAACATTTTGGTCATTTTCGTCCTCTTTAGGCTTGTTCTAATCCAATTAAGCTTTTTAACCATTCTTGTGCATCCAATAAGTGCGTTTGTGTCATTGGTTAAACATTTAGGTCATTTTTGTTATCCTTCAACTTAATTTAATCCAATTAGGGTTTTTACCCAATCTTGTGCATACAATAAGTGCGTTTGTGTCAATGGTAGAACATTTAGGTCATTTTCGTCATCCTTCGAATTATTTTAATCCAATTAGGGTTCTTAACCAATCTTGTGCATCCAATAAGTGCGTTTGTGTCATTGGTAGAACATTTAGGTCATATTCGTCATCCTTCTAATTATTCTAATCCAATTAGGGTTTTAAACCAATCTTGTGCATCCAATAAGTGCATTTCTGGCATTGGTTGAACATTTAGGTCATTTTCGAGATCCTTCGACTTATTCTAATCCAACTACGGTTTTTAACCAATCTTGTGCATCTAATAAAGGTGTTTCTGTGATTGGTTGAACATATAGGTCGTTTTCATCCTCCCTATACTTATTCCAATCCAATTAGGGTTTTTAACCAATCTTGTGCATCCAATAAGTGCGCTTGTGCCATTGATAGAACATTTAGGTCATTTTCGTGATCCTTCGACTTATTCTAATCCAATTAGGGTTTTTCACCAATCTTGTGCATCCAATAAGTGTGTTTGTGTCATTTGTTGAACATTTAGGTCATTTTCGTCCTCTTTAGGCTTGTTCTAATCCAATTAGGGTTTTTAACCATTCTTGTGCATCCAATAAGTGCGTTTGTGTCATTGGTTAAACATTTAGGTCATTTTTGTTATCCTTCAACTTAATTTAATCCAATTAGGGTTTTTAACCAATCTTGTGCATACAATAAGTGCGTTTGTGTCAATGGAAGAACATTTAGGTCATTTTCGTCATCCTTCGAATTATTTTAATCCAATTAGGGTTCTTAACCAATCTTGTGCATCCAATAAGTGCGTTTGTGTCATTGGTAGAACATTTAGGTCATATTCGTCATCCTTCTACTTATTCTAATCCAATTAGGGTTTTAAACCAATCTTGTGCATCCAATAGGTGCATTTCTGTCATTGGTTGAACATTTAGGTCATTTTCGAGATCCTTCGACTTATTCTAATTCAACTAAGGTTTATAACCAATCTTGTGCATCCAATAAAGGTGTTTGTCTTATTGGTTGAACATATAGGTCGTTTTCATCCTCCCTAGACTTATTCTAATCCAATTAGGGTTTTTAACCAATCTTGTGCATCCAATAAGTGCGCTTGTGCCATTGATAGATTATTTAGGTCATTTTAGTTATCCTTCGACTTATTCTAATCCAATTAGGGTTTTTAACGAATCTTGTGCATTCAATCAGTCTGTTTTTGTCATTTATTGAACATTTAGGTCATTTTCGTCCTCCTTAGGCTTATTATAATCCAATTAGGGTTTTTAATCAATCTTGTGCATCCAATAAGTGCGTTTGCGTCATTGGTACAACATCTATGTCATTTTCGTCATTCTTCGATTTATTCTAATCCAATTAGAGTTTTTAACTAATCTTGTGCATCCAACAAGTGCGTTTGTGTCATTTGTTGAACATTTAGGTCATTTTCGTCCTCTTTAGGCTTGTTCTAATCCAATTAGGGTTTTTAACCATTCTTGTGCATCTAATAAGTGCGTTTGTGTCATTGGTTTAACATTTAGGTCATTTTTGTTATCCTTCAACTTAATTTAATCCAATTAAGGTTTTTAACCATTCTTGTGCATCCAATAAGTGCCTTTGTGTCATTGGTTTAACATTTAGGTCATTTTTGTTGTCGTTCAACTTAATTTAATCCAATTAGGGTTTTTAACCAATCTTTTGCATACAATAAGTGCGTTTGTGTCAATGGTAGAACATTTAGGTCATTTTCGTCATCCTTCGAATTATTTTAATCCAATTAGGGTTTTTAATCAATCTTTTGCATCCAATAAGTGCGTTTGTGTCATTGGTACAACATCTATGTCATTTTCGTCATTCTTCGACTTATTCTAATCCAATTAGGGTTTTTAACTAATCTTGTGCATCCAATAAGTGCGTTTGTGTCATTTGTTGAACAATTAGGTCATTTTCATCCTCGATAGGCTTATTCTAATCCAATTAGGTTTTTTAATCAATCTTGTGCATCCAATAAGTGAGTTTGTGTCATTGGTTGAAAATTTAGGTCATTTTCATTATCCTTCGACTTATTCTAATCCTATTAGGGATTTTAACCAATGTTGTGCATCCAATAAGTGTGTTTGTGTCATTGGTTGAACATTTTGGTCATTTTCCTCCTTCCTAGTCTTATTCTAATCCAATTAGGGTTTTTAATCAATCTTGTGCATCCAATAAATGCGTTTGTTTCATTTGTTGAACATTTCGGTCATTTTCCTCATCCTTCGACTTATTCTAATCCAATTAGGGTTTTTAACTAATTTTGTGGATTTTATTAGTGGGTTTGTGTCATTGGTTGAACATTTTGTCATTTTCCTCCTTCCTAGTCTTATTCTAATCCAATTATGGTTTTTAATAAATCTTGTGCATCCAATAAGTGCGTTTGTTTCATTGGTTGAACATTTAGGTCATTTTCCTCATCCTTCGACTTATTCTAATCCAATTAGGGTTTTTACCCAATTTTGTGGATTTAATTAGTGGGTTTGTGTCACTGGTTGAACTTTTAGGTCATTTCCGTTATCCTTCGACTTATTCTAATCCAATTAGGGTTTTTAGCAATTCTTGTGCATCCAATAAGTGCGTTTGTGTCATTGGTTGAACATTTAGGTCATTTTCGTCATCCTTCGACTTATTCCAATCCAATTACGGTTTTTGACTAATCTTGTGCATCCAATAAGTGTGTTTGTGTCATGGGTTGAACATTTAGAATATTTTTGTCATCCTTCGAATTATTCTAATCTAATTAGGGTTTTTAACCAATCTTGTGCATCCAATAAGCGCGTTTGTGCCATTGGTAGAACATTTAGGTCATTTTCGTCATCCTTCGACTTATTTTAATCCAATTAGGGTTTTTAACCAATCTGGTGCATCCAATAAGTGCCTTTGTGTCAATGGTAGAACATTTAGGTCATTTTCGCCATCCTTCGACTTATTTTAATCCAATTAGGGTTTTTTAATCAATCTTGTGCATCCAATAAGTGCAATTGTGTCATTGGTAGAACATTTAGGTCATATTCGTCATCCTTCTATTTATTCTAATCCAATTAGGGTTTTTAACCAATCTTGTACATCCAATAAGTGCGTTTGTGTCTTTGGTTGAACATTTAGGTCATTTTCGTGATCCTTCGACTTATTCTAATCCAATTAGGGTTTTTCACCAATCTTGTGCATCCAATAAGTGTGTTTGTGTCATTTGTTTAACATTTAGGTCATTTTCGTCCTCTTTAGGCTTGTTCTAATCCAATTAGGGTTTTTAACCATTCTTGTGCATCCAATAAGTGCGTTTGTGTCATTGGTTAAACATTTAGGTCATTTTTGTTATCCTTCAACTTAATTTAATCCAATTAGGGTTTTTAACCAATCTTGTGCATACAATAAGTGCGTTTGTGTCAATGGTAGAACATTTAGGTCATTTTCGTCATCCTTCGAATTATTTTAATCCAATTAGGGTTCTTAACCAATCTTGTGCATCCAATAAGTGCGTTTGTGTCATTGGTAGAACATTTAGGTCATATTCGTCATCCTTCTACTTATTCAAATCCAATTAGGGTTTTAAACCAATCTTGTGCATCCAATAGGTGCATTTCTGTTATTGGTTGAACATTTAGGTCATTTTCGAGATCCTTCGACTTATTCTAATTCAACTAAGGTTTTTAACCAATCTTGTGCATCCAATAAAGGTTTTTGTCTGATTGGTTGAACATATAGGTCGTTTTCATCCTCCCTAGACTTATTCTAATCCAATTAGGGTTTTTAACCAATCTTGTGCATCCAATAAGTGCGCTTGTGCCATTGATAGATTATTTAGGTTATTTTAGTGATCCTTCGACTTATTCTAATCCAATTAGGGTTTTTAACCAATCTTGTGCATCCAATCAGTCTGTTTGTGTCATTTATTGAACATTTAGGTCATTTTCGTCCTCCTTAGGCTTATTATAATCCAATTAGGGTTTTTAATCAATCTTGTGCATCCAATAAGTGCGTTTGCGTCATTGGTACAACATTTATGTCATTTTCATCATTCTTTGACTTATTCTAATCCAATTAGAGTTTTTAACTAATCTTGTGCATCCAACAAGTGCGTTTGTGTCATTTGTTGAACAATTAGGTCATTTTCATCCTCGACAGGCTTATTCTAATCCAATTAGGTTTTTTAATCAATCTTGTGCATCCAATAAGGGAGTTTGTGTCATTGGTTGAAAATTTAGGTCATTTTCATCATCCTTCGACTTATTCTAATCCAATTAGGGTTTTTCACCAATCTTGTGCATCCAATAAGTGTTTTTGTGTCATTTGTTGAACATTTAGGTCATTTTCGTCCTCTTTAGGCTTGTTCTAATCCAATTAGGGTTTTTAGCCATTCTTGTGCATCTAATAAGTGCGTTTGTGTCATTGGTTTAACATTTAGGTCATTTTTGTTATCCTTCAACTTAATTTAATCCAATTAGGGTTTTTAACCAATCTTGTGCATACAATAAGTGCGTTTGTGTCAATGGTAGAACATTTAGGTCATTTTCGTCATCCTTCGAATAATTTTAATCCAATTAGGGTTCTTAACCAATCTTGTGCATCCAATAAGTGCGTTTGTGTCATTGGTAGAACATTTAGGTCATATTCGTCATCCTTCTACTTATTCTAATCCAATTAGAGTTTTAAACCAATCTTGTGCATCCAATAAGTGCATTTCTGTCATTGGTTGAACATTTAGGTCATTTTCGAGATCGTTAGACTTATTCTAATCTAACTACGGTTTTTAACCAATCTTGTGCATCCAATAAAGGTGTTTGTGTGATTGGTTGAACATATAGGTCGTTTTCATCCTCCCTAGACTTATTCTAATCCAATTAGGGTTTTTAACCAATCTTGTGCATCCAATAAGAGCACTTGTGCCATTGATAGAACATTTAGGTCATTTTCGTGATCCTTCGACTTATTCTAATCCAATTAGGGTTTTTCACCAATCTTGTGCATCCAATAAGTGTGTTTGTGTCATTTGTTGAACATTTAGGTCATTTTCGTCCTCTTTAGGCTTGTTCTAATACAATTAGGGTTTTTAACCATTCTTGTGCATCCAATAAGTGTGTTTGTGTCATTGGTTAAACATTTAGGTCATTTTTGTTATCCTTCAACTTAATTTAATCCAATTAGGGTTTTTAACCAATCTTGTGCATAAAATAAGTGCGTTTGTGTCAATGATAGAACATTTAGGTTATTTTCGTCATCCTTTGAATTATTTTAATCCAATTAGGGTTCTTAACCAATCTTGTGCATCCAATAAGTGCGTTTGTGTCATTGGTAAAACATTTAGGTCATATTCGTCGTCCTTCTACTTATTCTAATCCAATTAGGGTTTTAAACCAATATTGTGCATCCAATAAGTGCATTTCTGTCATTGGTTGAACATTTAGGTCATTTTCGAGATCCTTCGACTTATTCTAATCCAAATACGGATTTTAACCAATCTTGTGCATCCAATAAAGGTGTTTGTGTGATTGGTTGAACATATAGGTCGTTTTCATCCTCCCTAAACTTATTCTAATCCAATTAGGGTTTTTAACCAATCTTGTGCATCCAATAAGTGCGCTTGTGCCATTGATAGAACATTTAGGTCATTTTCGTGATCCTTCGACTGATTCTAATCCAATTAGGGTTTTTAACCAATCTTGTGCATCCAATCAGTCTGTTTGTGTCATTTATTGAACATTTAGGTCATTTTCGTCCTCCTTAGGCTTATTCTAATCCAATTAGGGTTTTTAATCAATCTTGTGCATCCAATAAGTGCGTTTGTGTCATTTGTACAACATCTATGTCATTTTCGTCATTCTTCGACTTATTCTAATCCAATTAGAATAAGTCAACTAATCTTGTGCATCCAATAAGTGCGTTTGTGTCATTTGTTGAACAATTAGGTCATTTTCATCCTCGATAGGCTTATTCTAATCCAATTAGGTTTTTTAATCAATCTTGTGCATCCAATAAGGGAGTTTGTGTCATTGGTTGAAAATTTAGGTCATTTTCATCATCCTTCGACTTATTCTAATCCAATTAGGGTTTTTCACCAATCTTGTGCATCCAATAAGTGTGTTTGTGTCATTGGTTGAACATTTTGGTCATTTTCGTCCTCTTTAGGCTTGTTCTAATCCAATTAAGGTTTTTAACCATTCTTGTGCATCCAATAAGTGCGTTTGTGTCATTGGTTAAACATTTAGGTCATTTTTGTTATCCTTCAACTTAATTTAATCCAATTAGGGTTTTTAACCAATCTTGTGCATACAATAAGTGCGTTTGTGTCAATGGTAGAACATTTAGGTCATTTTCGTCATCCTTCAAATTATTTTAATCCAATTAGGGTTCTTAACCAATCTTGTGCATCCAATAAGTGCGTTTGTGTCATTGGTAGAACATTTAGGTCATATTCGTCATCCTTCTACTTATTCTAATCCAATTAGGGTTTTAAACCAATCTTGTGCATCCAATAAGTGCATTTCTGTCATTGGTTGAACATTTAGGTCATTTTCGAGATCCTTCGACTTATTCTAATCCAACTACGGTTTTTAACCAATCTTGTGCATCCAATAAAGGTGTTTCTGTGATTGGTTGAACATATAGGTCGTTTTCATCCTCCCTATACTTATTCCTATCCAATTAGGGTTTTTAACCAATCTTGTGCATCCAATAAGTGCGCTTGTGCCATTGATAGAACATTTAGGTCATTTTCGTGATCCTTCGACTTATTCTAATCCAATTAGGGTTTTTCACCAATCTTGTGCATCCAATAAGTGTGTTTGTGTCATTTGTTGAACATTTTGGTCATTTTCGTCCTCTTTAGGCTTGTTCTAATCCAATTAGGGTTTTTAACCATTCTTGTGCATCCAATAAGTGCGTTTGTGTCAATGGTAGAACATTTAGGTCATTTTCGTCATCCTTCGAATTATTTTAATCCAATTAGGGTTCTTAACCAATCTTGTGCATCCAATAAGTGCGTTTGTGTCATTGGTAGAACATTTAGGTCATATTCGTCATCCTTCTACTTATTCTAATCCAATTAGGGTTTTAAACCAATCTTGTGCATCCAATAGGTGCATTTCTCTCATTGGTTGAACATTTAGGTCATTTTCGAGATCCTTCGACTTATTCTAATTCAACTAAGGTTTTTAACCAATCTTGTGCATCCAATAAAGGTGTTTGTCTGATTGGTTGAACATATAGGTCGTTTTCATCCTCCCTAGACTTATTCTAAACCAATTAGGGTTTTTAACCAATCTTGTGCATCCAATAAGTGCGCTTGTGCCATTGATAGATTATTTAGGTCATTTTAGTGATCCTTCGACTTATTCTAATCCAATTAGGGTTTTTAACCAATCTTGTGCATCCAATCAGTCTGTTTGTGTTATTTATTGAACATTTAGGTCATTTTCGTCCTCCTTAGGCTTATTATAATCCAATTAGGGTTTTTAATCAATCTTGTGCATCCAATAAGTGCGTTTGCGTCATTGGTACAACATCTATGTCATTTTCGTCATTCTTCGACTTATTCTAATCCAATTAGAGTTTTTAACTAATCTTGTGCATCCAACAAGTGCGTTTGTGTCATTTGTTGACCAATTAGGTCATTTTCATCCTCGATAGGCTTATTCTAATCCAATTAGGATTTTTAATCAATCTTGTGCATCCAATAAGGGAGTTTGTGTCATTGGTTGAAAATTTAGGTCATTTTCATTATCCTTCGACTTATTCTAATCCAATTAGGGTTTTTCACCAATCTTGTGCATCCAATAAGTGTGTTTGTGTCATTTGTTGAACATTTAGGTCATTTTCGTCCTCTTTAGGCTTGTTCTAATCCAATTAGGGTTTTTAACCATTCTTGTGCATCTAATAAGTGTGTTTGTGTCATTGGTTTAACATTTAGGTCATTTTTGTTATCCTTCAATTTAATTTAATCCAATTAAGGTTTTTAACCATTCTTGTGCATCCAATAAGTGCCTTTGTGTCATTGGTTTAACATTTAGGTCATTTTTGTTGTCGTTCAACTTAATTTAATCCAATTAGGGTTTTTAACCAATCTTTTGCATACAATAAGTGCGTTTGTGTCAATGGTAGAACATTTAGGTCATTTTCGTCATCCTTCGAATTATTTTAATCCAATTAGGGTTTTTAATCAATCTTTTGCATCCAATAAGTGCGTTTGTGTCATTGGTACAACATCTATGTCATTTTCGTCATTCTTCGACTTATTCTAATCCAATTAGGGTTTTTAACTAATCTTGTGCATCCAATAAGTGCGTTTGTGTCATTTGTTGAACAATTAGGTCATTTTCATCCTCGATAGGCTTATTCTAATCCAATTAGGTTTTTTAATCAATCTTGTGCATCCAATAAGTGAGTTTGTGTCATTGGTTGAAAATTTAGGTCATTTTCATCATCCTTCGACTTATTCTAATCCTATTAGGGATTTTAACCAATGTTGTGCATCCAATAAGTGTGTTTGTGTCATTGGTTGAACATTTTGGTCATTTTCCTCCTTCCTAGTCTTATTCTAATCCAATTAGGGTTTTTAATCAATCTTGTGCATCCAATAAATGCGTTTGTTTCATTGGTTGAACATTTAGGTCATTTTCCTCATCCTTCGACTTATTCTAATCCAATTAGGGTTTTTAACTAATTTTGTGGATTTTATTAGTGGGTTTGTGTCATTGGTTGAACATTTTGTCATTTTCCTCCTTCCTAGTCTTATTCTAATCCAATTATGGTTTTTAATAAATCTTGTGCATCCAATAAGTGCGTTTGTTTCATTGGTTGAACATTTAGGTCATTTTCCTCATCCTTCGACTTATTCTAATCCAATTAGGGTTTTTACCCAATTTTGTGGATTTTATTAGTGGGTTTGTGTCACTGGTTGAACTTTTAGGTCATTTCCGTTATCCTTCGACTTATTCTAATCCAATTAGGGTTTTTAGCAATTCTTGTGCATCCAATAAGTGCGTTTGTGTCATTGGTTGAACATTTAGGTCATTTTCGTCATCCTTCGACTTATTCCAATCCAATTAGGGTTTTTGACTAATCTTGTGCATCCAATAAGTGTGTTTGTGTGATGGGTTGAACATTTAGAATATTTTTGTCATCCTTCGAATTATTCTAATCTAATTAGTGTTTTTAACCAATCTTGTGCATCCAATAAGCGCGTTTGTGCCATTGGTAGAACATTTAGGTCATTTTCGTCATCCTTCGACTTATTTTAATCCAATTAGGGTTTTTAACCAATCTGGTGCATCCAATAAGTGCCTTTGTGTCAATGGTAGAACATTTAGGTCATTTTCG
>JBBPBP010009779.1:41033651-41096829 GCA_037974735.1 Cicer chorassanicum
ATAAGTGCGTTTGTGTCAATGGTAGAACATTTAGGTCATTTTCGTCATCCTTCGAATTATTTTAATCCAATTAGGGTTCTTAACCAATCTTGTGCATCCAATAAGTGCGTTTGTGTCATTGGTAGAACATTTAGGTCATATTCGTCATCCTTCTACTTATTCTAATCCAATTAGAGTTTTAAACCAATTTTGTGCATCCAATAAGTGCATTTCTGTCATTGGTTGAACATTTAGGTCATTTTCGAGATCCTTCGACTTATTCTAATCCAACTACGGTTTTTAACCAATCTTGTGCATCCAATAAAGGTGTTTGTCTGATTGGTTGAACATATAGGTCGTTTTCATCCTCCCTAGACTTATTCTAATCCAATTAGGGTGTTTAACCAATCTTGTGCATCCAATAAGTGCGCTTGTGCCATTGATAGATTATTTAGGTCATTTTAGTGATCCTTCGACTTATTCTAATCCAATTAGGGTTTTTAACCAATCTTGTGCATCCAATCAGTCTGTTTGTGTCATTTATTGAACATTTAGGTCATTTTCGTCCTCCTTAGGCTTATTATAATCCACTTAGGGTTTTTAATCAATCTTGTGCATCCAATAAGTGCGTTTGTGTCATTGGTACAACATCTATGTCATTTTCGTCATTCTTCGACTTATTCTAATCCAATTAGAGTTTTTAACTAATCTTGTGCATCCAATAAGTGCGTTTGTGTCATTTGTTGAACAATTAGGTCATTTTCATCCTCGATAGGCTTATTCTAATCCAATTAGGTTTTTTAATCAATCTTGTGCATCCAATAAGTGCGTTTGTGTCATTGGTTGAACATTTAGGTCATTTTCCTCATCGTTCGACTTATTCTAATCCAATTAGGGATTTTAACCAATGTCGTGCATCCAATAAGTGCGTTTGTGTCATTGGTAGAACATTTTGGTCATTTTCCTCCTTCCTAGTCTTATTCTAATCCAATTAGGGTTTTTAATTAATCTTGTGCATCCAATAAATGCGTTTGTGTCATTGGTTGAACATTTAGGTCATTTTCGTGATCATTCGACTTATTCTAATCCAATTAGGGTTTTTAACCAATCTTGTGCATCCAATAAGTGTGTTTGTGTCATTTGTTGAACATTTAGGTCATTTTCGTCCTCCTTAGGCTTATTCTAATCCAATTAGGGTTTTTAACCAATCTTGTCAATCCAATAAGTGCATTTCTATCATTGGTTGAACATTTAGGTCATTTTCGAGATCCTTCGACTTATTCTAATCCAATTACGGTTTTTAACCAATCTTGTGCATCAAATAAAGCTGTTTGGGTCATTGGTTGAACATATAGGTCGTTTTCATCCTCCCTGGACTTATTCGAATCCAATTTGGGTTTTTAATCAATCTTGTGCATCCAACAAGTGCGTTTGTGTCATTGGTTGAACATTTAGGTCATTTTCGTCATCCTTCAACTTATTCTAATCCAATTAAGGTTTTTAACCAATCTTTTGCATCCAATAAAGGCGTTTGTGTCATTGGTTGAACATGTAGGTTATTTTCGTTATCCTTCTACTTATTCTAATCCAATTAGGGTTTTTAACCCATCTTGTGTATCCTATAAGTGCGCTTGTGCCATTGGTAGAACATTTAGGTCATTTTCGTGATCCTTCGACTTATTCTAATCCAATTAGGGTTTTTAACCAATCTTGTGCATCCAATAAGTGCCTTTGTGTCAATGGTAGAACATTTAGGTCAGATTCGTCATCCTTCTACTTATTCTCATCCAATTAGGGTTTTTAACTAATCTTGTGCATCCAATAAGTGCGTTTGTGTCATTGGTTGAACATTTAGGTCATTTTCGTGATCCTTGGACTTATTTTAATCCAATTAGGGTTTTTAACTAATCTTGGGCATCCAATAAGTCTATTTATGTCATTTATTGAACATTTAGGTCATTTTCGTCCTCCTTAGGCTTATTCTAATCCAATTAGGGTTTTTAATCAATCTTGTGCATCCAATAGGTGCTTTTGTGTCATTGGTAGAACATCTAGGTCATTTTCGTCATTCTTCGACTTATTCTAATCCAATTAGGGTTTTTAACTAATCTTGTGCATCCAATAAGTGCGTTTGTGTCATTTGTTGAACAATTAGGTCATTTTCATCCTCGATAGGCTTATACTAATCCAATTAGGGTTTTTAATCAATCTTGTGCATCCAATAAGTGCTTTTGTGTCATTGGTTGAACATTTAGGTCATTTTCGTTATCCTTCGACTTATTCTAATCCAATTAGGGTTTTTAACCAATGTTGTGCATCCAATAAGTGTGTTTGTGTCATTGGTTGAACATTTTGGTCATTTTCCTCCTTCCTAGTCTTATTCTAATCCAATTAGGGTTTTTAATCAATGTTGTGCATCCAATAAGTGCGTTTGTTTCATTGGTTGAACATTTAGGTCATTTTCCTCATCGTTCGACTTATTCTAATCCAATTTGGGTTTTTAACCAATTTTGTGGATTTTATTAGTGGGTTTGTGTCATTGGTTGAACATTTAGATCATTTCTGTGATCTTTCGACTTATTCAAATCCAATTAGGGTGTTTAGCCAATCTTATGCATCCCATAAGTGCGTATGTGTCATTGGTTGAACATTTAGGACATTTTCGTTATCATTCGACTTATTCTAATCCAATTAGGGTTTTTAACCAATCTTGTGCATCCAATAAGTGCCTTTGTGTCAATGGTAGAGCATTTAGGTCAAATTCGTCATCCTTCGACTTATTCTAATCCTATTAGGGTTTTTCACCAATATTGTGCATCCAATAAGTGTGTTTGTGTCATTTGTGGAACATTTAGGTCATTTTCGTCCTCCTTAGGCTTATTCTAATCCAATTAGGGTTTTTAACCATTCTTGTGCATCCAATAAGTGCCTTTGTGTCATTGGTTGAACATTTAGGTCATTTTCGTCATCCTTCGACTTATTTTAATCCAATTAGGGTTTTTAACCAATCTTGTGCATCCAATAAGTGCTTTTGTGTCAATGGTAGAACATTTAGGTCATTTTTGCTTCCTTCGAATTATTTAAATCCAATTAGGGTTTTTAACCAATCTTGTTCATCCAATAAGTGATTTGTGTCATTGATAGAACATTTAGGTCATATTCGTCATCCTTCTACTTATTCTAATCCAATTAGGGTTTTTAACCAATCTTGTGCATCCAAAAAGTGCATTTTTGTCATTGGTTGAACGTTTAGGTCATTTTCGGGATCCATCGACTTATTCTAATCCAATTAGGGTTTTTAATCAATCTTGTGCATCCAATAAGTCTATTTTTGTCATTTATTGAAGATTTAGGTCATTTTCGACCTCCTTAGACTTATTCTAATCCAATTAGGGTATTTAATCAATCTTGTGCATCCAATAAGTGCGTTTTTGTCATTGGTAGAACCTCTAGGTCATTTTCGTCATATTCGACTTATTCTAATCCAATTAGGGTTTTTAACTAATCTTGTGCATCCAATAAGTGCGTTTGTGTCATGTGTTGAACAATAAGGTCATTTTCATCCTCGATTGGCTTATTCTAATCCAATTAGGGTTTTTAATCAATCTTTTGCATCCAATAAGTGCGTTTGTGTCATTGGTTGAAAATTTAGGTCATTTTTATCATCGTTCGACTTATTCTAATCCAATTAGGGTTTTTAACCAATGTTGTGCATCCAATAAGTGTGTTTGTGTCATTGGTTGAACATTTTGGTCATTTTCCTCCTTCCTAGTCTTATTCTAATCCAATTAGGGTTTTTAATCAATCTTGTGCATCCAATAAGTGCGTTTGTTTCATTGGTTGAACATTTAGGTCATTTTCCTCATCGTTTGACTTATTCTAATCCAATTTGGGTTTTTAACCAATTTTGTGGATTTTATTAGTGCGTTTTTGTCATTGGTTGAACCTCTAGGTCATTTTCGTCAGATTCGACTTATTCTAATCCAATTAGGGTTTTTAACTAATCTTGTGCATCCAATAAGTGCGTTTGTGTCATGTGTTGAACAATTAGGTCATTTTCATCCTCGATTGGCTTATTCTAATCCAATTAGGGTTTTTAATCAATCTTTTGCATCCAATAAGTGCGTTTGTGTCATTGGTTGAAAATTTAGGTCATTTTTATCATCGTTCGACTTATTCTAATCCAATTAGGGTTTTTAACCAATGTTGTGCATCCAATAAGTGTGTTTGTGTCATTGGTTGAACATTTAGGTCATTTTCCTCCTTCCTAGTCTTATTCTAATCCAATTAGATTTTTAATCAATCTTGTGCATCCAATAAGTGCGTTTGTTTCATTGGTTGAACATTTAGGTCATTTTCCTCATCGTTCGACTTATTCTAATCCAATTAGGGTTTTTAACCAATTTTGTGGATTTTATTGGTGGGTTTGTGTCATTGGTTGAACATTTAAATCATTTCCATGATCTTTCGACTTATTCTAATCCAATTAGGGTTTTTAGCCAATCTTATGCATCCAATAAGTGCGTTTGTGTCATTGGTTGAACATATAGGTCATTTTCGTTATCCTTCGACTTATTCTAATCCAATTAGGGTTTTTAACCAATCTTGTGCATCCAATAAGTGCCTTTGTGTCAATGGTAGAGCATTTAGGTCAAATTCGTCATCCTTCGACTTATTCTAATCCTATTAGGGTTTTTCACCAATATTGTGCATCCAATAAGTGTGTTTGTGTCATTTGTTGAACATTTAGGTCATTTTCGTCCTCCTTAGGCTTATTCTAATCCAATTAGGGTTTTTAACCATTCTTGTGCATCCAATAAGTGCGTTTGTGTCATTGGTAGAACATTTAGGTCATATTTGTCATCCTTCTACTTATTCTAATCCAATTAGGGTTTTTAACCAATCTTGTACATCCAATAAGTGCGTTTGTGTCATTGGTTGAACATTTAGGTCATTTTCGTGATCGTTCGACTTATTCTAATCCAATTAGGGTTTTTAACCAATCTTGTGCATCCAATAAGTGTGTTTGTGTCATTTGTTGAACATTTAGGTCATTTTCGTCCTGCTTAGGCTTATTCTAATCCAATTAGGGTTTTTAACCAATGTTGTGAATCGAATAAGTGCATTTCTATCATTGGTTGAACATTTAGGTCATTTTCGAGATCCTTCGACTTATTCTAATCCAATTACGGTTTTTAACCAATCTTGTGCATCCAATAAAGCTGTTTGGGTCATTGGTTGAACATATAGGTCGTTTTCATCCTCCCTGGACTTATTCTAATCCAATTTGGGTTTTTAATCAATCTTGTGCATCCAACAAGTGCGTTTGTGTCATTGGTTGAACATTTAGGTTATTTTCGTCATCCTTCAACTTATTCTAATCCAATTAAGGTTTTTAACCAATCTTTTGCATCCAATAAAGGCGTTTGTGTCATTGGTTGAACATGTAGGTTATTTTCGTTATCCTTCTACTTTTTCTTATCCAATTAGGGTTTTTAACCCATCTTGTGTATCCAATAAGTGCGCTTGTGCCATTGGTAGAACATTTAGGTCATTTTCGTGATCCTTCGACTTATTCTAATCCAATTAGGGTTTTTAACCAATCTTGTGCATCCAATAAGTGCCTTTGTGTCAATGGTAGAACATTTAGGTCAGATTCGTCATCCTTCTACTTATTCTCATCCAATTAGGGTTTTTAACCAATCTTGTACATTCAATAAGTGCGTTTGTGTCATTGGTTGAACATTTAGGTCATTTTCGTGATCCTTGGACTTATTTTAATCCAATTAGGGTTTTTAACCAATCTTGGGCATCCAATAAGTCTATTTATGTCATTTATTGAACATTTAGGTCATTTTCGTCCTCCTTAGGCTTATTCTAATCCAATTAGGGTTTTTAATCAATCTTGTGCATCCAATAGGTGCGTTTGTGTCATTGGTAGAACATCTAGGTCATTTTCGTCATTCTTCGACTTATTCTAATCCAATTAGGGTTTTTAACTAATCTTGTGCATCCAATAAGTGCGTTTGTGTCATTTGTTGAACAATTAGGTCATTTTCATCCTCGATAGGCTTATTCTAATCCAATTAGGGTTTTTAATCAATCTTGTGCATCCAATAAGTGCTTTTGTGTCATTGGTTGAACATTTAGGTCATTTTCGTTATCCTTCGACTTATTCTAATCCAATTAGGGTTTTTAACCAATGTTGTGCATCCAATAAGTGTGTTTGTGTCATTGGTTGAACATTTTGGTCATTTTCCTCCTTCCTAGTCTTATTCTAATCCAATTAGGGTTTTTAATCAATGTTGTGCATCCAATAAGTGCGTTTGTTTCATTGGTTGAACATTTAGGTCATTTTCCTCATCGTTCGACTTATTCTAATCCAATTTGGGTTTTTAACCAATTTTGTGGATTTTATTAGTGGGTTTGTGTCATTGGTTGAACATTTAGATCATTTCTGTGATCTTTCGACTTATTCAAATCCAATTAGGGTTTTTAGCCAATCTTATGCATCCCATAAGTGCGTATGTGTCATTGGTTGAACATTTAGGACATTTTCGTTATCATTCGACTTATTCTAATCCAATTAGGGTTTTTAACCAATCTTGTGCATCCAATAAGTGCCTTTGTGTCAATGGTAGAGCATTTAGGTCAAATTCGTCATCCTTCGACTTATTCTAATCCTATTAGGGTTTTTCACCAATATTGTGCATCCAATAAGTGTGTTTGTGTCATTTGTTGAACATTTAGGTCATTTTCGTCCTCCTTAGGCTTATTCTAATCCAATTAGGGTTTTTAACCATTCTTGTGCATCCAATAAGTGCCTTTGTGTCATTGGTTGAACATTTAGGTCATTTTCGTCATCCTTCGACTTATTCTAATCCAATTAGAGTTTTTAACCAATGTTGTGCATCCAATAAGTGTGTTTGTGTCATTGGTTGAACATTTTGGTCATTTTCCTCCTTCCTAGTCTTATTCTAATCCAATTAGGGTTTTTAATCAATCTTGTGCATCCAATAAATGCGTTTGTTTCATTGGTTGAACATTTAGGTCATTTTCCTCATCCTTCGACTTATTCTAATCCAATTAGGGTTTTTAACTAATTTTGTGGATTTTATTAGTGGGTTTGTGTCATTGGTTGAACATTTTGTCATTTTCCTCCTTCCTAGTCTTATTCTAATCCAATTATGGTTTTTAATAAATCTTGTGCATCCAATAAGTGCGTTTGTTTCATTGGTTGAACATTTAGGTCATTTTCCTCATCCTTCGACTTATTCTAATCCAATTAGGGTTTTTACCCAATTTTGTGGATTTTATTAGTGGGTTTGTGTCACTGGTTGAACTTTTAGGTCATTTCCGTTATCCTTCGACTTATTCTAATCCAATTAGGGTTTTTAGCAATTCTTGTGCATCCAATAAGTGCGTTTGTGTCATTGGTTGAACATTTAGGTCATTTTCGTCATCCTTCGACTTATTCCAATCCAATTAGGGTTTTTGACTAATCTTGTGCATCCAATAAGTGTGTTTGTGTGATGGGTTGAACATTTAGAATATTTTTGTCATCCTTCGAATTATTCTAATCTAATTAGGGTTTTTAACCAATCTTGTGCATCCAATAAGCGCGTTTGTGCCATTGGTAGAACATTTAGGTCATTTTCGTCATCCTTCGACTTATTTTAATCCAATTAGGGTTTTTAACCAATCTGGTGCATCCAATAAGTGCCTTTGTGTCAATGGTAGAACATTTAGGTCATTTTCGCCATCCTTCGACTTATTTTAATCCAATTAGGGTTTTTTAATCAATCTTGTGCATCCAATAAGTGCAATTGTGTCATTGGTAGAACATTTAGGTCATATTCGTCATCCTTCTATTTATTCTAATCCAATTAGGGTTTTTAACCAATCTTGTACATCCAATAAGTGCGTTTGTGTCTTTGGTTGAACATTTAGGTCATTTTCGTGATCCTTCGACTTATTCTAATCCAATTAGGGTTTTTCACCAATCTTGTGCATCCAATAAGTGTGTTTGTGTCATTTGTTTAACATTTAGGTCATTTTCGTCCTCTTTAGGCTTGTTCTAATCCAATTAGGGTTTTTAACCATTCTTGTGCATCCAATAAGTGCGTTTGTGTCATTGGTTAAACATTTAGGTCATTTTTGTTATCCTTCAACTTAATTTAATCCAATTAGGGTTTTTAACCAATCTTGTGCATACAATAAGTGCGTTTGTGTCAATGGTAGAACATTTAGGTCATTTTCGTCATCCTTCGAATTATTTTAATCCAATTAGGGTTCTTAACCAATCTTGTGCATCCAATAAGTGCGTTTGTGTCATTGGTAGAACATTTAGGTCATATTCGTCATCCTTCTACTTATTCTAATCCAATTAGAGTTTTAAACCAATTTTGTGCATCCAATAAGTGCATTTCTGTCATTGGTTGAACATTTAGGTCATTTTCGAGATCCTTCGACTTATTCTAATCCAACTACGGTTTTTAACCAATCTTGTGCATCCAATAAAGGTGTTTGTCTGATTGGTTGAACATATAGGTCGTTTTCATCCTCCCTAGACTTATTCTAATCCAATTAGGGTTTTTAACCAATCTTGTGCATCCAATAAGTGCGCTTGTGCCATTGATAGATTATTTAGGTCATTTTAGTGATCCTTCGACTTATTCTAATCCAATTAGGGTTTTTAACCAATCTTGTGCATCCAATCAGTCTGTTTGTGTCATTTATTGAACATTTAGGTCATTTTCGTCCTCCTTAGGCTTATTATAATCCACTTAGGGTTTTTAATCAATCTTGTGCATCCAATAAGTGCGTTTGTGTCATTGGTACAACATCTATGTCATTTTCGTCATTCTTCGACTTATTCTAATCCAATTAGAGTTTTTAACTAATCTTGTGCATCCAATAAGTGCGTTTGTGTCATTTGTTGAACAATTAGGTCATTTTCATCCTCGATAGGCTTATTCTAATCCAATTAGGTTTTTTAATCAATCTTGTGCATCCAATAAGTGCGTTTGTGTCATTGGTTGAAAATTTAGGTCATTTTCATCATCCTTCGACTTATTCTAATCCAATTAGGGATTTTAACCAATGTCGTGCATCCAATAAGTGCGTTTGTGTCATTGGTAGAACATTTTGGTCATTTTCCTCCTTCCTAGTCGTATTCTAATCCAATTAGGGTTTTTAATTAATCTTGTGCATCCAATAAATGCGTTTGTGTCATTGGTTGAACATTTAGGTCATTTTCGTGATCGTTCGACTTATTCTAATCCAATTAGGGTTTTTAACCAATCTTGTGCATCCAATAAGTGTGTTTGTGTCATTTGTTGAACATTTAGGTCATTTTCGTCCTCCTTAGGCTTATTCTAATCCAATTAGGGTTTTTAACCAATCTTGTCAATCCAATAAGTGCATTTCTATCATTGGTTGAACATTTAGGTCATTTTCGAGATCCTTCGACTTATTCTAATCCAATTACGGTTTTTAACCAATCTTGTGCATCAAATAAAGCTGTTTGGGTCATTGGTTGAACATATAGGTCGTTTTCATCCTCCCTAGACTTATTCTAATCCAATTTGGGTTTTTAATCAATCTTGTGCATCCAACAAGTGCGTTTGTGTCATTGGTTGAACATTTAGGTCATTTTCGTCATCCTTCAACTTATTCTAATCCAATTAAGGTTTTTAACCAATCTTTTGCATCCAATAAAGGCGTTTGTGTCATTGGTTGAACATGTAGGTTATTTTCGTTATCCTTCTACTTATTCTAATCCAATTAGGGTTTTTAACCCATCTTGTGTATCCTATAAGTGCGCTTGTGCCATTGGTAGAACATTTAGGTCATTTTCGTGATCCTTCGACTTATTCTAATCCAATTAGGGTTTTTAAACAATCTTGTGCATCCAATAAGTGCCTTTGTGTCAATGGTAGAACATTTAGGTCAGATTCGTCATCCTTCTACTTATTCTCATCCAATTAGGGTTTTTAACTAATCTTGTGCATCCAATAAGTGCGTTTGTGTCATTGGTTGAACATTTAGGTCATTTTCGTGATCCTTGGACTTATTTTAATCCAATTAGGGTTTTTAACTAATCTTGGGCATCCAATAAGTCTATTTATGTCATTTATTGAACATTTAGGTCATTTTCGTCCTCCTTAGCCTTATTCTAATCCAATTAGGGTTTTTAATCAATCTTGTGCATCCAATAGGTGCGTTTGTGTCATTGGTAGAACATCTAGGTCATTTTCGTCATTCTTCGACTTATTCTAATCCAATTAGGGTTTTTAACTAATCTTGTGCATCCAATAAGTGCGTTTGTGTCATTTGTTGAACAATTAGGTAATTTTCATCCTCGATAGGCTTATACTAATCCAATTAGGGTTTTTAATCAATCTTGTGCATCCAATAAGTGCTTTTGTGTCATTGGTTGAACATTTAGGTCATTTTCGTTATCCTTCGACTTATTCTAATCCAATTAGGGTTTTTAACCAATGTTGTGCATCCAATAAGTGTGTTTGTGTCATTGGTTGAACATTTTGGTCATTTTCCTCCTTCCTAGTCTTATTCTAATCCAATTAGGGTTTTTAATCAATGTTGTGCATCCAATAAGTGCGTTTGTTTCATTGGTTGAACATTTAGGTCATTTTCCTCCTCGTTCGACTTATTCTAATCCAATTTGGGTTTTTAACCAATTTTGTGGATTTTATTAGTGGGTTTGTGTCATTGGTTGAACATTTAGATCATTTCTGTGATCTTTCGACTTATTCAAATCCAATTAGGGTTTTTAGCCAATCTTATGCATCCCATAAGTGCGTATGTGTCATTGGTTGAACATTTAGGACATTTTCGTTATCATTCGACTTATTCTAATCCAATTAGGGTTTTTAACCAATCTTGTGCATCCAATAAGTGCCTTTGTGTCAATGGTAGAGCATTTAGGTCAAATTCGTCATCCTTCGACTTATTCTAATCCTATTAGGGTTTTTCACCAATATTGTGCATCCAATAAGTGTGCTTGTGTCATTTGTTGAACATTTAGGTCATTTTCGTCCTCCTTAGGCTTATTCTAATCCAATTAGGGTTTTTAACCATTCTTGTGCATCCAATAAGTGCCTTTGTGTCATTGGTTGAACATTTAGGTCATTTTCGTCATCCTTCGACTTATTCTAATCCAATTAGAGTTTTTAACCAATGTTGTGCATCCAATAAGTGTGTTTGTGTCATTGGTTGAACATTTTGGTCATTTTCCTCCTTCCTAGTCTTATTCTAATCCAATTAGGGTTTTTAATCAATCTTGTGCATCCAATAAATGCGTTTGTTTCATTGGTTGAACATTTAGGTCATTTTCCTCATCCTTCGACTTATTCTAATCCAATTAGGGTTTTTAACTAATTTTGTGGATTTTATTAGTGGGTTTGTGTCATTGGTTGAACATTTTGTCATTTTCCTCCTTCCTAGTCTTATTCTAATCCAATTATGGTTTTTAATAAATCTTGTGCATCCAATAAGTGCGTTTGTTTCATTGGTTGAACATTTAGGTCATTTTCCTCATCCTTCGACTTATTCTAATCCAATTAGGGTTTTTACCCAATTTTGTGGATTTTATTAGTGGGTTTGTGTCACTGGTTGAACTTTTAGGTCATTTCCGTTATCCTTCGACTTATTCTAATCCAATTAGGGTTTTTAGCAATTCTTGTGCATCCAATAAGTGCGTTTGTGTCATTGGTTGAACATTTAGGTCATTTTCGTCATCCTTCGACTTATTCCAATCCAATTAGGGTTTTTGACTAATCTTGTGCATCCAATAAGTGTGTTTGTGTGATGGGTTGAACATTTAGAATATTTTTGTCATCCTTCGAATTATTCTAATCTAATTAGGGTTTTTAACCAATCTTGTGCATCCAATAAGCGCGTTTGTGCCATTGGTAGAACATTTAGGTCATTTTCGTCATCCTTCGACTTATTTTAATCCAATTAGGGTTTTTAACCAATCTGGTGCATCCAATAAGTGCCTTTGTGTCAATGGTAGAACATTTAGGTCATTTTCGTCATCCTTCGACTTATTTTAATCCAATTAGGGTTTTTTAACCAATCTTGTGCATCCAATAAGTGCGATTGTGTCATTGGTAGAACATTTAGGTCATATTCGTCATCCTTCTATTTATTCTAATCCAATTAGGGTTTTTAACCAATCTTGTACATCCAATAAGTGCGTTTGTGTCATTGGTTGAACATTTAGGTCATTTTCGTCATCCTTCGACTTATTCTAATCCAATTAGGGTTTTTCACCAATCTTGTGCATCCAATAAGTGTGTTTGTGTCATTTGTTTAACATTTAGGTCATTTTCGTCCTCTTTAGGCAGGTTCTAATCAAATTAGGGTTTTTAACCATTCTTGTGCATCCAATAAGTGCCTTTGTGTCATTGGTTAAACATTTAGGTCATTTTTGTTATCCTTCAACTTAATTTAATCCAATTAGGGTTTTTAACCAATCTTGTGCATACCATAAGTGCGTTTGTGTCAATGGTAGAACATTTAGGTCATTTTCGTCATCCTTCGAATTATTTTAATCCAATTAGGGTTCTTAACCAATCTTGTGCATCCAATAAGTGCGTTTGTGTCATTGGTAGAACATTTAGGTCATATTCGTCATCCTTCTACTTATTCTAATCCAATTAGAGTTTTAAACCAATTTTGTGCATCCAATAAGTGCATTTCTGTCATTGGTTGAACATTTAGGTCATTTTCGAGATCCTTCGACTTATTCTAATCCAACTACGGTTTTTAACCAATCTTGTGCATCCAATAAAGGTGTTTGTCTGATTGGTTGAACATATAGGTCGTTTTCATCCTCCCTAGACTTATTCTAATCCAATTAGGGTGTTTAACCAATCTTGTGCATCCAATAAGTGCGCTTGTGCCATTGATAGATTATTTAGGTCATTTTAGTGATCCTTCGACTTATTCTAATCCAATTAGGGTTTTTAACCAATCTTGTGCATCCAATCAGTCTGTTTGTGTCATTTATTGAACATTTAGGTCATTTTCGTCCTCCTTAGGCTTATTATAATCCACTTAGGGTTTTTAATCAATCTTGTGCATCCAATAAGTGCGTTTGTGTCATTGGTACAACATCTATGTCATTTTCGTCATTCTTCGACTTATTCTAATCCAATTAGAGTTTTTAACTAATCTTGTGCATCCAATAAGTGCGTTTGTGTCATTTGTTGAACAATTAGGTCATTTTCATCCTCGATAGGCTTATTCTAATCCAATTAGGTTTTTTAATCAATCTTGTGCATCCAATAAGTGCGTTTGTGTCATTGGTTGAAAATTTAGGTCATTTTCATCATCCTTCGACTTATTCTAATCCAATTAGGGATTTTAACCAATGTCGTGCATCCAATAAGTGCGTTTGTGTCATTGGTAGAACATTTTGGTCATTTTCCTCCTTCCTAGTCGTATTCTAATCCAATTAGGGTTTTTAATTAATCTTGTGCATCCAATAAATGCGTTTGTGTCATTGGTTGAACATTTAGGTCATTTTCGTGATCGTTCGACTTATTCTAATCCAATTAGGGTTTTTAACCAATCTTGTGCATCCAATAAGTGTGTTTGTGTCATTTGTTGAACATTTAGGTCATTTTCGTCCTGCTTAGGCTTATTCTAATCCAATTAGGGTTTTTAACCAATCTTGTGAATCGAATAAGTGCATTTCTATCATTGGTTGAACATTTAGGTCATTTTCGAGATCCTTCGACTTATTCTAATCCAATTACGGTTTTTAACCAATCTTGTGCATCCAATAAAGCTGTTTGGGTCATTGGTTGAACATATAGGTCGTTTTCATCCTCCCTGGACTTATTCTAATCCAATTTGGGTTTTTAATCAATCTTGTGCATCCAATAAGTGCGTTTGTGTCATTGGTAGAACATTTAGGTCATTTTCGTGATCCTTGGACTTATTTTAATCCAATTAGGGTTTTTAACTAATCTTGGGCATCCAATAAGTCTATTTATGTCATTTATTGAACATTTAGGTCATTTTCGTCCTCCTTAGGCTTATTCTAATCCAATTAGGGTTTTTAATCAATCTTGTGCATCCAATAGGTGCGTTTGTGTCATTGGTAGAACATCTAGGTCATTTTCGTCATTCTTCGACTTATTCTAATCCAATTAGGGTTTTTAACTAATCTTGTGCATCCAATAAGTGCTTTTGTGTCATTGGTTGAACATTTAGGTCATTTTCGTTATCCTTCGACTTATTCTAATCCAATTAGGGTTTTTAACCAATGTTGTGCATCCAATAAGTGTGTTTGTGTCATTGGTTGAACATTTTGGTCATTTTCCTCCTTCCTAGTCTTATTCTAATCCAATTAGGGTTTTTAATCAATGTTGTGCATCCAATAAGTGCGTTTGTTTCATTGGTTGAACATTTAGGTCATTTTCCTCATCGTTCGACTTATTCTAATCCAATTTGGGTTTTTAACCAATTTTGTGGATTTTATTAGTGGGTTTGTGTCATTGGTTGAACATTTAGATCATTTCTGTGATCTTTCGACTTATTCAAATCCAATTAGGGTTTTTAGCCAATCTTATGCATCCCATAAGTGCGTATGTGTCATTGGTTGAACATTTAGGACATTTTCGTTATCATTCGACTTATTCTAATCCAATTAGGGTTTTTAACCAATCTTGTGCATCCAATAAGTGCCTTTGTGTCAATGGTAGAGCATTTAGGTCAAATTCGTCATCCTTCGACTTATTCTAATCCTATTAGGGTTTTTCACCAATATTGTGCATCCAATAAGTGTGTTTGTGTCATTTGTTGAACATTTAGGTCATTTTCGTCCTCCTTAGGCTTATTCTAATCCAATTAGGGTTTTTAACCATTCTTGTGCATCCAATAAGTGCCTTTGTGTCATTGGTTGAACATTTAGGTCATTTTCGTCATCCTTTGACTTATTTTAATCCAATTAGGGTTTTTAACCAATCTTGTGCATCCAATAAGTGCTTTTGTGTCAATGGTAGAACATTTAGGTCATTTTTGCTTCCTTCGAATTATTTAAATCCAATTAGGGTTTTTAACCAATCTTGTTCATCCAATAAGTGATTTGTGTCATTGATAGAACATTTAGGTCATATTCGTCATCCTTCTACTTATTCTAATCCAATTAGGGTTTTTAACCAATCTTGTGCATCCAAAAAGTGCATTTTTGTCATTGGTTGAACGTTTAGGTCATTTTCGGGATCCATCGACTTATTCTAATCCAATTAGGGTTTTTAATCAATCTTGTGCATCCAATAAGTCTATTTTTGTCATTTATTGAAGATTTAGGTCATTTTCGACCTCCTTAGGCTTATTCTAATCCAATTAGGGTATTTAATCAATCTTGTGCATCCAATAAGTGCGTTTTTGTCATTGGTAGAACCTCTAGGTCATTTTCGTCATATTCGACTTATTCTAATCCAATTAGGGTTTTTAACTAATCTTGTGCATCCAATAAGTGCGTTTGTGTCATTTGTTGAACAATTAGGTCATTTTCATCCTCGATAGGCTTATACTAATCCAATTAGGGTTTTTAATCAATCTTGTGCATCCAATAAGTGCTTTTGTGTCATTGGTTGAACATTTAGGTCATTTTCGTTATCCTTCGACTTATTCTAATCCAATTAGGGTTTTTAACCAATGTTGTGCATCCAATAAGTGTGTTTGTGTCATTGGTTGAACATTTTGGTCATTTTCCTCCTTCCTAGTCTTATTCTAATCCAATTAGGGTTTTTAATCAATGTTGTGCATCCAATAAGTGCGTTTGTTTCATTGGTTGAACATTTAGGTCATTTTCCTCATCGTTCGACTTATTCTAATCCAATTTGGGTTTTTAACCAATTTTGTGGATTTTATTAGTGGGTTTGTGTCATTGGTTGAACATTTAGATCATTTCTGTGATCTTTCGACTTATTCAAATCCAATTAGGGTTTTTAGCCAATCTTATGCATCCCATAAGTGCGTATGTGTCATTGGTTGAACATTTAGGACATTTTCGTTATCATTCGACTTATTCTAATCCAATTAGGGTTTTTAACCAATCTTGTGCATCCAATAAGTGCCTTTGTGTCAATGGTAGAGCATTTAGGTCAAATTCGTCATCCTTCGACTTATTCTAATCCTATTAGGGTTTTTCACCAATATTGTGCATCCAATAAGTGTGTTTGTGTCATTTGTTGAACATTTAGGTCATTTTCGTCCTCCTTAGGCTTATTCTAATCCAATTAGGGTTTTTAACCATTCTTGTGCATCCAATAAGTGCCTTTGTGTCATTGGTTGAACATTTAGGTCATTTTCGTCATCCTTCGACTTATTTTAATCCAATTAGGGTTTTTAACCAATCTTGTGCATCCAATAAGTGCTTTTGTGTCAATGGTAGAACATTTAGGTCATTTTTGCTTCCTTCGAATTATTTAAATCCAATTAGGGTTTTTAACCAATCTTGTTCATCCAATAAGTGATTTGTGTCATTGATAGAACATTTAGGTCATATTCGTCATCCTTCTACTTATTCTAATCCAATTAGGGTTTTTAACCAATCTTGTGCATCCAAAAAGTGCATTTTTGTCATTGGTTGAACGTTTAGGTCATTTTCGGGATCCATCGACTTATTCTAATCCAATTAGGGTTTTTAATCAATCTTGTGCATCCAATAAGTCTATTTTTGTCATTTATTGAACATTTAGGTCATTTTCGACCTCCTTAGGCTTATTCTAATCCAATTAGGGTATTTAATCAATCTTGTGCATCCAATAAGTGCGTTTTTGTCATTGGTAGAACCTCTAGGTCATTTTCGTCATATTCGACTTATTCTAATCCAATTAGGGTTTTTAACTAATCTTGTGCATCCAATAAGTGCGTTTGTGTCATGTGTTGAACAATAAGGTCATTTTCATCCTCGATTGGCTTATTCTAATCCAATTAGGGTTTTTAATCAATCTTTTGCATCCAATAAGTGCGTTTGTGTCATTGGTTGAAAATTTAGGTCATTTTTATCATCGTTCGACTTATTCTAATCCAATTAGGGTTTTTAACCAATGTTGTGCATCCAATAAGTGTGTTTGTGTCATTGGTTGAACATTTTGGTCATTTTCCTCCTTCCTAGTCTTATTCTAATCCAATTAGGGTTTTTAATCAATCTTGTGCATCCAATAAGTGCGTTTGTTTCATTGGTTGAACATTTAGGTCATTTTCCTCATCGTTTGACTTATTCTAATCCAATTTGGGTTTTTAACCAATTTTGTGGATTTTATTAGTGCGTTTTTGTCATTGGTTGAACCTCTAGGTCATTTTCGTCAGATTCGACTTATTCTAATCCAATTAGGGTTTTTAACTAATCTTGTGCATCCAATAAGTGCGTTTGTGTCATGTGTTGAACAATTAGGTCATTTTCATCCTCGATTGGCTTATTCTAATCCAATTAGGGTTTTTAATCAATCTTTTGCATCCAATAAGTGCGTTTGTGTCATTGGTTGAAAATTTAGGTCATTTTTATCATCGTTCGACTTATTCTAATCCAATTGGGTTTTTAACCAATGTTGTGCATCCAATAAGTGTGTTTGTGTCATTGGTTGAACATTTAGGTCATTTTCCTCCTTCCTAGTCTTATTCTAATCCAATTAGATTTTTAATCAATCTTGTGCATCCAATAAGTGCGTTTGTTTCATTGGTTGAACATTTAGGTCATTTTCCTCATCGTTCGACTTATTCTAATCCAATTAGGGTTTTTAACCAATTTTGTGGATTTTATTGGTGGGTTTGTGTCATTGGTTGAACATTTAAATCATTTCCATGATCTTTCGACTTATTCTAATCCAATTAGGGTTTTTAGCCAATCTTATGCATCCAATAAGTGCGTTTGTGTCATTGGTTGAACATATAGGTCATTTTCGTTATCCTTCGACTTATTCTAATCCAATTAGGGTTTTTAACCAATCTTGTGCATCCAATAAGTGCCTTTGTGTCAATGGTAGAGCATTTAGGTCAAATTCGTCATCCTTCGACTTATTCTAATCCTATTAGGGTTTTTCACCAATATTGTGCATCCAATAAGTGTGTTTGTGTCATTTGTTGAACATTTAGGTCATTTTCGTCCTCCTTAGGCTTATTCTAATCCAATTAGGGTTTTTAACCATTCTTGTGCATCCAATAAGTGCGTTTGTGTCATTGGTAGAACATTTAGGTCATATTTGTCATCCTTCTACTTATTCTAATCCAATTAGGGTTTTTAACCAATCTTGTACATCCAATAAGTGCGTTTGTGTCATTGGTTGAACATTTAGGTCATTTTCGTGATCGTTCGACTTATTCTAATCCAATTAGGGTTTTTAACCAATCTTGTGCATCCAATAAGTGTGTTTGTGTCATTTGTTGAACATTTAGGTCATTTTCGTCCTGCTTAGGCTTATTCTAATCCAATTAGGGTTTTTAACCAATCTTGTGAATCGAATAAGTGCATTTCTATCATTGGTTGAACATTTAGGTCATTTTCGAGATCCTTCGACTTATTCTAATCCAATTACGGTTTTTAACCAATCTTGTGCATCCAATAAAGCTGTTTGGGTCATTGGTTGAACATATAGGTCGTTTTCATCCTCCCTGGACTTATTCTAATCCAATTTGGGTTTTTAATCAATCTTGTGCATCCAACAAGTGCGTTTGTGTCATTGGTTGAACATTTAGGTTATTTTCGTCATCCTTCAACTTATTCTAATCCAATTAAGGTTTTTAACCAATCTTTTGCATCCAATAAAGGCGTTTGTGTCATTGGTTGAACATGTAGGTTATTTTCGTTATCCTTCTACTTTTTCTTATCCAATTAGGGTTTTTAACCCATCTTGTGTATCCAATAAGTGCGCTTGTGCCATTGGTAGAACATTTAGGTCATTTTCGTGATCCTTCGACTTATTCTAATCCAATTAGGGTTTTTAACCAATCTTGTGCATCCAATAAGTGCCTTTGTGTCAATGGTAGAACATTTAGGTCAGATTCGTCATCCTTCTACTTATTCTCATCCAATTAGGGTTTTTAACCAATCTTGTACATTCAATAAGTGCGTTTGTGTCATTGGTTGAACATTTAGGTCATTTTCGTGATCCTTGGACTTATTTTAATCCAATTAGGGTTTTTAACCAATCTTGGGCATCCAATAAGTCTATTTATGTCATTTATTGAACATTTAGGTCATTTTCGTCCTCCTTAGGCTTATTCTAATCCAATTAGGGTTTTTAATCAATCTTGTGCATCCAATAGGTGCGTTTGTGTCATTGGTAGAACATCTAGGTCATTTTCGTCATTCTTCGACTTATTCTAATCCAATTAGGGTTTTTAACTAATCTTGTGCATCCAATAAGTGCGTTTGTGTCATTTGTTGAACAATTAGGTCATTTTCATCCTCGATAGGCTTATTCTAATCCAATTAGGGTTTTTAATCAATCTTGTGCATCCAATAAGTGCTTTTGTGTCATTGGTTGAACATTTAGGTCATTTTCGTTATCCTTCGACTTATTCTAATCCAATTAGGGTTTTTAACCAATGTTGTGCATCCAATAAGTGTGTTTGTGTCATTGGTTGAACATTTTGGTCATTTTCCTCCTTCGTAGTCTTATTCTAATCCAATTAGGGTTTTTAATCAATCTTGTGCATCCAATAAGTGCGTTTGTTTCATTGGTTGAACATTTAGGTCATTTTCCTCATCGTTCGACTTATTCTAATCCAATTAGGGTTTTTAACCAATTTTGTGGATTTTATTAGTGGGTTTGTGTCATTGGTTGAACATTTAGATCATTTCCGTGATCTTTCGACTTATTCTAATCCAATTAGGGTTTATAGCCAATCTTATGCATCCAATAAGTGCGTATGTGTCATTGGTTGAACATTTAGGTCATTTTCGTTATCCTTCGACTTATTCTAATCCAATTAGGGTTTTTAACCAATCTTGTGCATCCAATAAGTGCCTTTGTGTCAATGGTAGAGCATTTAGGTCAAATTCGTCATCCTTCGACTTATTCTAATCCTATTAGGGTTTTTCACCAATATTGTGCATCCAATAAGTGTGTTTGTGTCATTGGTTGAACATTTAGGTCATTTTCGTCATCCTTCGACTTATTTTAATCCAATTAGGGTTTTTAACCAATCTTGTGCATCCAATAAGTGCTTTTGTGTCAATGGTAGAACATTTAGGTCATTTTTGCTTCCTTCGAATTATTTAAATCCAATTAGGGTTTTTAACCAATCTTGTTCATCCAATAAGTAATTTGTGTCATTGATAGAACATTTAGGTCATATTCGTCATCCTTCTACTTATTCTAATCCAATTAGGGTTTTTAACCAATCTTGTGCATCCAAAAAGTGCATTTTTGTCATTGGTTGAACGTATAGGTCATTTTCGGGATCCATCAACTTATTCTAATCCAATTAGGGTTTTTAATCAATCTTGTGCATCCAATAAGTCTATTTTTGTCATTTATTGAACATTTAGGTCATTTTCGACCTCCTTAGGCTTATTCTAATCCAATTAGGGTATTTAATCAATCTTGTGCATCCAATAAGTGCGTTTTTGTCATTGGTAGAACCTCTAGGTCATTTTCGTCATATTCGACTTATTCTAATCCAATTAGGGTTTTTAACTAATCTTGTGCATCCAATAAGTGCGTTTGTGTCATTTGTTGAACAATTAGGTCATTTTCATCCTCGATAGGCTTATACTAATCCAAATAGGGTTTTTAATCAATCTTGTGCATCCAATAAGTGCTTTTGTGTCATTGGTTGAACATTTAGGTCATTTTCATTATCCTTCGACTTATTCTAATCCAATTAGGGTTTTTAACCAATGTTGTGCATCCAATAAGTGTGTTTGTGTCATTGGTTGAACATTTTGGTCATTTTCCTCCTTCCTAGTCTTATTCTAATCCAATTAGGGTTTTTAATCAATGTTGTGCATCCAATAAGTGCGTTTGTTTCATTGGTTGAACATTTAGGTCATTTTCCTCATCGTTCGACTTATTCTAATCCAATTTGGGTTTTTAACCAATTTTGTGGATTTTATTAGTGGGTTTGTGTCATTGGTTGAACATTTAGATCATTTCTGTGATCTTTCGACTTATTCAAATCCAATTAGGGTTTTTAGCCAATCTTATGCATCCCATAAGTGCGTATGTGTCATTGGTTGAACATTTAGGACATTTTCGTTATCATTCGACTTATTCTAATCCAATTAGGGTTTTTAACCAATCTTGTGCATCCAATAAGTGCCTTTGTGTCAATGGTAGAGCATTTAGGTCAAATTCGTCATCCTTCGACTTATTCTAATCCTATTAGGGTTTTTCACCAATATTGTGCATCCAATAAGTGTGTTTGTGTCATTTGTTGAACATTTAGGTCATTTTCGTCCTCCTTAGGCTTATTCTAATCCAATTAGGGTTTTTAACCATTCTTGTGCATCCAATAAGTGCCTTTGTGTCATTGGTTGAACATTTAGGTCATTTTCGTCATCCTTCGACTTATTTTAATCCAATTAGGGTTTTTAACCAATCTTGTGCATCCAATAAGTGCTTTTGTGTCAATGGTAGAACATTTAGGTCATTTTTGCTTCCTTCGAATTATTTAAATCCAATTAGGGTTTTTAACCAATCTTGTTCATCCAATAAGTGATTTGTGTCATTGATAGAACATTTAGGTCATATTCGTCATCCTTCTACTTATTCTAATCCAATTAGGGTTTTTAACCAATCTTGTGCATCCAAAAAGTGCATTTTTGTCATTGGTTGAACGTTTAGGTCATTTTCGGGATCCATCGACTTATTCTAATCCAATTAGGGTTTTTAATCAATCTTGTGCATCCAATAAGTCTATTTTTGTCATTTATTGAAGATTTAGGTCATTTTCGACCTCCTTAGACTTATTCTAATCCAATTAGGGTATTTAATCAATCTTGTGCATCCAATAAGTGCGTTTTTGTCATTGGTAGAACCTCTAGGTCATTTTCGTCATATTCGACTTATTCTAATCCAATTAGGGTTTTTAACTAATCTTGTGCATCCAATAAGTGCGTTTGTGTCATGTGTTGAACAATAAGGTCATTTTCATCCTCGATTGGCTTATTCTAATCCAATTAGGGTTTTTAATCAATCTTTTGCATCCAATAAGTGCGTTTGTGTCATTGGTTGAAAATTTAGGTCATTTTTATCATCGTTCGACTTATTCTAATCCAATTAGGGTTTTTAACCAATGTTGTGCATCCAATAAGTGTGTTTGTGTCATTGGTTGAACATTTTGGTCATTTTCCTCCTTCCTAGTCTTATTCTAATCCAATTAGGGTTTTTAATCAATCTTGTGCATCCAATAAGTGCGTTTGTTTCATTGGTTGAACATTTAGGTCATTTTCCTCATCGTTTGACTTATTCTAATCCAATTTGGGTTTTTAACCAATTTTGTGGATTTTATTAGTGCGTTTTTGTCATTGGTTGAACCTCTAGGTCATTTTCGTCAGATTCGACTTATTCTAATCCAATTAGGGTTTTTAACTAATCTTGTGCATCCAATAAGTGCGTTTGTGTCATGTGTTGAACAATTAGGTCATTTTCATCCTCGATTGGCTTATTCTAATCCAATTAGGGTTTTTAATCAATCTTTTGCATCCAATAAGTGCGTTTGTGTCATTGGTTGAAAATTTAGGTCATTTTTATCATCGTTCGACTTATTCTAATCCAATTGGGTTTTTAACCAATGTTGTGCATCCAATAAGTGTGTTTGTGTCATTGGTTGAACATTTAGGTCATTTTCCTCCTTCCTAGTCTTATTCTAATCCAATTAGATTTTTAATCAATCTTGTGCATCCAATAAGTGCGTTTGTTTCATTGGTTGAACATTTAGGTCATTTTCCTCATCGTTCGACTTATTCTAATCCAATTAGGGTTTTTAACCAATTTTGTGGATTTTATTGGTGGGTTTGTGTCATTGGTTGAACATTTAAATCATTTCCATGATCTTTCGACTTATTCTAATCCAATTAGGGTTTTTAGCCAATCTTATGCATCCAATAAGTGCGTTTGTGTCATTGGTTGAACATATAGGTCATTTTCGTTATCCTTCGACTTATTCTAATCCAATTAGGGTTTTTAACCAATCTTGTGCATCCAATAAGTGCCTTTGTGTCAATGGTAGAGCATTTAGGTCAAATTCGTCATCCTTCGACTTATTCTAATCCTATTAGGGTTTTTCACCAATATTGTGCATCCAATAAGTGTGTTTGTGTCATTTGTTGAACATTTAGGTCATTTTCGTCCTCCTTAGGCTTATTCTAATCCAATTAGGGTTTTTAACCATTCTTGTGCATCCAATAAGTGCGTTTGTGTCATTGGTAGAACATTTAGGTCATATTTGTCATCCTTCTACTTATTCTAATCCAATTAGGGTTTTTAACCAATCTTGTACATCCAATAAGTGCGTTTGTGTCATTGGTTGAACATTTAGGTCATTTTCGTGATCGTTCGACTTATTCTAATCCAATTAGGGTTTTTAACCAATCTTGTGCATCCAATAAGTGTGTTTGTGTCATTTGTTGAACATTTAGGTCATTTTCGTCCTGCTTAGGCTTATTCTAATCCAATTAGGGTTTTTAACCAATGTTGTGAATCGAATAAGTGCATTTCTATCATTGGTTGAACATTTAGGTCATTTTCGAGATCCTTCGACTTATTCTAATCCAATTACGGTTTTTAACCAATCTTGTGCATCCAATAAAGCTGTTTGGGTCATTGGTTGAACATATAGGTCGTTTTCATCCTCCCTGGACTTATTCTAATCCAATTTGGGTTTTTAATCAATCTTGTGCATCCAACAAGTGCGTTTGTGTCATTGGTTGAACATTTAGGTTATTTTCGTCATCCTTCAACTTATTCTAATCCAATTAAGGTTTTTAACCAATCTTTTGCATCCAATAAAGGCGTTTGTGTCATTGGTTGAACATGTAGGTTATTTTCGTTATCCTTCTACTTTTTCTTATCCAATTAGGGTTTTTAACCCATCTTGTGTATCCAATAAGTGCGCTTGTGCCATTGGTAGAACATTTAGGTCATTTTCGTGATCCTTCGACTTATTCTAATCCAATTAGGGTTTTTAACCAATCTTGTGCATCCAATAAGTGCCTTTGTGTCAATGGTAGAACATTTAGGTCAGATTCGTCATCCTTCTACTTATTCTCATCCAATTAGGGTTTTTAACCAATGTTGTGCATCCAATAAGTGTGTTTGTGTCATTGGTTGAACATTTTGGTCATTTTCCTCCTTCGTAGTCTTATTCTAATCCAATTAGGGTTTTTAATCAATCTTGTGCATCCAATAAGTGCGTTTGTTTCATTGGTTGAACATTTAGGTCATTTTCCTCATCGTTCGACTTATTCTAATCCAATTAGGGTTTTTAACCAATTTTGTGGATTTTATTAGTGGGTTTGTGTCATTGGTTGAACATTTAGATCATTTCCGTGATCTTTCGACTTATTCTAATCCAATTAGGGTTTATAGCCAATCTTATGCATCCAATAAGTGCGTATGTGTCATTGGTTGAACATTTAGGTCATTTTCGTTATCCTTCGACTTATTCTAATCCAATTAGGGTTTTTAACCAATCTTGTGCATCCAATAAGTGCCTTTGTGTCAATGGTAGAGCATTTAGGTCAAATTCGTCATCCTTCGACTTATTCTAATCCTATTAGGGTTTTTCACCAATATTGTGCATCCAATAAGTGTGTTTGTGTCATTTGTTGAACATTTAGGTCATTTTCGTCCTCCTTAGGCTTATTCTAATCCAATTAGGGTTTTTAACCATTCTTGTGCATCCAATAAGTGCGTTTGTGTCATTGGTAGAACATTTAGGTCATATTTGTCATCCTTCTACTTATTCTAATCCAATTAGGGTTTTTAACCAATCTTGTACATCCAATAAGTGCGTTTGTGTCATTGGTTGAACATTTAGGTCATTTTCGTGATCGTTCGACTTATTCTAATCCAATTAGGGTTTTTAACCAATCTTGTGCATCCAATAAGTGCCTTTGTGTCAATGGTAGAGCATTTAGGTCAAATTCGTCATCCTTCGACTTATTCTAATCCTATTAGGGTTTTTCACCAATATTGTGCATCCAATAAGTGTGTTTGTGTCATTTGTTGAACATTTAGGTCATTTTCGTCCTCCTTAGGCTTATTCTAATCCAATTAGGGTTTTTAACCATTCTTGTGCATCCAATAAGTGCGTTTGTGTCATTGGTAGAACATTTAGGTCATTTTCGACATCCTTCGACTTATTTTAATCCAATTAGTGTTTTTAACCAATCTTGTGCATCCAATAAGTGCGTTTGTGTCATTGGTAGAACATTTAGGTCATATTCGTCATTCTTCTACTTATTCTAATCCAATAAGGGTGTTTAACCAATCTTGTGCATCCAATAAGTGCATTTCTGTCATTGGTTGAACATTTAGGTCATTTTCGAGATCCTTCGACTTATTCTAATCCAACTACGGTTTTTAACCAATCTTGTGCATCCAATAAAGGTGTTTCTGTGATTGGTTGAACATATAGGTCGTTTTCATCCTCCCTATACTTATTCCTATCCAATTAGGGTTTTTAACCAATCTTGTGCATCCAATAAGTGCGCTTGTGCCATTGATAGAACATTTAGGTCATTTTCGTGATCCTTCGACTTATTCTAATCCAATTAGGGTTTTTCACCAATCTTGTGCATCCAATAAGTGTGTTTGTGTCATTTGTTGAACATTTAGGTCATTTTCGTCCTCTTTAGGCTTGTTCTAATCCAATTAGGGTTTTTAACCATTCTTGTGCATCTAATAAGTGTGTTTGTGTCATTGGTTTAACATTTAGGTCATTTTTGTTATCCTTCAATTTAATTTAATCCAATTAAGGTTTTTAACCATTCTTGTGCATCCAATAAGTGCCTTTGTGTCATTGGTTTAACATTTAGGTCATTTTTGTTGTCGTTCAACTTAATTTAATCCAATTAGGGTTTTTAACCAATCTTTTGCATACAATAAGTGCGTTTGTGTCAATGGTAGAACATTTAGGTCATTTTCGTCATCCTTCGAATTATTTTAATCCAATTAGGGTTTTTAATCAATCTTTTGCATCCAATAAGTGCGTTTGTGTCATTGGTACAACATCTATGTCATTTTCGTCATTCTTCGACTTATTCTAATCCAATTAGGGTTTTTAACTAATCTTGTGCATCCAATAAGTGCGTTTGTGTCATTTGTTGAACAATTAGGTCATTTTCATCCTCGATAGGCTTATTCTAATCCAATTAGGGTTTTTAATCAATCTTGTGCATCCAATAAGTGCTTTTGTGTCATTGGTTGAACATTTAGGTCATTTTCGTTATCCTTCGACTTATTCTAATCCAATTAGGGTTTTTAACCAATGTTGTGCATCCAATAAGTGTGTTTGTGTCATTGGTTGAACATTTTGGTCATTTTCCTCCTTCCTAGTCTTATTCTAATCCAATTAGGGTTTTTAATCAATGTTGTGCATCCAATAAGTGCGTTTGTTTCATTGGTTGAACATTTAGGTCATTTTCCTCATCGTTCGACTTATTCTAATCCAATTTGGGTTTTTAACCAATTTTGTGGATTTTATTAGTGGGTTTGTGTCATTGGTTGAACATTTAGATCATTTCTGTGATCTTTCGACTTATTCAAATCCAATTAGGGTGTTTAGCCAATCTTATGCATCCCATAAGTGCGTATGTGTCATTGGTTGAACATTTAGGACATTTTCGTTATCATTCGACTTATTCTAATCCAATTAGGGTTTTTAACCAATCTTGTGCATCCAATAAGTGCCTTTGTGTCAATGGTAGAGCATTTAGGTCAAATTCGTCATCCTTCGACTTATTCTAATCCTATTAGGGTTTTTCACCAATATTGTGCATCCAATAAGTGTGTTTGTGTCATTTGTTGAACATTTAGGTCATTTTCGTCCTCCTTAGGCTTATTCTAATCCAATTAGGGTTTTTAACCATTCTTGTGCATCCAATAAGTGCCTTTGTGTCATTGGTTGAACATTTAGGTCATTTTCGTCATCCTTTGACTTATTTTAATCCAATTAGGGTTTTTAACCAATCTTGTGCATCCAATAAGTGCTTTTGTGTCAATGGTAGAACATTTAGGTCATTTTTGCTTCCTTCGAATTATTTAAATCCAATTAGGGTTTTTAACCAATCTTGTTCATCCAATAAGTGATTTGTGTCATTGATAGAACATTTAGGTCATATTCGTCATCCTTCTACTTATTCTAATCCAATTAGGGTTTTTAACCAATCTTGTGCATCCAAAAAGTGCATTTTTGTCATTGGTTGAACGTTTAGGTCATTTTCGGGATCCATCGACTTATTCTAATCCAATTAGGGTTTTTAATCAATCTTGTGCATCCAATAAGTCTATTTTTGTCATTTATTGAACATTTAGGTCATTTTCGACCTCCTTAGGCTTATTCTAATCCAATTAGGGTATTTAATCAATCTTGTGCATCCAATAAGTGCGTTTTTGTCATTGGTAGAACCTCTAGGTCATTTTCGTCATATTCGACTTATTCTAATCCAATTAGGGTTTTTAACTAATCTTGTGCATCCAATAAGTGCGTTTGTGTCATTTGTTGAACAATTAGGTCATTTTCATCCTCGATAGGCTTATACTAATCCAAATAGGGTTTTTAATCAATCTTGTGCATCCAATAAGTGCTTTTGTGTCATTGGTTGAACATTTAGGTCATTTTCATTATCCTTCGACTTATTCTAATCCAATTAGGGTTTTTAACCAATGTTGTGCATCCAATAAGTGTGTTTGTGTCATTGGTTGAACATTTTGGTCATTTTCCTCCTTCCTAGTCTTATTCTAATCCAATTAGGGTTTTTAATCAATGTTGTGCATCCAATAAGTGCGTTTGTTTCATTGGTTGAACATTTAGGTCATTTTCCTCATCGTTCGACTTATTCTAATCCAATTTGGGTTTTTAACCAATTTTGTGGATTTTATTAGTGGGTTTGTGTCATTGGTTGAACATTTAGATCATTTCTGTGATCTTTCGACTTATTCAAATCCAATTAGGGTTTTTAGCCAATCTTATGCATCCCATAAGTGCGTATGTGTCATTGGTTGAACATTTAGGACATTTTCGTTATCATTCGACTTATTCTAATCCAATTAGGGTTTTTAACCAATCTTGTGCATCCAATAAGTGCCTTTGTGTCAATGGTAGAGCATTTAGGTCAAATTCGTCATCCTTCGACTTATTCTAATCCTATTAGGGTTTTTCACCAATATTGTGCATCCAATAAGTGTGTTTGTGTCATTTGTTGAACATTTAGGTCATTTTCGTCCTCCTTAGGCTTATTCTAATCCAATTAGGGTTTTTAACCATTCTTGTGCATCCAATAAGTGCCTTTGTGTCATTGGTTGAACATTTAGGTCATTTTCGTCATCCTTCGACTTATTTTAATCCAATTAGGGTTTTTAACCAATCTTGTGCATCCAATAAGTGCTTTTGTGTCAATGGTAGAACATTTAGGTCATTTTCGTCATCCTTCGAATTATTTAAATCCAATTAGGGTTTTTAACCAATCTTGTTCATCCAATAAGTGCATTTGTGTCATTGATAGAACATTTAGGTCATATTCGTCATCCTTCTACTTATTCTAATCCAATTAGAGTTTTTAACCAATCTTGTGCATCCAAAAAGTGCATTTTTGTCATTGGTTGAACGTTTAGGTCATTTTCGGGATCCATCGACTTATTCTAATCCAATTAGGGTTTTTAACCAATCTTGTGCAACCAATAAGTCTATTTTTGTCATTTATTGAACATTTAGGTCATTTTCGACCTCCTTTGGCTTATTCTAATCCAATTAGGGTTTTTAATCAATCTTGTGCATCCAATAGGTGCGTTTGTGTCATTGGTAGAACATCTAGGTCATTTTCGTCATTCTTCGACTTATTCTAATCCAATTAGGGTTTTTAACTAATCTTGTGCATCCAATAAGTGCGTTTGTGTCATTTGTTGAACAATTAGGTCATTTTCATCCTCGATAGGCTTATTCTAATCCAATTAGGGTTTTTAATCAATCTTGTGCATCCAATAAGTGCTTTTGTGTCATTGGTTGAACATTTAGGTCATTTTCGTTATCCTTCGACTTATTCTAATCCAATTCGGGTTTTTAACCAATGTTGTGCATCCAATAAGTGTGTTTGTGTCATTGGTTGAACATTTTGGTCATTTTCCTCCTTCGTAGTCTTATTTTAATCAAATTAGGGTTTTTAATCAATCTTGTGCATCCAATAAGTGCGTTTGTTTCATTGGTTGAACATTTAGGTCATTTTCCTCATCGTTCGACTTATTCTAATCCAATTAGGGTTTTTAACCAATTTTGTGGATTTTATTAGTGGGTTTGTGTCATTGGTTGAACATTTAGATCATTTCCGTGATCTTTCGACTTATTCTAATCCAATTAGGGTTTATAGCAGATCTTATGCATCCAATAAGTGCGTATGTGTCATTGGTTGAACATTTAGGTCATTTTCGTTATCCTTCGACTTATTCTAATCCAATTAGGGTTTTTAACCAATCTTGTGCATCCAATAAGTGCCTTTGTGTCAATGGTAGAACATTTAGGTCAAATTCGTCATCCTTCGACTTATTCTAATCCTATTAGGGTTTTTCACCAATATTGTGCATCCAATAAGTGTGTTTGTGTCATTTGTTGAACATTTGGGTCATTTTCGTCCTCCTTAGGCTTATTCTAATCCAATTAGGGTTTTTAACCATTCTTGTGCATCCAATAAGTGCCTTTGTGTCATTGGTTGAACATTTAGGTCATTTTCGTCATCCTTCGACTTATTTTAATCCAATTAGGGTTTTTAACCAATCTTGTGCATCCAATAAGTGCTTTTGTGTCAATGGTAGAACATTTAGGTCATTTTCGTCATCCTTCGAATTATTTAAATCCAATTAGGGTTTTTAACCAATCTTGTTCATCCAATAAGTGCATTTGTGTCATTGATAGAACATTTAGGTCATATTCGTCATCCTTCTACTTATTCTAATCCAATTAGAGTTTTTAACCAATCTTGTGCATCCAAAAAGTGCATTTTTGTCATTGGTTGAACGTTTAGGTCATTTTCGGGATCCATCGACTTATTCTAATCCAATTAGGGTTTTTAACCAATCTTGTGCAACCAATAAGTCTATTTTTGTCATTTATTGAACATTTAGGTCATTTTCGACCTCCTTTGGCTTATTCTAATCCAATTAGGGTATTTAATCAATCTTGTGCATCCAATAAGTGCGTTTTTGTCATTGGTAGAACCTCTAGGTCATTTTCGTCATATTCGACTTATTCTAATCCAATTAGGGTTTTTAACTAATCTTGTGCATCCAATAAGTGCGTTTGTGTCATGTGTTGAACAATTAGGTCATTTTCATCCTCGATAGGCTTATTCTAATCCAATTAGGGTTTTTAATCAATCTTTTGCATCCAATAAGTGCGTTTGTGTCATTGGTTGAAAATTTAGGTCATTTTTGTCATCGTTCGACTTATTCTAATCCAATTAGGGTTTTTAACCAATGTTGTGCATCCAATAAGTGTGTTTGTGTCATTGGTTGAACATTTTGGTCATTTTCCTCCTTCCTAGTCTTATTCTAATCCAATTAGGGTTTTTAATCAATCTTGTGCATCCAATAAGTGCGTTTGTTTCATTGGTTGAACATTTCGGTCATTTTCCTCATCGTTTGACTTATTCTAATCCAATTTGGGTTTTTAACCAATTTTGTGGATTTTATTAGTGGGTTTGTGTCATTGGTTGAACATTTAGATCATTTCCGTGATCTTTCGACTTATTCTAATCCAATTAGGGTTTTTAGCCAATCTTATGCATCCAATAAGTGCGTTTGTGTCATTGGTTGAACATTTAGGTCATTTTCGTTATCCTTCGCCTTATTCTAATCCAATTAGGGTTTTTAACCAATGTTGTGCATCCAATAAATGTGTTTGTGTCATTGGTTGAACATTTAGGTCATTTTCCTCCTTCCTAGTCTTATTCTAATCCAATTAGATTTTTAATCAATTTTGTGTATCCAATAAGTGCGTTTGTTTCATTGGTTGAACATTTAGGTCATTTTCCTCATCGTTCGACTTATTCTAATCCAATTAGGGTTTTTAACCAATTTTGTGGATTTTATTAGTGGGTTTGTGTCATTGGTTGAACATTTAAATCATTTCCGTGATCTTTCGACTTATTCTAATCCAATTAGGGTTTTTAGCCAATCTTATGCATCCAATAAGTGCGTTTGTGTCATTCGTTGAACATTTAGGTCATTTTCGTTATCCTTCGACTTATTCTAATCCAATTAGGGTTTTTAACCAATCTTGTGCATCCAATAAGTGCCTTTGTGTCAATGGTAGAGCATTTAGGTCAAATTCGTCATCCTTCGACTTATTCTAATCCTATTAGGGTTTTTCACCAATATTGTGCATCCAATAAGTGTGTTTGTGTCATTTGTTGAACATTTAGTTCATTTTCGTCCTCCTTAGGCTTATTCTAATCCAATTAGGGTTTTTAACCATTCTTGTGCATCCAATAAGTGCCTTTGTGTCATTGGTTGAATATTTAGGTCATTTTCGTCATCCTTCGAATTATTTTAATCCAATTAGGGTTTTTAACCAATCTTGTGCATCCAATAAGTGCTTTTGTGTCAATGGTAGAACATTTAGGTCATTTTCGTCATCCTTCGAATTATTTAAATCCAATTATGGTTTTTAACCAATCTTGTTCATCCAATAAGTGCATTTGTGTCATTGATAGAACATTTAGGTCATATTCGTCATCCTTCTACTTATTCTAATCCAATTAGGGTTTTTAACCAATCTTGTGCATCCAATAAGTCTATTTTTGTCATTTATTGAACATTTAGGTCATTTTCGTCCTCCTTAGGCTTATTCTAATCCAATTAGGGTTTTTAATCAATCTTGTGCATCCAATAAGAGTTTTTGTGTCATTGGTAGAACCTCTAGGTCATTTTCGTCATATTCGACTTATTCTAATCCAATTAGGGTTTTTAACTAATCTTGTGCATCCAATAAGTGCGTTTGTGTCATGTGTTGAACAATTAGGTCATTTTCATCCTCGATAGGCTTATTCTAATCCAATTAGGGTTTTTAATCAATCTTTTGCATCCAATAAGTGTGTTTGTGTCATTGGTTGAAAATTTAGGTCATTTTTATTCTAATCCAATTAGGGTTTTTAACCAATGTTGTGCATCCAATAAGTGTGTTTGTGTCATTGGTTGGACATTTTGGTCATTTTCCCCCTTCCTAGTCTTATTCTAATCCAATTAGGGTTTTTAATCAATCTTGTGCATCCAATAAGTGCATTTGTTTCATTGGTTGAACATTTAGGTCATTTTCCTCATCGTTTGACTTATTCTAATCCAATTTGGGTTTTTAACCAATTTTGTGGATTTTATTAGTGGGTTTGTGTCATTGGTTGAACATTTAGATCATTTCCGTGATCTTTCGACTTATTCTAATCCAATTAGGGTTTTTAGCTAATCTTATGCATCCAATAAGTGCGTTTGTGTCATTGGTTGAACATTTAGGTCATTTTCGTTATCCTTCGACTTATTCTAATCCAATTAGGGTTTTTAACCAATGTTGTGCATCCAGTAAGTGTGTTTGTGTCATTGGTTGAACATTTAGGTCATTTTCCTCCTTCCTAGTCTTATTCTAATCCAATTAGATTTTTAATCAATCTTGTGCATCCAATATGTGCGTTTGTTTCATTGGTTGAACATTTAGGTCATTTTCCTCATCATTCGACTTATTCTAATCCAATTAGGGTTTTTAACCAATTTTGTGGATTTTATTAGTGGGTTTGTGTCATTGGTTGAACATTTAAATCATTTCCGTGATCTTTCGACTTATTCTAATCCAATTAGGGTTTTTAGCCAATCTTATGCATCCAATAAGTGTGTATGTGTCATTGGTTGAACATTTAGGTCATTTTCGTCCTCCTTAGGCTTATTCTAATCCAATTAGGGTTTTTAACCATTCTTGTGATCCAATAAGTGCCTTTGTGTCATTGGTTGAATATTTAGGTCATTTTCGTCATCCTTCGACTTATTTTAATCCAATTAGGGTTTTTAACCAATCTTGTGCATCCAATAATTGCTTTTGTGTCAATGGTAGAACATTTAGGTCATTTTCGTCATCCTTCGAATTATTTAAATCCAATTAGGGTTTTTAACCAATCTTGTTCATCCAATAAGTGCATTTGTGTCATTGATAGAACATTTAGGTCATATTCGTCATCCTTCTACTTATTCTAATCCAATTAGGGTTTTTAACCAATCTAGTGCATCCAAAAAGTGCATTTTTGTCATTGGTTGAACGTTTAGGTCATTTTCGGGATCCATCGACTTATTCTAATCCAATTAGGGTTTTTAACCAATCTTGTGCATCCAATAAGTCTATTTTTGTCATTTATTGAACATTTAGGTCATTTTCGTCCTCCTTAGGCTTATTCTAATCCAATTAGGGTTTTTAATCAATCTTGTGCATCTAATAAGTGCGTTTGTGTCATTGGTAGAACCTCTAGGTCATTTTCGTCATACTCGACTTAGTCTAATCCAATTAGGGATTTTAACTAATCTTGTGCATCTAATAAGTGCGTTTGTGTCATGTGTTGAACAATTAGGTCATTTTCATCCTCGATAGGCTTATTCTAATCCAATTAGGGTTTTTAATCAATCTTTTGCATCCAATAAGTGCGTTTGTGTCATTGGTTGAAAATTTAGGTCATTTTCGTTATCCTTCGACTTATTCTAATCCAATTAGGGTTTTTAACAAATGTTGTGCATTCAATAAGTGTGTTTGTGTCATTGGTTGAACATTTAGGTCATTTTCCTCCTTCCTAGTCTTATTCTAATCCAATTAGGGTTTTTAATCAATCTTGTGCATCCAATAAGTGCGTTTGTTTCATTGGTTGAACATTTAGGTCATTTTCCTCATCGTTCGACTTATTCTAATCCAATTAGGGTTTTTAACCAATTTTGTGGATTTTATTAGTGGGTTTGTGTCATTGGTTGAACATTTAGATCATTTCCGTGATCTTTCGACTTATTCTAATCCAATTAGGGTTTTTAGCCCATCTTATGCATCCAATAAGTGCGTTTGTGTCATTGGTTGAACATTTACGTCATTTTCGTTATCCTTCGACTTATTCTAATCCAATTAGGGTTTTTAGCCAATCTTGTGCATCCAATAAGTGACTTTGTGTCAATGGTAGAACATTTAGGTCAGATTCGTCATCCTTCGACTTATTCTAATCCAATTAGGGTTTTTAACCAATATTGTGCATTGAATAAAGGCGTTTGTGTCATTGGTTGAACGTAAAGATCATTTTCATCCTCTCTAGGCATATTCTAATCCAATTAGGGGTTTCAATCAATCTTGTGCATCCAATAACTGCGTTTGTGTCACAGGTTGAACATTTAGGTTATTTTCGTCATCCTTCGACTTATTCTAATTCAATTAGGGTTTTTAACCAATCTTGTGCATCCAATAAGTGCCTTTGTGTCAATGGTAGAACATTTAGGTCATTTTCGTCATCCTTCGACTTATTTTAATCCAATTAGGATTTTTAACCATTCTTGTGCTTCCAATATGTGCGTTTGTGTCATTGGTAGAACATTTATGTCATATTCGTCATCCTTCTACTTATTCTAATCCAGTTAGAGTTTTTAACCAATCTTGCACATCCAACAAGTGTGTTTGTGTCATTGGTTTAACATTTAGGTCATTTTCATAATCTTTCGAATTATTCTAATCCTATTAGGGTTTTTCACCAATCTTGTGCATCCAATAAGTGTGTTTGTGTCATTTGTTGAACATTTAGGTCATTTTCGTCCTCTTTAGGCTTATTCTAATCCAATTAGGGTTTTTAACCATTCTTGTGCATCCAATAAGTGCCTTTGTGTTATTGGTTGAACATTTAGGTCATTTTCGTCATCCTTCGACATATTTTAATCCAATTAGGGTTTTTAACCAATCTTGTGCATCCAATAAGTGCTTTCATGTCAATTGTAGAACATTTAGGTCATTTTCGTCATCCTTCGAATTATTTAAATCCAATTAGGGTTTTTAACCAATCTTGTTCATCCAATAAGTGCATTAGTGTCATTGATAGAACATTTTGGTCATATTCGTCATCCTTCTACTTATTCTAATCCAATTAGGGTTTTTAACCAATCTTGTGCATCCAATAAGTGCATTTCTGTCATTGGTTGAACATTTAAGTCATTTTCGGGATCCATCGACTTATTCTAATCCAATTACAGTTTTTAACCAATCTTGTGCATCCAATAAAGGTGTTTGTGTCATTGGTTGAACATATAGGTTGTTTTCATCCTCCCTAGACTTATTCTAATCCAATTAGGGTTTTTAATCAATCTTGTGCATCCAATAAGTGCGTTTGTGTCATTGGTTGAACATTTAGGTCATTTTCGTCATCCTTCAACTTATTCTAATCCAATTAGGGTTTTTAACCAAACTTGTGCATCCAATAAGTGTCTTTGTGCCAATGGTAGAACATTTAGGTCAGATTCGTCATCCTTCTACTTATTGTAATCCAATTAGGGTTTTTAAACGATCTTGTACATCCAATAAGTGCTTTTGTGTCATTGGTTGAACATTTAGGTCATTTTCGTGAACCTTCGACTTATGCTACTCCAATTAGGGTTTTTAACCAATCTTGTGCATCCAATAAGTGTGTTTGTGTCATTTATTGAACATTTAGGTCATTTTCGTTCTCCTTAGGCTTATTCCAAACCAATTAGGGTTTTTAATCAATCTTGTGCATCCAATAAGTGCGTTTGTGTCATTGGTAGAACATCTAGGTCATTTTCGTCATTCTTCGACTTATTCTAATCCAATTAGGGTTTTTAACCAATCTTGTGCATCCAATAAGTGTGTTTGTGTCATTTATTGAACATTTAGGTCATTTTCGTTCTCCTTAGGCTTATTCTAATCCAATTAGGGTTTTTAATCAACCTTGTGAATCCAATAAGTGCGTTTGTGCCATTGGTAGAACATTTAGGTCATTTTCGTCATCCTTCAACTTATTCTAATCCAATTACGGTTTTTAACCAATCTTGTGTATCCAATAAAGGTGTTTGTGTCATTGGTTGAACATATAGGTCGTTTTCATCCTCCCTAGATATATTCTAATCCAATTAGGGTTATTAATCAATCTTGTGCATCCAATAAGTGCGTTTGTGTCATTGGTTGAACATTTAGGTCATTTTCGTCATCCTTCAACTTATTCTAATCCAATTAGGGTTTTTAACCAATCTTGTGCATTCAATAAGTGCGCTTGTGCCATTGGTAGAACATTTAGGTCATTTTTGTGATCCTTCGACTTATTCTAATCCAATTAGGGTTTTTAACCAATCTTGTGCATCCAATAAGTGCCTTTGTGCCAATGGTAGAACATTTAGGTCAGATTCGTCATCCTTCTACTTATTGTAATCCAATTAGGGTTTTTAACCAATCTTGTACATTCAACAAGTGCGTTTGTGTCATTGGTTGAACATTTAGGTCATTTTCGTGATCCTTCGACTTATTCTAATCCAATTAGGGTTTTTAACCAATCTTGTGCATCCAATAAGTGTGTTTGTGTCATTTATTGAACATTAAGGTCATTTTCGTCATCCTTCGACTTATTTTAATCCAATTAGGGTTTTTAACCAATCTTGTGCATCCAATAAGTGCGTTTGTGTCATTGGTAGAACATTTAGGTCATATTCGTCATCCTTCTACTTATTCTAATCCAATTAGGGTTTTTAACCAATCTTGTACATCCAATAAGTGCGTTTTTGTCATTGGTTGAACATTTAGGTCAATTTCGAGATCCTTCGACTTATTCTAATCCAATTACAATTTTTAATCAATATTGTGCATCCAATAAGTGCGTTTGTATCATTGGTTGAACATTTAGGTCATTTTCCTTATCCTTCGACTTATTCTACTCCAATTAGGGTTTTTAACCAATCTTGTGCATTTTATTATTGTGTTTGTGTCATTGGTTGAACATTAAGGTCATTTCCATGATCCATCGACTAATTCTTATTGAATTAGGGTTTTTAGCCAAGCTTGTGCAACTTATAAGTGTGTTTGTGTCATTGGTTGAACATTAAAGTCATTTCCGTCATCCTTCGACTTATGCTATTCCAATTATGGTTTTTGACCAATCTTGTGCGTCCAATGAGTGTGTTTGTGTCATTGGTTGAACATTTTTGTCATTTTCATCATCCTTCGACTTATTCTAATCAAATTAGGGTTTTTAACCAATATTGTGAATCGAATAAAGGCGTTTGTGTCATTGGTTGAACGTAAAGGTCATTTTCATCCTCTCTAGGCTTATTCTAATCCAATTAGGGTTTTTAACAAATCTTGTGCATTTAATAAGTGCGTTTGTGTCATTGGTAGAACATTTAGGTCATATTCGTCATCCTTCTACTTATTCTAATCCAATTAGGGTTTTTAACCAATCTTGTACATCCAATAAGTGCCTTTGTGTCAATGGTAGAACATTTAGGTCATTTTCGTCATCCTTCGACTTATTTTAATCCAATTAGGGTTTTTAACCAATCTTGTGCATCCAATAAGTGTGTTTGTGTCATTGGTAGAACATTTAGGTCATATTCGTCATCCTTCGACTTATTCTAATCTAATTAGGGTTTTTAACCAATCTTGTACATCCAATAAGTGTGTTTGTGTCATTGGTTGAACATTTAGGTCATTTTCGTAATCTTTCGACTTATTCTAATCCAATTATGGTTTTTTACCAATCTTGTGCATCCAATAAGTGTGTTTGTGTCATTTGTTGAACATTTAGGTCATTTTCGTCCTCTTTAGGCTTATTCTAATCCAATTAGGGTTTTTAACCATTCTTGTGCATCGAATAAGTGCATTTCTGTCATTGGTTGAACATTTAGGTCATCTTCGGGATCCTTCGACTTATTCTTATCCAATTACGGTTTTTAACCAATCTTGTGTATCCAATAAAGGTGTTTGTGTCATTGGTTGAACATATAGGTCGTTTTCATCCTCCCTAGACATATTCTAATCCAATTAGGGTTTTTAATCAATCTTGTGCATCCAATACGTGTGTTTGTGTCATTGGTTGAACATTTAGGTCATTTTCGTCATCCTTCAACTTATTCTAATCCCATTAGGGTTTTTAACCAATCTTGTGCATCCTATAAAGGCTTTTGTGTCATTGGTTGAACATGTAGGTTATTTTCGTCATCCTTCAACTTATTCTAATCCAATAAGGGTTTTTAACCAATCTTGTACATCGAATAAGTGCCTTTGTGCCAATGGTAGAACATTTAGGTCAGATTCGTCATCCTTCTACTTATTCTAATCCAATTAGGGTTTTTAACCGATCTTGTACATCCAATAAGTGTGTTTGTGTCATTGGTTGAACATTTAGGTCATTTTCGTCATTCTTACACTTATTTTAATCCAATTAGGGTTTTTAACCAATCTTGTGCATCCAATAAGTGTGTTTGTATCAATGGTAGAACATTTAGGTCATTTTCGTCATCTTCGACTTATTCTTATCCAATTAGGGTTTTTAATCAATCGTGTGCATCCAATAAGTGCCTTTGTGTCATTGGTTGAACATTTAGGTCATTGTCGTCATCGTTCGACTTTTTTTAATCCAATTAGGGTTTTTAACCAATCCTGTGCATCAAATAAGTGTGTTTGTGTCATTGGTTGAACATTTAGGTCATTTTTGTGATCCTTCGACTTATTCTAATCCAATTAGGGTTTTTAACAAATCTTGTTCATTTAATAAGTGCGTTTGTGTCATTGGTAGAACATTAAGGTCATATTCGTCATCCTTCTACTTATTCTAATCCAATTAGGGTTTTTATCCAATCTTGTACATCCAATAAGTGTGTTTGTGTCATTGGTTGAACATTTAGGTCATTTTCGTAATCTTTCGACTTATTCTAATCCAATTATGGTTTTTTACCAATCTTGTGCATCCAATAATTGTGTTTGTGTCATTTGTTGAACATTTAGGTCATTTTCGTCCTTATTAGGCTTATTCTAATCCAATTAGGGTTTTTAACCATTCTTGTGCATCGAATAAGTGCATTTCTGTCATTGGTTGAACATTTAGGTCATTTTCGGGATCCTTCGACTTATTGTAATCCAATTACGGTTTTTAACCAATCTTGTGCATCCAATAAAGGTGTTTGTGTCATTGGTTGAATATATAGGTCGTTTTCATCCTCCCTAGACTTATTCTAATCTAATTAGGGTTTTTAATCAATCCTGTGCATCCAATAAGTGTATTTGTGTCATTGGTTGAACATTTAGGTCATTTTCGTCATCCTTCAACTTATTCTAATCCAATTAGGGTTTTTAACCAATCTTGTGCATCCTATAAAGGCTTTTGTGTCATTGGTTGAACATGTAGGTTATTTTCTTCATCCTTCGACTTATTCTAATCCAATTAGGTTTTTTAACCAATCTTGTGCATTCAATAAGTGCGCTTGTGCCATTGGTAGAACATTTAGGTCATTTTCGTGATCCTTCGACTTATTCTAATCCAATAAGGGTTTTTAACCAATCTTGTGCATCCAATAAGTGCCTTTGTGCCAATGGTAGAACATTTTGGTCAGATTCGTCATCCTTCTACTTATTCTAATCGAATTAGGGTTTTTAACCGATCTTGTACATCCAATAAGTGCGTTTGTGTCATTGGTTCAACATTTAGGTTATTTTCGTCATTCTTCGACTTATTTTAATCCACTTAGGGTTTTTAACCAATCTTGTGCATCCAATAAGTGCCTTTATGTCATTGGTTGAACATTTAGGTCATTTTCGTCATCGTTCGACTTTTTTTAATCCAATTAGGGTTTTTAACCAATCGTGTGCATCCAATAAGTGCCTTTGTGTCATTGGTCGAACATTTAGGTCAGATTCGTCACCCTTCTACTTATTCTAATTCAATTAGGGTTTTTAACCAATCATGTGCATCCAATAAGTGCGTTTGTGTCATTGGTAGAACATTTAGGTCATATTCGTCATCCTTCTACTTATTCTAATCCAATTAGGGTTTTTAACCAATCTTGTACATCCAATAAGTGTGTTTGTGTCATTGGTTGAACATTTAGGTCATTTTCATAATCTTTCGACTTATTCTAATCCAATTATGGTTTTTTACCAATCTGGTGGATCCAATAAGTGTGTTTGTGTCATTTGTTGAACATTTAAGTCATTTTCGTCCTCTTTAGGCTTATTCTAATCCAATTAGGGTTTTTAACCATTCTTGGGCATCTAATAAGTGCGTTTCTGTCATTGGTTGAACATTTAGGTCATTTTCGGGATCCTTCGAGTTATTCTAATCCAATTACAGTTTTTAACCAATCTTGTGCATCCAATAAAGGTGTTTGTGTCATTGGTTGAACATATAGGTCGTTTTCATCCTCCCTAGACTTATTCTAATCCAATTAGGGTTTTTAACCAATCTTGTGCATCTTATAAAGGCTTTTGTGTCATTGGTTGATCATGTAGGTTATTTTCTTCATCCTTCGACTTATTCTAATCCAATTAGGGTTTTTAACCAATCATGAGCATTCAATAAGTGCGCTTGTGCCATTGGTAGAACATTTAGGTCATTTTCGTGATCCTTCGACTTATTCTAATCCAATAAGGGTTTTTAACCAATCTTGTGCATCCAATAAGTGCCTTTGTGCCAATGGTAGAACATTTTGGTCAGATTCGTCATCCTTCTACTTATTCTAATCCAATTAGGGTTTTTAACCGATCTTGTACATCCAATAAGTGCGTTTGTGTTATTGGTTCAACATTTAGGTCATTTTCGTCATTCTTCGACTTATTTTAATCCAATTAGGGTTTTTAACCAATCTTGTGCATCCAATAAGTGCCTTTATGTCATTGCTTGAACATTTAGGTCATTTTCGTCATCGTTCCACTTTTTTAATCCAATTAGGGTTTTTAACCAATCCTGTGCGTCCAATAAGTTCGTTTGTGCCATTGGTAGAACATTTAGGTCATTTTCGTCATCCTTCGACTTATTTTAATCCAATTAGGGTTTTTAACCAATCTTGTGCATCCAATAAGTGCGTTTGTGTCATTGGTAGAACATTTAGGTCATATTCGTCATCCTTCTACTTATTCTAATCCAATTAGGGTTTTTTACCAATCTTGCACTTCCAATAAGTGCGTTTTTGTGATTGGTTGAACATTTAGGTCAATTTCGAGATCCTTCGACTTATTCTAATCCAATTAGGGTTTTTAATCAATCTTGTGCATCCAATAAGTGCGTTTGTGCCATTGGTAGAAAATTTAGGTCATTTTCGTCATCCTTCGACTTATTCTAATCCAATTACGATTTTTAATCAATCTTGTGCATCCAATAAGTGCGTTTGTATCATTGGTTGAACATTTAGGTCATTTTCCTTATCCTTTGACTTATTCTACTCCAATTAGGGTTTTTAACCAATCTTGTGCATTTTATTAGTGGGATTGTGTCATTGGTTGAACATTAAGGTCATTTCCGTGATCCATCGACTAATTCTTATTGAATTAGGGTTTTTAGCCAAGCTTGTGCAAGTTATAAATGCCTTTGTGTCATTGGTTGAACATTAAAGTCATTTCCGTCATCCTTCGACTTATGCTATTCCAATTATGGTTTTTGACCAATCTTGTGCGTCCAATGAGTGTGTTTGTGTCATTGGTTGAACATTTTTGTCAATTTCATCATCCTTCGACTTATTCTAATCCAATTAGAGTTTTTAACCAATATTGTGCATCGAATAAAGGCGTTTGTGTCATTGGTTGAACGTAAAGGTAATTTTCATCCTCTCTAGGCTTATTCTAATCCAATTAGGGGTTTCAATCAATCTTGTGCATCCAATAACTGCGTTTGTGTCACAGGTTGAACATTTAGGTTATTTTCGTCATCCTTCGACTTATTCTAATTCAATAAGGGTTTTTAACCAATCTTGTGCATCCAATAAGTGCCTTTGTGTCAATGGTAGAACATTTATTACATTTTCGTCATCCTTCGGCTTATTTTAATCCAATTAGGGTTTTTAACCAATCTTGTACATCCAATAAGTGTGTTTGTGTCATTGGTTGAACATTTAGGTCATTTTCGTAATCTTTCGACTTATTCTAATCCAATTATGGTTTTTTACCAATCTTGTGCATCCAATAAGTGTGTTTGTGTCATTTGTTGAACATTTAGGTCATTTTCGTCCTCTTTGGGCTTATTCTAATCCAATTAGGGTTTTTAACCATTCTTGTGCATCGAATAAGTATATTTCTGTCATTGGTTGAACATTTAGGTCATTTTCGGGATCCTCCGACTTATTCTAATCCAATTACGGTTTTTAACCAATCTTGTGCATCCAATAAAGGTGTTTGTGTCATTGGTTGAACATATAGGTCGTTTTCATCCTCCCTAGACTTATTCTAATCCAATTAGGGTTTTTAATCAATCTTGTGCATCCAATAAGTGTGTTTGTGTCATTGGTTGAACATTTAGGTCATTTTCGTCATCCTTCAACTTATTCTAATACAATAAGGGTTTTTAACCAATCTTGTGCATCCAATAAGTGCCTTTGTGCCAATGGTAGAACATTTAGGTCAGATTCGTCATCCTTCTACTTATTCTAATCCAATTAGGGTTTTAACCGATCTTGTACATCCAATAAGTGTGTTTGTGTCATCCGTTGAACAATTAGGTCATTTTCGTCATTCTTTGACTTATTTTAATCCAATTAGGTTTTTTAACCAGTCTTGTGGATCCAATAAGTGTGTTTGTGTCAATGGTAGAACATTTAGGTCATTTTCGTCATCTTCGACTTATTCTAATCCAATTAGGGTTTTTAACAAATCGTGTGCATCCAATAAGTGCCTTTGTGTCATTGATTGAACATTTAGGTCATTTTCGTCATCGTTCGACTTTTTTTAATCCAATTAGGGTTTTTTACCAATCCTGTGCATCCAATAAGTGCGTTTGTGTCATTGGTTGAACATTTAGGTCATTTCGAGATCCTTCGATTTATTCTAATCCAATTTGGGTTTTTAACCAATCTTGTGCATCCAATAAGTGCATGGTAGAACATTTAGGTCAGATTCGTCATCCTTCTAATTATTCTAATTCAATTAGGGTTTTTAACCAATCTTGTACATACAATAAGTGTGTTTGTGTCATTGGTTGAACATTTAGGTCATTTTTGTGATCCTTCGACTTATTCTAATCCAATTAGGGTTTTAACAAATCTTGTGCATTTAATAAGTACGTTTGTGTCATTGGTAGAACATTTAGGTCATATTTGTCATCCTTCTACTTATACTAATCCAATTAGGGTTTTTAATCAATCTTGTGCATCCAATAAGTGCGTTTGTGTCATTGGTTGAATATTTAGGTAATTTTTGTCATCCTTCGACTTATTGTAATCCAATTAGGGTGTTTATCCAATCTTTTGCATCCAATAAGTGCGTTTGTGTCATTAGTTGAACATTTAGGTCATTTTCGTCATCCTTCGATTTATTCTAATACAATTAGGGTTTTTAACCAATCTTGTCTATCCAATAAAGCCGTTTGTGTCATTGGTTGAACATGTAGGTCATTTTCATCATCCTTCGTCTTATTCTAATCCAATTAGGGTTTTTAACCAATCATGTGCATTTTATTAGTGGGTTTGTGTCATTGGTTGAACATTTAGGTCCTTTTCGAGATCCTTCGACTTATTCTAATTAAATTAGGGTTTTTAACCAATCTTGTGCATCCAATAAAGGCGTTTGTGTCATTGGTTGAACATATAGGTCATTTTCATCCTCCCTAGACTTATTGTAATCAAATTAGGGTTTTTAATCAATCTTGTGCATCCAATAAGTGCGTTTGTGTCATTGGTTGAACATTTAGGTCATTTTTGTCATCCTTCGACTTATTCTAATCCAATTAGGGTGTTTAACCAATCATGTGCATCCAATAAGTGCGTTTGTGTCATTGGTTGAACATTTAGGTCATTTTCGTCATCCTTCGATTTATTCTAATACAATTACGGTTTTTAACCAATCTTGTGCATCCAATAAAGGCGTTCGTGTCATTGGTTGAACATGTAGGTCATTTTCGTCATCCTTCGACTTATTCTAATCCAATTAGGGTTTTTTACCAATCCTGTGCATCCAATAAGTGCGTTTGTGTCATTGGTTGAACATTTAGGTCATTTCGAGATCGTTCGATTTATTCTAATCCAATTTGAATTTTTAACCAATCTTGTGCATCCAATAAGTGCGTGGTAGAACATTTAGGTCAGATTCGTCATCCTTCTAATTATTCTAATTCAATTAGGGTTTTTAACCAATCTTGTACATCCAATAAGTGTGTTTGTGTCATTGGTTGAACATTTAGGTCATTTTTGTGATCCTTCGACTTATTCTAATCCAATTAGGGTTTTAACAAATCTTGTGCATTTAATAAGTGCGTTTGTGTCATTGGTAGAACATTTAGCTCATATTCGTCATCCTTCTACTTATTCTAATCCAATTAGGGTTTTTAATCAAGCTTGTGCATCCAATAAGTGCGTTTGTGTCATTGGTTGAATATTTAGGTAATTTTTGTCATCCTTCGACTTATTCTAATCCAATTAGGGTGTTTAACCAATCTTTTGCATCCAATAAGTGCGTTTGTGTCATTGGTTGAACATTTAGGTCATTTTCGTCAACCTTCGATTTATTCTAATACAATTAGGGTTTTTAACCAATCTTGTCCATCCAATAAAGGCGTTTGTGTCATTGGTTGAACATGTAGGTCATTTTCGTCATCCTTCGACTTATTCTAATCCAATTAGGGTTTTTAACCAATCATGTGCATTTTATTAGTGGGTTTGTGTCATTGGTTGAACATTTAGGTCCTTTTCGAGATCCTTCGACTTATTCTAATTCAATTAGGGTTTTTAACCAATCTTGTGCATCCAATAAAGGCGTTTGTGTCATTGGTTGAACATATAGGTCATTTTCATCCTCCCTAGACTTATTCTAATCAAATTAGGGTTTTTAATCAATCTTGTGCATCCAATAAGTGCGTTTGTGTCATTGGTTGAACATTTAGGTCACTTTTGTCATCCTTCGACTTATTCTAATCCAATTAGGGTGTTTAACCAATCATGTGCATCCAATAAGTGCGTTTGTGTCATTGGTTGAACATTTAGGTCATTTTCGTCATCCTTCGATTTATTCTAATACAATTACGGTTTTTAACCAATCTTGTGCATCCAATAAAGGCGTTTGTGTCATTGGTTGAACATGTAGGTCATTTTCGTCATCCATCGACTTATTCTAATCCAATTAGGGTTTTTAACCAATCATGTGCATTTTATTAGTGGGTTTGTGTCATTGGTTGAACATTTATGTCCTTTTCGAGATCCTTCGACTTATTCTAATTCAATTAGGGTTTTTAACCAATCTTGTGCATCCAATAAAGGCGTTTGTGTCATTTGTTGAACATATAGGTCATTTTCATCCTCCCTAGACTTATTCTAATCAAATTAGGGTTTTTAATCAATCTTGTGCATCCAATAAGTGCGTTTGTGTCATTGGTTGAACATTTAGGTCATTTTCGTCATCCTTCGACTTATTCTATTCCAATTAGGGTGTTTAACGATTCTTGTGCATCCAATAAGTGCCATTGTGTCATTGGTTGAACATTTTGGTCATTTTCGTCATCCTTCGACTTATTCTAATCCAATTAGGGTTCTTAACCAATCTTGTGCATCCAATAAGTGCCATTATGTCATTGGTTGAACATTTAGGTCATTTTCGTCATCCTTCGACTTATTCTAATCCAATTAGGGTTCTTAACCAATCTTGTGCATCCAATAAGTGCCTTTATGTCATTGGTTGAACATTTAGGCCATTTCGTCATCCATCGACTTATTCTAATCCAATTAGGGTTTTTAACCAATCTTGTACATCCAATAAAGGCGTTTGTGTCATTGGTTGAACATATAGGTCATTTTCATCCTCCCTAGACTTATTCTAATCCAATTAGGGTTTTTAACCAATCTTGTGCAACCAATAAGTGCGTTTATGCCATTGGTAGAACATTTAGGTCATTTTCGTCATCCTTCGACTTATTCTAATCCAATTAGGGTGTTTAACGACTCTTGTGCATCCAAGAAGTGCCATTGTGTCATTGGTTGAACATTTAGGTTATTTTTGTCATCCTTCGACTTATTCTAATCCAATTAGGGTTCTTAACTAATCTTGTGCATCCAATAAGTGCCTTTATGTCATTGGTTGAATATTTAGGTCATTTCGTCATCCTTCGACTTATTCTAATCCAATTAGGGTTTTTAACCAATCTTGTACATCCAATAAATGTGTTTGTGTCATTGGTTGAACATTTATGTCATTTTTGTGATCCTTCGACTTATTCTAATCCAATTAGGGTTTTTAACCAATCTTGTGCATCCAATAAGTGTGTTTGTGTCATTTGTTGAACATTTAGGTCATTTTCGTCCTCCTTAGGCTTATTCTAATCCAATTAGGGTATTTAACCATTCTTGTGCATCCAATAAGTGCCTTTGTGTCATTGGTTGAACATTTAGGTCATTTTTGTCATCCTTCGACTTATTTTAATCCAATTAGGGTTTTTAACCAATCATGTGGATCCAATAAGAGCGTTTGTATCAATGGTAGAACATTTAGGTCATTTTCGTTATCCTTCGACTTATTCTAATCCAATTAGGGTTTTTAGCCCATCTTGTGCATCCAATAAGTGACTTTGTGTCAATGGTAGAACATTTAGGTCAGATTCGTCATCCTTCGACTTATTCTAATCCAATTAGGGTTTTTAACCAATATTGTGCATTGAATAAAGGCGTTTGTGTCATTGGATGAACGTAAAGATCATTTTCATCCTCTCTAGGCATATTCTAATCCAATTAGGGGTTTCAATCAATCTTGTGCATCCAATAACTGCGTTTGTGTCACAGGTTGAACATTTAGGTTATTTTCGTCATCCTTCGACTTATTCTAATTCAATTAGGGTTTTTAACCAATCTTGTGCATCCAATAAGTGCCTTTGTGTCAATGGTAGAACATTTAGGTCATTTTCGTCATCCTTCGACTTATTTTAATCCAATTAGGGTTTTTAACCATTCTTGTGCTTCCAATATGTGCGTTTGTGTCATTGGTAGAACATTTATGTCATATTCGTCATCCTTCTACTTATTCTAATCCAGTTAGAGTTTTTAACCAATCTTGCACATCCAACAAGTGCGTTTGTGTCATTGGTTGAACATTTAGGTCATTTTCATAATCTTTCGAATTATTCTAATCCTATTAGGGTTTTTCACCAATCTTGTGCATCCAATAAGTGTGTTTGTGTCATTTGTTGAACATTTAGGTCATTTTCGTCCTCTTTAGGCTTATTCTAATCCAATTAGGGTTTTTAACCATTCTTGTGCATCCAATAAGTGCCTTTGTGTTATTGGTTGAACATTTAGGTCATTTTCGTCATCCTTCGACATATTTTAATCCAATTAGGGTTTTTAACCAATCTTGTGCATCCAATAAGTGCTTTCATGTCAATTGTAGAACATTTAGGTCATTTTCGTCATCCTTCGAATTATTTAAATCCAATTAGGGTTTTTAACCAATCTTGTTCATCCAATAAGTGCATTTGTGTCATTGATAGAACATTTTGGTCATATTCGTCATCCTTCTACTTATTCTAATCCAATTAGGGTTTTTAACCAATCTTGTGCATCCAATAAGTGCATTTCTGTCATTGGTTGAACATTTAAGTCATTTTCGGGATCCATCGACTTATTCTAATCCAATTACAGTTTTTAACCAATCTTGTGCATCCAATAAAGGTGTTTGTGTCATTGGTTGAACATATAGGTTGTTTTCATCCTCCCTAGACTTATTCTAATCCAATTAGGGTTTTTAATCAATCTTGTGCATCCAATAAGTGCGTTTGTGTCATTGGTTGAACATTTAGGTCATTTTCGTCATCCTTCAACTTATTCTAATCCAATTAGGGTTTTTAACCAAACTTGTGCATCCAATAAGTGTCTTTGTGCCAATGGTAGAACATTTATGTCAGATTCGTCATCCTTCTACTTATTGTAATCCAATTAGGGTTTTTAAACGATCTTGTACATCCAATAAGTGCTTTTGTGTCATTGGTTGAACATTTAGGTCATTTTCGTGATCCTTCGACTTATGCTAATCCAATTAGGGTTTTTAACCAATCTTGTGCATCCAATAAGTGTGTTTGTGTCATTTATTGAACATTTAGGTCATTTTCGTTCTCCTTAGGCTTATTCTAATCCAATTAGGGTTTTTAATCAACCTTGTGAATCCAATAAGTGCGTTTGTGCCATTGGTAGAACATTTAGGTCATTTTCGTCATCCTTCAACTTATTCTAATCCAATTACGGTTTTTAACCAATCTTGTGCATCCAATAAAGGTGTTTGTGTCATTGGTTGAACATATAGGTCGTTTTCATCCTCCCTAGATATATTCTAATCCAATTAGGGTTATTAATCAATCTTGTGCATCCAATAAGTGCGTTTGTGTCACTGGTTGAACATTTAGGTCATTTTCGTAATCTTTCGACTTATTCTAATCCAATTATGGTTTTTTACCAATCTTGTGCATCCAATAAGTGTGTTTGTGTCATTTGTTGAACATTTAGGTCATTTTCGTCCTCTTTAGGCTTATTCTAATCCAATTAGGGTTTTTAACCATTCTTGTGCATCGAATAAGTGCATTTCTGTCATTGGTTGAACATTTAGGTCATTTTCGGGATCCTTCGACTTATTCTAATCCAATTACGGTTTTTAACCAATCTTGTGCATCCAATAAAGGTGTTTGTGTCATTGGTTGAACATATAGGTCGTTTTCATCCTCCCTAGATATATTCTAATCCAATTAGGGTTATTAATCAATCTTGTGCATCCAATAAGTGCGTTTGTGTCACTGGTTGAACATTTAGGTCATTTTCGTAATCTTTCGACTTATTCTAATCCAATTATGGTTTTTTACCAATCTTGTGCATCCAATAAGTGTGTTTGTGTCATTTGTTGAACATTTAGGTCATTTTCGTCCTCTTTAGGCTTATTCTAATCCAATTAGGGTTTTTAACCATTCTTGTGCATCGAATAAGTGCATTTCTGTCATTGGTTGAACATTTAGGTCATTTTCGGGATCCTTCGACTTATTCTAATCCAATTACGGTTTTTAACCAATCTTGTGCATCCAATAAAGGTGTTTGTGTCATTGGTTGAACATATAGGTCGTTTTCATCCTCCCTAGATATATTCTAATCCAATTAGGGTTATTAATCAATCTTGTGCATCCAATAAGTGCGTTTGTGTCATTGGTTGAACATTTAGGTCATTTTCGTCATCGTTCAACTTATTCTAATCCAATTAGGGTTTTTAACCAATCTTGTGCATTCAATAAGTGCGCTTGTGCCATTGGTAGAACATTTAGGTCATTTTTGTGATCCTTCCACTTATTCTAATCCAATTAGGGTTTTTAACCAATCTTGTGCATCCAATAAGTGCCTTTGTGCCAATGGTAGAACATTTAGGTCAGATTCGTCATCCTTCTACTTATTGTAATCCAATTAGGGTTTTTAACCAATATTGTACATTCAACAAGTGCGTTTGTGTCATTGGTTTAACATTTAGGTCATTTTCGTGATCCTTCGACTTATTCTAATCCAATTAGGGTTTTTAACCAATCTTTTGCATCCAATAAGTGTGTTTGTGTCATTTATTGAACATTTAGGTCATTTTCGTCATCCTTCGACTTATTTTAATCCAATTAGGGTTTTTAACCAATCTTGTGCATCCAATAAGTGCGTTTGTGTCATTGGTAGAACATTTAGGTCATATTTGTCATCCTTCTACTTATTCTAATCCAATTAGGGTTTTTAACCAATCTTGTACATCCAATAAGTGCGTTTTTGTCATTGGTTGAACATTTAGGTCAATTTCGAGATCCTTCGACTTATTCTAATCCAATTACAATTTTTAATCAATATTGTGCATCCAATAAGTGCGTTTGTATCATTGGTTGAACATTTAGGTCATTTTCCTTATCCTTCGACTTATTCTACTCCAATTAGGGTTTTTAACCAATCTTGTGCATTTTATTATTGGGTTTGTGTCAATGATTGAACATTAAGGTCATTTCCATGATCCATCGACTAATTCTTATTGAATTAGGGTTTTTAGCCAAGCTTGTGCAACTTATAAGTGTGTTTGTGTCATTGGTTGAACATTAAAGTCATTTCCGTCATCCTTCGACTTATGCTATTCCAATTATGGTTTTTGACCAATCTTGTGCGTCCAATGAGTGTGTTTGTGTCATTGGTTGAACATTTTTGTCATTTTCATCATCCTTCGACTTATTCTAATCAAATTAGGGTTTTTAACCAATATTGTGCATCGAATAAAGGCGTTTGTGTCATTGGTTGAACGTAAAGGTCATTTTCATCCTCTCTAGGCTTATTCTAATCCAATTAGGGTTTTTAACAAATCTTGTGCATTTAATAAGTGCGTTTGTGTCATTGGTAGAACATTTAGGTCATATTCGTCATCCTTCTACTTATTCTAATCTAATTAGGGTTTTTAACCAATCTTGTACATCCAATAAGTGCCTTTGTGTCAATGGTAGAACATTTAGGTCATTTTCGTCATCCTTCGACTTATTTTAATCCAATTAGGGTTTTTAACCAATCTTGTGCATCCAATAAGTGTGTTTGTGTCATTGGTAGAACATTTAGGTCATATTCGTCATCCTTCGACTTATTCTAATCTAATTAGGGTTTTTAACCAATCTTGTACATCCAATAAGTGTGTTTGTGTCATTGGTTGAACATTTAGGTCATTTTCGTAATCTTTCGACTTATTCTAATCCAATTATGGTTTTTTACCAATCTTGTGCATCCAATAAGTGTGTTTGTGTCATTTGTTGAACATTTAGGTCATTTTCGTCCTCTTTAGGCTTATTCTAATCCAATTAGGGTTTTTAACCATTCTTGTGCATCGAATAAGTGCATTTCTGTCATTGGTTGAACATTTAGGTCATTTTCGGGATCCTTCGACTTATTCTAATCCAATTACGGTTTTTAACCAATCTTGTGCATCCAATAAAGGTGTTTGTGTCATTGGTTGAACATATAGGTCGTTTTCATCCTCCCTAGACATATTCTAATCCAATTAGGGTTTTTAACCGATCTTGTACATCCAATAAGTGCGTTTGTGTCATTGGTTCAACATTTAGGTTATTTTCGTCATTCTTCGACTTATTTTAATCCCATTAGGGTTTTTAACCAATCTTGTGCATCCTATAAAGGCTTTTGTGTCATTGGTTGAACATGTAGGTTATTTTCGTCATCCTTCGACTTATTCTAATCCAATTAGGGTTTTTAACCAATCTTGTACATCGAATAAGTGCCTTTGTGCCAATGGTAGAACATTTAGGTCAGATTCGTCACCCTTCTACTTATTCTAATCCAATTAGGGTTTTTAACCGATCTTGTACATCCAATAAGTGTGTTTGTGTCATTGGTTGAACATTTAGGTCATTTTCGTCATTCTTACACTTATTCTAATCCAATTAGGGTTTTTAACAAATCTTGTGCATTTAATAAGTGCGTTTGTGTCATTGGTAGAACATTTAGATCATATTCGTCATCTTCGACTTATTCTTATCCAATTAGGGTTTTTAACAAATCTTGTACATCCAATAAGTGCCTTTGTGTCATTGGTTGAACATTTAGGTCATTGTCGTCATCGTTCGACTTTTTTTAATCCAATTAGGGTTTTTAACCAATCCTGTGCATCAAATAAGTGTGTTTTTGTCATTGGTTGAACATTTAGGTCATTTTTGTGATCCTTCGACTTATTCTAATCCAATTAGGGTTTTTAACAAATCTTGTTCATTTAATAAGTGCGTTTGTGTCATTGGTAGAACATTTAGGTCATATTCTTCATCCTTCTACTTATTCTAATCCAATTAGGGTTTTTAACCAATCTTGTACATCCAATAAGTGTGTTTGTGTCATTGGTTGAACATTTAGGTCATTTTCGTAATCTTTCGACTTATTCTAATCCAATTATGGTTTTTTACCAATCTTGTGCATCCAATAATTGTGTTTGTGTCATTTGTTGAACATTTAGGTCATTTTCGTCCTTATTAGGCTTATTCTAATCCAATTAGGGTTTTTAACCATTCTTGTGCATCGAATAAGTGCATTTCTGTCATTGGTTGAACATTTAGGTCATTTTCGGGATCCTTCGACTTATTGTAATCCAATTACGGTTTTTAACCAATGTTGTGCATCCAATAAAGGTGTTTGTGTCATTGGTTGAATATATAGGTCGTTTTCATCCTCCCTAGACTTATTCTAATCTAATTAGGGTTTTTAATCAATCTTGTGCATCCAATAAGTGTATTTGTGTCATTGGTTGAACATTTAGGTCATTTTCGTCATCCTTCAACTTATTCTAATCCAATTAGGGTTTTTAACCAATCTTGTGCATCCTATAAAGGCTTTTGTGTCATTGGTTGAACATGTAGGTTATTTTCTTCATCCTTCGACTTATTCTAATCCAATTAGGTTTTTTAACCAATCTTGTGCATTCAATAAGTGCGCTTGTGCCATTGGTAGAACATTTAGGTCATTTTCGTGATCCTTCGACTTATTCTAATCCAATAAGGGTTTTTAACCAATCTTGTGCATCCAATAAGTGCCTTTGTGCCAATGGTAGAACATTTTGGTCAGATTCGTCATCCTTCTACTTATTCTAATCGAATTAGGGTTTTTCACCGATCTTGTACATCCAATAAGTGCGTTTGTGTCATTGGTTCAACATTTAGGTTATTTTCGTCATTCTTCGACTTATTTTAATCCACTTAGGGTTTTTAACCAATCTTGTGCATCCAATAAGTGCCTTTATGTCATTGGTTGAACATTTAGGTCATTTTCGTCATCGTTCGACTTTTTTTAATCCAATTAGGGTTTTTAACCAATCGTGTGCATCCAATAAGTGCCTTTGTGTCATTGGTTGAACATTTAGGTCAGATTCGTCACCCTTCTACTTATTCTAATTCAATTAGGGTTTTTAACCAATCATGTGCATCCAATAAGTGCGTTTGTGTCATTGGTTGAACATTTAGGTCATTTTTGTGATCCTTCGACTTATTCTAATCCAATTAGGGTTTTTAACAAATCTTGTGCATTTAATAAGTGCGTTTGTGTCATTGGTAGAACATTTAGATCATATTCGTCATCCTTCTACTTATTCTAATCCAATTAGGGTTTTTAACAAATCTTGTACATCCAATAAGTGCCTTTGTGTCATTAGTTGAACATTTAGGTCATTGTCGTCATCGTTCGACTTTTTTTAATCCAATTAGGGTTTTTAACCAATCCTGTGCATCCAATAAGTGTGTTTGTGTCATTTGTTGAACATTTAGGTCATTTTTGTGATCCTTCGACTTATTCTAATCCAATTAGGGTTTTTAACAAATCTTGTTCATTTAATAAGTGCGTTTGTGTCATTGGTAGAAAATTTAGGTCATATTCTTCATCCTTCTACTTATTCTAATCCAATTAGGGTTTTTAACCAATCTTGTACATCCAATAAGTGTGTTTGTGTCATTGGTTGAACATTTAGGTCATTTTCGTAATCTTTCGACTTATTCTAATCCAATTATGGTTTTTTACCAATCTTGTGCATCCAATAATTGTGTTTGTGTCATTTGTTGAACATTTAGGTCATTTTCGTCCTTATTAGGCTTATTCTAATCCAATTAGGGTTTTTAACCATTCTTGTGCATCGAATAAGTGCATTTCTGTCATTGGTTGAACATTTAGGTCATTTTCGGGATCCTTCGACTTATTGTAATCCAATTACGGTTTTTAACCAATGTTGTGCATCCAATAAAGGTGTTTGTGTCATTGGTTGAATATATAGGTCGTTTTCATCCTCCCTAGACTTATTCTAATCTAATTAGGGTTTTTAATCAATCTTGTGCATCCAATAAGTGTATTTGTGTCATTGGTTGAACATTTAGGTCATTTTCGTCATCCTTCAACTTATTCTAATCCAATTAGGGTTTTTAACCAATCTTGTGCATCCTATAAAGGCTTTTGTGTCATTGGTTGAACATGTAGGTTATTTTCTTCATCCTTCGACTTATTCTAATCCAATTAGGTTTTTTAACCAATCTTGTGCATTCAATAAGTGCGCTTGTGCCATTGGTAGAACATTTAGGTCATTTTCGTGATCCTTCGACTTATTCTAATCCAATAAGGGTTTTTAACCAATCTTGTGCATCCAATAAGTGCCTTTGTGCCAATGGTAGAACATTTTGGTCAGATTCGTCATCCTTCTACTTATTCTAATCGAATTAGGGTTTTTAACCGATCTTGTACATCCAATAAGTGCGTTTGTGTCATTGGTTCAACATTTAGGTTATTTTCGTCATTCTTCGACTTATTTTAATCCACTTAGGGTTTTTAACCAATCTTGTGCATCCAATAAGTGGCTTTATGTCATTGGTTGAACATTTAGGTCATTTTCGTCATCGTTCGACTTTTTTTAATCCAATTAGGGTTTTTAACCAATCGTGTGCATCCAATAAGTGCCTTTGTGTCATTGGTTGAACATTTAGGTCAGATTCGTCACCCTTCTACTTATTCTAATTCAATTAGGGTTTTTAACCAATCATGTGCATCCAATAAGTGCGTTTGTGTCATTGGTTGAACATTTAGGTCATTTTTGTGATCCTTCGACTTATTCTAATCCAATTAGGGTTTTTAACAAATCTTGTGCATTTAATAAGTGCGTTTGTGTCATTGGTAGAACATTTAGATCATATTCGTCATCCTTCTACTTATTCTAATCCAATTAGGGTTTTTAACCAATCTTGTACATCCAATAAGTGTGTTTGTGTCATTGGTTGAACATTTAGGTCATTTTCATAATCTTTCGACTTATTCTAATCCAATTATGGTTTTTTACCAATCTTGTGCATCCAATAAGTGTGTTTGTGTCATTTGTTGAACATTTAAGTCATTTTCGTCCTCTTTAGGCTTATTCTAATCCAATTAGGGTTTTTAACCATTGTTGGGCATCGAATAAGTGCGTTTCTGTCATTGGTTGAACATTTAGGTCATTTTCAGGATCCTTCGAGTTATTCTAATCCAATTACAGTTTTTAACCAATCTTGTGCATCCAATAAAGGTGTTTGTGTCATTGGTTGAACATATAGGTCATTTTCATCCTCCCTAGACTTATTCTAATCCAATTAGGGTTTTTAACCAATCTTGTGCATCTTATAAAGGCTTTTGTGTCATTGGTTGATCATGTAGGTTATTTTCTTCATCCTTCGACTTATTCTAATCCAATTAGGGTTTTTAACCAATCATGTGCATTCAATAAGTGCGCTTGTGGCATTGGTAGAACATTTAGGTCATTTTCGTGATCCTTCGACTTATTCTAATCCAATAAGGGTTTTTAACCAATCTTGTGCATCCAATAAGTGCCTTTGTGCCAATGGTAGAACATTTTGGTCAGATTCGTCATCCTTCTACTTATTCTAATCCAATTAGGGTTTTTAACCGATCTTGTACATCCAATAAGTGCGTTTGTGTTATTGGTTCAACATTTAGGTCATTTTCGTCATTCTTCGACTTATTTTAATCCAATTAGGGTTTTTAACCAATCTTGTGCATCCAATAAGTGCCTTTATGTCATTGGTTGAACATTTAGGTCATTTTCGTCATCGTTCCACTTTTTTTAATCCAATTAGGGTTTTTAACCAATCCTATGCGTCCAATAAGTTCGTTTGTGCCATTGGTAGAACATTTAGGTCATTTTCGTCATCCTTCGACTTATTTTAATCCAATTAGGGTTTTTAACCAATCTTGTGCATCCAATAAGTGCGTTTGTGTCATTGGTAGAACATTTAGGTCATATTCGTCATCCTTCTACTTATTCTAATCCAATTAGGGTTTTTTACCAATCTTGCACTTCCAATAAGTGCGTTTTTGTGATTGGTTGAACATTTAGGTCAATTTCGAGATCCTTCGACTTATTCTAATCCAATTAGGGTTTTTAATCAATCTTGTGCATCCAATAAGTGCGTTTGTGCCATTGGTAGAAAATTTAGGTCATTTTCGTCATCCTTCGACTTATTCTAATCCAATTACGATTTTTAATCAATCTTGTGCATCCAATAAGTGCGTTTGTATCATTGGTTGAACATTTAGGTCATTTTCCTTATCCTTTGACTTATTCTACTCCAATTAGGGTTTTTAACCAATCTTGTGCATTTTATTAGTGGGATTGTGTCATTGGTTGAACATTAAGGTCATTTCCGTGATCCATCGACCAATTCTTATTGAATTAGGGTTTTTAGCCAAGCTTGTGCAAGTTATAAATGCGTTTGTGTCATTGGTTGAACATTAAAGTCATTTCCGTCATCCTTCGACTTATGCTATTCCAATTATGGTTTTTGACCAATCTTGTGCGTCCAATGAGTGTGTTTGTGTCATTGGTTGAACATTTTTGTCATTTTCATCATCCTTCGACTTATTCTAATCCAATTAGAGTTTTTAACCAATATTGTGCATCGAATAAAGTCGTTTGTGTCATTGGTTGAACATAAAGGTCATTTTCATCCTCTCTAGGCTTATTCTAATCCAATTAGGGGTTTCAATCAATCTTGTGCATCCAATAACTGCGTTTGTGTCACAGGTTGAACATTTAGGTTATTTTCGTCATCCTTCGACTTATTCTAATTCAATAAGGGTTTTTAACCAATCTTGTGCATCCAATAAGTGCCTTTGTGTCAATTGTAGAACATTTATGTCATTTTCGTCATCCTTCGGCTTATTTTAATCCAATTTGGGTTTTTAACCAATCTTGTACATCCAATAAGTGTGTTTGTGTCATTGGTTGAACATTTAGGTCATTTTCGTAATCTTTCGACTTATTCTAATCCAATTATGGTTTTTTACCAATCTTGTGCATCCAATAAGTGTGTTTGTGTCATTTGTTGAACATTTAGGTCATTTTCGTCCTCTTTAGGCTTATTCTAATCCAATTAGGGTTTTTAACCATTCTTGTGCATCGAATAAGTATATTTCTGTCATTGGTTGAACATTTAGGTCATTTTCGGGATCCTCCGACTTATTCTATTCCAATTACGGTTTTTAACCAATCTTGTGCATCCAATAAAGGTGTTTGTGTCATTGGTTGAACATATAGGTCGTTTTCATCCTCCCTAGACTTATTCTAATCCAATTAGGGTTTTTAATCAATCTTGTGCATCCAATAAGTGTGTTTGTGACATTGGTTGAACATTTAGGTCATTTTCGTCATCCTTCAACTTATTCTAATACAATAAGGGTTTTTAACCAATCTTGTGCATCCAATAAGTGCCTTTGTGCCAATGGTAGAACATTTAGGTCAGATTCGTCATCCTTCTACTTATTCTAATCCAATTAGGGTTTTTAACCGATCTTGTACATCCAATAAGTGTGTTTGTGTCATCCGTTGAACAATTAGGTCATTTTCGTCATTCTTCGACTTATTTTAATCCAATTAGGTTTTTTAACCAGTCTTGTGGATCCAATAAGTGTGTTTGTGTCAATGGTAGAACATTTAGGTCATTTTCGTCATCTTCGACTTATTCTAATCCAATTAGGGTTTTTAACCAATCGTGTGCATCCAATAAGTGCCTTTGTGTCATTGATTGAACATTTAGGTCATTTTCGTCATCGTTCGACTTTTTTTAATCCAATTAGGGTTTTTTACCAATCCTGTGCATCCAATAAGTGCGTTTGTGTCATTGGTTGAACATTTAGGTCATTTCGAGATCCTTCGATTTATTCTAATCCAATTTGGGTTTTTAACCAATCTTGTGCATCCAATAAGTGCATGGTAGAACATTTAGGTCAGATTCGTCATCCTTCTAATTATTCTAATTCAATTAGGGTTTTTAACCAATCTTGTACATCCAATAAGTGTGTTTGTGTCATTGGTTGAACATTTAGGTCATTTTTGTGATCCTTCGACTTATTCTAATCCAATTAGGGTTTTAACAAATCTTGTGCATTTAATAAGTACGTTTGTGTCATTGGTAGAACATTTAGGTCATATTTGTCATCCTTCTACTTATTCTAATCCAATTAGGGTTTTTAATCAATCTTGTGCATCCAATAAGTGCGTTTGTGTCATTGGTTGAATATTTAGGTAATTTTTGTCATCCTTCGACTTATTGTAATCCAATTAGGGTGTTTAACCAATCTTTTGCATCCAATAAGTGCGTTTGTGTCATTAGTTGAACATTTAGGTCATTTTCGTCATCCTTCGATTTATTCTAATACAATTAGGGTTTTTAACCAATCTTGTCTATCCAATAAAGCCGTTTGTGTCATTGGTTGAACATGTAGGTCATTTTCATCATCCTTCGTCTTATTCTAATCCAATTAGGGTTTTTAACCAATCATGTGCATTTTATTAGTGGGTTTGTGTCATTGGTTGAACATTTAGGTCCTTTTCGAGATCCTTCGACTTATTCTAATTCAATTAGGGTTTTTAACCAATCTTGTGCATCCAATAAAGGCGTTTGTGTCATTGGTTGAACATATAGGTCATTTTCATCCTCCCTAGACTTATTCTAATCAAATTAGGGTTTTTAATCAATCTTGTGCATCCAATAAGTGCGTTTGTGTCATTGGTTGAACATTTAGGTCATTTTTGTCATCCTTCGACTTATTCTAATCCAATTAGGGTGTTTAACCAATCATGTGCATCCAATAAGTGCGTTTGTGTCATTGGTTGAACATTTAGGTCATTTTCGTCATCCTTCGATTTATTCTAATACAATTACGGTTTTTAACCAATCTTGTGCATCCAATAAAGGCGTTTGTGTCATTGGTTGAACATGTAGGTCATTTTCGTCATCCTTCGACTTATTCTAATCCAATTAAGGTTTTTAACCAATCTTGTGCATCCAATAAGTGCGTTTGTGCCATTGGTAGAACATTTAGGTCATTTTCGTCATCCTTCGACTTATTCTAATCCAATTAGGGTGTTTAACGATTCTTGTGCATCCAATAAGTGCCATTGTGTCATTGGTTGAAAATTTAGGTCATTTTCGTCATCCTTCGACTTATTCTAATCCAATTAGGGTTCTTAACCAATCTTGTGCATCCAATAAGTGCCTTTATGTCATTGGTTGAATATTTAGGCCATTTCGTCATCCTTCCACTTATTCTAATCCAATTAAGGTTTTTAACCAATCTTGTACATCTAATAAAGGCGTTTGTGTCATTGGTTGAACATATAAGTCATTTTCATCCTCCCTAGACTTATTGTAATCCAATTAGGGTTTTTAATCAATCTTGTGCATCCAATAAGTGCGTTTGTGTCATTGGTTGAACATTTAGGTCATTTTTGTCATCCTTCGACTTATTCTAATCCAATTAGGGTGTTTAACCAATCTTTTGCATCCAATAAGTGCGTTTGTGTCATTGGTTGAACATTTAGGTCATTTTTGTCATCCTTCGATTTATTCTAATACAATTAGGGTTTTTAACCAATCTTGTCCATCCAGCAAAGGCGTTTGTGTCATTGGTTGAACATGTAGGTCATTTTCGTCATCCTTCGACTTATTCTAATCCAATTAGGGTTTTTAACCAATCTTGTGCAACCAATAAGTGCGTTTATGCCATTGGTAGAACATTTAGGTCATTTTCGTCATCCTTCGACTTATTCTAATCCAATTAGGGTGTTTAACGACTCTTGTGCATCCAAGAAGTGCCATTGTGTCATTGGTTGAACATTTAGGTCATTTTTGTCATCCTTCGACCTATTCTAATCCAATTAGGGTTCTTAACTAATCTTGTGCATCCAATAAGTGCCTTTATGTCATTGGTTGAATATTTAGGTCATTTCGTCATCCTTCGACTTATTCTAATCCAATTAGGGTTTTTAACCAATCTTGTACATCCAATAAGTGCGTTTGTGTCATTGGTTGAACATTTATGTCATTTTTGTGATCCTTCGACTTATTCTAATCCAATTAAGGTTTTTAACCAATCTTGTGCATCCAATAAGTGTCTTTGTGTCATTTGTTGAACATTTAGGTCATTTTCGTCCTCCTTAGGCTTATTCTAATCCAATTAGGGTATTTAACCATTCTTGTGCATCCAATAAGTGCCTTTGTGTCATTGGTTGAACATTTAGGTCATTTTCGTCATCCTTCGACTTATTTTAATCCAATTAGGGTTTTTAACCAATCATGTGCATCCAATAAGTGCGTTTTTGTCATTGGTTGAACATTTAGGTCAATTTCGTGATCCTTCGACTTATTCTAATCCAATTAGGGTTTTTAACCAATCTTGTTTATTTTATTAGTGGGTTTGTGTCATTGGTTGAACATTTAGGTCCTTTTCGAGATCCATCGACTTATTCTAATTCAATTATGGTTTTTAACCAATCTTGTGCATCCAATAAAGGCGTTTGTGTCATTGGTTGAACATATAGGTCATTTTCATCCTCCCCAGACTTATTCTAATCTAATTAGGGTTTTTAATCAATCTTGTGCATCCAATAAGTGCGTTTGTGTCATTGGTTGAACATTTAGGTCATTTTTGTCATCCTTCGACTTATTCTAATCCAATTAGGGTGTTTAACCAATCATGTGCATCCAATAAGTGCGTTTGTGTCATTGGTTGAACATTTAGGTCATTTTCGTCATCCTTCGATTTATTCTAATACAATTACGGTTTTTAACCAATCTTGTGCATCCAATAAAGGCGTTTGTGTCATTGGTTGAACATGTAGGTCATTTTCGTCATCCTTCGACTTATTCTAATCCAATTAGGGTTTTTAACCAATCTTGTGCATCCAATAAGTGCGTTTGTGCCATTGGTAGAACATTTAGGTCATTTTCGTCATCCTTCGACTTATTCTAATCCAATTAGGGTGTTTAACGATTCTTGTGCATCCAATAAGTGCCATTGTGTCATTGGTTGAACATTTTGGTCATTTTCGTCATCCTTCGATTTATTCTAATCTAATTAGGGTTCTTAACCAATCTTGTGCATCCAATAAGTGCCATTATGTCATTGGTTGAAAATTTAGGTCATTTTCGTCATCCTTCGACTTATTCTAATCCAATTAGGGTTCTTAACCAATCTTGTGCATCCAATAAGTGCCTTTATGTCATTGGTTGAATATTTAGGCCATTTCGTCATCCTTCCACTTATTCTAATCCAATTAGGGTTTTTAACCAATCTTGTACATCTAATAAAGGCGTTTGTGTCATTGGTTGAACATATAAGTCATTTTCATCCTCCCTAGACTTATTGTAATCCAATTAGGGTTTTTAATCAATCTTGTGCATCCAATAAGTGCGTTTGTGTCATTGGTTGAACATTTAGGTCATTTTTGTCATCCTTCGACTTATTCTAATCCAATTAGGGTGTTTAACCAATCTTTTGCATCCAATAAGTGCGTTTGTGTCATTGGTTGAACATTTAGGTCATTTTTGTCATCCTTCGATTTATTCTAATACAATTAGGGTTTTTAACCAATCTTGTCCATCCAGCAAAGGCGTTTGTGTCATTGGTTGAACATGTAGGTCATTTTCGTCATCCTTCGACTTATTCTAATCCAATTAGGGTTTTTAACCAATCTTGTGCAACCAATAAGTGCGTTTATGCCATTGGTAGAACATTTAGGTCATTTTCGTCATCCTTCGACTTATTCTAATCCAATTAGGGTGTTTAACGACTCTTGTGCATCCAAGAAGTGCCATTGTGTCATTGGTTGAACATTTAGGTCATTTTTGTCATCCTTCGACTTATTCTAATCCAATTAGGGTTCTTAACTAATCTTGTGCATCCAATAAGTGCCTTTATGTCATTGGTTGAATATTTAGGTCATTTCGTCATCCTTCGACTTATTCTAATCCAATTAGGGTTTTTAACCAATCTTGTACATCCAATAAATGTGTTTGTGTCATTGGTTGAACATTTATGTCATTTTTGTGATCCTTCGACTTATTCTAATCCAATTAAGGTTTTTAACCAATCTTGTGCATCCAATAAGTGTGTTTGTGTCATTTGTTGAACATTTAGGTCATTTTCGTCCTCCTTAGGCTTATTCTAATCCAATTAGGGTATTTAACCATTCTTGTGCATCCAATAAGTGCCTTTGTGTCATTGGTTGAACATTTAGGTCATTTTCGTCATCCTTCGACTTATTTTAATCCAATTAGGGTTTTTAACCAATCATGTGCATCCAATAAGAGCGTTTGTATCAATGGTAGAACATTTAGGTAGTATTTGTCATCCTTCTACTTATTCTAATCCAATTAGGGTTTTTATCCAATCTTGTGCGTCCAATAAGTTCGTTTGTGCCGTTGGTAGAACATTTATGTCATTTTCGTCATCCTTCGATTTATTTTAATCCAATTAGGGTTTTTAATAAATCTTGTGCATCCAATAAGTGCGTTTTTGTCATTGGTAGAGCATTTAGGTCATATTCGTCATCCTTCTACTTATTCTAATCCAATTAGGGTTTTTAACCAATCTTGTACATCCAATAAGTGAGTTTTTGTCATTGGTTGAACATTTAGGTCAATTTCGTGATCCTTCGACTTATTCTAATCCAATTAGGGTTTTTAACCAATCTTGTTTATTTTATTAGTGGGTTTGTGTCATTGGTTGAACATTTAGGTCCTTTTCGAGATCCATCGACTTATTCTAATTCAATTATGGTTTTTAACCAATCTTGTGCATCCAATAAAGGCGTTTGTGTCATTGGTTGAACATATAGGTCATTTTCATCCTCCCTAGACTTATTCTAATCTAATTAGGGTTTTTAATCAATCTTGTGCATCCAATAAGTGCGTTTGTGTCATTGGTTGAACATTTAGGTCATTTTTGTCATCCTTCGACTTATTCTAATCCAATTA
>JBBPBP010009779.1:41100117-41144296 GCA_037974735.1 Cicer chorassanicum
AAGGCGTTTGTGTCATTGGTTGAACATATAAGTCATTTTCATCCTTCCTAGACTTATTCTAATCCAATTAGGGTTTTTAATCAATCTTGTGCATCCAATAAGTGCGTTTGTGTCATTGGTTGAATATTTAGGTAATTTTTGTCATCCTTCGACTTATTCTAATCCAATTAGGGTGTTTAACCAATCTTTTGCATCCAATAAGTGCAATTGTGTCATTGGTTGAACATTTTGGTCATTTTCGTCATCCTTCGATTTATTCTAATACAATTACGGTTTTTAACCAATCTTGTCCATCAATTAAAGGCGTTTGTGTCATTGGTTGAACATGTAGGTCATTTTCGTCATCCTTCGACTTATTCTAATCCAATTAGGGTTTTTAACCAATCATGTGCATTTTATTAATGGTTTTGTGTCATTGGTTGAACATTTAGGTCCTTTTCGAGATCCTTCGACTTATTCTAATTCAATTAGGGTTTTTATCCAATCTTGTGCATCCAATAAAGGCGTTTGTGTCATTTGTTGAACATATAGGTCATTTTCATCCTCCCTAGACTTATTCTAATCAAATTAGGGTTTTTAATCAATCTTGTGCATCCAATAAGTGCGTTTGTGTCATTGGTTGAACATTTAGGTCATTTTCGTCATCCTTCGACTTATTCTATTCCAATTAGGGTGTTTAACGATTCTTGTGCATCCAATAAGTGCCATTGTGTCATTGGTTGAACATTTTGGTCATTTTCGTCATCCTTCGACTTATTCTAATCCAATTAGGGTTCTTAACCAATCTTGTGCATCCAATAAGTGCCATTATGTCATTGGTTGAAAATTTAGGTCATTTTTGTTATCCTTCGACTTATTCTAATCCAATTAGGGTTCTTAACCAATCTTGTGCATCCCATCAAGGCGTTTGTGTCATTGGTTGAACATATAAGTCATTTTCATCCTTCCTAGACTTATTCTAATCCAATTAGGGTTTTTAATCAATCTTGTGCATCCAATAAGTGCGTTTGTGTCATTGGTTGAATATTTAGGTAATTTTTGTCATCCTTCGACTTATTCTAATCCAATTAGGGTGTTTAACCAATCTTTTGCATCCAATAAGTGCGTTTGTGTCATTGGTTGAACATTTAGGTCATTTTCGTCAACCTTCGATTTATTCTAATACAATTAGGGTTTTTAACCAATCTTGTCCATCCAATAAAGGCGTTTGTGTCATTGGTTGAACATGTAGGTCATTTTCGTCATCCTTCGACTTATTCTAATCCAATTAGGGTTTTTAAACAATCATGTGCATTTTATTAGTGGGTTTGTGTCATTGGTTGAACATTTAGGTCCTTTTCGAGATCCTTCGACTTATTCTAATTCAATTAGGGTTTTTAACCAATCTTGTGCATCCAATAAAGGCATTTGTGTCATTGGTTGAACATATAGGTCATTTTCATCCTCCCTAGACTTATTCTAATCAAATTAGGGTTTTTAATCAATCTTGTGCATCCAATAAGTGCGTTTGTGTCATTGGTTGAACATTTAGGTCTTTTTTGTCATCCTTCAACTTATTCTAATCCAATAAGGGTGTTTAACCAATCCTGTGCATCCAATAAAGGCGTTTGTGTCATTGGTTGAACATTTAGGTCATTTTCGTCATCCTTCGACTTATTCTAATCCAATTAGGGTGTTAAACGATTCTTGTGCATCCAATAAGTGCCATTGTGTCATTGGTTGAACATTTTGGTCATTTTCGTCATCCTTCGACTTATTCTAATCCAATTAGGGTTCTTAACCAATCTTGTGCATCCAATAAGTGCCATTATGTCATTGGTTGAAAATTTAGGTCATTTTTGTTATCCTTCGACTTATTCTAATCCAATTAGGGTTCTTAACCAATCTTGTGCATCCCATCAAGGCGTTTGTGTCATTGGTTGAACATATAAGTCATTTTCATCCTTCCTAGACTTATTCTAATCCAATTAGGGTTTTTAATCAATCTTGTGCATCCAATAAGTGCGTTTGTGTCATTGGTTGAATATTTAGGTAATTTTTGTCATCCTTCGACTTATTCTAATCCAATTAGGGTGTTTAACCAATCTTTTGCATCCAATAAGGGCGTTTGTGTCATTGGTTGAACATTTAGGTCATTTTCGTCATCCTTCGATTTATTCTAATACAATTAGGGTTTTTAACCAATCTTGTCCATCCAATAAAGGCGTTTGTGTCATTGGTTGAACATGTAGGTCATTTTCGTCATCCTTCAACTTATTCTAATCCAAATAGGGTTTTTAACCAATCATGTGCATTTTATTAGTGGGTTTGTGTCATTGGTTGAACATTTAGGTCCTTTTCGAGATCCTTCAACTTATTCTAATTCAATTAGGGTTTTTAACCAATCTTGTGCATCCAATAAAGGCGTTTGTGTCATTGGTTGAACATATAGGTCATTTTCATCGTCCCTAGACTTATTCTATTCAAATTAGGGTTTTTAATCAATCTTGTGCATCCAATAAGTGCGTTTGTGTCATTGGTTGAACATTTAGGTCATTTTTGTCATCCTTCGACTTATTCTAATCCAATTAGGGTGTTTAACCAATCCTGTGCATCCAATAAGTACGTTTGTGTCATTGGTTGAACGTCTAGGTCATTTTCGTCATCCTTCGATTTATTCTAATACAATTACGGTTTTTAACCAATCTTATGCATCCAATAAAGGCGTTTGTGTCATTGGTTGAACATGTAGGTCATTTTCGTCATCCTTCGACTTATTCTAATCCAATTAGGGTTTTTAACCAATCTTGTGCATCCAATAAGTGCGTTTGTGCTATTGGTAGAACATTTAGGTCTTTTTCGTCATCCTTCGACTTATTCTAATCCAATTAGGGTGTTTAACGATTCTTGTGCATCCAATAAGTGCCATTGTGTCATTGGTTGAACATTTTGGTCATTTTCGTCATCCTTCGATTTATTCTAATCTAATTAGGGTTCTTAACCAATCTTGGGCATCCAATAAGTGCCATTATGTCATTGGTTGAAAATTTAGGTCATTTTCGTCATCCTTCGACTTATTCTAATCCAATTAGGGTTCTTAAGCAATCTTGTGCATCCAATAAGTGCCTTTATGTCATTTGTTGAATATTTAGGCCATTTCGTCATCCTTCCACTTATTCTAATCCAATTAGGGTTTTTAACCAATCTTGTACATCTAATAAAGGCGTTTGTGTCATTGGTTGAACATATAAGTCATTTTCATCCTCCCTAGACTTATTGTAATCCAATTAGGGTTTTTAATCAATCTTGTGCATCCAATAAGTGCGTTTGTGTCATTAGTTGAACATTTAGGTCATTTTTGTCATCCTTCGACTTATTCTAATCCAATTAGGGTGTTTAACCAATCTTTTGCATCCAATAAGTGCGTTTGTGTCATTGGTTGAACATTTAGGTCATTTTTGTCATCCTTCGATTTATTCTAATACAATTAGGGTTTTTAACCAATCTTGTCCATCCAATAAAGGCGTTTGTGTCATTGGTTGAACATGTAGGTCATTTTCGTTATCCTTCGACTTATTCTAATCCAATTAGGGTTTTTAACCAATCTTGTGCAACCAATAAGTGCGTTTATGCCATTGGTAGAACATTTAGGTCATTTTCGTCATCCTTCGACTTATTCTAATCCAATTAGGGTGTTTAACGATTCTTGTGCATCCAAGAAGTGCCATTGTGTCATTGGTTGAACATTTAGGTCATTTTTGTCATCCTTCGACTTATTCTAATCCAATTAGGGTTCTTAACTAATCTTGTGCATCCAATAAGTGCCTTTATGTCATTGGTTGAATATTTAGGTCATTTCGTCATCCTTCGACTTATTCTAATCCAATTAGGGTTTTTAACCAATCTTGTACATCCAATAAATGTGTTTGTGTCATTGGTTGAACATTTATGTCATTTTTGTGATCCTTCGACTTATTCTAATCCAATTAGGGTTTTTAACCAATCTTGTGCATCCAATAAGTGTGTTTGTGTCATTTGTTGAACATTTAGGTCATTTTCGTCCTCCATAGGCTTATTCTAATCCAATTAGGGTATTTAACCATTCTTGTGCATCCAATAAGTGCCTTTGTGTCATTGGTTGAACATTTAGGTCATTTTCGTCATCCTTCGACTTGTTTTAATCCAATTAGGGTTTTTAACCAATCATGTGCATCCAATAAGAGCGTTTGTATCAATGGTAGAACATTTAGGTAGTATTTGTCATCCTTCTACTTATTCTAATCCAATTAGGGTTTTTATCCAATCTTGTGCCTCCAATAAGTTCGTTTGTGCCATTGGTAGAACATTTATGTCATTTTCGTCATCCTTCGATTTATTTTAATCCAATTAGGGTTTTTAATAAATCTTGTGCATCCAATAAGTGCGTTTTTGTCATTGGTAGAGCATTTAGGTCATATTCGTCATCCTTCTACTTATTCTAATCCAATTAGGGTTTTTAACCAATCTTGTACATCCAATAAGTGCGTTTTTGTCATTGGTTGAACATTTAGGTCAATTTCGTGATCCTTCGACTTATTCTAATCCAATTAGGGTTTTTAACCAATCTTGTTTATTTTATTAGTGGGTTTGTGTCATTGGTTGAACATTTAGGTCCTTTTCGAGATCCTTCGACTTATTCTAATTCAATTATGGTTTTTAACCAATCTTGTGCATCCAATAAAGGCGTTTGTGTCATTGGTTGAACATATAGGTCATTTTCATCCTCCCTAGACTTATTCTAATCTAATTAGGGTTTTTAATCAATCTTGTGCATCCAATAAGTGCGTTTGTGTCATTGGTTAAACATTTAGGTCATTTTTGTCATTCTTCGACTTATTCTAATCCAATTAGGGTGTTTAACCAATCCTGTGCATCCAATAAGAGCGTTTGTGTCATTGGTTGAACATTTAGGTCATTTTCGTCATCCTTCGATTTATTCTAATACAATTAGGGTTTTTAACCAATCTTGTGCATCCAATAAAGGCGTTTGTGTCATTGGTTGAACATGTAGGTTATTTTCGTCATCCTTCGACTTATTCTAATCCAATTAGGGTTTTTAACCAATCTTGTGCATCCAATAAGTGCGTTTGTGCCATTGGTAGAACATTTAGGTCATTTTCGTCATCGTTCGACTTATTCTAATCCAATTAGGGTGTTTAACGATTCTTGTGCATCCAATAAGTGCCATTTTGTCATTGGTTGAACATTTTGGTCATTTTCGTCATCCTTCGACTTATTCTAATCCAATTAGGGTTCTTAACCAATCTTGTGCATCCAATAAGTGCCATTATGTCATTGGTTGAACATTTAGGTCATTTTCGTCATCCTTCGACTTATTCTAATCCAATTAGGGTTCTTAACCAATCTTGTGCATCCAATAAGTGCCTGTATGTCATTGGTTGAACATTTAGGCCATTTCGTCATCCATCGACTTATTCTAATCCAATTAGGGTTTTTAACCAATCTTGTACATCCAATAAAGGCGTTTGTGTCATTGGTTGAACATAAAGGTCATTTTCATCCTCCCTAGACTTATTCTAATCCAATTAGGGTTTTTAATCAATCTTGTGCATCCAATAAGTTCGTTTGTGCCATTGGTAGAACATTTATGTCATTTTCATCATCCTTCGATTTATTTTAATCCAATTAGGGTTTTTAATAAATCTTGTGCATCCAATAAGTGCGTTTTTGTCATTGGAAGAACATTTAGGTCATATTCGTCATCCGTCTACTTATTCTAATCCAATTAGGGTTTTTAACCAATCATGTACATCCAATAAGTGCGTTTTTGTCATTGGTTGAACATTTAGGTCAATTTCGTGATCCTTCGACTTATTCTAATCCAATTAGGGTTTTTAACCAATCTTGTTTATTTTATTAGTGGGTTTGTGTCATTGGTTGAACATTTAGGTCCTTTTCGAGATCCTTCGACTTATTCTAATTCAATTATGGTTTTTAACCAATCTTGTGCATCCAATAAAGGCGTTTGTGTCATTGGTTGAACATATAGGTCATTTTCATCCTCCCTAGACTTATTCTAATCTAATTAGGGTTTTTAATCAATCTTGTGCATCCAATAAGTGCGTTTGTGTCATTGGTTAAACATTTAGGTCATTTTTGTCATCCTTCGACTTATTCTAATCCAATTAGGGTGTTTAACCAATCCTGTGCATCCAATAAGAGCGTTTGTGTCATTGGTTGAACATTTAGGTCATTTTCGTCATCCTTCGATTTATTCTAATACAATTAGGGTTTTTAACCAATCTTGTGCATCCAATAAAGGCGTTTGTGTCATTGGTTGAACATGTAGGTCATTTTCGTCATCCTTCGACTTATTCTAATCCAATTAGGGTTTTTAACCAATCTTGTGCATCCAATAAGTGCGTTTGTGCCATTGGTAGAACATTTAGGTCATTTTCGTCATCCTTCGACTTATTCTAAGCCAATTAGGGTGTTTAACGATTCTTGTGCATCCAATAAGTGCCATTGTGTCATTGGTTGAACATTTTGGTCATTTTCGTCATCCTTCGACTTATTCTAATCCAATTAGGGTTCTTAACCAATCTTGTGCATCCAATAAGTGCAATTATGTCATTGGTTGAACATTTAGGTCATTTTCGTCATCCTTCGACTTATTCTAATCCAATTAGGGTTCTTAACCAATCTTGTGTATCCAATAAGTGCCTTTATGTCATTGGTTGAACATTTAGGCCATTTCGTCATCCTTCGACTTATTCTAATCCAATTAGGGTTTTTAACCAATCTTGTACATCCAATAAAGGCGTTTGTGTCATTGGTTGAACATATAGGTCATTTTCATCCTCCCTAGACTTATTCTAATCCAATTAGGGTTTTTAATCAATCTTGTGCATCCAATAAGTGCGTTTGTGTCATTGGTTGAACATTTAGGTCATTTTTGTCATCCTTCGACTTATTCTAATCCAATTAGGGTGTTTAACCAATCTTTTGCATACAATAAGTGCGTTTGTGTCATTGGTGGAACATTTAGGTCATTTTCGTCATCCTTCGATTTATTCTAATACAATTAGGATTTTTAACCAATCTTGTCCATCCAATAAAGGCGTTTGTGTCATTGGTTGAAGATATAGGTCATTTTCGTCATCCTTCGACTTATTCTAATCCAATTAGGGTTTTTTAACCAATCATGTGCATTTTATTAGTGGGTTTGTGTCATTGGTTGAACATTTAGGTCCTTTTCGATATCCTTCGACTTATTCTAATTCAATTAGGGTTTTTAACCAATCTTGTGCATCCAATAAGTGCCATTATGTCATTGGTTGAACATTTAGGTCATTTTCGTCATCCTTCGACTTATTCTAATCCAATTAGGGTTCTTAACCAATCTTGTGCATCCAATAAGTGCCTTTATGTCATTGGTTGAACATTTAGGCCATTTCGTCATCTTTCGACTTATTCTAATCCAAATAGGGTTTTTAACCAATCTTGTACATCCAATAAAGGCGTTTGTGTCATTGGTTGAACATATAGGTCATTTTCATCCTCCCAAGACTTATTCTAATCCAATTAGGGTGTTTAACCAATCTTGTGCATCTAATAAGTGCGTTTGTGTCATTGGTTGAACATTTAGGTCATTTTCGTCATCCTTCGATTTATTCTAATACAATTACGGTTATTAACCAATCTTGTGCATCCAATAAATGTGTTTCTGTCATTGGTTGAACATGTAGGTCATTTTCGTCATCCTTCGACTTATTCTAATCCAATTAGGGTTTTTAACCAATCTTGTGCATCTAATAAATGCGTTTGTGCCATTGGTAGAACATTTAGGTCATTTTTGTCATCCTTCGACTTATTCTAATCCAATTAGGGTTCTTAACCAATCTTGTGCATCTAATAAGTGCCATTATGTCATTGGTTGAACATTTAAGTCATTTTCGTCATCCTTCGACTTATTCTAATCCAATTAGGGTTCTTAACCAATCTTGTGCATCCAATAAGTGCCTTTATGTCATTGGTTGAACATTTAGGCCATTTCGTCATCCTTCGACTTATTCTAATCCAATTAGGGTTTTTAACCAATCTTGTACATCCAATAAAGGCGTTTGTGTCATTGGTTGAACATATAGGTCATTTTCATCCTCCCTAGACTTATTCTAATCCAATTAGGGTTTTTAATCAATCTTGTGCATCCAATAAGTGCGTTTGTGTCATTGGTTGAACATTTAGGTCATTTTTGTCATCCTTCGACTTATTCTAATCCAATTAGGGTGTTTAACCAATCTTTTGCATCCAATAAGTGCGTTTGTGTCATTGGTTGAACATTTAGGTCATTTTCGTCATCCTTCGATTTATTCTAATACAATTAGGGTTTTTAACCAATCTTGTCCATCCAATAAAGGCGTTTATGTCATTGGTTGAACATGTAGGTCATTTTCGTCATCCTTCGACTTATTCTAATCCAATTAGGGTTTTTAACCAATCTTGTGCATCCAATAAGTGCGTTTGTGCCATTGGTAGAACATTTAGGTCATTTTCGTCATCCTTCGACTTATTCTAATCCACTTAGGGTGTTTAACGATTCTTGTGCATCCAATAACTGCCATTGTGTCATTGGTTGATCATTTTGGTCATTTTCGTCATCCTTCGACTTATTCTAATCCAATTAGGGTTCTTAACCAATCTTGTGCATCCAATAAGTGACATTATGTCATTGGTTGAACATTTAGGTCATTTTCGTCATCCTTCGACTTATTCTAATCCAATTAGGGTTCTTAACCAATCTTGTGCATCCATTAAGTGCCTTTATGTCATTGGTTGAACATTTAGGCCATTTCGTCATCCTTCGACTTATTCTAATCCAATTAGGGTTTTTAACCAATCTTGTACATCCAATAAAGGCGTTTGTGTCATTGGTTGAACATATAGGTCATTTTCATCCTCCCTAGACTTATTCTAATCCAATTAGGGTTTTTAATCAATCTTGTGCATCCAATAAGTGCGTTTGTGTCATTGGTTGAACATTTAAGTCATTTTTTATCCTTCGACTTATTCTAATCCAATTAGGGTGTTTAACCAATCTTTTGCATACAATAAGTGCGTTTGTGTCATTGGTGGAACATTTAGGTCATTTTTGCATCCTTCGATTTATTCTAATAAAATTAGGATTTTTAACCAATCTTGTCCATCCAATAAAGGCGTTTGTGTCATTGGTTGAACATGTAGGTCATTTTCGTCATCCTTCGACTTATTCTAATCCAATTAGGGTTTTTTAACCAATCATGTGCATTTTATTAGTGGGTTTGTGTCGTTGGTTGAACATTTAGGTCCTTTTCGAGATCCTTCGACTTATTCTAATTCAATTAGGGTTTTTAACCAATCTTGTGCATCCAATAAGTGCCATTATGTCATTGGTTGAACATTTAGGTCATTTTCGTCATCCTTCGACTTATTCTAATCCAATTAGGGTTCTTAACCAATCTTGTGCATCCAATAAGTGCCTTTATGTCATTGGTTGAACATTTAGGCCATTTCGTCATCTTTCGACTTATTCTAATCCAAATAGGGTTTTTAACCAATCTTGTACATCCAATAAAGGCGTTTGTGTCATTGGTTGAACATATAGGTCATTTTCATCCTCCCAAGACTTATTCTAATCCAATTAGGGTGTTTAACCAATCTTGTGCATCTAATAAGTGCGTTTGTGTCATTGGTTGAACATTTAGGTCATTTTCGTCATCCTTCGATTTATTCTAATACAATTACGGTTATTAACCAATCTTGTGCATCCAATAAAGGCGTTTCTGTCATTGGTTGAACATGTAGGTCATTTTCGTCATCCTTCGACTTATTCTAATCCAATTAGGGTTTTTAACCAATCTTGTGCATCTAATAAATGTGTTTGTGCCATTAGTAGAACATTTAGGCCATTTTTGTAATCCTTCGACTTATTCTAATCCAATTAGGGTTCTTAACCAATCTTGTGCATCCAATAAGTGCCATTATGTCATTGGTTGAACATTTAGGTCATTTTCGTCATCCTTCGACTTATTCTATTCCAATTAGGGTTCTTAACCAATCTTGTGCATCCAATAAGTGCCTTTATGTCATTGGTTGAACATTTAGGCCATTTCGTCATCCTTCGACTTATTCTAATCCAATTAGGATTTTTAACCAATCTTGTACATTTAATAAAGGCGTTTGTGTCATTGGTTGAACATATAGGTCATTTTCATCCTCCCTAGACTTATTCTAATCCAATTAGGGTTTTTAATCAATCTTGTGCATCCAATAAGTGCGTTTGTGTCATTGGTTGAACATTTAGGTCATTTTTGTCATCCTTCGACTTATTCTAATCCAATTAGGGTGTTTAACCAATCTTTTGCATCCAATAAGTGCGTTTGTGTCATTGGTTGAACATTTAGGTCATTTTCGTCATCCTTCGATTTATTCTAATACAATTAGAGTTTTGAACCAATCTTGTCCATCCAATAAAGGCGTTTATGTCATTGGTTGAACATGTAGGTCATTTTCGTCATCCTTCGACTTATTCTAATCCAATTAGGGTTTTTAACCAATCTTTTGCATCCAATAAGTGCGTTTGTGCCATTGGTAGAACATTTATGTCATTTTCGTCATCCTTCGACTTATTCTAATCCAATTAGGGTTCTTAACCAATCTTGTGCATCCAATAAGTGCCTTTATGTCATTGGTTGAACATTTAGGCCATTTCGTCATCCTTCGACTTATTCTAATCCAATTAGGGTTTTTAACCAATCTTGTACATCCAATAAAGGCGTTTGTGTCATTGGTTGAACATATAGGTCATTTTCATCCTCCCTAGACTTATTCTAATCCAATTAGGGTTTTTAATCAATCTTGTGCATACAATAAGTGCGTTTGTGTCATTGGTGGAACATTTAGGTCATTTTCGTCATCCTTCGATTTATTCTAATAAAATTTGGATTTTTAACCAATCTTGTCCATCCAATAAAGGCGTTTGTGTCATTGGTTGAACATGTAGGTCTTTTTCGTCATCCTTCGACTTATTCTAATCCAATTAGGGTTTTTTAACCAATCATGTGCATTTTATTAGTGGGTTTGTGTCATTGGTTGAACATTTAGGTCCTTTTCGAGATCCTTCGACTTATTCTAATTCAATTAGGGTTTTTAACCAATCTTGTGCATCCAATAAGTGCCATTATGTCATTGGTTGAACATTTAGGTCATTTTCGTCATCCTTCGACTTATTCTAATCCAATTAGGGTTCTTAACCAATCTTGTGCATCCAATAAGTGCCTTTATGTCATTGGTTGAACATTTAGGCCATTTCGTCATCTTTCGACTTATTCTAATCCAAATAGGGTTTTTAACCAATCTTGTACATCCAATAAAGGCGTTTGTGTCATTGGTTGAACATATAGGTCATTTTCATCCTCCGAAGACTTATTCTAATCCAATTAGGGTGTTTAACCAATCTTGTGCATCTAATAAGTGCGTTTGTGTCATTGGTTGAACATTTAGGTCATTTTCGTCATCCTTCGCTTTATTCTAATACAATTACGGTTATTAACCAATCTTGTGCATCCAATAAAGGCGTTTCTGTCATTGGTTGAACATGTAGGTCATTTTCGTCATCCTTCGACTTATTCTAATCCAATTAGGGTTTTTAACCAATCTTGTGCATCTAATAAATGCGTTTGTGCCATTGGTAGAACATTTAGGTCATTTTTGTCATCCTTCGACTTATTCTAATCCAATTAGTGTTCTTAACCAATCTTGTGCATCCAATAAGTGCCATTATGTCATTGGTTGAACATTTAGGTCATTTTCGTCATCCTTCGACTTATTCTAATCCAATTAGGGTTCTTAACCAATCTTGTGCATCCAATAAGTGCCTTTATGTCATTGGTTGAACATTTAGGCCATTTCGTCGTCCTTCGACTTATTCTAATCCAATTAGGGTTTTTAACCAATCTTGTACATCCAATAAAGGCGTTTGTGTCATTGGTTGAACATATAGGTCATTTTCATCCTCCCTAGACTTATTCTAATCCAATTAGGGTTTTTAATCAATCTTGTGCATCCAATAAGTGCGTTTGTGTCATTGGTCGAACATTTAGGTCATTTTTGTCATCCTTCGACTTATTCTAATCCAATTAGGTTGTTTAACCAATCTTTTACATCCAATAAGTGCGTTTGTGTCATTGGTTGAACATTTAGGTCATTTTCGTCATCCTTAGATTTATTCTAATACAATTAGGGTTTTTAACCAATCTTCTCCATCCAATAAAGGCGTTTATGTCATTGGTTAAACATGTAGGTCATTTTCGTCATCCTTCGACTTATTCTAATCCAATTAGGGTTTTTAACCAATCTTGTGCATACAATAAGTGCGTTTGTGCCATTGGTAGAACATTTAGGTCATTTTTGTCATCCTTCGACTTATTCTAATCCAATTAGGGTGTTTAACGATTCTTGTGCATCTAATAAGTGCCATTGTGTCATTGGTTGAACATTTTGGTCATTTTCGTCATCCTTCGACTTATTCTAATCCAATTAGGGTTCTTAACCAATCTTGTGCATGTAATAAGTGCCATTATGTCATTGGTTGAAAATTTAGGTCATTTTCGTCATCCTTCGACTTATTCTAATCCAATTAGGGTTCTTAACCAATCTTGTGCATCCAATAAGTGCCTTTATGTCATTGGTTGAACATTTAGGCCATTTCGTCATCCATTCGACTTATTCTAATCCAATTAGGGTTTTTAACCAATCTTGTACATCCAATAAAGGCGTTTGTGTCATTGGTTGAACATATAGGTCATTTTCATCCTCCTTAGACTTATTCTAATCCAATTAGGGTTTTTAATCAATCTTGTGCATCCAATAAGTGCGTTTGTGTCATTGGTTGAACATTTAGATCATTTTTGTCATCCTTCGACTTATTCTAATCCAATTAGGGTGTTTAACCAATCTTTTGCATCCAATAAGTGCGTTTGTGTCATTGGTTGAACATTTAGGTCATTTTCGTCATCCTTCGATTTATTCTAATACATTTAGGGTTTTTAACCAATCTTGTCCATCCAATAAAGGCGTTTGTGTCATTGGTTGAACATGTAGGTCATTTTCGTCATCCTTCGAATTATTCTAATCCAATTAAGGTTTTTAACCAATCTTGTGCATTCAATAAGTGCGTTTGTGCCATTGGTAGAACATTTAGGTCATTTTCGTCATCCTTCGACTTATTCTAATCCAATTAGGGTGTTTAACGATTCTTGTGCATCCAATAAGTGCCATTGTGTCATTGGTTGAACATTTTGGTCATTTTCGTCATCCTTCGACTTATTCTAATCCAATTAGGGTTCTTAACCAATCTTGTGCATCCAATAAGTGCCATTATGTCATTGGTTGAAAATTTAGGTCATTTTCGTCATCCTTCGACTTATTCTAATCCAATTAGGGTTCTTAACCAATCTTGTGCATCCAATAAGTGCCTTTATGTCATTGGTTGAACATTTAGGTCATTTCGTCATCCTTCGACTTATTTTAATCCAATTAGGATTTTTAACCAATCATGTGCATCCAATAAGAGCGTTTGTGTCAATGGTAGAACATTTAGGTAATATTTGTCATCCTTCTACTTATTCTAATCCAATTAGGGTTTTTATCCAATCTTGTGCGTCCAATAAGTGCGTTTGTATCATTGGTTGAAAATTTAGGTCATTTTCGAGATCCTTCGACTTATTCTAATCCAATTAGGGTTTTTAACCAATCTTGTGCATCCAATAAGTGCGTTTGTGTCATTGGTTGAACATATAGGTCATTTTCATCCTCCCTAGACTTATTCTAATCCAATGAGGGTTTTAAATCAATCTTGTGCATCAAATAAGTGCGTTTGTGTCATTGGTTGAACATTTAGGTCATTTTCGTCATCCTTCGATTTATTCTAATACAATTAGGGTTTTTAACCAATCTTCTCCATCCAATAAAGGCGTTTGTGTCATTGGTTGAACATGTAGGTCATTTTCGTCATCTTTCGACTTATTCTAATCCAATTAGGGTGTTTAACCAATCTTTTGCATCCAATAAGTGCGTTTGTGTTATTGGTTGAACATTTAGGTCATTTTCGTCATCCTTCGATTTATTCTAATACAATTAGGGTTTTTAACCAATCTTCTCCATCCAATAAAGGCGTTTATGTCATTGGTTGAACATGTAGGTCATTTTCGTCATCCTTCGACTTATTCTAATCCAATTAGGGTTTTTAACCAATCTTGTGCATTCAATAAGTGCGTTTGTGCCATTGGTAGAATATTTAGGTCATTTTCGTCATCCTTCGACATATTCTAATCCAATTAGGGTGTTTAACGATTCTTGTGCATCTAATAAGTGCCATTGTGTCATTGGTTGAACATTTTGGTCATTTTCGTCATCCTTCGACTTATTCTAATCCAATTAGGGTTCTTAACCAATCTTGTGCATCCAATAAGGGCCATTATGTCATTGGTTGAAAATTTAGGTCATTTTCGTCATCCTTCGACTTATTCTAATCCAATTAGGGTTCTTAACCAATCTTGTGCATCCAGTAAGTGCCTTTATGTCATTGGTTGAACATTTAGGCCATTTCGTCATCCATTCGACTTATTCTAATCCAATTAGGGTTTTTAACCAATCTTGTACATCCAATAAAGGCGTTTGTGTCATTGGTTGGACATATAGGTCATTTTCATCCTCCTTAGACTTATTCTAATCCAATTAGGGTTTTTAATCAATCTTGTGCATCCAATAAGTGCGTTTGTGTCATTTGTTGAACATTTAGATCATTTTTGTCATCCTTCGACTTATTCTAATCCAATTAGGGTGTTTAACCAATCTTTTGCATCCAATAAGTGCGTTTGTGTCATTGGTTGAACATTTAGGTCATTTTCGTCATCCTTCGATTTATTCTAATACATTTAGGGTTTTTAACCAATCTTGTCCATCCAATAAAGGCGTTTGTGTCATTGGTTGAACATGTAGGTCATTTTCGTCATCCTTCGAATTATTCTAATCCAATTAAGGTTTTTAACCAATCTTGTGCATTCAATAAGTGCGTTTGTGCCATTGGTAGAACATTTAGGTCATTTTCGTCATCCTTCGACTTATTCTAATCCAATTAGGGTGTTTAACGATTCTTGTGCATCCAATAAGTGCCATTGTGTCATTGGTTGAACATTTTGGTCATTTTCGTCATCCTTCGACTTATTCTAATCCAATTAGGGTTCTTAACCAATCTTGTGCATCCAATAAGTGCCATTATGTCATTGGTTGAAAATTTAGGTCATTTTCGTCATCCTTCGACTTATTCTAATCCAATTAGGGTTCTTAACCAATCTTGTGCATCCAATAAGTGCCTTTATGTCATTGGTTGAACATTTAGGTCATTTCGTCATCCTTCGACTTATTTTAATCCAATTAGGATTTTTAACCAATCATGTGCATCCAATAAGAGCGTTTGTGTCAATGGTAGAACATTTAGGTAATATTTGTCATCCTTCTACTTATTCTAATCGAATTAGGGTTTTTATCCAATCTTGTGCGTCCAATAAGTGCGTTTGTATCATTGGTTGAAAATTTAGGTCATTTTCGAGATCCTTCGACTTATTCAAATCCAATTAGGGTTTTTAACCAATCTTGTGCATCCAATAAGTGCGTTTGTGTCATTGGTTGAACATATAGGTCATTTTCATCCTCCCTAGACTTATTCTAATCCAATGAGGGTTTTTAATCAATCTTGTGCATCAAATAAGTGCGTTTGTGTCATTGGTTGAACATTTAGGTCATTTTCGTCATCCTTCGATTTATTCTAATACAATTAGGGTTTTTAACCAATCTTCTCCATCCAATAAAGGCGTTTATGTCATTGGTTGAACATGTAGGTCATTTTCGTCATCCTTCGACTTATTCTAATCCAATTAGGGTTTTTAACCAATCTTGTGCATTCAATAAGTGCGTTTGTGCCATTGGTAGAATATTTATGTCATTTTCGTCATCCTTCGACATATTCTAATCCAATTAGGGTGTTTAACGATTCTTGTGCATCTAATAAGTGCCATTGTGTCATTGGTTGAACATTTTGGTCATTTTCGTCATCCTTCGACTTATTCTAATCCAATTAGGGTTCTTAACCAATCTTGTGCATCCAATAAGTGCCATTATGTCATTGGTTGAAAATTTAGGTCATTTTCGTCATCCTTCGACTTATTCTAATCCAATTAGGGTTCTTAACCAATCTTGTGCATCCAATAAGTGCCTTTATGTCATTGGTTGAACATTTAGGCCATTTCGTCATCCATTGGACTTATTCTAATCCAATTAGGGTTTTTAACCAATCTTGTACATCCAATAAAGGCGTTTGTGTCATTGGTTGGACATATAGGTCATTTTCATCCTCCTTAGACTTATTCTAATCCAATTAGGGTTTTTAATCAATCTTGTGCATCCAATAAGTGCGTTTGTGTCATTGGTTGAACATTTAGATCATTTTTGTCATCCTTCGACTTATTCTAATCCAATTAGGGTGTTTAACCAATCTTTTGCATCCAATAAGTGCGTTTGTGTCATTGGTTGAACATTTAGGTCATTTTCGTCATCCTTCGATTTATTCTAATACATTTAGGGTTTTTAACCAATCTTGTCCATCCAATAAAGGCGTTTGTGTCATTGGTTTAACATGTAGGTCATTTTCGTCATCCTTCGAATTATTCTAATCCAATTAAGGTTTTTAACCAATCTTGTGCATTCAATAAGTGCGTTTGTGCCATTGGTAGAACATTTAGGTCATTTTCGTCATCCTTCGACTTATTCTAATCCAATTAGGGTGTTTAACGATTCTTGTGCATCCAATAAGTGCCATTGTGTCATTGGTTGAACATTTTGGTCATTTTCGTCATCCTTCGACTTATTCTAATCCAATTAGGGTTCTTAACCAATCTTGTGCATCCAATAAGTGCCATTATGTCATTGGTTGAAAATTTAGGTCATTTTCGTCATCCTTCGACTTATTCTAATCCAATTAGGGTTCTTAACCAATCTTGTGCATCCAATAAGTGCCTTTATGTCATTGGTTGAACATTTAGGTCATTTCGTCATCCTTCGACTTATTTTAATCCAATTAGGATTTTTAACCAATCATGTGCATCCAATAAGAGCGTTTGTGTCAATGGTAGAACATTTAGGTAATATTTGTCATCCTTCTACTTATTCTAATCCAATTAGGGTTTTTATCCAATCTTGTGCGTCCAATAAGTGCGTTTGTATCATTGGTTGAAAATTTAGGTCATTTTCGAGATCCTTCGACTTATTCTAATCCAATTAGGGTTTTTAACCAATCTTGTGCATCCAATAAGTGCGTTTGTGTCATTGGTTGAACATATAGGTCATTTTCATCCTCCCTAGACTTATTCTAATCCAATGAGGGTTTTTAATCAATCTTGTGCATCAAATAAGTGCGTTTGTGTCATTGGTTGAACATTTAGGTCATTTTCGTCATCCTTCGATTTATTCTAATCCAATTAGGGTTTTTAATCAATCTTGTGCATCCAATAAAGGCGTTTGTGTCATTGGTTGAACATGTAGGTCATTTTCGTCATCCTTCGACTTATTCTAATCTAATTAGGGTTTTTAACCAATCTTTTGCATCCAATAAGTGCGTTTGTGACATTGGTAGAATATTTAGGTCATTTTCGTCATCCTTCGACTTATTCTAATCCAATTAGGGTGTTTAACGATTCTTGTGCATCCAATAAGTGCCATTGTGTCATTGGTTGAACATTTAGGTCATTTTCTCATCCTTCGACTTATTCTAATCCAATTAGGGTTCTTAACCAATCTTGTGCATCCAATAAGTGCCTTTATGTCATTGGTTAAACATATAGGTCATTTCGTCATCCTTCGACTTATTCTAATCCAATTAGGGTTTTTAACCAATCTTGTGCATCGAATAAGTGTGTTTGTGTCATTGGTTAAACATTTAGGTCATTTTCGAGATCCAACAATTTATTCTAATCCAATTAGGGTTTTTAACCAATCTTGTGCATCCAATAAGTGCGTTTGTGTCATTTGTTGAACATTTAGGTCATTTTTGTCATCCTTCTACTTATTCTAATTCAATTAGGGTTTTTAACCAATCTTGTACATCCAATAAGTGTGTTTGTGTCATTGGTTGAACATTTAGGTCATTTTTGTGATCGTTCGACTTATTCTAATCGAATTCGGGTTTTTAACCAATCTTGTGCATTTAATAAGTGCGTTTGTGTCAATTGTAGAGCATTTAGGTCATATTCGTCATCCTTCTACTTATTCCAATCCAATTAGGGTTTTTAACCAATCTTGTACATCCAATATGTGCGTTTTTGTCATTGGTTAAACATTTGGGTCAATTTCGTGATCCTTCGACTTATTCTAATCCAATTAGGGTTTTTAACCAATCTTGTGCATCCAATAAAAGCGTTTGTGTCATTGGTTGAACATATAAGTCATTTTCATCCTCCCTAGACTTATTCTAATCCAATTAGGGTTTTTAACCAATCTTGTGCATTTAATAAGTGCGTTTGTGTCATTGGTAGAGCATTTATGTCATATTCGTCATCCTTCTACTTATTCCAATCCAATTAGGGTTTTTAACAAATCTTGTACATCCAATAAGTGCGTTTTTGTCATTGGCTGAACGTTTAGGTCAATTTCGTGATCCTTCGACTTATTCTAATCCAATTAGGGTTTTTAACCAATCTTGTGCATCCAATAAGTGCCTTTGTGCCATCGGTAGAACATTTAGGTCATTTTCGTCCTTCTTAGGCTTTTTCTAATCCAATTAGGGTTTTTCATCATTCTTGTGCATTTAATAAGTGCCTTTGTGTCATTGGTTGAACATTTAGGTCATTTTCGTCATCCTTCGACTTTTTTTAATCCAATTAGGGTTTTTAACCAATCTTGTGCATCCAATAAGTGCGTTTGTGTCAATGGTAGAAATTTTTTGTCATTTTCCTCCATCCTAGTCTTATTCTAATCCAATTAGGGTTTTTAATCAATCTTGTGCATCCAATAAGTGCGTTTGTATCATTGGTTGAACAATTAGGTGATTTTCATCATCCTTTGACTTATTCTAATCCAATTACGGTTTTTAACCAATCGTGTGCATTTTATTAGTGGGTTGGTGCCATTGGTTGAACATTTAGGCCATTTTCGAGATCCTTTGACTTATTCTAATTCAATTTGGGTTTTTAACCAATCTTGTGCATCCAATAAAGGCGTTTGTGTCATTGGTTGAACATATAGGTCATTTTCATCCTCCCTAGACTTATTCTAATCCAATTAGGGTTTTTAATCAATCTTGTGCATCCAATAAGTGTGTTTGTGTCATTGGTTCAACATTTAGGTCATTTTTGTCATCCTTCAACTTATTCTAATCCAATTAGGGGTTTTAACCAATCTAGTGCATCCAATAAAGGCGTTTTTGTCATTGGTTGAACATGTAGGTCATTTTCGTTATCGTTCGACTTATTCTAATCCAATTAGCGTTTTTAACTAATCTTGTGCATCCAATAAGTGCGTTTGTGCCATTGGTAGAACATTTAGGTCATTTTCGTCATCCTTCGACTTATTCTAATCCAATTAGGGTGTTTAACGATTCTTGTGCATCCAATAAATGCCATTGTGTCATTGGTTGAACATTTAGGTCATTTCGTCATCCTTCGACTTATTCTAATCCAATTAGCGTGTTTAACGATTCTTTTGCATCCAATAAGTGCCATTGTGTCATTGGTTGAACATTTAGGTCATTTTCTCATCCTTCGACTTATTCTAATCCAATTAGGGTTCTTAACCAATCTTGTGCATCCAATAAGTGCCTTTATGTCATTGGTTAAACATATAGGTCATTTCGTCATCCTTCGACTTATTCTAATCCAATTAAGGTTTTTAACCAATCTTGTGCGTCCAATAAGTGTGTTTGTGTCATTGGTTGAACATTTATGTCATTTTCGTGATCCTTCGACTTATTCTAATCCAATTAGGGTTTTTTACCAATCTTGTGCATCCAATAAGTGTGTTAGTGTCATTTGTTGAACATTTAGGTCATTTTCATCATCCTTCGACTTATTCTAATCCAATTAGGGTGTTTATCCATTCTTGTGCATCCAATAAGTGCCTTTGTGTCATTGGTTGAACATTTAGGTCATTTTCGTCATCGTTCGACTTATTCTAATCCAATTAGGGTGTTTAACCATTCTTGTGCATCCAATAAGTGCCTTTGTGTCATTGGTTGAACATTTAGGTCATTTTCCTCATCCTTCGACTTATTTTAATCCAATTAGGGTTTTTAACCAATCTTGTGCATCCAATAAGTGCCTTTGTGTCAATGGTAGAACATTTAGGTCATTTTCTTCATTCTTCGATTTATTTTAATCCAATTAGGGTTTTTAACCAATCTTGTGCATCCAATAAAGGCGTTTGTGTCATTGGTTGAACATGTAGGTCATTTTCGTCATCCTTCGACTTATTCTTATCCAATTAGGGTTTTTAACCAATCTTGTGCATCCAATAAGTGCGTTTGTGCGTTTGGTAGAACATTTAGGTCATTTTCGTCATCCTTCGTCTTATTCTAATCCAATTAGGGTGGTTAATGATACTTTTGCATCCAATAAGTGCCATTGTGTCATTGGTTGAACATATAGGTCATTTTCGTCATCCTTCGACTTATTCTAATCCAATTAGGGTTCTTAACCAATCTTGTGCATCCAATAAAAGCGTTTGAGTCATTGGTTGAACATATAGGTCATTTTCATCCTCCCTAGACTTATTCTAATCCAATTAGGGTTTTTAACCAATCTTGTGCATTTAATAAGTGCGTTTGTGTCATTGGTAGAGCATTTAGGTCATATTCGTCATCCTTCTACTTATTCCAATCCAATTAGGGTTTTTAACAAATCTTGTACATCCAATAAGTGCGTTTTTGTCATTGGTTGAACGTTTAGGTCAATTTCGTGATCCTTCGACTTATTCTAATCCAATTAGGGTTTTTAACCAATCTTGTGCATCAAATAAGTGCGTTTGTGCCATCGATAGAACATTTAGGTCATTTTCGTCCTTCTTAGGCTTTTTCTAATCCAATTAGGGTTTTTCATCATTCTTGTGCATTTAATAAGTGCCTTTGTGTCATTGGTTGAACATTTAGGTCATTTTCGTCATCCTTCGACTTTTTTTAATCCAATTAGGGTTTTTAACCAATCTTGTGCATCCAATAAGTGCGTTTGTGCCATTGGTAGAACATTTAGGTCATTTTCGTCATCCTTCGACTTATTCTAATCCAATTAGGGTGTTTAACGATTCTTGTGCATCCAATAAGTGCCATTGTGTCATTGGTTGAACATTTAGGTCATTTTCTCATCCTTCGAGTTATTCTAATCCAATTAGGGTTCTTAACCAATCTTGTGCATCCAATAAGTGCCTTTATGTCATTGGTTGAACATATAGGTCATTTTGTCATCCTTCGACTTATTCTAATCCCATTAGGGTTTTTAACCAATCTTGTGCATCGAATAAGTGCGTTTGTGTCATTGGTTAAACATTTAGGTCATTTTCGAGATCCTTCGATTTATTCTAATCCAATTAGTGTTTTTAACCAATCTTGTGCATCCAATAAGTGCGTTTGTGTCATTGGTAGAACATTTAGGTCAGATTCGTAATCCATCTACTTATTCTAATTCAATTAGGGTTTTTAACCAATCTTGATCATCCAATAAGTGTGTTTGTGTCATTGGTTGAACATTTAGGTCATTTTTGTGATCGTTCGACTTATTCTAATCCAATTAGGGTTTTTAACCAATCTTGTGCATTTAATAAGTGCGTTTGTGTCAATTGTAGAGCATTTAGGTCATATTCGTCATCCTTCTACTTATTCTAATCCAATTAGGGTTTTTAACCAATCTTGTACATCCAATAAATGCGTTTTTGTCATTGGTTGAACATTTAGGTCAATTTCGTGATCCTTCGACTTATTCTAATCCAATTAGGGTTTTTAACCAATCTTGTGCATCCAATAAAGGCGTTTGTGTCATTGGTTGAACATATAGGTCATTTTCATCCTCCCTAGACTTATTCTAATCCAATTAGGGTTTTTAACCAATCTTGTGCATTTAATAAGTGCGTTTGTGTCATTGGTAGAGCATTTAGGTCATATTCGTCATTCTTCTACTTATTCCAATCCAATTAGGGTTTTTAACCAATCTTGTACATCAAATAAGTGCGTTTTTGTCATGGGTTGAACATTTAGGTCAATTTTGTGATCCTTCGACTTATTCTAATCCAATTAGGGTTTTTAACCAATCTTGTGCATCCAATAAGTGCGTTTGTGCCATTGGTAGAACATTTAGGTCATTTTCGTCCTTCTTAGGCTTATTCTAATCCAATTAGGGTTTTCATCATTCTTGTGCATTTAATAAGTGCCTTTGTGTCATTGGTTGAACATTTAGGTCATTTTCGTCATCCTTCGACATTTTTTAATCCAATTAGGGTTTTTAACCAATCTTTTGCATCCAATAAGTGCGTTTGTGTCAATGGTAGAAAATTTTGGTCATTTTCCTCCATCCTAGTCTTATTCTAATCCAATTAGGGTTTTTAATCAACCTTGTGCATCCAATAAGTGCGTTTGTATCATTGGTTGAACAATTAGGTGATTTTCCTCATCCTTCGACTTATTCTAATCCAATTACGGTTTTTAACCAATCGTGTGCATTTTATTAGTGGGTTTGTGCCATTGGTTGAACATTTAGGTAATTTTCGAGATCGTTCGACTTATTCTAATTCAATTAGGGTTTTTAACCAATCTTGTGCATCCAATAAAGGCGTTTGTGTCATTGGTTGAACATATAGGTCATTTTCATCCTCCCTAGACTTATTCTAATCCAATTAGGGTTTTGAATCAATTTTGTGCATCGAATAAGTGCGTTTGTGTCATTGGTTCAACATTTAGGTCATTTTTGTCATCCTTCAACTTATTCTAATCCAATTAGGGGTTTTAACCAATCTAGTGCATCCAATAAAGGCGTTTGTGTCATTGGTTGAACATGTAGGTCATTTTCGTTATCCTTCGACTTATTCTAATCCAATTAGCATTTTTAACCAATCTTGTGCATCCAATAAGTGCGTTTGTGCCATTGGTAGAACATTTAGGTCATTTTTGTCATCCTTCGACTTATTCTAATCCAATTAGGGTGTTTAACCAATCTTGTGCATCGAATAAGTGCGTTTCTGTCATTGGTTAAACATTTAGGTCATTTTCGAGATCCTTCGATTTATTCTAATCCAATTAGGGTTTTTAACCAATCTTGTGCATCCAACAAGTGCGTTTGTGTCATTGGTAGAACATTTAGATCAGATTGTAATCCATCTACTTATTCTAATTCAATTAGGGTTTTTAACCAATCTTGTACATCCAATAAGTGTGTTTGTGTCATTGGTTGAACATTTAGGTCATTTTTGTGATCGTTCGACTTATTCTAATCCAATTAGGGTTTTTAACCAATCTTGTGCATTTAATAAGTGCGTTTGTGTCATTGGTAGAGCATTTAGGTCATATTCGTCATCCTTCTACTTATTCCAATCCAATTAGGGTGGTTAATGATACTTGTGCATCCAATAAGTGCCATTGTGTCATTGGTTGAACATTTAGGTCATTTTCGTCATCCTTCGACTTATTCTAATCCAATTAGGGTTCTTAACCAATCTTGTGCATCCAATAAGTGCAATTATGTCATTGGTTGAACATTTAGGTCATTTCGTCATCCTTCGACTTATTTTAATCCAATTAGGGTTTTTAACCAATCATGTGCATCCAATAAGAGCGTTTGTGTCAATGGTAGAACATTTAGGTAATATTTGTCATCCTTCAACTTATTCTAATCCAATTAGGGTTTTTATCCAATCTTGTGCGTCCAATAAGTGCGTTTGTACCATTGGTTGAAAATTTAGGTCATTTTTGAGATCCTTCGACCTATTCTAAACCAATTAGGGTTTTTAACCAATCTTGTGCATCCAATAAAGGCGTTTGTGTCATTGGTTAAACATATAGGTCATTTTCATCCTCCCTAGACTTATTCTAATCCAATTAGGGTTTTTAATCAATCTTGTGCATCAAAGAAGTGCGTTTGTGTCATTGGTTGAACATTTAGGTCATTTTCGTCATCCTTCGATTTATTCTAATCCAATTAGGGTTTTTAATCAATTTTGTACATCCAATAAAGGCGTTTGTGTCATTGGTTGAACATGTAGGTCATTTTCGTCATCCTTCGACTTATTCTAATCTATTTAGGGTTTTTAACCAATCTTGTGCATCCAATAAGTGCGTTTGTGCCATTGGTTGAACATTTAGGTCATTTTCGTCATCCTTCGACTTATTCTAATCCAATTAGGGTGTTTAACGATTCTTGTGCATCCAATAAGTGCCATTGTGTCATTGGTTGAACATTTAGGTCATTTTCGTCATCCTTCGACTTATTCTAATCCAATTAGGGTTCTTAACCAATCTTGTGCATCCAATAAGTGCCATTATGTCATTGGTTGAACATATAGGTCATTTTGTCATCCTTCGACTTATTATAATCCCATTAGGGTTTTTAACCAATCTTGTGCATCGAATAAGTGCGTTTGTGTCATTGGTTAAACATTTAGGTCATTTTCGAGATCCTTCGATTTATTCTAATCCAATTAGGGTTTTTAACCAATGTTGTGCATCCAATAAGTATGTTTGTGTCAATGGTAGAAAATTTTGGTCATTTTCCTCCATCCTAGTCTTATTCTAATCCAATTAGGGTTTTTAATCAAACTTGTGCATCCAATAAGTGCGTTTGTATCATTGGTTGAACAATTACGTGATTTTCCTCATCCTTCGACTTATTCTAATCCAATTACGGTTTTTAACCAATCGTGTGCATTTTATTAGTGGGTTTGTGCCATTGGTTGAACATGTAGGTAATTTTCGAGATCGTTCGACTTATTCTAATTCAATTAGGGTTTTTAACCAATCTTGTGCATCCAATAAAGGCGTTTGTGTCATTGGTTGAACATATAGGTCATTTTCATCCTCCCTAGACTTATTCTAATCCAATTAGGGTTTTGAATCAATTTTGTGCATCGAATAAGTGCGTTTGTGTCATTGGTTCAACATTTAGGTCATTTTTGTCATCCTTCAACTTATTCTAATCCAATTAGGGGTTTTAACCAATCTAGTGCATCCAATAAAGGCGTTTGTGTCATTGGTTGAACATGTAGGTCATTTTCGTTATCCTTCGACTTATTCTAATCCAATTAGCATTTTTAACCAATCTTGTGCATCCAATAAGTGCGTTTGTGCCATTGGTAGAACATTTAGGTCATTTTTGTCATCCTTCGACTTATTCTAATCCAATTAGGGTGTTTAACCAATCTTGTGCATCGAATAAGTGCGTTTGTGTCATTGGTTAAACATTTAGGTCATTTTCGAGATCCTTCGATTTATTCTAATCCAATTAGGGTTTTTAACCAATCTTGTGCATCCAATAAGTGCGTTTGTGTCATTGGTAGAACATTTAGATCAGATTCGTAATCCATCTACTTATTCTAATTCAATTAGGGTTTTTAACCAATCTTGTACATCCAATAAGTGTGTTTGTGTCATTGGTTGAACATTTAGGTCATTTTTGTGATCGTTCGACTTATTCTAATCCAATTAGGGTTTTTAACCAATCTTGTGCATTTAATAAGTGCGTTTGTGTCATTGGTAGAGCATTTAGGTAATATTCGTCATCCTTCTACTTATTCCAATCCAATTAGGGTGGTTAATGATACTTGTGCATCCAATAAGTGCCATTGTGTCATTGGTTGAACATTTAGGTCATTTTCGTCATCCTTCGACTTATTCTAATCCAATTAGGGTTCTTAACCAATCTTGTGCATCCAATAAGTGCAATTATGTCATTGGTTGAACATTTAGGTCATTTCGTCATCCTTCGACTTATTTTAATCCAATTAGGGTTTTTAACCAATCATGTGCATCCAATAAGAGCGTTTGTGTCAATGGTAGAACATTTAGGTAATATTTGTCATCCTTCAACTTATTCTAATCCAATTAGGGTTTTTATCCAATCTTGTGCGTCCAATAAGTGCGTTTGTACCATTGGTTGAAAATTTAGGTCATTTTTGAGATCCTTCGACCTATTCTAAACCAATTAGGGTTTTTAACCAATCTTGTGCATCCAATAAAGGCGTTTGTGTCATTGGTTAAACATATAGGTCATTTTCATCCTCCCTAGACTTATTCTAATCCAATTAGGGTTTTTAATCAATCTTGTGCATCAAAGAAGTGCGTTTGTGTCATTGGTTGAACATTTAGGTCATTTTCGTCATCCTTCGACTTATTCTAATCCAATTAGGGTTTTTAATCAATTTTGTACATCCAATAAAGGCGTTTGTGTCATTGGTTGAACATGTAGGTCATTTTCGTCATCCTTCGACTTATTCTTATCTATTTAGGGTTTTTAACCAATCTTGTGCATCCAATAAGTGCGTTTGTGCCATTGGTTGAACATTTAGGTCATTTTCGTCATCCTTCGACTTATTCTAATCCAATTAGGGTGTTTAACGATTCTTGTGCATCCAATAAGTTCCATTGTGTCATTGGTTGAACATTTAGGTCATTTTCGTCATCCTTCGACTTATTCTAATCCAATTAGGGTTCTTAACCAATCTTGTGCATCCAATAAGTGCCATTATGTCATTGGTTGAACATATAGGTCATTTTGTCATCCTTCGACTTATTATAATCCCATTAGGGTTTTTAACCAATCTTGTGCATCGAATAAGTGCGTTTGTGTCATTGGTTAAACATTTAGGTCATTTTCGAGATCCTTCGATTTATTCTAATCCAATTAGGGTTTTTAACCAATGTTGTGCATCCAATAAGTGTGTTTGTGTCAATGGTAGAAAATTTTGGTCATTTTCCTCCATCCTAGTCTTATTCTAATCCAATTAGGGTTTTTAATCAACCTTGTGCATCCAATAAGTGCGTTTGTATCATTGGTTGAACAATTACGTGATTTTCCTCATCCTTCGACTTATTCTAATCCAATTACGGTTTTTAACCAATCGTGTGCATTTTATTAGTGGGTTTGTGCCATTGGTTGAACATGTAGGTAATTTTCGAGATCGTTCGACTTATTCTAATTCAATTAGGGTTTTTAACCAATCTTGTGCATCCAATAAAGGCGTTTGTGTCATTGGTTGAACATATAGGTCATTTTCATCCTCCCTAGACTTATTCTAATCCAATTAGGGTTTTGAATCAATTTTGTGAATCGAATAAGTGCGTTTGTGTCATTGGTTCAACATTTAGGTCATTTTTGTCATCCTTCAACTTATTCTAATCCAATTAGGGGTTTTAACCAATCTAGTGCATCCAATAAAGGCGTTTGTGTCATTGGTTGAACATGTAGGTCATTTTCGTTATCCTTCGACTTATTCTAATCCAATTAGCATTTTTAACCAATCTTGTGCATCCAATAAGTGCGTTTGTGCCATTGGTAGAACATTTAGGTCATTTTTGTCATCCTTCGACTTATTCTAATCCAATTAGGGTGTTTAACCAATCTTGTGCATCGAATAAGTGCGTTTGTGTCATTGGTTAAACATTTAGGTCATTTTCGAGATCCTTCGATTTATTCTAATCCAATTAGGGTTTTTAACCAATCTTGTGCATCCAATAAGTGCGTTTGTGTCATTGGTAGAACATTTAGATCAGATTCGTAATCCATCTACTTATTCTAATTCAATAAGGGTTTTTAACAAATCTTGTACATCCAATAAGTGTGTTTGTGTCATTGGTTGAACATTTAGGTCATTTTTGTGATCGTTCGACTTATTCTAATCCAATTAGGGTTTTTAACCAATCTTGTGCATTTAATAAGTGCGTTTGTGTCATTGGTAGAGCATTTAGGTCATATTCGTCATCCTTCTACTTATTCCAATCCAATTAGGGTGGTTAATGATACTTGTGCATCCAATAAGTGCCATTGTGTCATTGGTTGAACATTTAGGTCATTTTCGTCATCCTTCGACTTATTCTAATCCAATTAGGGTTCTTAACCAATCTTGTGCATCCAATAAGTGCAATTATGTCATTGGTTGAACATTTAGGTCATTTCGTCATCCTTCGACTTATTTTAATCCAATTAGGGTTTTTAACCAATCATGTGCATCCAATAAGAGCGTTTGTGTCAATGGTAGAACATTTAGGTAATATTTGTCATCCTTCAACTTATTCTAATCCAATTAGGGTTTTTATCCAATCTTGTGCGTCCAATAAGTGCGTTTGTACCATTGGTTGAAAATTTAGGTCATTTTTGAGATCCTTCGACCTATTCTAAACCAATTAGGGTTTTTAACCAATCTTGTGCATCCAATAAATGCGTTTGTGTCATTGGTTAAACATATAGGTCATTTTCATCCTCCCTAGACTTATTCTAATCCAATTAGGGTTTTTAATCAATCTTGTGCATCAAAGAAGTGCGTTTGTGTCATTGGTTGAACATTTAGGTCATTTTCGTCATCCTTCGATTTATTCTAATCCAATTAGGGTTTTTAATCAATTTTGTACATCCAATAAAGGCGTTTGTGTCATTGGTTGAACATGTAGGTCATTTTCGTCATCCTTCGACTTATTCTTATCTATTTAGGGTTTTTAACCAATCTTGTGCATCCAATAAGTGCGTTTGTGCCATTGGTTGAACATTTAGGTCATTTTCGTCATCCTTCGACTTATTCTAATCCAATTAGGGTGTTTAACGATTCTTGTGCATCCAATAAGTGCCATTGTGTCATTGGTTGAACATTTAGGTCATTTTCGTCATCCTTCGACTTATTCTAATCCAATTAGGGTTCTTAACCAATCTTGTGCATCCAATAAGTGCCATTATGTCATTGGTTGAACATATAGGTCATTTTGTCATCCTTCGACTTATTATAATCCCATTAGGGTTTTTAACCAATCTTGTGCATCGAATAAGTGCGTTTGTGTCATTGGTTAAACATTTAGGTCATTTTCGAGATCCTTCGAATTATTCTAATCCAATTAGGGTTTTTAACCAATGTTGTGCATCCAATAAGTGTGTTTGTGTCAATGGTAGAAAATTTTGGTCATTTTCCTCCATCCTAGTCTTATTCTAATCCAATTAGGGTTTTTAATCAACCTTGTGCATCCAATAAGTGCGTTTGTATCATTGGTTGAACAATTACGTGATTTTCCTCATCCTTCGACTTATTCTAATCCAATTACGGTTTTTAACCAATCGTGTGCATTTTATTAGTGGGTTTGTGCCATTGGTTGAACATTTAGGTAATTTTCGAGATCGTTCGACTTATTCTAATTCAATTAGGGTTTTTAACCAATCTTGTGCATCCAATAAAGGCGTTTGTGTCATTGGTTGAACATATAGGTCATTTTCATCCTCCCTAGACTTATTCTAATCCAATTAGGGTTTTGAATCAATCTTGTGCATCCAATAAGTGCGTTTGTGTCATTGGTTCAACATTTAGGTCATTTTTGTCATCCTTCAACTTATTCTAATCCAATTAGGGGTTTTAACCAATCTAGTGCATCCAATAAAGGCGTTTTTGTCATTGGTTGAACATGTAGGTCATTTTCGTTATCCTTCGATTTATTCTAATCCAATTACCATTTTTAACCAAGCTTGTGCATCCAATAAGTGCGTTTGTGCCATTGGTAGAACATTTAGGTCATTTTCGTCATCCTTCGACTTATTCTAATCCAATTAGGGTGTTTAACAATTCTTGTGCATCCAATAAATGCCATTGTGTCATTGGTTGATCATTTAGGTCATTTTCGTCATCCTTCGACTTATTCTAATCCAATTAGGGTTCTTAACCAATCTTGTGCATCCAATAAGTGCCTTTATGTCATTGGTTGAACATTTAGGTCATTTCGTCATCCTTCGACTTTTTCTAATCCAATTAGGGTTTTTAACCATTCTTGTGCATCCAATAAGTGCCTTTTTATCATTGGTTGAACATTTAGGTCATTTTTGTCATCCTTCGAATTATTTTAATCCAATTAGGGTTTTAAACCAATCATGTGCATCCAATAAGATCGTTTGTGTCAATGGTTGAACATTTAGGTAATATTTGTCATCCTTCTACTTATTCTAATCCAATTAGGGTTTTTATCCAATCTTGTGCGTCCAATAAAGGCGTTTGTGTCATTGGTTGAACATATATGTCATTTTCATCCTCCCTAGACTTATTCTAATCCAATTAGGGTTTTTAATCAATCTTGTGCATCCAATAGTGCATTTGTGTCATTGGTTAAACATTTAGGTCATTTTCGTCATCGTTCGATTTATTCTAACCCAATTAGGGTTTTTATTCAATCTTGTGCATCCAATAAAGGCGTTTGTGTCATTGGTTGAACACGTAGGTCATTTTCGTCATCCTTCGACTTATTCTAATCCAATTAGGGTTTTTAACCAATCTTGTGCATCCAATAAAGGCGTTTGTGTCATTGGTTGAACATATAGGTCATTTTCATCCTCCCTAGACTTATTCTAATCCAATTAGGGTTTTTAATCAATCTTGTGCATCAAATAAGTGCGTTTGTGTCATTGGTTGAACATTTAGGTCATTTTTGTAACATCCTCAAAATTATTATTTAAAAATAATTAGAGCCTATCAATATTATTCAATATTAAATTATGTGTGATAATTATTTGCCTTGTTCGATTTTTGTAGTTGATAAAGTTATTAGTAAGAATTATTTAAATGGGGAGTTTAAATATAATAAATATATATATATATATATATATGTATATATATTTACGTAGAGATATATTATATGTAGATGTGTTTTTCCTAGTGCAAGAAAAATTTGGGCTAAGGGTTCGAGGCTTAGTGTGACCCAACCCACTTGAATGAGTATAAATTTGGGCTATGTGTTTGTTGTTTGGTTTTTATGATCAAGGTTAAAAAAAAATGACATTTCATCCCTCTTATTCTTCATTTAGGCCCAACATTATCTAACCAACAATTTCCACTTTAAATTTCCCTAAGTCCACAATTTCTGTATACTCACTAATAAGAAACAAAAAGAATTCCGAAACCCTAGCCACCATCACCTTCACACCTCATTTTTTTCGTGTATTCAAGCTTGAAACTTCTTTTCCTTGTGAACAACTCGGTGGGGCTTAAAGCTTTGTACTAGGAAGAAAAACGGCCAAGGTAAGGGCTTTTCCCCACACAAATTAGAGTTAGGCCGTTGGTTGGATGACATGAAATAAATAATCGTGATTGCTTCTATTTTAAAATGAATAAATGTAGACTAATTGATTAAAATGATAAAAGCCCAATTTTTATTGAGATTTAATTGTAATATATGACTTCTATGGAGTAAAGTACGAAATTTTATGCTATGTGTGTTAAAATTCTAGTGTTACGATGAATATGAAATAAAGTTTGAATTTTTACCTTATATGTGATAAAGTTTTAACTTTTAATATGTATATGAATTGGAGTTTGAATTTTCTTGTCATATATGTTAAAGTGTTAATTTTTGTGGCCTATATGATATAAAGTCTCTATTTTTATGTGTGTGTGGTGAAAGTCATAATTTTTATGATTATTTATTTATGATTATGTGATACTCATGATAAGGATGTGTTGTATGTGTTCTTAGTGATATGTGAATAAGAGATGATTTTGAAAAGTAATTTTGAATGCATATGACATGATCCTTAGTGGGCTGTGTGGGAGTATATATATATGTTTGATACTATATCATCATGTCATGACATATGCATCTTCGTGGGAGTTGCCTTAGTGGCAGGTTTGATTTCCCCATTGGTATGGGTGACATTTCTGTGTGGAAGTTGCCTTAGTGGCAGGTTGATATCCGGATCATATAGTTTTAGGAGCATGCACTATGCATATGTTTGATATACAATTTACCGGTTTGCGCATTTTTCTTTTAAATTGGAAGTTTTTACTTTTATATGCTTTGTGTTATTCTTTCATATGTTTAGCTTTGGTTTGATGTGGATGATGGAATAAAACTGACCCTTACAACAACATTTTAGGTACTAATGAGTTCGAGGAGATTCAAGAGTAGTTAATGAGTATTGATGTGCGGCGAACGTGGGGTAAAAATGGGTTTTTCGAGACAATTTTCGTAATAATAGAATTGTCCAGTATTTATGATTTCTTTTTAATCGTTTTATTCACAAACTTTTATTATGTACTAGAATTGTAGAAATACGGAAGTGGTTTTCTTCCGTTAGGAATAATTGCCTTTATTTTGTTTTAAATTTTGAATAAATATTTTCTTAATGATATTAAATAACGTGTTCCTTACTAATTATTTAAATGAAAAAATGCTAAGTATTCAAAAAAAAAAATATTCGTAAACTTTTCTAAATAATAAGTATTTTTTTTTAAGTAACGTTTTGGATAAAAAAATTCAAGGGTTACAATTTTCGTCATCCTTCGATTTATTCTAATCCAATTAGGGTTTTTAATCAATCTTGTGCATCGAATAAAGGCGTTTGTGTCATTGGTTGAACATGTAGGTCATTTTCGTCATCCTTCGACTTATTCTAATCTAATTAGGGTTTTTAACCAATCTTGTGCATCCAATAAGTGCGTTTGTGCCATTGGTAGAACATTTAGGTCATTTTCGTCATCCTTCGACTTATTCTAATCCAATTAGGGTGTTTAACGATTCTTGTGCATCCAATAAGTGCCATTGTGTCATTGGTTGAACATTTAGGTCATTTTCTCATCCTTCGACTTATTCAAATCCAATTAGGGTTCTTAACCAATCTTTTGCATCCAATAAGTGCCTTTATGTCATTGGTTGAACATATAGGTCATTTTGTCATCCTTCGACTTATTCTAATCCAATTAGGGTTTTTAACCAATCTTGTGCATCAAATAAGTGCGTTTGTGTCATTAGTTAAACATTTAGGTCATTTTCGAGATCCTTCGATTTATTCTAATCCAATTAGGGTTTTTAACCAATCTTGTGCATCCAATAAGTGTGTTTGTGTCATTGGTAGAACATTTAGGTCAGATTCGTAATCCTTCTACTTATTCTAATTCAATTAGGGTTTTTAACCAATCTTGTACATCCAATAAGTGTGTTTGTGTCATTGGTTGAACATTTAGGTCATTTTTGTGATCGTTCGACTTATTCTAATCCAATTAGGGTTTTTAACCAATCTTGTGCATTTAATAAGTGTGTTTGTGTCAATTGTAGAGCATTTAGGTCATATTCGTCATCCTTCTACTTATTCCAATCCAATTAGGGTTTTTAACCAATCTTGTACATCCAATAAGTGCGTTTTTGTCATTGGTTGAACATTTAGGTCAATTTCGTGATCCTTCGACTTATTCTAATCCAATTAGGGTTTTTAACCAATCTTGTGCATCCAATAAAGGCGTTTGTGTCATTGGTTGAACATATAGGTCATTTTCATCCTCCCTAGACTTATTCTAATCCAATTAGGGTTTTTAACCAATCTTGTGCATTTAATAAGTGCGTTTGTGTCATTGGTAGAGCATTTAGGTCATATTCGTCATCCTTCTACTTATTCCAATCCAATTAGGGTTTTTAACCAATCTTGTACATCCAATAAGTGCGTTTTTGTCATTGGTTGAACATTTAGGTCAATTTTGTGATCCTTCGACTTATTCTAATCCAATTAGGGTTTTTAACCAATCTTGTGCATCCAATAATTGCGTTTGTGCCATTGGTAGAACATTTAGGTCATTTTCGTCCTTCTTAGGCTTATTCTAATCCAATTAGGGTTTTTCATCATTCTTGTGCATTTAATAAGTGCCTTTGTGTCATTGGTTGAACATTTAGGTCATTTTCGTCATCCTTCGACATTTTTTAATCCAATTAGGGTTTTTAACCAATCTTGTGCATCCAATAAGTGCGTTTGTATCATTGGTTGAACAATTAGGTGATTTTCCTCATCCTTCGACTTATACTAATCCAATTACGGTTTTTAACCAATCGTGTGCATTTTATTAGTGGGTTTGTGCCATTGGTTGAACATTTAGGTAATTTTCGAGATCCTTCGACTTATTCTAATTCAATTAGGGTTTTTAACCAATCTTGTGCATCCAATAAAGGCGTTTGTGTCATTGGTTGAACATATAGGTCATTTTCATCCTCCCTAGACTTATTATAATCCAATTAGGATTTTTAATCAATCTTGTGCATCCAATAAGTGCGTTTGTGTCATTGGTTCAACATTTAGGTCATTTTTGTCATCCTTCAACTTATTCTAATCCAATTAGGGGTTTTAACCAATCTAGTGCATCCAATAAAGGCGTTTGTGTCATTGGTTGAACATGTAGGTCATTTTCGTTATCCTTCGACTTATTCTAATCCAATTAGCATTTTTAACCAATCTTGTGCATCCAATAAGTGCATTTGTGACATTGGTCGAACATTTAGGTCATTTTCGTCATCCTTCAACTTATTCTTATCCAATTAGGGTGTTTAACAATTCTTGTGCATCCAATAAATGCCATTGTATCATTGGTTGAACATTTAGGTCATTTTCGTCATCCTTCAACTTATTCTAATCCAATTAGGGTTCTTAACCAATCTTGTGCATCCAATAAGTGCCTTTATGTCATTGGTTGAACATTTAGGTCATTTCGTCATCCTTCGACTTATTTTAATCCAATTAGGGTTTTTAACCAATCATGTGCATCCAATAAGAGCGTTTGTGTCAATGGTAGAACATTTAGGTAATATTTGTCATCCTTCAACCTATTCTAATCCAATTAGGGTTTTTATCCAATCTTGTGCGTCCAATAAGTGCGTTTGTACCATTGGTTGAAAATTTAGGTCATTTTTGAGATCCTTCGACCTATTCTAAACCAATTAGGGTTTTTAACCAATCATGTGCATCCAATAAAGGCGTTTGTGTCATTGGTTGAACATATAGGTCATTTTCATCCTCCCTAGACTTATTCTAATCCAATTAGGGTTTTTAATCAATCTTGTGCATCAAATAGTGCGTTTGTGTCATTGGTTAAACATTTATGTCATTTTCGTCATCGTTCGATTTATTCTAATCCAATTAGGGTTTTTATTCAATCTTGTGCATCCAATAAAGGCGTTTGTGTCATTGGTTGAACACGTAGGTCATTTTCGTCATCCTTCGACTTATTCTAATCCTATTAGGGTTTTTAACCAATCTTGTGCATCCAATAAAGGCGTTTGTGTCATTGGTTGAACGTATAGGTCATTTTCATCCTCCCTACACTTATTCTAATCCAATTAGGGTTTTTAATCAATCTTGTGCATAAAATAAGTGTGTTTGTGTCATTGGTTGAACATTTAGGTCATTTTCATCATCCTTCGATTTATTCTAATCCAATTAGGGTTTTTAATCAATCTTGTGCATCCAATAAAGGCGTTTGTGTCATTGGTTGAACATGTAGGTCATTTTCGTCATCCTTCGACTTATTCTAATCTAATTAGGGTTTTTAACCAATCTTGTGCATCCAATAAGTGCGTTTGTGCCATTGGTAGAACATTTAGGTCATTTTCGTCATCCTTCGACTTATTGTAATCCAATTAGGGTGTTTAACGATTCTTGTGCATCCAATAAGTGCCATTGTGTCATTGGTTGAACATTTAGGTCATTTTCTCATCCTTCGACTTATTCTAATCCAATTAGGGTTCTTAACCAATCTTGTGCATCCAATAAGTGCCTTTATGTCATTGGTTGAACATATAGGTCATTTTGTCATCCTTCGACTTATTCTAATCCAATTAGGGTTTTTAACCAATCTTGTGCATCCAATAAGTGCGTTTGTGTCATTGGTTAAACATTTAGGTCATTTTCGAGATCCTTCGATTTATTCTAATCCAATTAGGGTTTTTAACCAATCTTGTGCATCCAATAAGTGTGTTTGTGTCATTGGTAGAACATTTAGGTCAGATTCGTAATCCTTCTACTTATTCTAATTCAATTAGGGTTTTTAACCAATCATGTACATCCAATAAGTGTGTTCGTGTCATTGGTTGAACATTTAGGTCATTTTTGTGATCGTTCGACTTCTTCTAATCCAATTAGGGTTTTTAACCAATCTTGTGCATTTAATAAGTGCGTTTGTGTCAATTGTAGAGCATTTAGGTCATATTCGTCATCCTTCTACTTATTCCAATCCAATTAGGGTTTTTAACCAATCTTGTACATCCAATAAGTGCGTTTTTGTCATTGGTTGAACATTTAGGTTGATTTCGTGATCCTTCGACTTATTCTAATCCAATTAGGGTTTTTAACCAATCTTGTGCATCCAATAAAGGCGTTTGTGTCATTGGTTGAACATATAGGTCATTTTCATCCTCCTTAGACTTATTCTAATCCAATTAGGGTTTTTAACCAATCTTGTGCATTTAATAAGTGCGTTTGTGTCATTGGTAGAGCATTTAGGTCATATTTGTCATCCTTCTACTTATTCCAATCCAATTAGGGTTTTTAACCAATCTTGTGAATCCAGTAAGTGCATTTGTCCCATTGGTAGAACATTTAGGTCATTTTCGTCCAATCTTGTGCATTTAATAAGTGCCTTTGTGTCATTGGTTGAACATTTAGGTCATTTTCATCATCCTTCGACTTTCTTTAATCCAATTAGGGTTTTTAACCAATCTTGTGCATCCAATAAGTGCGTTTGTATCATTGGTTGAACAATTAGGTGATTTTTTTCATCCTTCGACTTATTCTAATTCAATTACGGTTTTTAACCAATCGTGTGCATTTTATTAGTGGGTTTGTGCCATTGGTTGAACATTTAGGTCATTTTTGAGATCCTTCGACTTATTCTAATTCAATTAGGGTTTTTAACCAATCTTGTGCATCCAATAAAGGCGTTTGTGTCATTGGTTGAACATATAGGTCATTTTCATCCTCCCTAGACTTATTCTAATCCAATTAGGGTTTTTAATCAATCTTGTGCATCCAATAAGTGCGTTTGTGTCATTGGTTCAACATTTAGGTCATTTTTGTCATCCTTCAACTTATTCTAATCCAATTAGGGTTTTTAACCAATCTAGTGCATCCAATAAAGGTGTTTGTGTCATTGGTTGAACATATAGGTCATTTTCGTTATCCTTCGACTTATTCTAATCCAATTAGCGTTTTTAACCAATCTTGTGCATCCAATAAGTGCGTTTGTCCCATTGGTAGAACATTTAGGTCATTTACGTCATCCTTTGATTTATTCTAATCCAATTAGGGTGTTTAACGATTCTTGTGCATCCAATAAATGCCATTGTGTCATTGGTTGAACATTTAGGTCATTTTCGTCATCCTTCAACTTATTCTAATCCAATTAGGGTTCTTAACCAATCTTGTGCATCCAATAAGTGCCTTTATGTCATTGGTTGAACATTTAGGTCATTTCGTCATCCTTTGACTTATTCTAATCCAATTAGGGTTTTTAACCATTCTTGTGCATCCAATAAGTGCCTTTGTGTCATTGGTTGAACATTTAGGTCATTTTCGTCATCCTTCGACTTATTTTAATCCAATTAGGGTTTTAAACCAATCATGTGCATCCAATAAGATTGTTTGTGTCAATGGTTGAACATTTAGGTTATATTTGTCATCCTTCTACTTATTCTAATCCAATTAGGGTTTTTATCCAATCTTGTGCATCCAATAAAGGCGTTTGTGTCATTGGTTGAACATATAGGTCATTTTCATCCTCCCTAGACTTATTCTAATCCAATTAGGGTTTTTAATCAATCTTGTGCATCAAATAGTGCGTTTGTGTCATTGGTTAAACAATTAGGTCATTTCGTCATCCTTCGACTTATTTTAATCCAATTAGGGTGTTTAACCATTCTTGTGCATCCAATAAGTGCCTTTGTGTCATTGGTTGAATATTTAGGTCATTTTCATCATCCTTCGACTTATTTTAATCCAATTAGGGTTTTTAACCAATCTTGTGCATCCAATAAGTGCCTTTGTGTCAATGGTAGAACATTTAGGTCATTTTCGTCATTCTTCGACTTATTTTAATCCAATTACGGTTTTTAACCAATGTTGTGCATCCAATAAGTTTGTTTGTGTCAATGGTAGAACATTTAGGTCATTTTCGTCATCTTCGACTAATTCTAATCCAATTAGGATTTTTAACCAATCGTTTGCATCCAATAAGTGCCTTTATGTCATTGGTTGAACATTTAGGTCATTTTCGTCATCCTTCGACTTTTTTTAATCCAATTAGGGTTTTTAACCAATCATGTGCATCCAATAAGATCGTTTGTGTCAATGGTAGAACATTTAGGTAATATTTGTCATCCTTCTACTTATTCTAATCCAATTAGGGTTTTTATCCAATCTTGTGCGTCCAATAAGTGCGTTTGTATCATTGGTTGAAAATTTAGGTCATTTTCGAGATCCTTCGACTAATTCTAATTCAATTAGGGATTTTAACCAATCTTGTGCATCCAATAAGTGCGTTTATGTCATTGGTAGAACATTTAGGTCAGATTCGTCATCCTTCTACTTATTCTAATTCAATTAGGGTTTTTAACCAATCTTGTACATCCAATAAGTGTGTTTGTGTCATTGGTTGAACAATTAGGTCATTTTAGTCATCCTTCGACTTATTCTAATCCAATTAGGGTTTTTAACCAATCTTGTGCACTTAATAAGTGCGTTTGTGTCAATGGTAGAACATTTAGGTAATATTTGTCATCCTTCTACTTATTCTAATCCAATTAGGGTTTTTATCCAATCGTGTGCATCCAATAAGTGCGTTTGTGCCCTTGGTAGAACATTTAGGTCATTTTTGTCATCCTTCGACTTAATCTAATCCAATTAGGGTTTTTAACCAATCGTGTGCATCCAATAAGTGCCTTTATGTCATTGGTTGAACATTTAGGTCATTTTCGTCATCCTTCGACTTAATCTAATCCAATTAGGGTTTTTAACCAATCGTGTGCATCCAATAAGTGCCTTTATGTCATTGGTTGAACATTTAGGTCATTTTCGTCATCCTTCGACTTTTTTTAATCCAATTAGGGTTTTTAACCAATCTTGTGCATCCAATATGTGCGTTTGTGTCATTGGTTGAACATTTAGGTCATTTTCGAGATCATTCAATTTATTCTAATCCAATTAGGGTTTCTAACCAATCTTGTGCATCAAATAAGTGCGTTTGTGCCAATGGTAGAACATTTAGGTCATTTTCGTCATCCTTCGACTTATTCTAATCCAATTAGGGTTCTTAACCAATCTTGTGCATCCAATAAATGCCATTGTGTCATTGGTTGAACATTTAGGTCATTTTTGTCATCCTTCGACTTATTCTAATTCAATTAGGGTTCTTAACCAATCTCGTGCATCCAATAAGTGCCTTTATATAATTGGTTGAACATTTAGGTCATTTCGTCATCCTTCGACTTATTCTAATCCAATTAGGGTTTTTAACCATTCTTGTGCATCCAATAAGTGCCTTTGTGTCATTGGTTGAACATTTAGGTCATTTTCGTCATCCTTCGACTTATTTTAATCCAATTAGGGTTTTAAACCAATCATGTGCATCCAATAAGAGCGTTTGTGTCAATGGTAGAACATTTAGGTAATATTTGTCATCCTTCTACTTATTCTAATCCAATTAGGATTTTTATCCAATCTTGTGCATCCAATAAAGGCGTTTGTGTCATTGGTTGAACATGTAGGTCATTTTCTTCACCCTTCAACTTATTCTAATCCAATTAGGGTTTTTAACCAATCTAGTGCATCCAATAAAGGCGTTTGTTTCATTGGTTGAATATGTAGGTTATTTTCGTCATCCTTCGACTTATTCCAATCCAATTAGCGTTTTTAACCAATCTTGTTCATCTAATAAGTGCGTTTGTGCCATTGGTAGAACATTTAGGTCATTTCGTCATCATTCGACTTATTCTAATCCAATTAGGGTTTTTAACCATTCTTGTGCATCCAATAAGCGCCTTTGTTTCATTGGTTGAACATTTAGGTCATTTTCGTCATCCTTCGACTTATTTTAATCCAATTAGGGTTTTAAACTAGTCATGTGCATCCAATAAGAGCGTTTGTGTCAATGGTAGAACATTTAGGTAATATTTGTCATGCTTCTACTTATTCTAATACAATTAGGATTTTTATCCAATCTTGTACATCCAATAAAGGCGTTTGTGTCATTGGTTGATTATATAGGTCATTTTCATTCTCCCTAAACTTATTCTAATCCAATTAGGGTTTTTAATCAATCTTGTGCATCAAATAAGTGCGTTTGTGTCATTGGTTGAACATTTTGGTCATTTTCGTCATCGTTCGATTTATTCTAATCCAATTAGGATTTTTATTCAATCTTGTGCATCCAATAAAGGCGTTTGTGTCATTGGTTGAACATGTAGGTCATTTTCGTCATCCTTCGACTTATTCTAATCCAATTAGGGTTTTTAACCAATGTTGTACATCCTATAAGTGTGTTTGTGTCATTGGTTGAACATTTAGGTCATTTTCATGAGCCTTCGACTTATTCTAATCCAATTAGGGTTTTTAACCAATCTTGTGCATCCAATAAGTGTGTTTGTATCATTTATTGAACATTTAATTCATTTTTGTGCTCCTTAGGCTTACTCTAATCCAATTAGGTTTTTTAATCAATCTTGTGCATCCAATAAGTGCGTTTGTGTCATTGGTAGAACAATTAGATCATTTTCATCCTCGATAGGCTTATTCTAATCCAATTAGGGTTTTTAACCAATGTTGTGCATCCAATAAGTGTGTTTTTGTCATTGGTTGAACATTTAGGTCATTTTCGTCATCCTTCGATTTATTCTAATCCAATTAAGGTTTTTATTCAATCTTGTGCATCCAATAAAGGCGTTTGTGTCATTGGTTGAACATGTAGGTCATTTTCGTCATCTTTCGACTTATTCTAATCCAATTAGGGTTTTTAACCAATCTTGTGCATCCAATAAGTGCGTTTGTGCCATTGGTAGAACATTTAGGTAATTTTCGTCATCCTTCGACTTATTCTAAGCCAATTAGGGTTCTTAACCAATCTTGTGCATCCAATAAGTGCCTTTATGTCATTGGTTGAACATTTAGGTCTTTTCGTCATCCTTCGACTTATTCTAATCCAATTAGGGTTTTTAACCAATCTTGTACATCCAATAAGTGAGTTTGTGTCATTGGTTAAGCATCTAGGTCATTTTCGTCATCCTTCGAGTTATTCTAATCCAATTAAAAATTTTAACAAATCTTGTGCATCCAATAAGTGTGTTTGTGTTATTTGTTGAACATTTAGGTAATATTTGTCATCCTTCTACTTATTCTAATCCAATTAGGGTTTTTATCCAATCTTGTGCGTCCAATAAGTGCGTTTGTGCATTGGTAAAACATTTAGGTCATTTTCGTCATCCTTCGACTTATTCTAATCCAATTAGGGTGTTTAACCATTCTTGTGCATCCAATAAGTGCCTTTGTGTCATTGGTTGAACATTTATGTCAATTTCGTCATCCTTCGACTTATTTTAATCCAATTAGGGTTTTTAACCAATGTCGTGCATCCAATAAGTGCCTTTGTGTTATTGTTAGAACATTTAGGTCATTTTCGTCATTCTTCGACTTATTTTATCCAATTAGGGTTCTTAACCAATGTTGTGCATCCAATAAGTGTGTTTGTGTCAATGGTAGAACATTTAGGTCATTTTCGTCATCTTTGACTTATTCTAATCCAATTAGGGTTTTTAACCAACCGTGTGCATCCAATAAGTGCCTTTATGTCATTGGTTGAACATTTAGGTCATTTTTGTCATCCTTCGACTTTTTTTAATCCAATTAGGGTTTTTAACCAATCTTGTGCATCCAATAAGTGCGTTTGTGTCATTTGTTGAACATTTAGGTCATTTTCGAGTTCCTTCGATCTATTCTAATCCAATTAGGGTTTTTAACCAATCTTGTGCATCCAATAAGTGCGTTTGTGTCATTGGTAGAACATTTAGGTCAGATTCGTCATCCTTCTACTTATTCTAATTCAATTAGGGTTTTTAACCAATATTGTACATCCAATAAGTGTATTTGTGTCATTGGTTGAACATTTAGGTCATTTTTGTGATCCTTCGACTTATTCTAATCCAATTAGGGTTTTTAACCATTCTTCTGCATCCAATAAGTGCCTTTGTGTCATTGGGTGAACATTTAGGTCATTTTCGTCATCCTTCGACTTATTTTAATCCAATTAGGGTTTTAAACCAATCATGTGCATCCAATAAGAGCGTTTGTGTCAATGGTAGAACATTTAGGTAATATTTGTCATCCTTCTACTTATTCTAATCCAATTAGGATTTTTATCCAATCTTGTGCATCCAATAAAGGCGTTTGTGTCATTGGTTGAACATGTAGGTCATTTTCTTCACCCTTCAACTTATTCTAATCCAATTAGGGTTTTTAACCAATCTAGTGCATCCAATAAAGGCGTTTGTTTCATTGGTTGAATATGTAGGTTATTTTCGTCATCCTTCGACTTATTCCAATCCAATTAGCGTTTTTAACCAATCTTGTTCATCTAATAAGTGCGTTTGTGCCATTGGTAGAACATTTAGGTCATTTCGTCATCATTCGACTTATTCTAATCCAATTAGGGTTTTTAACCATTCTTGTGCATCCAATAAGCGCCTTTGTTTCATTGGTTGAACATTTAGGTCATTTTCGTCATCCTTCGACTTATTTTAATCCAATTAGGGTTTTAAACTAGTCATGTGCATCCAATAAGAGCGTTTGTGTCAATGGTAGAACATTTAGGTAATATTTGTCATGCTTCTACTTATTCTAATACAATTAGGATTTTTATCCAATCTTGTACATCCAATAAAGGCGTTTGTGTCATTGGTTGATTATATAGGTCATTTTCATTCTCCCTAAACTTATTCTAATCCAATTAGGGTTTTTAATCAATCTTGTGCATCAAATAAGTGCGTTTGTGTCATTGGTTGAACATTTTGGTCATTTTCGTCATCGTTCGATTTATTCTAATCCAATTAGGATTTTTATTCAATCTTGTGCATCCAATAAAGGCGTTTGTGTCATTGGTTGAACATGTAGGTCATTTTCGTCATCCTTCGACTTATTCTAATCCAATTAGGGTTTTTAACCAATGTTGTACATCCTATAAGTGTGTTTGTGTCATTGGTTGAACATTTAGGTCATTTTCATGAGCCTTCGACTTATTCTAATCCAATTAGGGTTTTTAACCAATCTTGTGCATCCAATAAGTGTGTTTGTATCATTTATTGAACATTTAATTCATTTTTGTGCTCCTTAGGCTTACTCTAATCCAATTAGGTTTTTTAATCAATCTTGTGCATCCAATAAATGCGTTTGTGTCATTGGTAGAACAATTAGATCATTTTCATCCTCGATAGGCTTATTCTAATCCAATTAGGGTTTTTAACCAATGTTGTGCATCCAATAAGTGTGTTTTTGTCATTGGTTGAACATTTAGGTCATTTTCGTCATCCTTCGATTTATTCTAATCCAATTAAGGTTTTTATTCAATCTTGTGCATCCAATAAAGGCGTTTGTGTCATTGGTTGAACATGTAGGTCATTTTCGTCATCTTTCGACTTATTCTAATCCAATTAGGGTTTTTAACCAATCTTGTGCATCCAATAAGTGCGTTTGTGCCATTGGTAGAACATTTAGGTAATTTTCGTCATCCTTCGACTTATTCTAAGCCAATTAGGGTTCTTAACCAATCTTGTGCATCCAATAAGTGCCTTTATGTCATTGGTTGAACATTTAGGTCTTTTCGTCATCCTTCGACTTATTCTAATCCAATTAGGGTTTTTAACCAATCTTGTACATCCAATAAGTGAGTTTGTGTCATTGGTTAAGCATCTAGGTCATTTTCGTCATCCTTCGAGTTATTCTAATCCAATTAAAAATTTTAACAAATCTTGTGCATCCAATAAGTGTGTTTGTGTTATTTGTTGAACATTTAGGTAATATTTGTCATCCTTCTACTTATTCTAATCCAATTAGGGTTTTTATCCAATCTTGTGCGTCCAATAAGTGCGTTTGTGCATTGGTAAAACATT
>JBBPBP010009779.1:41149197-41172436 GCA_037974735.1 Cicer chorassanicum
AGGTCATTTTCGTCATTTTTCGACTTATTTTAATCCAATTAGGGTTTTTAACCAATGTTGTGCATCCAATAAGTGTGTTTGTGTCAATGGTAGAACATTTAGGTCATTTTCGTCATCTTTGACTTATTCTAATCCAATTAGGGTTTTTAATCAACCGTGTGCATCCAATAAGTGCCTTTATGTCATTGGTTGAACATTTAGGACATTTTCGTCATCCTTCGACTTTCTTTAATCCAATTAAGGTTTTTAACCAATCTTGTGCATCCAATAAGTGCGTTTGTGTCATTGGTTGAACATGTAGGTCATTTTCGTAATCCTTCAACTTATTCTAATCCAATTAGGGTTTTTAACCAATCTTGTGCATCCAATAAGTGCGTTTGTGCCATTGGTAGAACATTTAGGTCATTTTCGTCATCCATCGACTTATTCTAATCCAATTAGGGTGTTTAACCATTCTTGTGTATCCAATAAGTGCCTTTGTGTCATTGGTTGAACATCTAGGTCATTTTCGTCATCCTTCGACTTATTTTAATCCAATTAGGGTTTTTAACCAATCTTGTGTATCCAATAAGTGCCTTTGTGTCAATGGTAGAACATTTAGGTCATTTTCGTCATTCTTCGACTTATTTTAATCCAATTAGGGTTTTTAACCAGTGTTGTGCATCCAATAAGTGTGTTTGTGTCAATGGTAGAACATTTAGGTCATTTTCGTCATCTTCGACTTATTCTAATCCAATTAGGGTTTTTAACCAACCGTGTGCATCCAATAAGTGCCTTTATGTCATTGGTTGAACATTTAGGTCATTTTCGTCATCCTTCGACTTTTTTTAATCCAATTAAGTTTTTTAACCAATCTTGTGCATCCAATAAGTGTGTTTGTGTCATTGGTTGAACATTTAGGTCATTTTTGTGATCCTTCGACTTATTCTAATCCAATTAGGGTTTTTAACCAATCTTGTGGATCCAATAAGTGCGTTTGTGCCATTGGTAGAACATTAAGGTCATTTTTGTCATCCTTCGACTTATTCTAATCCAATTAGGGTGTGTAACGATTCTTGTGCATCCAATAAATGCCATTGTGTCATTGGTAGAACATTTAGGTCATTTTCGTCATTCTTCGACTTATTTTAATCCAATTAGGGTTTTTAACCAATGTTGTGCATCCAATAAGTGTGTTTGTGTCAATGGTAGAACATTTAGGTCATTTTCGTCATCTTCGACTTATTCTATTCCAATTAGGGTTTTTAACCAACCCTGTGCATCCAATATGTGCCTTTATGTCATTGGTTGAACATTTAGGTCATTTTCGTCATCCTTCGACTTTTTTTAATCCAATTAGGGTTTTTAACAAATCTTGTGCATCCAATAAGTGCGTTTGTGTCATTGGATGAACATTTAGGTCATTTTCGAGATCCTTCGATTTATTCTAATCCAAGTAGGGTTTTTAACCAATCTTGTGCATCCAATAAGTGCGTTTGTGTCATTGGTAGAACATTTAGGTCAGATTCGTCATCCTTCTACTTATTCTAATTCAATTAGGGTTTTTAACCAATCTTGTGCATCCAATAAGTGCGTTTGTGTCATTGGTTGATTATTTAGGTCATTTTCGAGATCCTTCGACTTATTCTAATCAAATTAGGGTTTTTAACCAATATTGTTCATCAAATAAAGGCGTTTGTGTCATTGGTTGAACATATAGGTCATTTTCATCCTCCCTAGACTTTTTCTAATCCAATTAGGGTTTTTAATCAATCTTGTGCATCAAATAATTGCGTTTGTGTCATTGGTTGAACATTTAGGTCATTTTCGTCATCCTTCGATTTATTCTAATCTAATTAGGGTTTTTATTCAATCTTGTCCATCCAATAAAGGCGTTTGTGTCATTGGTTGAACATGTAGGTCATTTTCGTAATCCTTCAACTTATTCTAATCCAGTTAGGGTTTTTAACCAATCTTGTGCATCCAATAAGTGCGTTTGTGTCATTGGTTGAACATTTAGGTCATTTTCGTCATCCTTCGACTTATTTTAATCCAATTAGGGTGTTTAACCATTCTTGTGCATCCAATAAGTGCCTTTGTGTCATTGGTTGAACATTTAGGTCATTTTCGTCATCCTTCGACTTATTTTAATCCAATTAGGTTTTTTAACCAATCTTGTGCATCCAATATGTGCCTTTGTGTCAATGGTAGAACATTAAGGTCATTTTCGTCATTTTTCGACTTATTTTAATCCAATTAGGGTTTTTAACCAATGTTGTGCATCCAATAAGTGTGTTTGTGTCAATGGTAGAACATTTAGGTCATTTTCGTCATCTTTGACTTATTCTAATCCAATTAGGGTTTTTAACCAACCGTGTGCATCCAATAAGTGCCTTTATGTCATTGGTTGAACATTTAGGTCATTTTCGTCATCCTTCGACTTTTTTTAATGCAATTAAGGTTTTTAACCAATCTTGTGCATCCAATAAGTGCGTTTGTGTCATTGGTTGAACATGTAGGTCATTTTCGTAATCCTTCAACTTATTCTAATCCAATTAGGGTTTTTAACCAATCTTGTGCATCCAATAAGTGCGTTTGTGCCATTGGTAGAACATTTAGGTCATTTTCGTCATCCTTCGACTTATTCTAATCCAATTAGGGTGTTTAACCATTCTTGTGTATCCAATAAGTGCCTTTGTGTCATTGGTTGAACATTTAGGTCATTTTCGTCATCCTTCGACTTATTTTAATCCAATTAGGGTTTTTAACCAATCTTGTGTATCCAATAAGTGCCTTTGTGTCAATGGTAGAACATTTAGGTCATTTTCGTCATTCTTCGACTTATTTTAATCCAATTAGGGTTTTTAACCAATGTTGTGCATCCAATAAGTGTGTTTGTGTCAATGGTAGAACATTTAGGTCATTTTCGTCATCTTCGACTTATTCTAATCCAATTAGGGTTTTTAACCAACCGTGTGCATCCAATAAGTGCCTTTATGTCATTGGTTGAACATTTAGGTCATTTTCGTCATCCTTCGACTTTTTTTAATCCAATTAAGTTTTTTAACCAATCTTGTGCATCCAATAAATGTGTTTGTGTCATTGGTTGAACATTTAGGTCATATTTGTGATCCTTCGACTTATTCTAATCCAATTAGGGTTTTTAACCAATCTTGTGCATCCAATAAATGTGCTTGTGTCATTTATTGAACATTTAATTAATTTTTGTCCTCCTTAGGCTTACTCTAATCCAATTAGGTTTTTTAATCAATCTTGTGCATCCAATAAGTGCGTTTGTGTCATTGGTAGAACAATTAGGTCATTTTCATCCTCGATAGGCTTATTCTAATCCAATTAGGGTTTTTAACCAATGTTGTGCATCCAATAAGTGCGTTTGTGTCATTGATTGAACATTTTGGTCATTTTCCTCCTTCCTAGTCTTATTCTAATCCAATTAGGGGTTTTAATCAATCTTGTGCATCCAATAAGTGCGTTTGAATCATTGGTTGAACATTTAGGCCAATTTCCTCATCCTTCGACTTATTCTAATCCAATTAGGGTTTGTAACCAATCTTGTGCATTTTATTAGTGGGTTTGTGTCATTGGTTGAACATTTAGGTCATTTCCGAGATCCTTCGACTTATTTTAATCCAATTCGGGTTTTTAGCCAATCTTGTGCATCCAATAAGTCCGTTTGTGTCATTGGTTGAAAATTTGTGTCATTTTCGTCATCCTTCGACTTATTCTAATCCAATTAGGGTGTTTAACCATTCTTGTGCATCCAATAAGTGCATTTGTGCCATTGGTAGAACATTTAGGTCATATTCGTGTTCCTTCCACTTATCCTAATCCAATTAGGGTTTTTAACCAATCTTGTACATCCAATAAGTGTGTTTGTGTCATTGGTTGAACATTAAGGTCATTTTCATGATCCTTCTACTTATTCTAATCCAATTAGGGTTTTTAACCAATCTTGTGCATCCAATAAGTGTGTTTGTGTCATTTGTTGAACATTTAGGTCATTTTCGTCCTCCTTAGGCTTATTCTAATCCAATTACGGTTTTTAACCAATCTTGTGCATCCAATAAGTGCGTTTAAGTCAATGATAGAACATTTAGGTCACTTTCGAGATCCTTCGACTTATTCTAATCCAATTAAGGTTTTTAACCAATCTTGTGCATCCAATAAAGTCGTTTGGGTCATTGGTTGAACATATAGGTCATTTTCATCCTCCCTAGACTTATTCTAATCCAATTAGGGTTTTTAATCAATCTTATGCATCCAATAAGCGCGTTTGTGTCATTGGTTGAACATTTAGGTCATTTTCGTCATCCTTCGATTTATCCTAATCTAATTAGGATTTTTAACCAATCTTGTGCATCCAATAAAGGCGTTTGTGTCATTGGTTGAACACGTAGGTCATTTTCGTCATCCTTCGACTTATTCTAATCCAATTAGGGTTTTTAACCAATCTTGTGCATCCAATAAGTGCGTTTGTGCCATTGGTAGAACATTTAGGTCATTTTCGTCATCCTTCGACTTTTTTTAGTCCAATTAGGGTTTTTATCCAATCTTGTGCATCCAATAAGTGACTTTGTGTCAATGGTAGAACATTTAGGTCATTTTCGTCATCCTTCAACTTATTCTAATCCAATTAGGGTTTTTAATCAATCTTGTGCATCAAATAAGTGCGTTTGTGTCATTGGTTGAACATATAGGTCATTTTCATCCTCCCTAGACTCATTCTAATCCAATTAGGGTTTTTAACCAATCTGGTGCATCCAATAAGTGCCTTTATGTCATTGGTTGAACACTTAAGTCATTTTCGTCATCCTTCGACTTTTTTTAATCCAATTAGGGTTTTTAACCAATATTGTGAATCGAATAAAGGTGTATGTGTCATTGGTTTAAAATAAAGGTCATTTTCATCCTCCCTAGTCTTATGCTAATCCAATTAGGGGTTTCAATCAATCTTGTGCATCCAATAACTGCGTTTGTGTAACAGGTAGAACATTTAGATCATATTCGTCATCCTTCTACTGATTCTAATCCAATTAGAGTTTTTAACCAATCTTGTACATCCAATAAGTGCGTTTGTGTCATTGGTTGAGCATTAAGGTCATTTTCGTGATACTTCGACTTATTCTATCCAATTAGGGTTTTTAACCAACCGTGTGGATCCAATAAGTGCCTTTATGTCATTGGTTGAACATTTAGGTCATTTTCGTCATCCTTCGACTTTTTTTAATCGAATTAGGTTTTTTAACCAATCTTGTGCATCCAATATGTGCCTTTGTGTCAATGGTAGAACATTAAGGTCATTTTCGTCATTTTTCGACTTATTTTAATCCAATTAGGGTTTTTAACCAATGTTGTGCATCCAATAAGTGTGTTTGTGTCAATGGTAGAACATTTAGGTCATTTTCGTCATCTTTGACTTATTCTAATCCAATTAGGGTTTTTAACCAACCGTGTGCATCCAATAAGTGCCTTTATGTCATTGGTTGAACATTTAGGTCATTTTCGTCATCCTTCGACTTTTTTTAATCCAATTAAGGTTTTTAACCAATCTTGTGCATCCAATAAGTGCGTTTGTGTCATTGGTTGAACATGTAGGTCATTTTCGTAATCCTTCAACTTATTCTAATCCAATTAGGGTTTTTAACCAATCTTGTGCATCCAATAAGTGCGTTTGTGCCATTGGTAGAACATTTAGGTCATTTTCGTCATCCTTCGACTTATTCTAATCCAATTAGGGTGTTTAACCATTCTTGTGTATCCAATAAGTGCCTTTGTGTCATTGGTTGAACATCTAGGTCATTTTCGTCATCCTTCGAATTATTTTAATCCAATTAGGGTTTTTAACCAATCTTGTGTATCCAATAAGTGCCTTTACGTCAATGGTAGAACATTTAGGTCATTTTCGTCATTCTTCGACTTATTTTAATCCAATTAGGGTTTTTAACCAGTGTTGTGCATCCAATAAGTGTGTTTGTGTCAATGGTAGAACATTTAGGTCATTTTCGTCATCTTCGACTTATTCTAATCCAATTAGGGTTTTTAACCAACCGTGTGCATCCAATAAGTGCCTTTATGTCATTGGTTGAACATTTAGGTCATTTTCGTCATCCTTCGACTTTTTTTAATCCAATTAAGTTTTTTAACCAATCTTGTGCATCCAATAAGTGTGTTTGTGTCATTGGTTGAACATTTAGGTCATTTTTGTGATCCTTCGACTTATTCTAATCCAATTAGGGTTTTTAACCAATCTTGTGGATCCAATAAGTGCGTTTGTGCCATTGGTAGAACATTAAGGTCATTTTTGTCATCCTTCGACTTATTCTAATCCAATTAGGGTGTGTAACGATTCTTGTGCATCCAATAAATGCCATTGTGTCATTGGTAGAACATTTAGGTCATTTTCGTCATTCTTCGACTTATTTTAATCCAATTAGGGTTTTTAACCAATGTTGTGCATCCAATAAGTGTGTTTGTGTCAATGGTAGAACATTTAGGTCATTTTCGTCATCTTCGACTTATTCTATTCCAATTAGGGTTTTTAACCAACCCTGTGCATCCAATATGTGCCTTTATGTCATTGGTTGAACATTTAGGTCATTTTCGTCATCCTTCGACTTTTTTTAATCCAATTAGGGTTTTTAACAAATCTTGTGCATCCAATAAGTGCGTTTGTGTCATTGGATGAACATTTAGGTCATTTTCGAGATCCTTCGATTTATTCTAATCCAAGTAGGGTTTTTAACCAATCTTGTGCATCCAATAAGTGCGTTTGTGTCATTGGTAGAACATTTAGGTCAGATTCGTCATCCTTCTACTTATTCTAATTCAATTAGGGTTTTTAACCAATCTTGTGCATCCAATAAGTGCGTTTGTGTCATTGGTTGATTATTTAGGTCATTTTCGAGATCCTTCGACTTATTCTAATCAAATTAGGGTTTTTAACCAATATTGTTCATCAAATAAAGGCGTTTGTGTCATTGGTTGAACATATAGGTCATTTTCATCCTCCCTAGACTTTTTCTAATCCAATTAGGGTTTTTAATCAATTTTGTGCATCAAATAATTGCGTTTGTGTCATTGGTTGAACATTTAGGTCATTTTCGTCATCCTTCGATTTATTCTAATCAAATTAGGGTTTTTATTCAATCTTGTCCATCCAATAAAGGCGTTTGTGTCATTGGTTGAACATGTAGGTCATTTTCGTAATCCTTCAACTTATTCTAATCCAATTAGGGTTTTTAACCAATCTTGTGCATCCAATAAGTGCGTTTGTGTCATTGGTTGAACATTTAGGTCATTTTCGTCATCCTTCGACTTATTTTAATCCAATTTGGGTGTTTAACCATTCTTGTGCATCCAATAAGTGCCTTTGTGTCATTGGTTGAACATTTAGGTCATTTTCGTCATCCTTCGACTTATTTTAATCCAATTAGGTTTTTTAACCAATCTTGTGCATCCAATATGTGCCTTTGTGTCAATGGTAGAACATTAAGGTCATTTTCGTCATTTTTCGACTTATTTTAATCCAATTAGGGTTTTTAACCAATGTTGTGCATCCAATAAGTGTGTTTGTGTCAATGGTAGAACATTTAGGTCATTTTCGTCATCTTTGACTTATTCTAATCCAATTAGGGTTTTTAACCAACCGTGTGCATCCAATAAGTGCCTTTATGTCATTGGTTGAACATTTAGGTCATTTTCGTCATCCTTCGACTTTTTTTAATCCAATTAAGGTTTTTAACCAATCTTGTGCATCCAATAAGTGCGTTTGTGTCATTGGTTGAACATGTAGGTCATTTTCGTAATCCTTCAACTTATTCTAATCCAATTAGGGTTTTTAACCAATCTTGTGCATCCAATAAGTGCGTTTGTGCCATTGGTAGAACATTTAGGTCATTTTCGTCATCCTTCGACTTATTCTAATCCAATTAGGGTGTTTAACCATTCTTGTGTATCCAATAAGTGCCTTTGTGTCATTGGTTGAACATCTAGGTCATTTTCGTCATCCTTCGAATTATTTTAATCCAATTAGGGTTTTTAACCAATCTTGTGTATCCAATAAGTGCCTTTACGTCAATGGTAGAACATTTAGGTCATTTTCGTCATTCTTCGACTTATTTTAATCCAATTAGGGTTTTTAACCAGTGTTGTGCATCCAATAAGTGTGTTTGTGTCAATGGTAGAACATTTAGGTCATTTTCGTCATCTTCGACTTATTCTAATCCAATTAGGGTTTTTAACCAACCGTGTGCATCCAATAAGTGCCTTTATGTCATTGGTTGAACATTTAGGTCATTTTCGTCATCCTTCGACTTTTTTTAATCCAATTAAGTTTTTTAACCAATCTTGTGCATCCAATAAGTGTGTTTGTGTCATTGGTTGAACATTTAGGTCATTTTTGTGATCCTTCGACTTATTCTAATCCAATTAGGGTTTTTAACCAATCTTGTGCATCCAATAAATGTGTTTGTGTCATTTATTGAACATTTAATTCATTTTTGTCCTCCTTAGGCTTACTCTAATCCAATTAGGTTTTTTAATCAATCTTGTGCATCCAATAAGTGCGTTTGTGTCATTGGTAGAACAATTAGGTCATTTTCATCCTCGATAGGCTTATTCTAATCCAATTAGGGTTTTTAACCAATGTTGTGCATCCAATAAGTGCGTTTGTGTCATTGATTGAACATTTTGGTCATTTTCCTCCTTCCTAGTCTTATTCTAATCCAACTAGGGGTTTTAATCAATCTTGTGCATCCAATAAGTGCGTTTGAATCATTGGTTGAACATTTAGGCCAATTTCCTCATCCTTCGACTTATTCTAATCCAATTAGGGTTTGTAACCAATCTTGTGCATTTTATTAGTGGGTTTGTGTCATTGGTTGAACATTTAGGTCATTTCCGAGATCCTTCGACTTATTTTAATCCAATTCGGGTTTTTAGCCAATCTTGTGCATCCAATAAGTCCGTTTGTGTCATTGGTTGAACATTTGTGTCATTTTCGTCATCCTTCGACTTATTCTAATCCAATTAGGGTGTTTAACCATTCTTGTGCATCCAATAAGTGCATTTGTGCCATTGGTAGAACATTTAGGTCATATTCGTGTTCCTTCTACTTATCCTAATCCAATTAGGGTTTTTAACCAATCTTGTACATCCAATAAGTGTGTTTGTGTCATTGGTTGAACATTAAGGTCATTTTCATGATCCTTCTACTTATTCTAATCCAATTAGGGTTTTTAACCAATCTTGTGCATCCAATAAGTGTGTTTGTGTCATTTGTTGAACATTTAGGTCATTTTCGTCCTCCTTAGGCTTATTCTAATCCAATTACGGTTTTTAACCAATCTTGTGCATCCAATAAGTGCGTTTAAGTCAATGATAGAACATTTAGGTCACTTTCGAGATCCTTCGACTTATTCTAATCCAATTAAGGTTTTTAACCAATCTTGTGCATCCAATAAAGTCGTTTGGGTCATTGGTTGAACATATAGGTCATTTTCATCCTCCCTAGACTTATTCTAATCCAATTAGGGTTTTTAATCAATCTTATGCATCCAATAAGCGCGTTTGTGTCATTGGTTGAACATTTAGGTCATTTTCGTCATCCTTCGATTTATCCTAATCTAATTAGGATTTTTAACCAATCTTGTGCATCCAATAAAGGCGTTTGTGTCATTGGTTGAACACGTAGGTCATTTTCGTCATCCTTCGACTTATTCTAATCCAATTAGGGTTTTTAACCAATCTTGTGCATCCAATAAGTGCGTTTGTGCCATTGGTAGAACATTTAGGTCATTTTCGTCATCCTTCGACTTTTTTTAGTCCAATTAGGGTTTTTATCCAATCTTGTGCATCCAATAAGTGACTTTGTGTCAATGGTAGAACATTTAGGTCATTTTCGTCATCCTTCAACTTATTCTAATCCAATTAGGGTTTTTAATCAATCTTGTGCATCAAATAAGTGCGTTTGTGTCATTGGTTGAACATATAGGTCATTTTCATCCTCCCTAGACTCATTCTAATCCAATTAGGGTTTTTAACCAATCTGGTGCATCCAATAAGTGCCTTTATGTCATTGGTTGAACACTTAAGTCATTTTCGTCATCCTTCGACTTTTTTTAATCCAATTAGGGTTTTTAACCAATATTGTGAATCGAATAAAGGTGTATGTGTCATTGGTTTAAAATAAAGGTCATTTTCATCCTCCCTAGTCTTATGCTAATCCAATTAGGGGTTTCAATCAATCTTGTGCATCCAATAACTGCGTTTGTGTAACAGGTAGAACATTTAGATCATATTCGTCATCCTTCTACTGATTCTAATCCAATTAGGGTTTTTAACCAATCTTGTACATCCAATAAGTGCGTTTGTGTCATTGGTTGAGCATTAAGGTCATTTTCGTGATCCTTCGACTTATTCTAATCCAATTAGGGTTTTTAACCAACTGTGTGGATCCAATAAGTGCCTTTATGTCATTGGTTGAACATTTAGGTCATTTTCGTCATCCTTCGACTTTTTTTAATCCAATTAGGGTTTTTAACCAATCTTGTGCATCCAATAAGTGCGTTTGTGTCATTGGTTGAACATTTAGGTCATTTTCGAGATCCTTCGATTTATTCTAATCCAATTACGGTTTTTAACCAATCTTGTGCATCCAATAAGTGCGTTTAAGTCAACGATAGAACATTTAGGTCACTTTCGAGATCCTTCGACTTATTCTAATCCAATTAAGGTTTTTAACCAATCTTGTGCATCCAATAAAGTCGTTTGGGTCATTGGTTGAACATATAGGTCATTTTCATCCTCCCTAGACTTATTCTTATCCAATTAGGGTTTTTAATCAATCTTATGCATCCAATAAGCGCGTTTGTGTCATTGGTTGAACATTTAGGTCATTTTCGTCATCCTTCGATTTATCCTAATCTAATTAGGATTTTTAACCAATCTTGTGCATCCAATAAAGGCGTTTGTGTCATTGGTTGAACACGTAGGTCATTTTCGTCATCCTTCGACTTATTCTAATCCAATTACGGTTGTTAACCAATCTTGTGCATCCAATAAGTGCGTTTGTGCCATTGGTAGAACATTTAGGTCATTTTCGTCATCCTTCGACTTTTTTTAGTCCAATTAGGGTTTTTAACCAATCTTGTGCATCCAATAAGTGCCTTTGTGTCAATGGTAGAACATTTAGGTCATTTTCGTCATCCTTCGACTTATTCTAATCCAATTAGGGTTTTTAATCAATCTTGTGCATCAAATAAGTGCGTTTGTGTCATTGGTTGAACGTATAGGTCATTTTCATCCTCCCTAGACTCATTCTAATCCAATTAGGGTTTTTAACCAATCTGGTGCATCCAATAAGTGCCTTTATGTCATTGGTTGAACACTTAAGTCATTTTCGTCATCCTTCGACTTTTTTTAATCCAATTAGGGTTTTTAACCAATATTGTGAATCGAATAAAGGTGTATGTGTCATTGGTTTAAAATAAAGGTCATTTTCATCCTCCCTAGTCTTATGCTAATCCAATTAGGGGTTTCAATCAATCTTGTGCATCCAATAACTGCGTTTGTGTAACAGGTAGAACATTTAGATCATATTCGTCATCCTTCTACTGATTCTAATCCAATTAGAGTTTTTAACCAATCTTGTACATCCAATAAGTGCGTTTGTGTCATTGGTTGAGCATTAAGGTCATTTTCGTGATCCTTCGACTTATTCTAATCCAATTAGGGTTTTTAACCAACCGTGTGGATCCAATAAGTGCCTTTATGTCATTGGTTGAACATTTAGGTCATTTTCGTCATCCTTCGACTTTTTTTAATCGAATTAGGGTTTTTAACCAATCTTGTGCATCCTATAAGTGCGTTTGTGTCATTGGTTGAACATTTAGGTCATTTTCGAGATCCTTCGATTTATTCTAATCTAATTAGGGTTTTTAACCAATCTTGTGCATCCAATAGGTGCGTTTGTGTCATTTGTAGAACATTTAGGTCAGATTCGTCATCCTTTTACTTATTCTAATCCAATTAGGGTTTTTAACCAATGTTGTGCATCCAATAAGTGCGTTTGTGTCATTGGTTGAACATTTTGGTCATTTTCCTCCTTCCTAGTCTTATTGTAATCCAATTACGGTTTTTAGCCAATCTTGTGCATCCAATAAGTCCGTTTGTGTCATTGGTTGAACATTTAGGTCATTTTCGTCATCCTTCGATTTATCCTAATCCAATTAGGATTTTTAACCAATCTTGTGCATCCAATAAAGGCGTTTGTGTCATTGGTTGAACACGTAGGTCATTTTCGTCATCCTTCGACTTTTTTTAATCCAATTAGGGTTTTTAACCAATATTGTGAATCGAATAAAGGCGTATGTGTCATTGGTTTAACGTAAAGGTCATTTTCATCCTTCTTAGTCTTATGCTAATCCAATTAGGGGTTTTAATCAATCTTGTGCATCCAATAACTGCGTTTGTGTAACAGGTAGAACATTTAGGTCATATTCGTCATCCTTCTACTGATTCTAATCCAATTAGGGTTTTTAACCAATCTTGTACATCCAATAAGTGCGATTTTGTCATTGGTTGAGCATTAAGGTCATTTTCGTGATCCTTCGACTTATTCTAATCCAATTAGGGGTTTTAACCAACCGTGTGCATCCAATAAGTGCCTTTATGTCATTGGTTGAACATATAGGTCATTTTCATCCTCCCTAGACTTTTTCTAATCCAATTAGGGTTTTTAATCAATTTTGTGCATCAAATAATTGCGTTTGTGTCATTGGTTGAACATTTAGGTCATTTTCGTCATCCTTCGATTTATTCTAATCAAATTAGGGTTTTTATTCAATCTTGTCCATCCAATAAAGGCGTTTGTGTCATTGGTTGAACATGTAGGTCATTTTCGTAATCCTTCAACTTATTCTAATCCAATTAGGGTTTTTAACCAATCTTGTGCATCCAATAAGTGCGTTTGTGTCATTGGTTGAACATTTAGGTCATTTTCGTCATCCTTCGACTTATTTTAATCCAATTTGGGTGTTTAACCATTCTTGTGCATCCAATAAGTGCCTTTGTGTCATTGGTTGAACATTTAGGTCATTTTCGTCATCCTTCGACTTATTTTAATCCAATTAGGTTTTTTAACCAATCTTGTGCATCCAATATGTGCCTTTGTGTCAATGGTAGAACATTAAGGTCATTTTCGTCATTTTTCGACTTATTTTAATCCAATTAGGGTTTTTAACCAATGTTGTGCATCCAATAAGTGTGTTTGTGTCAATGGTAGAACATTTAGGTCATTTTCGTCATCTTTGACTTATTCTAATCCAATTAGGGTTTTTAACCAACCGTGTGCATCCAATAAGTGCCTTTATGTCATTGGTTGAACATTTAGGTCATTTTCGTCATCCTTCGACTTTTTTTAATCCAATTAAGGTTTTTAACCAATCTTGTGCATCCAATAAGTGCGTTTGTGTCATTGGTTGAACATGTAGGTCATTTTCGTAATCCTTCAACTTATTCTAATCCAATTAGGGTTTTTAACCAATCTTGTGCATCCAATAAGTGCGTTTGTGCCATTGGTAGAACATTTAGGTCATTTTCGTCATCCTTCGACTTATTCTAATCCAATTAGGGTGTTTAACCATTCTTGTGTATCCAATAAGTGCCTTTGTGTCATTGGTTGAACATCTAGGTCATTTTCGTCATCCTTCGACTTATTTTAATCCAATTAGGGTTTTTAACCAATCTTGTGTATCCAATAAGTGCCTTTGTGTCAATGGTAGAACATTTAGGTCATTTTCGTCATTCTTCGACTTATTTTAATCCAATTAGGGTTTTTAACCAATGTTGTGCATCCAATAAGTGTGTTTGTGTCAATGGTAGAACATTTAGGTCATTTTCGTCATCTTCGACTTATTCTAATCCAATTAGGGTTTTTAACCAACCGTGTGCATCCAATAAGTGCCTTTATGTCATTGGTTGAACATTTAGGTCATTTTCGTCATCCTTCGACTTTTTTTAATCCAATTAAGTTTTTTAACCAATCTTGTGCATCCAATAAGTGTGTTTGTGTCATTGGTTGAACATTTAGGTCATTTTTGTGATCCTTCGACTTATTCTAATCCAATTAGGGTTTTTAACCAATCTTGTGCATCCAATAAATGTGTTTGTGTCATTTATTGAACATTTAATTCATTTTTGTCCTCCTTAGGCTTACTCTAATCCAATTAGGTTTTTTAATCAATCTTGTGCATCCAATAAGTGCGTTTGTGTCATTGGTAGAACAATTAGGTCATTTTCATCCTCGATAGGCTTATTCTAATCCAATTAGGGTTTTTAACCAATGTTGTGCATCCAATAAGTGCGTTTGTGTCATTGATTGAACATTTTGGTCATTTTCCTCCTTCCTAGTCTTATTCTAATCCAACTAGGGGTTTTAATCAATCTTGTGCATCCAATAAGTGCGTTTGAATCATTGGTTAAACATTTAGGCCAATTTCCTCATCCTTCGACTTATTCTAATCCAATTAGGGTTTGTAACCAATCTTGTGCATTTTATTAGTGGGTTTGTGTCATTGGTTGAACATTTAGGTCATTTCCGAGATCCTTCGACTTATTTTAATCCAATTCGGGTTTTTAGCCAATCTTGTGCATCCAATAAGTCCGTTTGTGTCATTGGTTGAACATTTGTGTCATTTTCGTCATCCTTCGTGTTTAACCATTCTTGTGCATCCAATAAGTGCATTTGTGCCATTGGTAGAACATTTAGGTCATATTCGTGTTCCTTCTACTTATCCTAATCCAATTAGGGTTTTTAACCAATCTTGTACATCCAATAAGTGTGTTTGTGTCATTGGTTGAACATTAAGGTCATTTTCATGATCCTTCTACTTATTCTAATCCAATTAGGGTTTTTAACCAATCTTGTGCATCCAATAAGTGTGTTTGTGTCATTTGTTGAACATTTAGGTCATTTTCGTCCTCCTTAGGCTTATTCTAATCCAATTACGGTTTTTAACCAATCTTGTGCATCCAATAAGTGCGTTTAAGTCAATGATAGAACATTTAGGTCACTTTCGAGATCCTTCGACTTATTCTAATCCAATTAAGGTTTTTAACCAATCTTGTGCATCCAATAAAGTCGTTTGGGTCATTGGTTGAACATATAGGTCATTTTCATCCTCCCTAGACTTATTCTAATCCAATTAGGGTTTTTAATCAATCTTATGCATCCAATAAGCGCGTTTGTGTCATTGGTTGAACATTTAGGTCATTTTCGTCATCCTTCGATTTATCCTAATCTAATTAGGATTTTTAACCAATCTTGTGCATCCAATAAAGGCGTTTGTGTCATTGGTTGAACACGTAGGTCATTTTCGTCATCCTTCGACTTATTCTAATCCAATTAGGGTTTTTAACCAATCTTGTGCATCCAATAAGTGCGTTTGTGCCATTGGTAGAACATTTAGGTCATTTTCGTCATCCTTCGACTTTTTTTAGTCCAATTAGGGTTTTTAACCAATCTTGTGCATCCAATAAGTGCCTTTGTGTCAATGGTAGAACATTTAGGTCATTTTCGTCATCCTTCGACTTATTCTAATCCAATTAGGGTTTTTAATCAATCTTGTGCATCAAATAAGTGCGTTTGTGTCATTGGTTGAACATATAGGTCATTTTCATCCTCCCTAGACTCATTCTAATCCAATTAGGGTTTTTAACCAATCTGGTGCATCCAATAAGTGCCTTTATGTCATTGGTTGAACACTTAAGTCATTTTCGTCATCCTTCGACTTTTTTTAATCCAATTAGGGTTTTTAACCAATATTGTGAATCGAATAAAGGTGTATGTGTCATTGGTTTAAAATAAAGCTCATTTTCATCCTCCCTAGTCTTATGCTAATCCAATTAGGGGTTTCAATCAATCTTGTGCATCCAATAACTGCGTTTGTGTAACAGGTAGAACATTTAGATCATATTCGTCATCCTTCTACTGATTCTAATCCAATTAGGGTTTTTAACCAATCTTGTACATCCAATAAGTGCGTTTGTGTCATTGGTTGAGCATTAAGGTCATTTTCGTGATCCTTCGACTTATTCTAATCCAATTAGGGTTTTTAACCAACTGTGTGGATCCAATAAGTGCCTTTATGTCATTGGTTGAACATTTAGGTCATTTTCGTCATCCTTCGACTTTTTTTAATCCAATTAGGGTTTTTAACCAATCTTGTGCATCCAATAAGTGCGTTTGTGTCATTGGTTGAACATTTAGGTCATTTTCGAGATCCTTCGATTTATTCTAATCCAATTACGGTTTTTAACCAATCTTGTGCATCCAATAAGTGCGTTTAAGTCAACGATAGAACATTTAGGTCACTTTCGAGATCCTTCGACTTATTCTAATCCAATTAAGGTTTTTAACCAATCTTGTGCATCCAATAAAGTCGTTTGGGTCATTGGTTGAACATATAGGTCATTTTCATCCTCCCTAGACTTATTCTTATCCAATTAGGGTTTTTAATCAATCTTATGCATCCAATAAGCGCGTTTGTGTCATTGGTTGAACATTTAGGTCATTTTCGTCATCCTTCGATTTATCCTAATCTAATTAGGATTTTTAACCAATCTTGTGCATCCAATAAAGGCGTTTGTGTCATTGGTTGAACACGTAGGTCATTTTCGTCATCCTTCGACTTATTCTAATCCAATTAGGGTTTTTAACCAATCTTGTGCATCCAATAAGTGCGTTTGTGCCATTGGTAGAACATTTAGGTCATTTTCGTCATCCTTCGACTTTTTTTAGTCCAATTAGGGTTTTTAACCAATCTTGTGCATCCAATAAGTGCCTTTGTGTCAATGGTAGAACATTTAGGTCATTTACGTCATCCTTCGACTTATTCTAATCCAATTAGGGTTTTTAATCAATCTTGTGCATCAAATAAGTGCGTTTGTGTCATTGGTTGAACATATAGGTCATTTTCATCCTCCCTAGACTCATTCTAATCCAATTAGGGTTTTTAACCAATCTGGTGCATCCAATAAGTGCCTTTATGTCATTGGTTGAACACTTAAGTCATTTTCGTCATCCTTCGACTTTTTTTAATCCAATTAGGGTTTTTAACCAATATTGTGAATCGAATAAAGGTGTATGTGTCATTGGTTTAAAATAAAGGTCATTTTCATCCTCCCTAGTCTTATGCTAATCCAATTAGGGGTTTCAATCAATCTTGTGCATCCAATAACTGCGTTTGTGTAACAGGTAGAACATTTAGATCATATTCGTCATCCTTCTACTGATTCTAATCCAATTAGAGTTTTTAACCAATCTTGTACATCCAATAAGTGCGTTTGTGTCATTGGTTGAGCATTAAGGTCATTTTCGTGATACTTCGACTTATTCTATCCAATTAGGGTTTTTAACCAACCGTGTGGATCCAATAAGTGCCTTTATGTCATTGGTTGAACATTTAGGTCATTTTCGTCATCCTTCGACTTTTTTTAATCGAATTAGGTTTTTTAACCAATCTTGTGCATCCAATATGTGCCTTTGTGTCAATGGTAGAACATTAAGGTCATTTTCGTCATTTTTCGACTTATTTTAATCCAATTAGGGTTTTTAACCAATGTTGTGCATCCAATAAGTGTGTTTGTGTCAATGGTAGAACATTTAGGTCATTTTCGTCATCTTTGACTTATTCTAATCCAATTAGGGTTTTTAACCAACCGTGTGCATCCAATAAGTGCCTTTATGTCATTGGTTGAACATTTAGGTCATTTTCGTCATCCTTCGACTTTTTTTAATGCAATTAAGGTTTTTAACCAATCTTGTGCATCCAATAAGTGCGTTTGTGTCATTGGTTGAACATGTAGGTCATTTTCGTAATCCTTCAACTTATTCTAATCCAATTAGGGTTTTTAACCAATCTTGTGCATCCAATAAGTGCGTTTGTGCCATTGGTAGAACATTTAGGTCATTTTCGTCATCCTTCGACTTATTCTAATCCAATTAGGGTGTTTAACCATTCTTGTGTATCCAATAAGTGCCTTTGTGTCATTGGTTGAACATCTAGGTCATTTTCGTCATCCTTCGACTTATTTTAATCCAATTAGGGTTTTTAACCAATCTTGTGTATCCAATAAGTGCCTTTGTGTCAATGGTAGAACATTTAGGTCATTTTCGTCATTCTTCGACTTATTTTAATCCAATTAGGGTTTTTAACCAATGTTGTGCATCCAATAAGTGTGTTTGTGTCAATGGTAGAACATTTAGGTCATTTTCGTCATCTTCGACTTATTCTAATCCAATTAGGGTTTTTAACCAACCGTGTGCATCCAATAAGTGCCTTTATGTCATTGGTTGAACATTTAGGTCATTTTCGTCATCCTTCGACTTTTTTTAATCCAATTAAGTTTTTTAACCAATCTTGTGCATCCAATAAGTGTGTTTGTGTCATTGGTTGAACATTTAGGTCATTTTTGTGATCCTTCGACTTATTCTAATCCAATTAGGGTTTTTAACCAATCTTGTGCATCCAATAAATGTGTTTGTGTCATTTATTGAACATTTAATTCATTTTTGTCCTCCTTAGGCTTACTCTAATCCAATTAGGTTTTTTAATCAATCTTGTGCATCCAATAAGTGCGTTTGTGTCATTGGTAGAACAATTAGGTCATTTTCATCCTCGATAGGCTTATTCTAATCCAATTAGGGTTTTTAACCAATGTTGTGCATCCAATAAGTGCGTTTGTGTCATTGATTGAACATTTTGGTCATTTTCCTCCTTCCTAGTCTTATTCTAATCCAACTAGGGGTTTTAATCAATCTTGTGCATCCAATAAGTGCGTTTGAATCATTGGTTGAACATTTAGGCCAATTTCCTCATCCTTCGACTTATTCTAATCCAATTAGGGTTTGTAACCAATCTTGTGCATTTTATTAGTGGGTTTGTGTCATTGGTTGAACATTTAGGTCATTTCCGAGATCCTTCGACTTATTTTAATCCAATTCGGGTTTTTAGCCAATCTTGTGCATCCAATAAGTCCGTTTGTGTCATTGGTTGAACATTTGTGTCATTTTCGTCATCCTTCGACTTATTCTAATCCAATTAGGGTGTTTAACCATTCTTGTGCATCCAATAAGTGCATTTGTGCCATTGGTAGAACATTTAGGTCATATTCGTGTTCCTTCTACTTATCCTAATCCAATTAGGGTTTTTAACCAATCTTGTACATCCAATAAGTGTGTTTGTGTCATTGGTTGAACATTAAGGTCATTTTCATGATCCTTCTACTTATTCTAATCCAATTAGGGTTTTTAACCAATCTTGTGCATCCAATAAGTGTGTTTGTGTCATTTGTTGAACATTTAGGTCATTTTCGTCCTCCTTAGGCTTATTCTAATCCAATTACGGTTTTTAACCAATCTTGTGCATCCAATAAGTGCGTTTAAGTCAATGATAGAACATTTAGGTCACTTTCGAGATCCTTCGACTTATTCTAATCCAATTAAGGTTTTTAACCAATCTTGTGCATCCAATAAAGTCGTTTGGGTCATTGGTTGAACATATAGGTCATTTTCATCCTCCCTAGACTTATTCTAATCCAATTAGGGTTTTTAATCAATCTTATGCATCCAATAAGCGCGTTTGTGTCATTGGTTGAACATTTAGGTCATTTTCGTCATCCTTCGATTTATCCTAATCTAATTAGGATTTTTAACCAATCTTGTGCATCCAATAAAGGCGTTTGTGTCATTGGTTGAACACGTAGGTCATTTTCGTCATCCTTCGACTTATTCTAATCCAATTAGGGTTTTTAACCAATCTTGTGCATCCAATAAGTGCGTTTGTGCCATTGGTAGAACATTTAGGTCATTTTCGTCATCCTTCGACTTTTTTTAGTCCAATTAGGGTTTTTAACCAATCTTGTGCATCCAATAAGTGCCTTTGTGTCAATGGTAGAACATTTAGGTCATTTACGTCATCCTTCGACTTATTCTAATCCAATTAGGGTTTTTAATCAATCTTGTGCATCAAATAAGTGCGTTTGTGTCATTGGTTGAACATATAGGTCATTTTCATCCTCCCTAGACTCATTCTAATCCAATTAGGGTTTTTAACCAATCTGGTGCATCCAATAAGTGCCTTTATGTCATTGGTTGAACACTTAAGTCATTTTCGTCATCCTTCGACTTTTTTTAATCCAATTAGGGTTTTTAACCAATATTGTGAATCGAATAAAGGTGTATGTGTCATTGGTTTAAAATAAAGGTCATTTTCATCCTCCCTAGTCTTATGCTAATCCAATTAGGGGTTTCAATCAATCTTGTGCATCCAATAACTGCGTTTGTGTAACAGGTAGAACATTTAGATCATATTCGTCATCCTTCTACTGATTCTAATCCAATTAGAGTTTTTAACCAATCTTGTACATCCAATAAGTGCGTTTGTGTCATTGGTTGAGCATTAAGGTCATTTTCGTGATACTTCGACTTATTCTATCCAATTAGGGTTTTTAACCAACCGTGTGGATCCAATAAGTGCCTTTATGTCATTGGTTGAACATTTAGGTCATTTTCGTCATCCTTCGACTTTTTTTAATCGAATTAGGTTTTTTAACCAATCTTGTGCATCCAATATGTGCCTTTGTGTCAATGGTAGAACATTAAGGTCATTTTCGTCATTTTTCGACTTATTTTAATCCAATTAGGGTTTTTAACCAATGTTGTGCATCCAATAAGTGTGTTTGTGTCAATGGTAGAACATTTAGGTCATTTTCGTCATCTTTGACTTATTCTAATCCAATTAGGGTTTTTAACCAACCGTGTGCATCCAATAAGTGCCTTTATGTCATTGGTTGAACATTTAGGTCATTTTCGTCATCCTTCGACTTTTTTTAATCCAATTAAGGTTTTTAACCAATCTTGTGCATCCAATAAGTGCGTTTGTGTCATTGGTTGAACATGTAGGTCATTTTCGTAATCCTTCAACTTATTCTAATCCAATTAGGGTTTTTAACCAATCTTGTGCATCCAATAAGTGCGTTTGTGCCATTGGTAGAACATTTAGGTCATTTTCGTCATCCTTCGACTTATTCTAATCCAATTAGGGTGTTTAACCATTCTTGTGTATCCAATAAGTGCCTTTGTGTCATTGGTTGAACATCTAGGTCATTTTCGTCATCCTTCGACTTATTTTAATCCAATTAGGGTTTTTAACCAATCTTGTGTATCCAATAAGTGCCTTTGTGTCAATGGTAGAACATTTAGGTCATTTTCGTCATTCTTCGACTTATTTTAATCCAATTAGGGTTTTTAACCAATGTTGTGCATCCAATAAGTGTGTGTTTGTCAATGGTAGAACATTTAGGTCATTTTCGTCATCTTCGACTTATTCTAATCCAATTAGGGTTTTTAACCAACCGTGTGCATCCAATAAGTGCCTTTATGTCATTGGTTGGACATTTAGGTCATTTTCGTCATCCTTCGACTTTTTTTAATCCAATTAAGTTTTTTAACCAATCTTGTGCATCCAATAAGTGTGTTTGTGTCATTGGTTGAACATTTAGGTCATTTTTGTGATCCTTCGACTTATTCTAATCCAATTAGGGTTTTTAACCAATCTTGTGCATCCAATAAATGTGTTTGTGTCATTTATTGAACATTTAATTCATTTTTGTCCTCCTTAGGCTTACTCTAATCCAATTAGGTTTTTTAATCAATCTTGTGCATCCAATAAGTGCGTTTGTGTCATTGGTAGAACAATTAGGTCATTTTCATCCTCGATAGGCTTATTCTAATCCAATTAGGGTTTTTAACCAATGTTGTGCATCCAATAAGTGCGTTTGTGTCATTGATTGAACATTTTGGTCATTTTCCTCCTTCCTAGTCTTATTCTAATCCAACTAGGGGTTTTAATCAATCTTGTGCATCCAATAAGTGCGTTTGAATCATTGGTTGAACATTTAGGCCAATTTCCTCATCCTTCGACTTATTCTAATCCAATTAGGGTTTGTAACCAATCTTGTGCATTTTATTAGTGGGTTTGTGTCATTGGTTGAACATTTAGGTCATTTCCGAGATCCTTCGACTTATTTTAATCCAATTCGGGTTTTTAGCCAATCTTGTGCATCCAATAAGTCCGTTTGTGTCATTGGTTGAACATTTGTGTCATTTTCGTCATCCTTCGTGTTTAACCATTCTTGTGCATCCAATAAGTGCATTTGTGCCATTGGTAGAACATTTAGGTCATATTCGTGTTCCTTCTACTTATCCTAATCCAATTAGGGTTTTTAACCAATCTTGTACATCCAATAAGTGTGTTTGTGTCATTGGTTGAACATTAAGGTCATTTTCATGATCCTTCTACTTATTCTAATCCAATTAGGGTTTTTAACCAATCTTGTGCATCCAATAAGTGTGTTTGTGTCATTTGTTGAACATTTAGGTCATTTTCGTCCTCCTTAGGCTTATTCTAATCCAATTACGGTTTTTAACCAATCTTGTGCATCCAATAAGTGCGTTTAAGTCAACGATAGAACATTTAGGTCACTTTCGAGATCCTTCGACTTATTCTAATCCAATTAAGGTTTTTAACCAATCTTGTGCATCCAATAAAGTCGTTTGGGTCATTGGTTGAACATATAGGTCATTTTCATCCTCCCTAGACTTATTCTAATCCAATTAGGGTTTTTAATCAATCTTCTGCATCCAATAAGCGCGTTTGTGTCATTGGTTGAACATTTAGGTCATTTTCGTCATCCTTCGATTTATCCTAATCTAATTAGGATTTTTAACCAATCTTGTGCATCCAATAAAGGCGTTTGTGTCATTGGTTGAACACGTAGGTCATTTTCGTCATCCTTCGACTTATTCTAATCCAATTAGGGTTTTTAACCAATCTTGTGCATCCAATAAGTGCGTTTGTGCCATTGGTAGAACATTTAGGTCATTTTCGTCATCCTTCGACTTTTTTTAGTCCAATTAGGGTTTTTAACCAATCTTGTGCATCCAATAAGTGCCTTTGTGTCAATGGTAGAACATTTAGGTCATTTTCGTCATCCTTCGACTTATTCTAATCCAATTAGGGTTTTTAATCAATCTTGTGCATCAAATAAGTGCGTTTGTGTCATTGGTTGAACATATAGGTCATTTTCATCCTCCCTAGACTCATTCTAATCCAATTAGGGTTTTTAACCAATCTGGTGCATCCAATAAGTGCCTTTATGTCATTGGTTGAACACTTAA
>JBBPBP010009779.1:41173012-41211140 GCA_037974735.1 Cicer chorassanicum
CCAATCTTGTGCATCCAATAAGTGCGTTTGTGTCATTGGTTGAACATTTAGGTCATTTTCGAGATCCTTCGATTTATTCTAATCCAATTACGGTTTTTAACCAATCTTGTGCATCCAATAAGTGCGTTTAAGTCAACGATAGAACATTTAGGTCATTTTCGAGATCCTTCGACTTATTCTAATCCAATTAAGGTTTTTAACCAATCTTGTGCATCCAATAAAGTCGTTTGGGTCATTGGTTGAACATATAGGTCATTTTCATCCTCCCTAGACTTATTCTTATCCAATTAGGGTTTTTAATCAATCTTATGCATCCAATAAGCGCGTTTGTGTCATTGGTTGAACATTTAGGTCATTTTCGTCATCCTTCGATTTATCCTAATCTAATTAGGATTTTTAACCAATCTTGTGCATCCAATAAAGGCGTTTGTGTCATTGGTTGAACACGTAGGTCATTTTCGTCATCCTTCGACTTATTCTAATCCAATTAGGGTTTTTAACCAATCTTGTGCATCCAATAAGTGCGTTTGTGCCATTGGTAGAACATTTAGGTCATTTTCGTCATCCTTCGACTTTTTTTAGTCCAATTAGGGTTTTTAACCAATCTTGTGCATCCAATAAGTGCCTTTGTGTCAATGGTAGAACATTTAGGTCATTTTCGTCATCCTTCGACTTATTCTAATCCAATTAGGGTTTTTAATCAATCTTGTGCATCAAATAAGTGCGTTTGTGTCATTGGTTGAACATATAGGTCATTTTCATCCTCCCTAGACTCATTCTAATCCAATTAGGGTTTTTAACCAATCTGGTGCATCCAATAAGTGCCTTTATGTCATTGGTTGAACACTTAAGTCATTTTCGTCATCCTTCGATTTTTTTAATCCAATTAGGGTTTTTAACCAATATTGTGAATCGAATAAAGGTGTATGTGTCATTGGTTTAAAATAAAGGTCATTTTCATCCTCCCTAGTCTTATGCTAATCCAATTAGGGGTTTCAATCAATCTTGTGCATCCAATAACTGCGTTTGTGTAACAGGTAGAACATTTAGATCATATTCGTCATCCTTCTACTGATTCTAATCCAATTAGAGTTTTTAACCAATCTTGTACATCCAATAAGTGCGTTTGTGTCATTGGTTGAGCATTAAGGTCATTTTCGTGATCCTTCGACTTATTCTATCCAATTAGGGTTTTTAACCAACCGTGTGGATCCAATAAGTGCCTTTATGTCATTGGTTGAACATTTAGGTCATTTTCGTTATCCTTCGACTTTTTTTAATCGAATTAGGGTTTTTAACAAATCTTGTGCATCCAATAAGTGCGTTTGTGTCATTGGTTGAACATTTAGGTCATTTTCGAGATCCTTCGATTTATTCTAATCCAATTAGGGTTTTTAACCAATCTTGTGCATCCAATAGGTGCGTTTGTGTCATTTGTAGAACATTTAGGTCAGATTCGTCATCCTTTTACTTATTCTAATCCAATTAGGGTTTTTAACCAATGTTGTGCATCCAATAAGTGTGTTTGTGTCATTGGTTGAACATTTTGGTCATTTTCCTCCTTCCTAGTCTTATTGTAATCCAATTACGGTTTTTAGCCAATCTTGTGCATCCAATAAGTGCGTTTGTGTCATTGGTTGAACATTTAGGTCATTTTCGAGATCCTTCGATTTATTCTAATCCAATTACGGTTTTTAACCAATCTTGTGCATCCAATAAGTGCGTTTAAGTCAACGATAGAACATTTAGGTCACTTTCGAGATCCTTCGACTTATTCTAATCCAATTAAGGTTTTTAAACAATCTTGTGCATCCAATAAAGTCGTTTGGGTCATTGGTTGAACATTTTGGTCATTTTCCTCCTTCCTAGTCTTATTGTAATCCAATTACGGTTTTTAGCCAATCTTGTGCATCCAATAAGTCCGTTTGTGTCATTGGTTGAACATTTAGGTCATTTTCGTCATCCTTCGATTTATCCTAATCCAATTAGGATTTTTAACCAATCTTGTGCATCCAATAAAGGCGTTTGTGTCATTGGTTGAACACGTAGGTCATTTTCGTCATCCTTCGACTTTTTTTAATCCAATTAGGGTTTTTAACCAATATTGTGAATCGAATAAAGGCGTATGTGTCATTGGTTTAACGTAAAGGTCATTTTCATCCTTCTTAGTCTTATGCTAATCCAATTAGGGGTTTTAATCAATCTTGTGCATCCAATAACTGCGTTTGTGTAACAGGTAGAACATTTAGGTCATATTCGTCATCCTTCTACTGATTCTAATCCAATTAGGGTTTTTAACCAATCTTGTACATCCAATAAGTGCGATTTTGTCATTGGTTGAGCATTAAGGTCATTTTCGTGATCCTTCGACTTATTCTAATCCAATTAGGGGTTTTAACCAACCGTGTGCATCCAATAAGTGCCTTTATGTCATTGGTTGAACATTTAGGTCATTTTTGTCATCCTTCGACTTTTTTTAATCCAATTAGGGTTTTTAACCAATCTTGTGCATCCGATAAGTGCGTTTGTGTCATTGGTTGAACATTTAAGTCATTTTCGAGATCCTTCGATTTATTCTAATCCAATTAGGGTTTTTAACCAATCTTGTGCATCCAATAAGTGTGTTTGTGTCATTTATTGAACATTTAATTCATTTTTGTCCTCCTTAGGCTTACTCTAATCCAATTAGGTTTTTTAATCAATCTTCTGCATCCAATAAGTGCGTTTGTGTCTTTAGTAGAACAATTAGGTCATTTTCATCCTCGATAGGCTTATTCTAATCCAATTAGGGTTTTTAACCAATCTTGTGCATCCAATAAGTGTGTTTGTGTCGTTTGTTGAACACTTAGGTCATTTTCGTCCTCCTTAGGCTTATTCTAATCCAATCAGGGTTTTTAACCATTCTTGTGAATCCAATAAGTGCCTTTGTGTCATTGGTTGAACATTTAGGTCATTTTTGTCATCCTTTGACTTATTTTAATGCAATTAGGGTTTTTAACCAATCTTGTGCATCCAATAAGTGTGTTTGTGTCAATGGTAGAACATTTAGGCCATTTTCATCATCTTCGACTTATTCTAATCCAATTACGGTTTTTAACCAATCGTATGCATCCAATAAGTGCCTTTATGTCATTGGTTGAACATTTAGGTCATTTTCGAGATCCTTCGACTTATTCTAATCCAATTAAGATTTTTAACCAATCTTGTGCATCCAATAAAGTCGTTTGGGTCATTTGTTGAACATATAGGTCATTTTCATCCTCCCTAGAGTTATTCTAATCCAATTAGGGTTTTTAATCAATCTTGTGCATCCAATAAGTGCGTTTGTGTGATTGGTTGAACATTTAGGTCATTTTCATTATCCTTCGATTTATCTTGATTCAATTAGGGTTTTTAACCAATCTTGTGCATCCAATAAAGGCGTTTGTGTCATTGGTTGAACACGTAGGTCATTTTCTTCATCCTTCGACTTATTCTAATCCAATTAGGGTTTTTAACCAATCTTGTGCATCCAATAAGTGCGTTTGTGCCATTGTTAGAACATTTAGGTCATTTTCGTCATCCTTCGACTTATTTTAATCCAATTAGGGTTTTTAACCAATCTTGTGCATCCAATAAGTGCGTCTGTGCCATTGGTAGAACATTTAGGTCATTTTCGTCATCCTTCGACTTATTCTAATCCAATTAGGGTGTTTAACCATTCTTGTGCATCCAATAAGTGCGTTTGTGCCATTGATAGAACATTTAGGTCATATTCGTCATCCTTCTACTTATTCTAATCCCATTAGGGTTTTTAACCAATCTTGTACATCTAATAAGTGTGTTTGTGTCATTGGTTGAACATTTAGGTCATTTTTATGATCCTTCGACTTATTCTAATCAAATTAGGGTTTTTAACCAATCTTGTGCATCCAATAAGTGTGTTTGTGTCATTTGTTGAACATTTAGGTCATTTTCGTCCTCCTTAGACTTATTCTAATCAAATTAGGGTTTTTAACCATTCTTGTGCATCCAATAAGTGCCTTTGTGTCATTGGTTGAACATTTAGGTCATTTTCGTCATCCTTCGACTTATTTTAATCCAATTAGGGTTTTTAAGCAATCTTGTGCATCCAATAAGTGTGTTTGTGTCAACGATAGAACATTTAGGTCATTTTCGAGATCCTTCAACTTATTCTAATCCAATTAAGGTTTTTAACCAATCTTGTGCATCCAATAAAGTCGTTTGGGTCATTGGTTGAACATATAGGTCATTTTCATCCTCCCTAGACTTATTCTATTCCAATTAGGGTTTGTAATCAATCTTGTGCATCCAATAAGTGTGTTTGTGTCGTTTGTTGAACACTTAGGTCATTTTCGTCCTCCTTAGGCTTATTCTAATCCAATCAGGGTTTTTAACCATTCTTGTGAATCCAATAAGTGCCTTTGTGTCATTGGTTGAACATTTAGGTCATTTTTGTCATCCTTTGACTTATTTTAATGCAATTAGGGTTTTTAACCAATCTTGTGCATCCAATAAGTGTGTTTGTGTCAATGGTAGAACATTTAGGCCATTTTCATCATCTTCGACTTATTCTAATCCAATTACGGTTTTTAACCAATCGTATGCATCCAATAAGTGCCTTTATGTCATTGGTTGAACATTTAGGTCATTTTCGAGATCCTTCGACTTATTCTAATCCAATTAAGATTTTTAACCAATCTTGTGCATCCAATAAAGTCGTTTGGGTCATTTGTTGAACATATAGGTCATTTTCATCCTCCCTAGAGTTATTCTAATCCAATTAGGGTTTTTAATCAATCTTGTGCATCCAATAAGTGCGTTTGTGTGATTGGTTGAACATTTAGGTCATTTTCATTATCCTTCGATTTATCTTAATTCAATTAGGGTTTTTAACCAATCTTGTGCATCCAATAAAGGCGTTTGTGTCATTGGTTGAACACGTAGGTCATTTTCTTCATCCTTCGACTTATTCTAATCCAATTAGGGTTTTTAACCAATCTTGTGCATCCAATAAGTGCGTTTGTGCCATTGTTAGAACATTTAGGTCATTTTCGTCATCCTTCGACTTATTTTAATCCAATTAGGGTTTTTAACCAATCTTGTGCATCCAATAAGTGCGTCTGTGCCATTGGTAGAACATTTAGGTCATTTTCGTCATCCTTCGACTTATTCTAATCCAATTAGGGTGTTTAACCATTCTTGTGCATCCAATAAGTGCGTTTGTGCCATTGATAGAACATTTAGGTCATATTCGTCATCCTTCTACTTATTCTAATCCCATTAGGGTTTTTAACCAATCTTGTACATCTAATAAGTGTGTTTGTGTCATTGGTTGAACATTTAGGTCATTTTTATGATCCTTCGACTTATTCTAATCCAATTAGGGTTTTTAACCAATCTTGTGCATCCAATAAGTGTGTTTGTGTCATTTGTTGAACATTTAGGTCATTTTCGTCCTCCTTAGACTTATTCTAATCAAATTAGGGTTTTTAACCATTCTTGTGCATCCAATAAGTGCCTTTGTGTCATTGGTTGAACATTTAGGTCATTTTCGTCATCCTTCGACTTATTTTAATCCAATTAGGGTTTTTAAGCAATCTTGTGCATCCAATAAGTGTGTTTGTGTCAACGATAGAACATTTAGGTCATTTTCGAGATCCTTCAACTTATTCTAATCCAATTAAGGTTTTTAACCAATCTTGTGCATCCAATAAAGTCGTTTGGGTCATTGGTTGAACATATAGGTCATTTTCATCCTCCCTAGACTTATTCTATTCCAATTAGGGTTTGTAATCAATCTTGTGCATCCAATAAGTGCGTTTGTGTCATTGGTTGAACATTTAGGTCATTTTCCTCATCCTTCGATTTATCCTAATCCAATTATGATTTTTAACCAATCTTGTGCATCCAATAAAGGCGTTTGTGTCGTTGGTTGAACACGTAGGTCATTTTCGTCGTCCTTCGACTTATTCTAATCCAATTAGGGTTTTTAACTAATCTTGTGCATCCAATAAGTGTGTTTGTGTCATTTGTTGAACATTTAGGTCATTTTCGTCCTCCTTAGACTTATTCTAATCCAATTAGGGTTTTTAACCATTCTTGTGCATCCAATAAGTGCCTTTGTGTCATTGGTTGAACATTTAGGTCTTTTTCGTCATCCTTCGACTTATTTAAATCCAATTAGGGTTTTTAACCAATCTTGTGCATCCAATAAGTGTGTTTGTGTCAACGATAGAACATTTAGGTCATTTTCGAGATCCTTCGACTTATTCTAATCCAATTAAGGTTTTTAACCAATCTTGTGCATCAAATAAAGTCGTTTGGGTCATTGGTTGAACATATAGGTCATTTTCATCCACCCTAGACTTATTTTATTCCAATTAGGATTTTTAATCAATCTTGTGCATCCAATAAGTGCGTTTGTGTCATTGGTTGAACATTTAGGTCATTTTCCTCATCCTTCGATTTATCCTAATCCAATTATGATTTTTAACCAATCTTGTGCATCCAATAAAGGCGTTTGTGTCGTTGGTTGAACACGTAGGTCATTTTCGTCGTCCTTTGACTTATTCTAATCCAATTAGGGTTTTTAACCAATCTTGTGCATCCAATAAGTGCGTTTGTGCCATTGGTAGGACATTTAGGTCATTTTCGTCATCCTTCGACTTATTTTAATCCAATTAGGGTTTTTAACCAATCTTGTGCATCCAATAAGTGCCTTTGTGTCAATGATAGAACATTTAGGTCATTTTCGTCATCCTTTGACTTAATCTAATCCAATTAGGGTTTTTAACCAATCTTGTGCATCAAATAAGTGCATTTTTTCATTTCTTGAACATATAGGTTATTTTAATCCTCCTTAGACTTATTCTAATCCAATTAAGGTTTTTAACCAATCTAGTGCATCCAATAAGTGCCTTTATGTCATTGGTTGAACATTTAAGTCATTTTCGTCATCCTTCGACTTTTTTTAATCCAATTAGGGTTTTTAACCAATATTGTGAATCGAATAAAGACGTATGTGTCATTGGTTTTACGTAAAGGTCATTTTCATCCTCCCTAGTCTTATGCTAATCCAATTAGGGGTTTCAATCAATCTTGTGCATCCAATAACTGCGTTTGTGTAACAGGTAGAACATTTAGGTCATATTCGTCATCCTTCTACTGATTCTAATCCAATTAGGGTTTTTAACCAATCTTGTACATCCAATAAGTGCGTTTGTGTCATTGGTTGAGCATTAAGGTCATTTTCGTGATCCTTCGACTTATTCTAATCCAATTAGGGTTTTTAAACAACCGTGTGCATCCTATAAGTGCTTTTATGTCATTGGTTGAACATTTAGGTCATTTTCGTCATCCTTCGACTTTATTTATCCAATTAGGGTTTTTAACCAATCTTGTGCATCCAATAAGTGCATTTGTGTCATTGGTTGAACATTTAGGTCATTTTCGAGATCCTTCGATTTATTCTAATCCAATTAGGGTTTTTAACCAATCTTGTGCATCCAATAAGTGCGTTTGTGTCATTTGTAGAACATTTAGGTCAGATTCGCCATCCTTCTACTTATTCTAATCCAATTAGGGTTTTTAACGAATCTTGTACATCCAATAAGTCCGTTTGTGTCATTGGTTGAACATTTAGGTCATTTACGTGATCCTTCGACTTATTCTAATCCAATTAGGGTTTTTAGCCAATCTTGTGCATCCAATGAGTGCGTTTGTGTCATTGATTGAACATTTAGGTCATTTTCGTCATCCTTCGACTTATTCTAATCCAATTAGGGTTTTTGACCAATCTTGTGCATCCAATAAGTGCCTTTGTGTTATTGGTTGAAGATTTTGGTCATTTTCGTCATCCTTCGACTTATTCTAATCCAATTAGGGTTTTTAACCAATATTGTGCATCGAATAAAGGAAATTGTGTCATTGGTTGAACGTAAAGGTCATTTTCCTCCTCCCTTGTCTTATTCTAATCAATTAGGGTTTTTAATCAATCTTGTACATCTAATATCTGCGTTTGTATCATTGTTTGAACATTTAGGTCATTTTCCTCATCCTTCGACTTATTCTAATCCAATTAGGGTTTTTAACCAATCTTGTGCATTTTATTAGTGGGTTTGTGTCATTGGTTGAACATTTAGGTCATTTTCGTGATCCTTCGACTTATTCTAATCCAATTAGGGTTTTTGGCCAATCTTGTGCATCCAATAAGTGCGTTTGTGTCATTGGTTGAACATTTAGGTCATTTTCGCCATCTTTCGGCTTATTGTAATCCAATAAGGGTTTTTGACCAATCTTGTGCATCCAATAAGTGCGTTTGTGTCATTGGTTGAACATTTTGGTCATTTTCATCATCCTTCTACGTACGCTAATCCAATAAGGGTTTTTAACCAATATTGTGCATCGAATAAAGGTGTTTGTGTCATTGGTTGAACGTATTGGTCATTTTTATCCTCCCTAGGCTTATTCTAATCCAATAAGGGTTTTTTGCCAATCTTGAGCATCCAATTAGTGCGTTTGTGTCATTGGTTGAACATTTAGGTCATTTTCGTCATCCTTCGACTTATTTGAATCCAATTAGGGTTTTTAATAAATCTTGTGCATCCAATAAGTGCGTTTGTGTCATTGGTAGAACATTTAGGTCATATTCGTCATCCTTCTACTTATTCTAATCCAATTAGGGTTTTTAGCCAATCTTGAGCATCCAATAAGTGCGTTTGTGTCATTGGTTGAACATTTAGGTCATTTTCGTGATCCTTCGACTGATTCTAATTCAATTAGGGTTTTTTTTCAAATCTTGTGCATCCAATAAGTGTGTTTGTGTTATTTGTTGAACACTTAGGTCATTTTCGTCCTCTTTAGACTTATTGTAATCCAATTAGGGGTTTTAATCAATATTGTGTATCCAATAAGTGCGTTAGTGTCATTGGCAGAACATCTAGGTCATTTTCGTCATTCTTCGACTGATTCTAATCCAATTCGGGTTTTTAACTAATCTTGTGCATCCAATAAGTGCGAGTGTGTCATTGGTTGAACATTTTGGTCATTTTCCTCCTTCTTAGTTTTATTCTAATCCAATTAGGGTTTTTAATCAATCTTGTGCATCCAATAAGTGCGTTTGTATCATTGGTTGAACATTTAGGTCATTTTCCTCATCCCTCGACTTATTTTAATCTAATATAGGGTTTTGAACCAATCTTGTGCATTTTATTAGTGGGTTTGTGTCATTGGTTGAACATTTAGGTCATTTTCGTGATCCTTCGACTTATTCTAATCCAATTAGGGTTTTTGGCCAATCTTGTGCATCCAATAATTACGTTTGTGTCATTGGTTGAACATTTAGGTCATTTTCGCCATCCTTCGGCTTATTGTAATCCAATAAGGGTTTTTGACCAATCTTGTGCATCCAATAAGTGCGTTTGTGTCATTGGTTGAACATTTTGGTTATTTTCGTCATCCTTCTACGTACGCTAATCCAATAAGGGTTTTTATCCAATATTGTGCATTCAATAAAGGTGTTTGTGTCATTGGTTGAACGTATTGGTCATTTTTGTCCTCCCTAGGCTTATTCTAATCCGATTAGGGATTTCAATCAGTCTTGTGCATCCAATAACTGCGTTTGTCTCACTGGTTGAACATTTAGGTTATTTTCGTCATCCTTCGACTTATTCTAATCCAATTAGGGTTTTTAACCAATCTTGTGCATCCAATAAATGCGTTTGTGCCATTGGTAGAACATTTAGGTCATTTTCGTTATCCTTCGACTTATTTTAATCATATTAGGGTTTTTAACCAATCTTGTGCATCCAATAATTGTGTTTGTGTAATTGGCAGAATATTTAGGTCATATTTGTCATCCTTATACTTATTCTAATCCAATTAGGGTTTTTTTAACCAATCTTGTGCATCCAATAAGTGTGTTTGTGTCATTTGTTGAACATTAAGGTCATTTTCGTTCTGCTTAGGCTTATTCTAATCCAATTAGGGTTTTTAACCATTCTTTTGCATCCAATAAGTGCCTTTGTGTCATTGGTTGAACATTTAGGTCATTTTCACCATCCTTCGACTTATTTTAATCCAATTAAGGGTTTTAACCAATCTTGTGCATCCAATAAGTGTGTTTGTGTTAATGGTAGAACGTTTAGGTCGTTTTCGTCATCCTTCGACTTATTTTAATCCAATTAGGATTTTTAACCAATCTTGTACATCCAATAAGTGTGTTTGTGTCATTGGTAGTACATTTAGGTCATATTCGTCATCCTTCTACTTATTCTAATCTAGTTAGAGTTTTAGACCAATCTTGTGCATCCAATAAGTGCGTTTCTGTCATTGGTTGAACATTTTGGTTATTTTTGTCATCCTTCGACTTCTTCTAATCTAATTAGGGTTTTTAACCTATATTGTGCATCAAATAAAGTTGTTTGTGTCATTGGTTGAACGTAAAGGTCATTTTTATCCTCCTTAGGCTTATTCTAATTCAATTATGGGTTTCAATCAATCTTGTGCATCCAATAAGTTCGTTTGTGTCATTGGTTGAACATTTAGGTCATTGTCGTCATCCTTCAACTTATTCTAATCCAATTAGGGTTTTTAACCAATCTTGTGCTTCGAGTAAGTGCGTTTGTGTCATTGGTTGAACATTTAGGTCATTTTCATCATCCTTCGACTTATTCTAATCCAATTAGGATTTTAAATCAATCTTGTGCATCCAATAAGTGTGTTTGTGTCATTGGTTGAACAATTAGGTCTATTTCATCCTTGCTAGGCTTATTCGTATCCAATTAGGGTTTTTAATCAATCTTGTGCATCCAATAAGTGCATTTGTGTCATTGGTTGAACATTTAGGACATTTTGGTCATCCTTCGACTTATTGTAATCCAATTAGGGTTTTTAAACAATCTTGTGCATCCAATAAATGCGTTTCTGTCATTGGTTGAACATTTGGGTCATTGTCTTCATCCTTCGACTTTTTTTAATCCAATTAGGGTTTTTGATCAATCTTGTGCATCCAATAAGTGCGTTTGTGTCATTGGTTGATCATTTAGGCATTTTCGTCATCCTTCGACTTATTCTTATCCAATTAGGGTTTTTAACCAATCTCGTGCATCCAATAAGTGCGTTTGTGTCATTGGTTGAACATTTAGGTCATTTTCTTCCTCCCTAGTCTTATTCTAATCCAATTAGTTTTTTTAAACAATCATGTGCATCCAATAAGTGCGTTTGTTTCATTGGTTGAACTTTTAGGTAATTTTCGTGCTCCCTAGGCTTATTCTAATCAAAAAATGGTTTTTAATCAATCTTGTACATCCAATAAGTGCGTTTGTGTCATTGGTAGAACATTTAGGTCATTTTCGTCATCCTTCGACTTATTCTAATCAAATAAGGTTTTTTAACCAATATTGTGCATCGAATACAGGCGTTTGTGTCATTGGTTCAACGTAAAGGTCATTTTCATCCTCCCTAGGCTTATTCTAATCCAATTAGGGGTTTCAATCAATCTTGTGCATCCAATAACTGCGTTTGTGTTAGTGGTTGAACATTTAGGTTATTTTCGTCATCCTTCGACTTATTCTAATCCAATTAGGGTTTTTATCCATTCTTGTGCATCCAATAAGTGCGTTTGTGCCATTGGTAGAACATTTAGGTCATGTTTGTAATCCTTCAACATATTTTAATCCAATTAAGGTCTTAAACCAATCTTGTGCATCAAATAAAAGCGTTTGTGTAATTTGTAGAACATTTAGGTCATTTTCATCATCCTTCGACTTATTTTAATCCAATTAGGGTTTTTAATCAATCTTGTGCATCCAATAAGTTCGCTTGTGTCATTGGTTGAACATTTAGGTCATTGTCTTCATTCTTCGACTTATTCTAATCCAATTAGGGTTTTTAACCAATCTTTTGCTTCCAGTAAGTGCGTTTGTGTCATTGGTTGAACATTTAGGTCATTTTCATCATCCATCGACTTATTCTAACCAATTAGGATTTTAAATCAATCTTGTGCATCCAATAAGTGTGTTTGTGTCATTGGTTGAACAATTAGGTCATTTTCATCCTTGCTAGGCTTATTCTAATCCAATTAGGGTTTTTAATCAATCTTGTGCATCCAATAGGTACATTTGTGTCATTGGTTGAACATTTAGGACATTTTGGTCATCCTTCGACTTATTGTAATCCAATTAGGGTTTTTAAACAATCTTGTGCATCCAATAAGTGCGTTTCTGTCATTGGTTGAACATTTAGGGCATTGTCTTCATCCTTCGACTTTTTTTAATCCAATTAGGGTTTTTGATCAATCTTGTGCATCCAATAAGTGCGTTTGTGTCATTGGTTGAACATTTAGGCATTTTCGTCATCCTTCGACTTATTCTTATCCAATTAGGGTTTTTAACCAATCTCGTGCATCCAATAAGTGCGTTTGTGTCATTGGTTGAACATTTAGGTCATTTTCTTCCTCCCTAGTCTTATTCTAATCTAATTAGTGTTTTTAATCAATCATGTGCATATAATAAGTGCGTTTGTTTCATTGGTTGAACATTTAGGTCATTTTCGTCCTCCCTAGGCTTATTCTAATCAAAAAATGGTTTTTAATCATTCTTGTACATCCAATAAGTGCGTTTGTGTCATTGGTAGAACATTTAGGTCATTTTTGTCATCCTTCGACTTATTCTAATCAAATTAGGGTTTTTAACCAATATTGTGCATCGAATAAAGGCGTTTGTGTCATTCGTTCAACGTAAAGGTCATTTTCATCCTCCCGAGGCTTATTCTATTCCAATTAGGGGTTTCAATCAATCTTGTGCATCCAATTACTGCGTTTGTGTCACAGGTTGAACATTTAGGTTATTTTCGTCATCCTTCGACTTATTCTAATCCAATTAGGGTTTTTATCCAATCTTGTGCATCCAATAAGTGCGTTTGTGCCATTGGTAGAACATTTAGGTCATGTTTGTAATCCTTCAACATATTTTAATCCAATTAAGGTCTTAAACCAATCTTGTGCATCAAATAAGTGCGTTTGTGTAATTTGTAGAACATTTAGGTCATTTTCATCATCCTTCGACTTATTTTAATCCAATTAGGGTTTTTAATCAATCTTGTGCATCCAATAAGTGTGTGTGTGTCATTGGTTGAACATTTTGGTCATTTTCCTCCTTCTTAGTTTTATTCTAATCCAATTAGGGTTTTTAATCAATCTTGTGCATCCAATAAGTGCGTTTGTATCATTGGTTGAACATTTAGGTCATTTTCCTCATCCTTTGACTTATTTTAATCCAATATAGGGTTTTTAACCAATCTTGTGCATTTTATTAGTGGGTTTGTGTCATTGGTGGCACATTTAGGTCATTTTCGTGATCCTTCGAATTATTCTAATCCAATTAGGGTTTTTGGCCAATCTTGTGCATCCAATAAGTGCGTTGTGTCATTGGTTGAACATTTAGGTCATTTTCGTCATCCTTCGACTTATTGTAATCCAATTAGGGTTTTTGACCAATCTTGTGCATCCAATGAGTGCGTGTGTGTCATTGGTTGAACATTTGGGTCATTTTCGTCATCCTTCGACTTATTCTAATGCAATTAGGGTTTTTAACCAATATTGTGCATCGAGTAAAGGTGTTTGTGTCATTGGTTGAACGTATAGGTCATTTTCATCCTCCTAGGCTTATTCTAATCCAATTAGGGGTTTCAATCAATCTTGTGCATCCAATAACTGCGTTTGTGTCACTCGTTGGACATTTAGGTTATTTTCGTCATCCTTCGACTTTTTCTAATCCAATTAGGGTTTTTAACCAATCTTGTGCATCCAATAAATGCGTTTGTGCCATTGGTAGAACATTTAGGTTATTTTCGTCATCCTTCGACTTATTCTAATCCAATTAGGGTTTTTATCCAATCTTGTGCTTCCAATAAGTGCGTTTGTGCCATTCGTTGGACATTTAGGTTATTTTCGTCATCCTTCGACTTTTTCTAATCCAATTAGGGTTTTTAACCAATCTTGTGCATCCAATAAATGCGTTTGTGCCATTGGTAGAACATTTAGGTTATTTTCGTCATCCTTCGACTTATTCTAATCCAATTAGGGTTTTTATCCAATCTTGTGCTTCCAATAAGTGCGTTTGTGCCATTGGTAGAACATTTAGGTCATGTTTGTAATCCTTCAACATATTTTAATCCAATTAGGGTTTTAAACCAATCTTGTGCATCAAATAAGTGCGTTTGTGTAATTTGTAGAACATTTAGGTCATTTTCATCATCCTTCGACTTATTTTAATCCAATTAGGGTTTTTAATCAATCTTGTGCATCCAATAAGTGCGTGTGTGTCATTGGTTGAACATTTTGGTCATTTTCCTCCTTCTTAGTTTTATTCTAATCCAATTAGGGTTTTTAATCAATCTTGTGCATCCAATAAGTGCGTTTGTATCATTAGTTGAACATTTAGGTCATTTTCCTCATCCTTCGACTTATTTTAATCCAATATAGGGTTTTTAACCAATCTTGTGCATTTTATTAGTGGGTTTGTGTCATTGGTGGAACATTTAGGTCATTTTCGTGATCCTTCGACTTATTCTAATCCAATTAGGGTTTTTGGCCAATCTTGTGCATCCAATAAGTGCGTTGTGTCATTGGTTGAACATTTAGGTCATTTTCGTCATCCTTCGACTTATTGTAATCCAATTAGGGTTTTTGACCAATCTTGTGCATCCAATGAGTGCGTGTGTGTCATTGGTTGAACATTTGGGTCATTTTCGTCATCCTTCGAGTTATTCTAATCCAATTAGGGTTTTTAACCAATATTGTGCATCGAGTAAAGGTGTTTGTGTCATTGGTTGAACGTATAGGTCATTTTCATCCTCCTAGGCTTATTCTAATCCAATTAGGGGTTTCAATCAATCTTGTGCATCCAATAACTGCGTTTGTGTCACTCGTTGAACATTTAGGTTATTTTCGTCATCCTTCGACTTATTCTAATCCAATTAGGGGTTTTAACCAATCTTGGGCATCCAATAAATGCGTTTGTGCCATTGGTAGAACATATAGGTCATTTTCGTTATCCTTCGACTTATTTTAATCCAATTAGGGTTTTTAACCAATCTTGTGCATCCAATAATTGCGTTTGTGTAATTGGTAGAACATTTAGGTCATATTCGTCATCCTTCTACTTATTCTAATCCAATTAGGGTTTTTAACCACTCTTGTACATCCAATAAGTGCGTTTGTGTCATTGGTTGAACATTTAGGTCATTTTCCTGATCCTTCTACTTATTCTAATCCAATTAGGGTTTTTAACCAATCTTGTGCATCCAATAAGTGTGTTTGTGTCATTTGTTGAACATTCATGTAACATCCTTTATTTTAATTAATTAATTTAAAACCCTTAGTTTTGTTTATTCTGTTTTTATTAATTCAGTGTGATGATAGTAAGATAATTATTTATTGGATGTTCAATTATTTGATGAAGTATTTTTATATTAATTATTTAATTATTGGGATTTTTATTATTAACTAAAAATTTCTGTCTTAGAGTGAACAATGACCAAGTCAATTTTGACTAAGTCAAAATTGAATCACCCATACTGCATCCATGAGCTTGGCCTCTAAATGCTAATATTTGAAACAGGGGCATAACGACCAACAGAACAGGGGTAGGTAACATCAACAACACAAACCGTATGCCCGACCACAGGGGAATGCTAGAGATCAACCCCGACCTCAAAACGGGGAAGGTGAAGGGCCAAAGACTCCAAGGCTGAACCAGGCGTACCCTATCAGGTGTTTTCGCTGCAACAGGGAAGGACACAAGATATCTGAGTGCCCAATCAGACCTAGGGTCTGTTACATCTGTCAGAAACCAGACCATTTTGCAAACGAATGCCCTGAACGAAAGGATGATAGAGCTGTCAACCGCAACAACATCAATGACAATGTTGCCCGCCCTACTGCCAAGGGACGTGTATACCATATCAATGGAGAGGAAGCCCCATCTTCATCTGAACTTATCCAAGGTGAGTGTTTAATCGCTGGAAAATCACTTAAAGTAATATATGATTCAGGGGCAACACACTCGTTCATTTCATTGGATTGGGTGGATTTGCTCCAACTTGTTGTTACTACCTTGCCGTTTGATTTGGTGGTTACCCTACCTTCTACCGAATCGGTGAAATGTAATACGGCTTGCTTGCAATGCCCGTTGATTGTGTTTGATATGAAATTCAACGTTGATTTGATTTGTATTCCCTTCAAGCATTTGGGAGTGATCCTTGGGATGGATTGGTTGTCACGCCATCATGTTCTATTGGATTGCGCTCGTAAGTCGGTGATATTCCCAGACCCAGGTGTTTCTCGATTCCTCGATACCAATAAATTGAACTTCTCTTTGAAAGAGGGAGTTCAAAAATGTGTTTCTCTCAACTCAGTCAGTATGAAGCTAGAGGTGGAGGTAGACGGGATTCTTGTGGTCGAAGATTTTCCAGAGGTATTTCCGCCAGATGTACCAGGATTACCCCCAGTTCGTGATATTGAATTCTCAATTGATGTGACTCCGGGTACAGGACCTATTTCTATTGCCCCATATAGAATGTTTCCATCGGAATTGTCAGAGTTGAAAAATCAGTTGGAGGACCTTTTGTGTAAACAGTTCATACGACCGAGTGTCTCACCTTGGGGAGCGCCGGTGCTCCTAGTGAAAAAGAAGGACGGAAGGTCTAGACTTTGTGTCGATTACCGCCAGCTTAACAAAGTCACCATCAAAAACAGGTATCCCTTGCCACGCATTGATGACTTGATGGACCAACTCAAAGGAGCAACCATATTTTCAAAGATTGATCAGAAGACATTCCTAAAACAGCATTCAGAACTCGCTATGGACACTTTGAGTATTTGGTGATGCCTTTTGGTGTCACCAACGCACCAACTATTTTCATGGATTACATGAATCGTATATTTCACGCCTTCTTAGACAAATTTGTGGTGGTCTTCATTGATGACATATTGAGGGATATGAAGTTCACCTACGTCAAGTTTTACAAATCTTGAGGGATAAGCGATTGTATGCTAATTTGGGGAAGTGTGAATTCTGGTTGGAGGAGAGGAAATTCTTGGGACATGTCATCTCAAAGGAAGGTATCGCTGTCGACCCAACTAAAGTAGAAGTTGTGGTGGCATGGAAACAACCACAGACCGTCACGGAGATTAGAAGTTTTCTGGGCTTGGCTGGATACTATAGAAGATTCATTGAGGGTTTTGCTAAGATTGCAGCGCCGTTGACACAACTCACAAAGAAGAATCATATATATGCATGGACGGAGGAATGTGAGAGGAGTTTTCAGCTGATGAAAGAGAAACTAACTACATCACCGGTGTTGGTGTTGCCACAGCCAGAAGAACCATATGAAGTTTATTGTGATGCTTCTTTACAAGGATTGGGTTGTGTACTTATGCAGAACAAACAAGTGGTAGCATATGCTTCAAGGCAGTTGAAGGTGCATGAGAAGCATTATCCCACGCATGACATGGAATTGGCTGCAATAGTTTTTGCACTAAAGATTTGGAGGCACTATCTGTATGGGTGCAATTTTGATGTATACAGCGACCATAAAAGTTTGAAATACTTGTTCGACCAGAAGGAGCTTAATATCCGGCAACGGAGATGGATGGAGTTCATCAAGGATTATGAGTTCACGTTGCATTACCACCCAGGAAAAGCAAATGTGGTGGCTGATGCCTTGAGTAGAAAGCGAGCCCATTTGTCATCCATAACATTGAAAGGATTAGAGTTGTTAGAGAATTTTCGTGACTTGGATCTTAATTTGGATTCCTTGTTGGGAAAAGTACAATGTGGAACGATCATCGTAGATAATGAATTGATGAATGAGATAAAAACCCTTCAAGCAACCGATGAGGCTATTCAGGGGAGACGAAAATTGGTTGAGACTGGCAAGGCCCCCGAATTTGAAATGGATCCAGATAACATTTTGTGGTGTAATAAACGTATTTGTGTGCCCGATAATGCTGAGTTGAGAAAGACTATTTTAGATGAGGCCCACAAGAGCAAACTGACTATTCACCCTGGTACTACGAAGATGTATAAAGACCTGAGGCAGAGATTTTGGTGGCCAAGAATGAAGAAACAAGTGGCAGAATATGTGGCGTCTTGCCTGACTTGCCAGAAGGCTAAGGTTGAACACCAAAAACCTGTTGGATTGCTACAGTCATTAGATGTACCGGTGTGGAAATGGGATAGCATATCTATGGACTTTGTGGTAGCATTACCTAAGACTCAGAAGAAATTTGACTCCATTTGGGTGATTATTGACAGGCTCACAAAATCCGCCCATTTCATCCCTGTAAGGACTACTTACAATGTATCTAAGCTTGCAGAGATCTACGTTGCTGAGATTGTTAGATTACACGGGATACCATCCAGCATTGTGTCTGATAGAGATCCAAGTTCACTTCTCGTTTATGGGAAGCATTGCATGAGGCATTGGGTACTAGATTAAGATTTAGTTCTGCCTACCACCCTCAAACCGATGGTCAAACTGAAAGGACAATTCAGACATTAGAGGATTTGCTAAGAGCTTGTGCATTAGATAACCGAGGGAGTTGGGATGATCTATTGCCTCTTGTTGAGTTTACCTATAACAATAGCTACCATGCAAGCATCGGGATGGCACCGTACGAGGCTTTGTATGGGCGCAAGTGTCAAACTCCCTTGTGTTAGTATCAGGATGGTGAAAACTTGATCGTAGGACCTGAGTTGGTGCAACAGACTACAGAAAAGGTGCGTCAGATCCAAGAGCGGATGAGAACAGCCCAGAGCAGGCAGAAGAGTTATGCTGATCGACATAGGAGACCTCTGGAGTTTCAGGAGGATGAACATGTATTCTTGAGAGTGACACCTACCACTGGAGTTGGTAGGGCATTAAAGGCAAAGAAGCTTACTCCGAAGTTTATTGGACCATACCAAATTCTCCGACGTGTGGGTCCAGTGGCCTATCAGATTGCTTTACCACCGAATTTGGCCAATTTACATGACGTGTTCCATGTGTCACAACTAAGGAAGTACATGGCAGATCCATCCCATATTATCACACCCGATGATATTCAACTGAAGGAGAATCTTTCCTTCGAGGTCCCGCCGATAAGCATCTCAAACAGAACTACAAAGCATTTGAGGGGAAAGGAAATTCCCTTGGTTAAGGTGATTTGGAACCATACGAATGGAGATGCTACTTGGGAATTGGAGGAGAAGATGAGAGAGCTTTACCCAGACCTTCTAGATACCTCTTAGTTTCGAGGACGAAACTATTTTAAGGGGGTAAGTATTGTAACATCCTTTATTTTAATTAATTAATTTAAAACCCTTAGTTTTGTTTATTCTGTTTTTATTAATTCAGTGTGATGATAGTAAGATAATTATTTATTGGATGTTCAATTATTTGATGAAGTATTTTTATATTAATTATTTAATTATTGGGATTTTTATTATTAACTAAAAATTTCTGTCTTAGAGTGAACAATGACCAAGTCAATTTTGACTAAGTCAAAATTGAATCACCCATACTACTTCCTTTGATAAGTATATTTTAATTTAATAGTATTTAGTTTATAGGACCGTGCACTTTCCCTTGTGTCCATTCAAATGTGTAACTAGCAACAATAAATACATGAATGTCAATTAATTCTTAACGGTTGGTCATTGAATGGTATTATTTCAATTGAATTCCTTATTCATGAGTGCAATTAAACTCAAGGAAGAGAATTATTCCTTCTCTCGGATCAGCCCCACGCCTCCTTTATTAGTCACATACACCTCTCATTCGTAGGACACGATAAAACTTGCAGTAGAGAAAAAGAAGTCATAATCACCCACACTCCATTACCAACGTTTCATTATCTCAAATATTTTCTAAGCCACTCAAACAACCACCCTCACATTCCCTCGTATTCCGATCAAAGTTCTAAACTTTTGTTCCTTCATCTTGGTGAGATTTTCGAGGGCTATATAGTGTCGCCTGGAAGGAAAGCACTCAAGGTAAGGGCTTTTCTCCATGCAAGGTTAGGCCGAATATTAAATTAATAATTTGTAAGATATTTATATGATGTCTTGATGTGTTAAAAGAAAAATGTTAATTATATGTTTGCCTTAGATAATTTAATTATAATATTTTGTTTTATGATAATATGGTTACCTCGATAAAATTAATTAAAAAATTTTGATTTTTATTATTATAACATGAGTAATATGCTTGTTGTCATATATTTGACGTAAAGTTACAATTTTTCTGTTGTCTAGGTATATTTAATTATAAAGTTATGATTTTTATTATGATCTCATGAGTAATATGTTTGTTAGAATGTTTTTAATTTAAAGTTTCGATTTTTGTGCTATTTTATTTCAAAGTTTTGATTTTTTGTGAATACTATATGAGTCTTGAGAGAATTGATGAAAAGTTCTAATTTTTAATTGTGATAACATGATTAAGTTGATTTTTGTAACTGGTTATTTGTATTTTAAATATTATTACCTTTGTGGTTGCCTAAGTGGCTCGTGACTTATGGTTTGAATAGTTCTCTCTTTGTGGTTGCCTAAGTGGCTGGTTATTCGTGTTATGACATTTTCTTTGTGGTTGCCTAAGTGGTTAGTGATTTGTAAATTTCGAGCATCATTATCATTTCATGACATATCATATGCATCTTTAAGGACGCCTGTGTGGCTGGTTTAATTTTCCCCATTGGTATGGGTGACTTCTGTGTGGACGTCTGTGTGGCTGGTTATATCCGGATCATATATGTTTAGGAGCATGCACAACTTGCAATTCATTTTATTTTTATTTTGATCTAATTATTTGCTCTAAGGTGAGTTGCTACTCATTTATTTAGATGTCTTTTATGACTTTTGATACATCCCTGTGAATGATAAAAAAAAAAGATCAGTTTCTCTAAATCTTTTATTACAAAAAGATTTTATATTTATATTTTATGATTATTAACTTATTATTTGGTTTAATTTTTGCCGTGGGATGAACTGACCCCTTACACCAACATTTAAGTACTAAGGATCTTGAAGAGTTGCTTAAATGACGTTTGCTTGGCGCACGTGCGTAGGAAAAAGGGGTACTTTAATTAAAAATAATAATATTTGTAGTGATAAACCCGATGTGGTACATTTTTAAAGTTTATTTATTTTTCATCGTCAATTTTAAATAGAAATGCGGAGGTGAGGTCCTTCCGCTAGGAAAAATCTAAATCAGTTGTTTTTATTTCACTTAAGGAGAATTTATTCTATTTTAGGACGTAAGTGAACATTTTCTACAATTAACAAATTATTTTTATAAGAATAATAACATTCAGTAAAATTGCGTTGTGCTATTTCAAAGAAAAATGAAATCAATTTATTTACTAGTGAAATTTTATTGATCACATGATCAATTAATTTCTGTAAAAAAAAAAAATTTATGTCATTTTTGAGAGAAAATAAATATTTTCAAGTAATGTCTTGGATCAAAATCCGGGGTGAATATTTAGGTCATTTTCGCCATCCTTCGACTTATTTTAATCCAATTAGGGTTTTACACCAATCTTGTGCATCAAATAAGTGCGTCTGTGTAATTGGTAGAACATTTAGGTCATTTTCGTCATCCTTCGACTTATTTTAATCCAATTAGGGTTTTTAACCAATCTTGTGCATCCAATAAGTGCGTGTGTGTCATTGGTTGAACATTTTGGTCATTTTCCTCCTTCTTAGTTTTATTCTAATCCAATTAGGGTTTTTAATCAATCTTGTACATCCATTAAGTGCGTTTGTATCATTGGTTGAACATTTAGGTCATTTTCCTCATCCTTCGACTTATTTTAATCCAATATAGGGTTTTTAACCAATCTTGTGCATTTTATTAGTGGGTTTGTGTCATTGGTTGAACATTTAGGTCATTTTCGTGATCCTTCGACTTATTCTAATCCAATTAGGGTTTTTGGCCAATCTTGTGCATCCAATAAGTGTGTTGTGTCATTGGTTGAACATTTAGGTCATTTTCGTCAACCTTTGACTTATTGTAAACCAATTAGGGTTTTTGACCAATCTTGTGCATCCAATAAGTGCGTTTGTGTCATTGGTTGAACATTTTGGTCATTTTCGTCATCCCTCTACGTATTCTAATCCAATTAGGGTTTTAAACAATATTGTGCATCGAATAAAGGTGTTTGTGTCATTAGTTGAACGTATAGGTCATTTTCATCCTCCCTAGGCTTATTCTAATCCAATTAGGGGTGTCAATCAGTCTTGTGCATCCAATAACTGCGTTTGTGTCACTGGTTGAACATTTAGGTTATTTTCGTCATCATTCGACTTATTCTAATCCAATTATGGTTTTTAACCAATCTTGTGCATCCAATAAATGTGTTTGTGCCATTGGTAGAACATTTAGGTCATTTTCTTTATCCTTCGACTTATTATAATCCAATTAGGGTTTTTAACCAATCTTGTGCATCCAATAATTGCGTTTGTGTAATTGGCAGAACATTTAGGTCATATTCGTCATCCTTATACTTATTCTAATACAATTAGGGTTTTTAACCACTCTTGTACATCCAATAAGTGCGTTTGTGTAATTGGTTGAACATTTAGGTCATTTTTGTGATCCTTCGACTTATTCTAATCCAATTAAGTTTTTTAACCAATCTTGTGCATCCAATAAGTGTGTTTGTGTCAATTGTTGAACATTAAGGTCATTTTCGTTCTCCTTAGGCTTATTCTAATCCAATTAGGATTTTTAACCATTCTTTTGCATCCAATAAGTGCCTTTGTGTCATTGGTTGAACATTTAGGTCATTTTCGTCATCCTTCGACTTATTTTAATCCAATTAAAGGTTTTACCCAATCTTGTGCATCCAATAAGCGTGTTTGTGTTAATGGTAGAACATTTAGGTCATTTTCGTCATCCTTCGACTTATTTTAATCCAATTAGAGTTTTTAACCAATCTTGTGCATCAAATAAGTGCGTTTGTGTCATTGGTAGAACATTTAGGTCATGTTCGTCATCCTTCTACTTATTCTAATCCAATTAGGGTTTTTAACCAATCTTTTGCATCCAATAAGTGCGTGTGTGTCATTGGTTGAACATTTTGGTCATTTTCCTCCTTCTTAGTTTTATTCTAATCCAATTAGGGTTTTTAATCAATCTTGTGAATCCAATAAGTGCGTTTGTATCATTGGTTGAACATTTAGGTCATTTTCCTCATCCTTCGACTTATTTTAATCCAATATAGGGTTTTTAACCAATCTTGTGCATTTTATTAGTGGGTTTGTGTCATTGGTTGAACATTTAGGTCATTTTCGTGATCCACCGACTTATTCTAATCCAATTAGGGTTTTTGGCCAATCTTGTGCATCCAATAAGTGCGTTTGTATCATTGGTTGAACATTTTGGTCATTTTCGTAATCCTTCAACGTATTCTAATCCAATTAGGGTTTTTGGCCAATCTTGAGCATCCAATAAGTGCGTTTGTGTCATTGGTCGAACATTTTGGTCATTTTCGTAATCATTCTACGTATTCTAATCCAATTAGGGTTTTTAACCAATATTGTGCATCGAATAAAGGTGTTTGTGTCATTGGTTGAACGTATAGGTCATTTTCATCCTCCCTAGGCTTATTCTAATCCAATTAGGGGTTTCAATAAATCTTGTGCATCCAATAACTGCGTTTGTGTCACTGGTTGAACATTTAGGTTATTTTCGTCATCCTTCGACTTATTCTAATCCAATTAGGGTTTTTATCCAATCTTGTGCATCCAATAAGTGCGTTTGTGCCATTGGTAGAACATTTAGGTCATTTTTGTAATCCTTCAACATATTTTAATCCAATTAGGGTTTTAAACCAATCTTGTGCATCAAATAAGTGCCTTTGTGTCATTGGTTGAACATTTAGGACATTTTCGTCATCCTTCGACTTATTTTAATCCAATTAAGGGTTTTAACCAATCTTGTGCATCCAATAAGTGTGTTTGTGTTAATGGTAGAACATTTAGGTCATTTTCGTCATCCTTCGACTTATTTTAATCCAATTAGAGTTTTTAACCAATCTTGTGCATCCAATAAGTGCGTTTGTGTAATTGGTTGAACATTTAGGTCATTTTCATCATCCTTCGACTTATTCTAATCCAATAAGTGTGTTTGTGTCATTGGTTGAACAATTAGGTCATTTTCATCCTTCCTAGGCTTATTCTAATCCAATTAGGGTTTTTAATCAATCTTGTGCATCCAATAAGTGCATTTGTGTCATTGGTTGAACATTTAGGACATTTTGGTCATCCTTCGACTTATTGTAATCCAATTAGGGTTTTAAAACAATCTTGTGCATCCAATAAGTGCGTTTCTGTCATTGTTTGAACATTTAGGTCATTGTCTTCATCCTACGACTTTTTTTACTCCAATTAGGGTTTTTGATCAATCTTGTGCATCCAATAAGTGCGTTTGTGTCATTGGTTGAACATTTAGGCATTTTTTCATCCTTCGACTTTTTCTTATCCAATTAGGGTTTTTAACCAATCTCGTGCATCCAATAAGTCCGTTTGTGTCATTGGTTGAACATTTAGGTCATTTTCTTCCTCCCTAGTCTTACTCAAATCCAATTAGTGTTTTTAATCAATCATGTGCATACAATAAGTGCGTTTTTTCATTGGTTGAACATTTAGGTCATTTTCGTCCTCCCTAGGCTTATTCTAATCAAAAAATGGTTTTTAATCAATCTTGTACATCCAATAAGTGCGTTTGTTTCATTGGTAGAACATTTAGGTCATTTTCATCATCCTTCGACTTATTCTAATCAAATTAGGGTTTTTAACCAATATTGTGCATCGAATAAAGGCGTTTGTGTCATTTGTTCAACGTAAAGGTCATTTTCATCCTCCCGAGGCTTACTCTAATCCAATTAGGGGTTTCAATCAATCTTGTGCATCGAATAACTGCGTTTGTGTCACTGGTTGAACATTTAGGTTATTTTCGTCATCCTTCGAGTTATTCTAATCCAATTAGGGTTTTTATCCAATCTTGTGCATCCAATAAGTGCGTTTGTGCCATTGGTAGAACATTTAGGTCATTTTTGTAATCCTTCAACATATTTTAATCCAATTAGGGTTTTAAACCAATCTTGTGCATCAAATAAGTGCGTTTGTGTAATTGGTAGAACATTTAGGTCATTTTCGTCATCCTTCGACTTATTTTAATCCAATTAGGGTTTTTAACCAATCTTTTGCATCCAATAAGTGCGTGTGTGTCATTGGTTGAACATTTTGGTTATTTTCCTCCTTCTTAATTTTATTCTAATCCAATTAGGGGTTTCAATCAATCTTGTGCATCCAATAACTGCGTTTGTGTCACTGGTTGAACATTTAGGTTATTTTCGTCATCCTTCGACTTATTCTAATCCAATTACGGTTTTTATCCAATCTTGTGCATCCAATAAGTGCGTTTGTGCCATTGGTAGAACATTTAGGTCATTTTTGTAATCCTTCAACATATTTTAATCCAATTAGGGTTTTAAACACATCTTGTGCATCAAATAAGTGCCTTTGTGTCATTGGTTGAACATTTAGGTCATTTTCGTCATCCTTCGACTTATTTTAATCCAATTAAGGGTTTTAACCAATCTTGTGCATCCAATAAGTGTGTTTGTGTTAATGGTAGAACATTTAGGTCATTTTCGTCATCCTTTGACTTATTTTAATCCAATTAGAGTTTTTAACCAATCTTGTGCATCAAATAAGTGCGTTTGTGTCATTGGTTGAACATTTTGGTTATTTTTGTCATCCTTCGACTTCTTCTAATTAAATTAGGGTTTTTAACCAATATTGTGCATCGAATAAAGGCGTTTGTGTCATTGGTTCAACGTAAAGGTCATTTTCATCCTCCCGAGGCTTATTCTAATCCAATTAGGGGTTTCAATCAATCTATTGCATCCAATAACTGCGTTTGTGTCACTGGTTGAACATTTTGGTTATTTTCGTCATCCTTCGACTTATTCTAATCCAATTAGGGTTTTTATCCAATCTTGTGCATCCAATAAGTGCGTTTGTGCCATTGGTAGAACATTTAGGTCATTTTTGTAATCCTTCAACATATTTTAATCCAATTAGGGTTTTAAACCAATCTTGTGCATCAAATAAGTGCCTTTGTGTCATTGGTTGAACATTTAGGTCATTTTCGTCATCCTTCGACTTATTTTAATCCAATTAAGGGTTTTAACCAATCTTGTGCATCCAATAAGTGTGTTTGTGTTAATGGTAGAACATTTAGGTGATTTTCGTCATCCTTCGACTTATTTTAATCCAATAAGAGTTTTTAACCAATCTTGTGCATCCAATAAGTGCGTTTGTGTCATTGGTAGAACATTTAGGTCATATTCGTCATCCTTCTACTTATTCTAATCCAGTTAGAGTTTTAGACCAATCTTGTGCATCAAATAAGTGCGTTTGTGTCATTGGTTGAACTATTTTGGTTATTTTTGTCATCCTTCGACTTCTTCTAATCTAATTAGGGTTTTTAACCAATATTAGGCATCGAATAAAGGCGTTTGTGTCATTGGTTGAACGTAAAGGTCATTTTCATCCTCCCTGTCACGGGTTGAACATTTAGGTTATTTTCGTCATCCTTCGACTTATTCTAATCCAATTAGGGTTTTTAACCAATCTTGTGCATCCAATAAATGCGTTTGTGCCATTGGTAGAACATTTAGGTCATTTTCGTTATCCTTCGACTTATTTTAATCCAATTAGGGTTTTTAACCAATCTTGTGCATCCAATAATTGCGTTTGTGTAAATTGTAGAACATTTAGGTCATATTCGTCATCCTTCTACTTATTCTAATCCAATTAGGGTTTTTAACCACTCTTGTACATCCAATAAGTGCGTTTGTGTCATTGGTTGAACATTTAGGTCATTTTCGCGATCCTTCGACTTATTCTAATCCAATTAGGGTTTTTAATCAATCTTGTGCATCCAATAAGGGCGTTTGTATCATTGGTTGAACATTTAGCTCATTTTCGTGATCCTTCAACTTATTATAATCCAATTAGGGTTTTTGGCCAATCTTGTGCATCCAATAAGTGCGTTTGTGTCATTGTTTGAACATTTAGGTCATTTTCGTCATCCTTCGACTTATTGTAATCCAATTACGGTTTTTAACCAATCTTGTGCATCCAATAAGTGCGTTTGTGTCATTGGTTGAACATTTTGGTCATTTTCGTCATCCTTCGACTTATTCTAATCCAATTAGGGTTTTTGGCCAATCTTGTGCATCCAATAATTGCGTTTGTGTCATTGTTTGAACATTTAGGTCATTTTCGTCATCCTTCGACATATTGTAATCCAATTACGGTTTTTGACCATTCTTGTACATCCAATAAGTGCGTTTGTGTCATTGGTTGAACATTTTGGTCATTGTCGTCATCCTTTGACTTATTCTAATCCAATTAGGGTTTTTAACCAATATTGTGGATCGAATAAAGGTGTTTGTGTCATTGGTTGAACGTATAGGTCATTTTCATCCTCCCTAGGCTTATTCTAATTCAATTAGGGGTTTAATTCAATCTTGTGCATCCAATAACTGCGTTTGTGTCACTGGTTGAACATTTAGGTTATTTTCGTCATCCTTCGACTTATTCTAATACAATTAGGGTTTTTAACCAATCTTGTGCATCCAATAAATGCGTTTGTGCCATTGGTAGAACATTTAGGTCATTTTCGTTATCCTTCGACTTATTTTAATCCAATTATGGTTTTTAACCAATCTTGTGCATCCAATAATTGCGTTTGTGTAAATTGTAGAACATTTAGGTCATATTCGTCATCCTTCTACTTATTCTAATCCAATTAGGGTTTTTAACCAATCTTGTACGTCCAATAAGTGCGTTTGTGTCATTGGTTGAACATTTAGGTCATTTTCGTGATCCTTCGACTTATTCTAATCCAATAAGGGTTTTTAATCAATCTTGTGCATCCAATAAGGGCGTTTGTATCATTGGTTGAACATTTAGCTCATTTTCGTGATCCTTCAACTTATTATAATCCAATTAGGGTTTTTGGCCAATCTTGTGCATCCAATAAGTGCGTTTGTGTCATTGTTTGAACATTTAGGTCATTTTCGTCATCCTTCGACTTATTGTAATCCAATTACGGTTTTTGACCAATCTTGTGCATCCAATAAGTGCGTTTGTGTCATTGGTTGAACATTTAGGTCATTTTCGTCATCCTTCGAATTATTGTAATCCAATTACGGTTTTTGACCAATCTTGTGCGTCCAATAAGTGTGTTTGTGTCATTGGTTGAACATTTTGGTCATTTTCGTCATCCTTCGACTTATTCTAATCCAATTAGGGTTTTTGGCCAATCTTGTGCATCCAATAAGTGCGTTTGTGTCATTGTTTGAACATTTAGGTCATTTTCGTCATCCTTCGACATATTGTAATCCAATTACGGTTTTTGACCAATCTTGTACATCCAATAAGTGCGTTTGTGTCATTGGTTGAACATTTTGGTCATTTTTGTCATCCTTCGACTTATTCTAATCCAATTAGGGTTTTTAACCAATATTGTGGATCGAATAAAGGTGTTTGTGTCATTGGTTGAACGTATAGGTCATTTTCATCCTCCCTAGGCTTATTCTAATTCAATTAGGGGTTTAATTCAATCTTGTGCATCTAATAACTGCGTTTGTGTCACTGGTTGAACATTTAGGTTATTTTCGTCATCCTTCGACTTATTCTAATCCAATTAGGGTTTTTAACCAATCTTGTGCATCCAATAAATGCATTTGTGCCATTGGTAGAACATTTAGGTCATTTTCGTTATCCTTCGACTTATTTTAATCCAATTAGGGTTTTTAACCAATCTTGTGCATCCAATAATTGCGTTTGTGTAAATTGTAGAACATTTAGGTCATATTCGTCATCCTTCTACTTATTCTAATCCAATTAGGGTTTTTAACCACTCTTGTACATCCAATAAGTGCGTTTGTGTCATTGGTTGAACATTTAGGTCATTTTCGTGATCCTTCGACTTATTCTAATCCAATTAGGGTTTTTAATCAATCTTGTGCATCCAATAAGGGCGTTTGTATCATTGGTTGAACATTTAGCTCATTTTCGTGATCCTTCAACTTATTATAATCCAATTAGGGTTTTGGCCAATCTTGTGCATCCAATAAGTGCGTTTGTGTCATTGTTTGAACATTTAGGTCATTTTCGTCATCCTTCGACTTATTGTAATCCAATTACGGTTTTTGACCAATCTTGTGCATCCAATAAGTGCGTTTGTGTCATTGGTTGAACATTTTCGTCATTTTCGTCATCCTTCGACTTATTCTAATCCAATTAGGGTTTTTGGCCAATCTTGTGCATCCAATAAGTGCGTTTGTGTCATTGTTTGAACATTTAGGTCATTTTCGTCATCCTTCGACATATTGTAATCCAATTACGGTTTTTGACCAATCTTGTACATCCAATAAGTGCGTTTGTGTCATTGGTTGAACATTTTGGTCATTTTCGTCATCCTTCGACTTATTCTAATCCAATTAGGGTTTTTAACCAATATTGTGGATCGAATAAAGGTGTTTGTGTCATTGGTTGAACGTATAGGTCATTTTCATCCTCCCTAGGCTTATTCTAATTCAATTAGGGGTTTAATTCAATCTTGTGCATCCAATAACTGCGTTTGTGTCACTGGTTGAACATTTAGGTTATTTTCGTCATCCTTCGACTTATTCTAATACAATTAGGGTTTTTAACCAATCTTGTGCATCCAATAAATGCGTTTGTGCCATTGGTAGAACATTTAGGTCATTTTCGTTATCCTTCGACTTATTTTAATCCAATTAGGGTTTTTAACCAATCTTGTACATCCAATAAGTGCGTTTGTGTCATTGGTTGAACATTTAGGTCATTTTCGTGATCCTTCGACTTATTCTAATCCAATTAGGGTTTTTAATCAATCTTGTGCATCCAATAAGGGCGTTTGTCTCATTGGTTGAACATTTAGCTCATTTTCGTGATCCTTCAACTTATTATAATCCAATTAGGGTTTTTGGCCAATCTTGTGCATCCAATAAGTGCGTTTGTGTCATTGTTTGAACATTTAGGTCATTTTCGTCATCCTTCGACTTATTGTATTCCAATTACGGTTTTTTACCAATCTTGTGCATCAAATAAGTGCGTTTGTGTCATTGGTTGAACATTTTGGTCATTTTCGTCATCCTTCGACTTATTCTAATCCAATTAGGGTTTTTGGCCAATCTTGTGCATCCAATAAGTGCGTTTGTGTCATTGTTTGAACATTTAGGTCATTTTCGTCATCCTTCGACATATTGTAATCCAATTACGGTTTTTGACCAATCTTGTACATCCAATAAGTGCGTTTGTGTCATTGTTTGAACATTTAGGTCATTTTCGTCATCCTTCGACATATTGTAATCCAATTACGGTTTTTGACCAATCTTGTACATCCAATAAGTGCGTTTGTGTCATTGGTTGAACATTTTGGTCATTTTCGTCATCCTTCGACTTATTCTAATCCAATTAGGGTTTTTAACCAATATTGTGGATCGAATAAAGGTGTTTGTGTCATTGGTTGAACGTATAGTTTATTTTCATCCTCCAATAAGGGCGTTTGTATCATTGGTTGAACATTTAGCTCATTTTCGTGATCCTTCAACTTATTATAATCCAATTAGGGTTTTTGGCCAATCTTGTGCATCCAATAAGTGCGTTTGTGTCATTGTTTGAACATTTAGGTCATTTTCGTCATCCTTCGACTTATTGTATTCCAATTACGGTTTTTGACCAATCTTGTGCATCCAATAAGTGTGTTTATGTCATTGGTAGAACATTTAGGTCATATTCGTCATCCTTCTACTTATTCTAATCCAGTTAGAGTTTTAGACCAATCTTGTGCATCGAATAAGTGCGTTTGTGTTATTGGTTGAACATTTTGGTTATTTTTGTCATCCTTCGACTTCTTCTAATCTAATTTGGGTTTTTAACCAATATTGTGCATCGAATAAAGGCGTTTGTGTCAGTGGTTGAACGTAAAGGTCATTTTCATCCTACCTAGGCTTATTCTAATCCAGTAATCGGTTTCAATCAATCTTGTGCATCCAATAAGTTCGTTTGTGTCATTGGTTGAACATTTAGGTCATTGTCGTGATCCTTCGACTTATTCTAATCCAATTAGGGTTTTTAACCAATCTTGTGCATCCAATAAATGCGTTTGTGCCATTGGTAGAACATTAAGGTTATTTTCGTTATCCTTCGACTTATTTTAATCCAATTAGGGTTTTTAACCAATCTTGTGCATCCAATAATTGCGTTTGTGTAATTGGTAGAACATTTTGGTCATATTCGTCATCCTTCTACTTATTCTAATCCAATTAGGGTTTTTAACCACTCTTGTACATCCAACAAGTGCGTTTGTGTCATTGGTTGAACATTTAGGTCATATTCGTGATCCTTCGACTTATTCTAATCCAATTAGGGTTTTTAACCAATCTTGTGCATCCAATAAGTGTGTTATTGTCATTTGTTGAACATTCAGGTCATTTTCGACTGCCTTAGGCTTATTCTAATCCAATTAGGGTTTTTAACCATTCTTTTGCATCCAATAAGTGCGTTTGTGTCATTGGTTGAACATTTAGGTCATTTTCTTCATCCTTTGACTTATTGTAATCCAATTAGGGTTTTTGACCAATCTTGGGCATCAAACAAGTGCGTTTGTGTCATTGGTTGAACATTTTGGTCATTTGCGTCATCCTTTGACTTATTCTAATCCAATTAGGGTTTTTAACTAATATTGTGCATCGAATAAAGGTGTTTGTGTCATTGGTCGAACGTATAGGTCATTTTCATCCTCCCTAGGCTTATTCTAATCCAATTAGGGGTTTAATTCAATCTTGTGCATCCAATAACTGTGTTTGTGTCACTGGTTGAACATTTAGGTTATTTTCGTCATCCTTCAACTTATTCTAATCCAATTAAGGTTTTTAACCAATCTTGTGCATCCAATAAATGCGTTTGTGCCATTGGTAGAACATTAAGGTTATTTTCGTTATCCTTCGACTTATTTTAATCCAATTATGGTTTTTAACCAATCTTGTGCATCCAATAATTGCGTTTGTGTAATTGGTAGAACATTTAGGTCATATTCGTCATCCTTCTACTTATTCTAATCCAATTAGGGTTTTTAACCACTCTTGTACATCCAATAAGTGCGTTTATGTCATTGGTTGAAAATTTAGGTCATTTTCGTGATCCTTCGATTTATTCTAATCCAATTAAGGTTTTTAACCAATCTTGTGCATCCAATAAGTGTGTTTGTGTCGTTTGTTGAACATTCAAGTCATTTTCGTCCTCCTTAGGCTTATTCTAATCCAATTAGGGTTTTTAACCACTCTTTTGCATCCAATAAGTGCCTTTGTGTCATTGGTTGAACATTTAGGTCATTTTCGTCATCCTTCCACTTATTTTATTCCAATTAAGGTTTTTAACCAATGTTGTGCATCCAATAAGTGTGTTTGTGTTAATGGTAGAACATTTAGATCATTTTCGTCATCCTTCGACTTATTTTAATCCAATTAGGGTTTTTAACCAATCTTGTGCATCCAATAAGTGTGTTTGTGTCATTGGTAGAACATTTAGGTCATATTCGTCATCATTCGACTTATGGGTTTCAATCAATCTTGTGCATCCAATAAGTTCGTTTGTGTCATTGGTTGAACATTTAGGTCATTGTCGTGATCCTTCGATTTATTCTAATCCAATTAGGGTTTTTAAAAAATCTTGTCCATTCAATAAATGCGTTTGTGCCATTGGTAGAACATTTAGGTCATTTTCGTTATCCTTCGACTTATTTTAATACAATTAGGGTTTTTAACCAATCTTGTGCATCCAATAATTGCGTTTGTGTAATTGGTAGAACATTTAGGTCATATTCGTCATCCTTCTACTTATTCTAATCCAATTAGGGTTTTTAACCACTCTTGTACATCCAATAAGTGCGTTTGTGTCATTGGTTGAACATTTAGGTCATATTCGTGATCCTTCGATTTATTCTAATCCAATTATGGTTTTTAACCAATCTTGTGCATCCAATAAGTGTGTTTTTGTCATTTGTTGAACATTCAGGTCATTTTCGACCTCCTTAGGCTTATTCTAATCCAATTAGGGTTTTTAACCATTTTTTTGCATCTAATAAGTGCCTTTGTGTCATTGGTTGAACATTTAGGTCATTTTCGTCATCCTTCGACTTATTGTAATCCAATTAGGGTTTTTAACCAATCTTGTGCATCCAATAATTGCGTTTGTGTAATTTGTAGAACATTTAGGTCATATTCGTCATCCTTCTACTTATTCTAATCCAATTAGGGTTTTTAACCACTCTTGTACATCCAATAAGTGCGTTTATGTCATTGGTTGAAAATTTAGGTCATTTTCGTGATCCTTCGATTTATTCTAATCCAATTAGGGTTTTTAACCAATCTTGTGCATCCAATAAGTGTGTTTGTGTCATTTGTTGAACATTCAAGTCATTTTCGTCCTGCTTAGGCTTATTCTAATCCAATTAGGGTTTTTAACCACTCTTTTGCATCCAATAAGTGCCTTTGTGTCATTGGTTGAACATTTAGGTCATTTTCGTCATCCTTCGACTTATTTTAATCCAATTAGGGTTTTTAACCAATCTTGTGCATCCAATAAGTGTGTTTGTGTCATTGGTAGAACATTTAGGTCATATTCGTCATCCTTCTACTTATTCTAATCCAGTTAGCGTTTTAGACCAATCTTGTGGATCGAATAAGTGCGTTTGTGTCATTGGTTGAACATTTTGGTTATTTTTGTCATCCTTCGACTTCTTATAATCTAATTTGGGTTTTTAACCAATATTGTGCATCGAATAAAGGCGTTTGTATCATTGGTTGAACGTAAAGGTCATTTTCATCCTACCTAGGCTTATTCTAATCCAATTATGGGTTTCAATCAATCTTGTGCATCCAATAAGTTCGTTTGTGTCATTGGTTGAACATTTAGGTCATTGTCGTGATCCTTCGACTTATTCTAATCCAATTAGGGTTTTTAACCAATCTTATGCATCCAATAAATGTGTTTGTGCCATTGGTAGAACATTTAGGTCATTTTCGTGATACTTCGACATATTTGAATCCAATTAGGGTTTTTCACCAATCTTGTGCATCCAATAATTGCGTTTGTGTAATTGGTAGAACATTTAGGTCATATTCGTCATCCTTCTACTTATTCTAATCCAATTAGGGTTTTTAACCACTCTTGTACATCCAACAAGTGCGTTTGTGTCATTGGTTGAACATTTAGGTCATATTCGTGATCCTTCGACTTATTCTAATCCAATTAGGGTTTTTAACCAATCTTGTGCATCCAATAAGTGTGTTATTGTCATTTGTTGAACATTCAGGTCATTTTCGACTGCCTTAGGCTTATTCTAATCCAATTAGGGTTTTTAACCATTCTTTTGCATCCAATAAGTGCGTTTGTGTCATTGGTTGAACATTTAGGTCATTTTCGTCATCCTTTGACTTATTGTAATCCAATTAGGGTTTTTGACCAATCTTGGGCATCAAACAAGTGCGTTTGTGTCATTGGTTGAACATTTTGGTCATTTGCGTCATCCTTTGACTTATTCTAATCCAATTAGGGTTTTTAACTAATATTGTGCATCGAATAAAGGTGTTTGTGTCATTGGTCGAACGTATAGGTCATTTTCATCCTCCCTAGGCTTATTCTAATCCAATTAGGGGTTTAATTCAATCTTGTGCATCCAATAACTGTGTTTGTGTCACTGGTTGAACATTTAGGTTATTTTCGTCATCCTTCAACTTATTCTAATCCAATTAGGGTTTTTAACCAATCTTGTGCATCCAATAAATGCGTTTGTGCCATTGGTAGAACATTAAGGTTATTTTCGTTATCCTTCGACTTATTTTAATCCAATTATGGTTTTTAACCAATCTTGTGCATCCAATAATTGCGTTTGTGTAATTGGTAGAACATTTAGGTCATATTCGTCATCCTTCTACTTATTCTAATCCAATTAGGGTTTTTAACCACTCTTGTACATCCAATAAGTGCGTTTATGTCATTGGTTGAAAATTTAGGTCATTTTCGTGATCCTTCGATTTATTCTAATCCAATTAAGGTTTTTAACCAATCTTGTGCATCCAATAAGTGTGTTTGTGTCGTTTGTTGAACATTCAAGTCATTTTCGTCCTCCTTAGGCTTATTCTAATCCAATTAGGGTTTTTAACCACTCTTTTGCATCCAATAAGTGCCTTTGTGTCATTGGTTGAACATTTAGGTCATTTTCGTCATCCTTCCACTTATTTTATTCCAATTAAGGTTTTTAACCAATGTTGTGCATCCAATAAGTGTGTTTGTGTTAATGGTAGAACATTTAGGTCATTTTCGTCATCCTTCGACTTATTTTAATCCAATTAGGGTTTTTAACCAATCTTGGGCATCCAATGAGTGTGTTTGTGTTATTGGTAGAACATTTAGGTCATATTCGTCATCCTTCTACTTATTCTAATCCAGTTAGAGTTTTAGACCAATCTTGTGCATCGAATTAGTGCGTTTGTGTCATTGGTTATACATTTTGGTTATTTTTGTCATTCTTCAACTTCTTCTAATCTAATTCAGGTTTTTAACCAATATTGTGCATCGAATAAAGGCGTTTGTGTCATTGGTTGAACGTAAAGGTCATTTTCATCCTACCTAGGCTTATTCTAATCCAATTATGGGTTTCAATCAATCTTGTGCATCCAATAAGTTCGTTTGTGTCATTGGTTGAACATTTAGGTCATTGTCGTGATCCTTCGATTTATTCTAATCCAATTAGGGTTTTTAACCAATCTTGTCCATCCAATAAATGCGTTTGTGCCATTGGTAGAACATTTAGGTCATTTTCGTTATCCTTCGACTTATTTTAATCCAATTAGGGTTTTTAACCAATCTTGTGCATCCAATAATTGCGTTTGTGTAATTGGTAGAACATTTAGGTCATATTCGTCATCCTTCTACTTATTCTAATCCAATTAGGGTTTTTAACCACTCTTGTACATCCAATAAGTGCGTTTGTGTCATTGGTTAAACATTTAGGTCATATTCGTGATCCTTCGACTTATTCTAATCCAATTCGGGTTTTTAACCAATCTTGTGCATCCAATAAGTGTGTTTTTGTCATTTGTTGAACATTCAGGTCATTTTTGACCTCCTTAGGCTTATTCTAATCCAATTAGGGTTTTTAACCATTCTTTTGCATCCAATAAGTGCCTTTGTGTCATTGGTTGAACATTTAGGTCATTTTTGTCATCCTTCGACTTATTGTAATCCAATTACGGTTTTTGACCAATCTTGGGCATCAAACAAGTGCGTTTGTGTCATTGGTTGAACATTTTGGTCATTTGCGTCATCCTTCGACTTATTCTAATCCAATTAGGGTTTTTAACTAATATTGTGCATCGAATAAAGGTGTTTGTGTCATTGGCCGAACGTATAGGTCATTTTCATCCTCCCTAGGCTTATTCTAATTCAATTAGGGATTTAATTCAATCTTGTGCATCCAATAACTGCGTTTGTGTCACTGGTTGAACATTTAGGTTATTTTCGTCATCCTTCGACTTATTCTAATCCAATTAGGGTTTTTAACCAATCTTGTGCATCCAATAAATGCGTTTGTGCCATTGGTAGAACATTAAGGTTATTTTCGTTATCCTTCGACTTATTTTAATCCAATTAGGGTTTTTAACCAATCTTGTGCATCCAATAATTGCGTTTGTGTAATTGGTAGAAGATTTAGGTCATATTCGTCATCCTTCTACTTATTCTAATCCAATTAGGGTTTTTAACCACTCTTGTACATCCAATAGGTGCGTTTATGTCATTGGTTGAAAATTTAGGTCATTTTCGTGATCCTTCGATTTATTCTAATCCAATTAGGGTTTTTAACCAATCTTGTGCATCCAATAAGTGTGTTTGTGTCGTTTGTTGAACATTCAAGTCATTTTCGTCCTCCTTAGCCTTATTCTAATCCAATTAGGGTTTTTAACAATTCTTTTGCATCCAATAAGTTCCTTTGTGTCATTGGTTGAACATTTAGGTCATTTTCGTCATCCTTCGACTTATTTTATTTCAATTAAGGTTTTTAACCAATCTTGTGCATCCCATAAGTGTGTTTGTGTTAATGGTAGAACATTTAGGTCATTTTCGTCATCCTTCGACTTATTTTATTCCAATTAAGGTTTTTAACCAATCTTGTGCATCCAATAAGTGTGTTTATGTAAATGGTAGAACATTTAGGTCATTTTCTTCATCCTTCGACTTATTTTAATCCAATTAGGGTTTTTAACCAATCTTGTGCATCCAATAAGTGTGTTTGTGTCAATGGTATAACATTTAGGTCATATTCGTCATCCATCTACTTATTCTAATCCAGTTAGAGTTTTAGACCAATCTTGTGCATCGAATAAGTGCGTTTGTGTCATTGGTTGAACATTTTGGTTATTTTTGTCATCCTTCGACTTCTTCTAATCTAATTTGGTTTTTTAACCAATATTGTGCATCGAATAAAGGCGTTTGTGTCATTGGTTGAACGTAAAGGTCATTTTCATCCTCCCTAGGCTTATTCTAATCCAATTATGGGGTTTACTCAATCTTGTGCATCCAATAACTGCGTTTGTGTCACTGGTTGAACATTTAGGTTATTTTCGTCATCCTTCGACTTATTCTAATCCAATTAGGGTTTTTAACCAATCTTGTGCATCCAATAAGTGTTTTTGTGTTAATGGTAGAACATTTAGGTCATTTTCGTCATCATTCGACTTATTTTAATCCAATTAGGGTTTTTAACCAATCTTCTGCATCCAATAAGTGTGTTTGTGTCATTGGTAGAACATTTAGGTCATATTCGTCATCCTTCTACTTATTCTAATCCAGTTAGAGTTTTAGACCAATCTTGTGCATCGAATAAGTGCGTTTGTGTCATTGGTTGAACATTTTGGTTATTTTTGTCATCCTTCGACTTCTTCTAATCTAATTTGGGTTTTTAACCAATG
>JBBPBP010009779.1:41211150-41250794 GCA_037974735.1 Cicer chorassanicum
GTAGAACATTTAGGTCATATTCGTCATCCTTCTACTTATTCTAATCCAATTAGGGTTTTTAACCACTCTTGTACATCCAATAAGTGCGTTTATGTCATTGGTTGAAAATTTAGGTCATTTTCGTGATCCTTCGATTTATTCTAATCCAATTAAGGTTTTTAACCAATCTTGTGCATCCAATAAGTGTGTTTGTGTCGTTTGTTGAACATTCAAGTCATTTTCGTCCTCCTTAGGCTTATTCTAATCCAATTAGGGTTTTTAACCACTCTTTTGCATCCAATAAGTGCCTTTGTGTCATTGGTTGAACATTTAGGTCATTTTCGTCATCCTTCCACTTATTTTATTCCAATTAAGGTTTTTAACCAATGTTGTGCATCCAATAAGTGTGTTTGTGTTAATGGTAGAACATTTAGGTCATTTTCGTCATCCTTCGACTTATTTTAATCCAATTAGGGTTTTTAACCAATCTTGGGCATCCAATGAGTGTGTTTGTGTTATTGGTAGAACATTTAGGTCATATTCGTCATCCTTCTACTTATTCTAATCCAGTTAGAGTTTTAGACCAATCTTGTGCATCGAATTAGTGCGTTTGTGTCATTGGTTATACATTTTGGTTATTTTTGTCATTCTTCAACTTCTTCTAATCTAATTCAGGTTTTTAACCAATATTGTGCATCGAATAAAGGCGTTTGTGTCATTGGTTGAACGTAAAGGTCATTTTCATCCTACCTAGGCTTATTCTAATCCAATTATGGGTTTCAATCAATCTTGTGCATCCAATAAGTTCGTTTGTGTCATTGGTTGAACATTTAGGTCATTGTCGTGATCCTTCGATTTATTCTAATCCAATTAGGGTTTTTAACCAATCTTGTCCATCCAATAAATGCGTTTGTGCCATTGGTAGAACATTTAGGTCATTTTCGTTATCCTTCGACTTATTTTAATCCAATTAGGGTTTTTAACCAATCTTGTGCATCCAATAATTGCGTTTGTGTAATTGGTAGAACATTTAGGTCATATTCGTCATCCTTCTACTTATTCTAATCCAATTAGGGTTTTTAACCACTCTTGTACATCCAATAAGTGCGTTTGTGTCATTGGTTAAACATTTAGGTCATATTCGTGATCCTTCGACTTATTCTAATCCAATTCGGGTTTTTAACCAATCTTGTGCATCCAATAAGTGTGTTTTTGTCATTTGTTGAACATTCAGGTCATTTTTGACCTCCTTAGGCTTATTCTAATCCAATTAGGGTTTTTAACCATTCTTTTGCATCCAATAAGTGCCTTTGTGTCATTGGTTGAACATTTAGGTCATTTTTGTCATCCTTCGACTTATTGTAATCCAATTACGGTTTTTGACCAATCTTGGGCATCAAACAAGTGCGTTTGTGTCATTGGTTGAACATTTTGGTCATTTGCGTCATCCTTCGACTTATTCTAATCCAATTAGGGTTTTTAACTAATATTGTGCATCGAATAAAGGTGTTTGTGTCATTGGCCGAACGTATAGGTCATTTTCATCCTCCCTAGGCTTATTCTAATTCAATTAGGGATTTAATTCAATCTTGTGCATCCAATAACTGCGTTTGTGTCACTGGTTGAACATTTAGGTTATTTTCGTCATCCTTCGACTTATTCTAATCCAATTAGGGTTTTTAACCAATCTTGTGCATCCAATAAATGCGTTTGTGCCATTGGTAGAACATTAAGGTTATTTTCGTTATCCTTCGACTTATTTTAATCCAATTAGGGTTTTTAACCAATCTTGTGCATCCAATAATTGCGTTTGTGTAATTGGTAGAAGATTTAGGTCATATTCGTCATCCTTCTACTTATTCTAATCCAATTAGGGTTTTTAACCACTCTTGTACATCCAATAGGTGCGTTTATGTCATTGGTTGAAAATTTAGGTCATTTTCGTGATCCTTCGATTTATTCTAATCCAATTAGGGTTTTTAACCAATCTTGTGCATCCAATAAGTGTGTTTGTGTCGTTTGTTGAACATTCAAGTCATTTTCATCCTCCTTAGGCTTATTCTAATCCAATTAGGGTTTTTAACCACTCTTTTGCATCCAATAAGTGCCCTTGTGTCATTGGTTGAACATTTAGGTCATTTTCGTCATCCTTCGACTTATTTTATTCCAATTAAGGTTTTTAACCAATGTTGTGCATCCAATAAGTGTGTTTGTGTTAATGGTAGAACATTTAGGTCATTTTCGTCATCCTTTGACTTATTTTAATCCAATTAGGGTTTTTAACCAATCTTGTGCATCCAATAAGTGTGTTTGTGTCATTGGTAGAACATTTAGGTCATATTCGTCATCCTTCTACTTATTCTAATCCAGTTAGAGTTTTAGACCAATCTTGTGCATCGAATAAGTGCGTTTGTGTCATTGGTTGAACATTTTGGTTATTTTTGTCATCCTTCGACTTCTTCTAATCTAATTTGGTTTTTTAACCAATATTGTGCATCGAATAAAGGCGTTTGTGTCATTGGTTGAACGTAAAGGTCATTTTCATCCTCCCTAGGCTTATTCTAATCCAATTATGGGGTTCACTCAATCTTGTGCATCCAATAACTGCGTTTGTGTCACTGGTTGAACATTTAGGTTATTTTCGTCATCCTTCGACTTATTCTAATCCAATTAGGGTTTTTAACCAATTTTGTGCATCCAATAAGTGTGTTTGTGTTAATGGTAGAACATTTAGGTCATTTTCGTCATCCTTCGACTTATTTTAATCCAATTAGGGTTTTTAACCAATCTTCTGCATCCAATAAGTGTGTTTGTGTCATTGGTAGAACATTTAGGTCATATTCGTCATCCTTCTACTTATTCTAATCCAGTTAGAGTTTTAGACCAATCTTGTGCATCGAATAAGTGCGTTTGTGTCATTGGTTGAACATTTTGGTTATTTTTGTCATCCTTCGACTTCTTCTAATCTAATTTGGGTTTTTAACCAATGCTGTGCATCGAATAAAGGCGTTTGTGTCATTGGTTGAACGTATAGGTCATTTTCATCCTCCCTAGGCATATTCTAATCCAATTAGGGGTTTAATTCAATCTTGTGCATCCAATAACTGTGTTTGTGTCACTGGTTGAACATTTAGGTTATTTTCGTCATCCTTCGACTTATTCTAATCCAATTAGGGTTTTTAACCAATCTTGTGCATCCAATAAATGCTTTTGTGCCATTGGTAGAACATTAAGGTTATTTTCGTTATCCTTCGACTTATTTTATCCAATTAGGGTTTTTAACCAATCTTGTACATCCAATAATTGCGTTTGTGTAATTGGTAGAACATTTAGGTCATATTCGTCATCCTTCTACTTATTCTAATCCAATTAGGGTTTTTAACCACTCTTGTACATCCAATAAGTGCGTTTATGTCATTGGTTGAAAATTTAGGTCATTTTCGTGATCCTTCGATTTATTCTAATCCAATTAGGGTTTTTAACCAAACTTGTGCATCCAATAAGTGTGTTTGTGTCGTTTGTTGAACATTCAAGTCATTTTCGTCCTCCTTAGGCTTATTCTAATCCAATTAGGGTTTTTAACCACTCTTTTGCATCCAATAAGTGCCTTTGTGTCATTGGTTGAACATTTAGGTCATTTTCGTCATCCTTTGACTTATTTTATTCCAATTAAGGTTTTTAACCAATCTTGTGCATCCAATAAGTGTGTTTGTGTTAATGGTAGAACATTTTGGTCATTTTCGTCATCCTTCGACTTATTTTAATCCAATTAGGGTTTTTAACCAATCTTCAGCATCCAATAAGTGTGTTTGTGTCATTGGTAGAACATTTAGGTCATATTCGTCATCCTTCTACTTATTCTAATCCAGTTAGAGTTTTAGACCAATCTTGTGCATCGAATAAAGCGTTTGTGTCATTGGTTGAACATTTTGGTTATTTTTGTCATCCTTCGACTTCTTCTAATCTAATTTGGGTTTTTAACCAATATTGTGCATCGAATAAAGGCGTTTGTGTCATTGGTTGAACGTAAAGGTCATTTTCATCCTCCCTAGGCTTATTCTAATCCAATTATGGGTTTCAATCAATCTTGTGCATCCAATAAGTTCGTTTGTGTCATTGGTTGAACATTTAGGTCATTGTCGTCATCCTTCGACTTATTCTAATCTAATTAGGATTTTAAATCAATCTTGTGCATCCAATAAGTGTGTTTGTGTCATTGGTTGAACAATTTGGTCATTTTCATCCTTGCTAGGCTTATTCTAATCCAATTAGGGTGTTTAATCAAACTTGTGCATCCAATAAGTGCGTTTTTGTCATTGGTTCAACATTTAGGTCATTTTCATCATCCTTCGACTTATTGTAATCCAATTGGGATTTTTAAACAATCTTGTGCGTCCAAAAAGTGCGTCTGCGTCATTGGTTGAACATTTAGGTCATTTTCGTCATACTTCGACTTTTTTTAATCCAATAAGGGTTTTTGATCAATCTTGTGCATCCAATAAGTGCGTTTGTGTCATTGGTTGAACATTTAGGCATTTTCGTCATCCTTCGACTTATTCTAATCTAATTAGTGTTTTTAATTAATCATGTGCATCCAATAAGTGCGTTTGTTTCATTGGTTGAACATTTAGGTCATTTTCATCCTTCCTAGGCTTATTCTAATCCAAAAATGGTTTTTAATTAATCTTGTACATCCAATAAGTGCGTTTGTGTCATTGGTAGAACATTTAGGTCATTTTCGTCATCCTTCGACTTATTCTAATCAAATTTGGGTTTTTAAACCAATCTTGTGCATCCAATAAGTGCGTTTGTGTCATTGGTAGAACATTTAGATCATTTTCGTCAACCTTCGACTTATTTAAATCGAATTAGGGATTTTAACCAATCTTGTGCATCTAATAAGTGCGTTTGTGTCATTGGTAGAACATTTAGGTCATATTAGTCATCCTTCTACTTATTCTAATCCAATTAGGGTTTTTAACCAATCTTGTACATCCAATAAGTGTGTTTGTGTCATTGGTTGAACATTTAGGTCAGTTTCGTGATCCTTCGACTTATTCTAATCCAATTTGGGTTTTTAACCAATCTTGTGCATCCTATAAGTGTGTTTGTGTCATTTGTTGAACATTTAGGTCATTTTTTTCCTCCTTAGGCTTATTCTAATCCAATTAGGGTTTTTAATCAATCTTGTGCATCCTATAAGTGCGTTTGTGTCATTGGTAGGTCATTTTCGTCATTCATCGACATATTCAAATCCAATTAGCGTTTTTAACCAATCTTGTACATCCAATAAGTGCATTTGTGTCATTGGTTGAACATCTATGTCATTTTCGTGACCCTTTGACTTATTCTAATCCAATTAGGGGTATTAACCAATCTTGTGCATCCAATAAATGTGTTTGTGTCATTTGTTGAACATTTAGGTCATTTTCGTCCTTCTTAGGCTTATTTTATTCCAATTGGGGTTTTAAACCATTCTTGTGCATCCAATAAGTGCCTTTGTGTAATTGGTTGAACATGTAGGTCATTTTCGTCATCCTTCGACTTATTTTAATCCAATTAGGGTTTTAACCAATCTTGTGCATCCAATAAGTGCGTTTGTGTCATTGGTTGAACATTTTGGTTATTTTTGTCATCCTTTGACATATTCTAATCTAATTAGGGTTTTTAACCAATATTGTGCATCAAATAAAGGAGTTTGTGTCATTGGTTCAACGTAAAGGTCATTTTCATCCTCCCTAGGCTTATTCTAATCCAATTAGGGTGTTTAATCAAACTTGTGCATCCAATAAGTGCGTTTTTGTCATTGGTTCAACATTTAGGTCATTTTCATCATCCTTCGACTTATTGTAATCCAATTGGGATTTTTAAACAATCTTGTGCGTCCAAAAAGTGCGTCTGCGTCATTGGTTGAACATTTAGGTCATTTTCGTCATACTTCGACTTTTTTTAATCCAATAAGGGTTTTTGATCAATCTTGTGCATCCAATAAGTGCGTTTGTGTCATTGGTTGAACATTTAGGCATTTTCGTCATCCTTCGACTTATTCTAATCTAATTTGTGTTTTTAATTAATCATGTGCATCCAATAAGTGCGTTTGTTTCATTGGTTGAACATTTAGGTCATTTTCATCCTTCCTAGGCTTATTCTAATCCAAAAATGGTTTTTAATTAATCTTGTACATCCAATAAGTGCGTTTGTGTCATTGGTAGAACATTTAGGTCATTTTCGTCATCCTTCGACTTATTCTAATCAAATTTGGGTTTTTAAACCAATCTTGTGCATCCAATAAGTGCGTTTGTGTCATTGGTAGAACATTTAGATCATTTTCGTCAACCTTCGACTTATTTAAATCGAATTAGGGATTTTAACCAATCTTCTGCATCTAATAAGTGCGTTTGTGTCATTGGTAGAACATTTAGGTCATATTAGTCATCCTTCTACTTATTCTAATCCAATTAGGGTTTTTAACCAATCTTGTACATCCAATAAGTGTGTTTGTGTCATTGGTTGAACATTTAGGTCAGTTTCGTGATCCTTCGACTTATTCTAATCCAATTTGGGTTTTTAACCAATCTTGTGCATCCTATAAGTGTGTTTGTGTCATTTGTTGAACATTTAGGTCATTTTTTTCCTCCTTAGGCTTATTCTAATCCAATTAGGGTTTTTAATCAATCTTGTGCATCCTATAAGTGCGTTTGTGTCATTGGTAGGTCATTTTCGTCATTCATCGACATATTCAAATCCAATTAGCGTTTTTAACCAATCTTGTACATCCAATAAGTGCATTTGTGTCATTGGTTGAACATCTATGTCATTTTCGTGACCCTTTGACTTATTCTAATCCAATTAGGGGTATTAACCAATCTTGTGCATCCAATAAATGTGTTTGTGTCATTTGTTGAACATTTAGGTCATTTTCGTCCTTCTTAGGCTTATTTTATTCCAATTGGGGTTTTAAACCATTCTTGTGCATCCAATAAGTGCCTTTGTGTAATTGGTTGAACATGTAGGTCATTTTCGTCATCCTTCGACTTATTTTAATCCAATTAGGGTTTCTAACCAATCTTATGCATCCAATAAGTGTGTTTGTGTCATTGGTAGAACATTTAGGTCATATTCGTCATCCTTCTACTTATTCTAATCCAGTTAGAGTTTTAGACCAATCTTGTGCATCAAATAAAGCGTTTGTGTCATTGGTTGAACATTTTGGTTATTTTTGTCATCCTTCGACTTCTTCTAATCTAATTTGGGTTTTTAACCAATATTGTGCATCGAATAAAGGCGTTTGTGTCATTGGTTGAACGTAAAGGTCATTTTCATCCTCCCTAGGCTTATTCTAATCCAATTATGGGTTTCAATCAATCTTGTGCATCCAATAAGTTCGTTTGTGTCATTGGTTGAACATTTAGGTCATTGTCGTCATCCTTCGACTTATTCTAATCCAATTAGGATTTTAAATCAATCTTGTGTATCCAATAAGTGTGTTTGTGTCATTGGTTGAACAATTTGGTCATTTTCATCCTTGCTAGGCTTATTCTAATCCAATTAGGGTGTTTAATCAAACTTGTGCATCCAATAAGTGCGTTTTTGTCATTGGTTCAACATTTAGGTCATTTTCATCATCCTTCGACTTATTGTAATCCAATTGGGATTTTTAAACAATCTTGTGCGTCCAAAAAGTGCGTCTGCGTCATTGGTTGAACATTTAGGTCATTTTCGTCATACTTCGACTTTTTTTAATCCAATAAGGGTTTTTGATCAATCTTGTGCATCCAATAAGTGCGTTTGTGTCATTGGTTGAACATTTAGGCATTTTCGTCATCCTTCGACTTAATATAATCTAATTAGTGTTTTTAATTAATCATGTGCATCCAATAAGTGCGTTTGTTTCATTGGTTGAACATTTAGGTCATTTTCATCCTCCCTAGGCTTATTCTAATCCAAAAATGGTTTTTAATTAATCTTGTACATCCAATAAGTGCGTTTGTGTCATTGGTAGAACATTTAGGTCATTTTCGTCATCCTTCGACTTATTCTAATCAAATTAGGGTTTTTAAACCAATCTTGTGCATCCAATAAGTGCGTTTGTGTCATTGGTAGAACATTTAGATCATTTTCGTCAACCTTCGACTTATTTAAATCGAATTAGGGATTTTAACCAATCTTGTGCATCTAATAAGTGCGTTTGTGTCATTGGTAGAACATTTAGGTCATATTAGTCATCCTTCTACTTATTCTAATCCAATTAGGGTTTTTAACCAATCTTGTACATCCAATAAGTGTGTTTGTGTCATTGGTTGAACATTTAGGTCAGTTTCGTGATCCTTCGACTTATTCTAATCCAATTTGGGTTTTTAACCAATCTTGTGCATCCTATAAGTGTGTTTGTGTCATTTGTTGAACATTTAGGTCATTTTTTTCCTCCTTAGGCTTATTCTAATCCAATTAGGGTTTTTAATCAATCTTGTGCATCCTATAAGTGCGTTTGTGTCATTGGTAGCTCATTTTCGTCATTCATCGACATATTCAAATCCAATTAGCGTTTTTAACCAATCTTGTACATCCAATAAGTGCATTTGTGTCATTGGTTGAACATTTATGTCATTTTCGTGACCCTTTGACTTATTCTAATCCAATTAGGGTTTTTAACCAATCTTGTGCATCCAATAAATGTGTTTGTGTCATTTGTTGAACATTTAGGTCATTTTCGTCCTTCTTAGGCTTATTTTATTCCAATTAGGGTTTTAAACCATTCTTGTGCATCAATAAGTGCCTTTGTGTAATTGGTTGAACATGTAGGTCATTTTCGTCATCCTTCGACTTATTTTAATCCAATTAGGGTTTTAACCAATCTTGTGCATCCAATAAGTGCGTTTGTGTCATTGGTTGAACATTTTGGTTATTTTTGTCATCCTTTGACATATTCTAATCTAATTAGGGTTTTTAACCAATATTGTGCATCAAATAAAGGAGTTTGTGTCATTGGTTCAACGTAAAGGTCATTTTCATCCTCCCTAGGCTTATTCTCATCCAATTAGGGTTTTAAAACAATCTTGTGCATCCAATAAGTGCGTTTGTGTAATTGGTAGAACATTTAGGTCATTTTCGTCATCCTTCGACTTATTTTAATCCAATTAGGGTTTTTAACCAATCTTGTACATCCAATAAGTGCATTAGTGTCATTGGTTGACCATTTAGATCATTTTCGTCATCCTTCGACTTATTCTAATCCAATTAGGGTTTTTACCCAATCTTGTGCATCCAATAAGTGCGTTTGTGTCATTGGTTGAACATTTAGGTCATTTTCGTCATTCTTCAACTTATTCTAATCCAATTAGGGTTTTTAACCAATCTTGTGCATCCAACAAGTGTGTTTGTGCCGTTGGTAGAACATTTAGGTCATTTTCGTCATCCTTCGACTTATTCTAATTCAATTAGGGTTTTTAACATTATTGTGCATCCAATAAGTGCCTTTGTGTCATTGGTTGAACATTTAGGTCATTTTCGTCATCCTTCGACTTATTTTAATCCAATTAGGGTTTTTAACCAAACTTGTGCATCCAATAAGTGCGTTTGTGTCATTGGTAGAACTTTTAGATCATTTTCGTCAACCTTCGACTTATTTAAATCGAATTAGGGTTTTTAACCAATCTTGTGCATCTAATAAGTGCGTTTATGTCATTGGTAGAACATTTAGGTTATTTTCGTCATCCTTCTACTTATTCTAATCCAATTAGGGTTTTTAACCAATCTTGTACATCCAATAAGTGTGTTTGTGTCATTGGTTGAACATTTAGGTCAGTTTCGTGATCCTTCGACTTATTCTAATCCAATTAGGGTTTTTAACCGTTCTTGTGCATCCTATATGTGTGTTTGTGTCATTTGTTGAACATTTAGGTCATTTTTTTCCTCCTTAGGCTTATTCTAATCCAATTAGGGTTTTTAATCAATCTTGTGCATCCAATAAGTGCGTTTGTGTCATTGGTAGATCATTTAGGTCATTTTCGTCATTCATCGACTTATTCTAATCCAATTAGCGTTTTTAACCAATCTTGTACATCCAATAAGTGCGTTTGTGTCATTGGTTGAACATTTAGGTCATTTTCGTGACCCTTCGACTTATTCTAATCCAATTAGGGCTTTTAACCAATCTTGTGCATCCAATAAGTGTGTTTGTGTCATTTGTTGAACATTTAGGTCATTTTCGTCCTTCTTAGGCTTATTCTATTCCAATTAGGGTTTTAAACCATTCTTGTGCATCCAATAAGTGCCTTTGTGTCATTGGTTGAACATTTAGGTCATTTTCGTCATCCTTCTACTTATTCTAATCTAATTAGGGTTTTTCACCAATATTGTGCATCAAATAAAGGAGTTTGTGTCATTGGTTGAACGTAAAGGTCATTTTCATCCTCCCTAGGCTTATTCTAATCCAATTAGGGGTTTCAATCAATCATGTGCATCCAATAAGTTCGTTTGTGTCATTGGTTGAACATTTTAGTCATTGTCGTCATCCTTCGACTTATTCTAATTTAATTAGGGTTTTTAACCAATCTTGTGCACCAGTAAGTGCGTTTGTGTCATTGGTTGAAAGTTTAGGGCATTTTCATCATCCTTTGACTTATTCTAATCCAATTAGGATTTTAAATCAATCTTGTGCATCCAAAAAGTGTGTTTGTATTATTGGTTGAACAATTAGGTCATTTTCATCCTTTCTAGGCTTATTCTAATCCAATTAGGGTTTTGAACCAATCTTGTATATCCAATAAGTGAGTTTGTGTCATTGGTTGAACATTAAGGTCATTTTCGTGAACCTTCGACTTATTCTAATCCAATTAGGGTTTTTAACCAATCTTGTGCATCCAATAAGTGTGTTTGTGTCATTTGTTGAACATTTAGGTCATTTTCGTCCTCCTTATGCTTATTCTAATCCAATTAGGGTTTTTAATCAATCTTTTGCATCCAATAAGTGCGTTTATGTCATTGGTTGAACATTTTGGTCATTTTCCTCCTTCCTAGTGTTATTCTAATCCAATTAGGGTTTTTAATCAATCTTGTGCATCCAATAAGTTCGTTTATGTCATTGGTTGAACATTTTGGTCATTTTCCTCCTTCCTAGTCTTATTCTAATCCAATTAGAGTTTTAAATCAATCTTGTACATCCAATAAGTGCGTTTGTATCATTGGTTGACCATTTAGGTCATTTTCCTCATCCATCGTCTTAGTCTAATCCAATTAGGGTTTTTAACCAATCTTGTGCATTTTATTAGTGGGTTTGTGTTATTGGTTGAACATTTAGGTCATTGTCGTCATCCTTCGACTTATTCTAATTAAATTAGGGTTTTTAACCAATCTTGTGCATCCAGTAAGTGCGTTTGTGTCATTTGTTGAACATTTATGTCATTTTCATCATCCTTCGACTTATTCTAATCCAATTAGGATTTTAAATCAATCTTGTGCATCCAATAAGTGTGTTTGTGTCAATGGTTGAAAAATTAGGTCATTTTCATCCTTGCTAGGCTTATTCTAATCCAATTAGGGTTTTTACCCAATCTTGTGCATCCAATAAGTCCGTTTGTGCATTGGTTGAATATTTAGGTCATTTTCGTGACCCTTCGACTTATTCTAATCCAATTACGGTTTTTAACCAATCTTGTGCATCCAACAAGTGCGTTTGTGCCATTGGTAGAACATTTAGGTCATTTTCGTCATCCTTCGACTTATTCTAATTCAATTAGGGTTTTTAACATTGTTGTGCATCCAATAACTGCGTTTGTGTCACTAGTTGAACATTTAGGTTATTTTCGTCATCCTTCGACTTTTTCTAATCCAATTAGGGTTTTTAACCAATCTTGTGCATCCAATAAATGCGTTTGTGCCATTGGTAGAACATTTAGGTCATTTTCGTTATCCTTCGACTTATTTTAATCCAATTAGGGTTTTTAACCAATCTTGTGCATCCAATAATTGCGTTTGTGTAATTGGTAGAACATTTAGGTCATATTCGTCATCCTTCTACTTATTCTAATCCAATTGGGGTTTTTAACCAATCTTATACATCCAACAAGTGCGTTTGTGTCATTGGTTGAACATTTAGGCCATTTCGTGATCCTTCGACTTATTCTAATCCAATTAGGGTTTTTAACCAATCTTGTGCATCCAATAAGTGTGTTTGTGTCATTGGTTGAACATTTAGGTCCTTTCGTCATCCTTCAACTTATTCTAATCCAATTAGGGTTTTTAGCCAATCTTGTGCATCCAACAAGTGCGTTTGTGCCATTGGTAGAACATTTAGGTCATTTTCGTCATCCTTCGACTTATTCTAATTCAATTAGGGTTTTTAACATTGTTGTGCATCCATTAAGTGCGTTTGTGTCATTGGTTGAACATTTTGGTTATTTTTGTCATCCTTCGACTTCTTCTAATCTAATTAGGGTTTTTAACCAATATTGCGCATCGAATAAAGGCGTTTGTGTCATTGGTTGAACGTAAAGGTCATTTTCATCCTCCAAAGGCTTATTCTAATCCAATTATGGGTTTCAATCAATCTTGTGCATCCAATACGTTCGTTTGTGTCATTGGTTGAACATTTAGGTCATTGTCGTCATCCTTCCACTTATTCTAATCCAATTAGGGTTTTTAACCAATCTTGTGCATCCAGTAAGTGCGTTTGTGTCATTGGTTGAACATTTAGGTCATTTTCATCATCCTTCGACTTATTCTAATCCAATTAGGATTTTAAATCAATCTTGTGCGTGCAATAAGCGTGTGTGTGTCATTGGTTGAACAATTAGGTCATTTTCATCCTTGCTAGGCTTATTCTAATCAAATTAGGGTTTTTAACCAATCTTGTACATCCAATAAGTGCGTTTGTGTCATTGGTTGAACATTTAGGTCATTTTCGTGATCCTTCGACTTATTCTAATCCAATTAGGGTTTTTAACCCATCTTGTGCATCCAATAAGTGTGTTTGTGTCATTTGTTGAACATTTAGGTCAATTTCGTCCTCCTTAGACTTATTCTAATCCAATTAGGGTATTTAATCAATCTTGTGCATCCAATAAGTTCGTTTATGTCATTGGTTGAACATTTTGGTCATTTTCCTCCTTCCTAGTCTTATTCTAATCCAATTAGAGTTTTTAATCAATCTTGTACATCCAATAAGTGCGTTTGTATCATTGGTTGAATATTTAGGTCATTTTCCTCATCCTTCGTCTTATTCTAATCCAATTAGGGTTTTTAACCAATTTTGTGCATTTTATTAGTGGGTTTGTGTTATTGGTTGAACATTTAGGGCATTGTCATCATCCTTCGACTTATTCTAATTTAATTAGGGTTTTTAACCAATCTTGTGCATCCAGTAAGTGCGTTTGTGTCATTGGTTGAACATTTAGGTCATTTTCATCATCCTTCGACTTATTCTAATCCAATTAGGGTTTTAAATCAATCTTGTGCATCCAATAAGTGTGTTTGTGTCATTGGTTGAAAAATTAGGTCATTTTAAACCTTGCTAGGCTTATTCTAATCCAATCAGGGTTTTTATCCAATCTTGTACATCCAATAAGTGCGTTTGTGTATTTGGTAGAACATTTAGGTCATTTTCGTCATCCTTCGACTTATTTTAATCCAATTTGGGTTTTTAACCAATCTTGTACATCCAATAAGTGCGTTAGTGTCATTGGGTGACCATTTATATCATTTTCGTCATCCTTCGATTTGTTCTAATCCAATTAGTGTTTTTACCCAATCTTGTGCATCCAATATGTGCGATTGTGTCACTGGTTGAACATTTAGGTTATTTTCATCATCCTTCAACTTTTTCTAATCCAATTAGGGTTTTTAACCAATCTTGTGCATCCAATAAGTGCGTTTGTGCCATTGGTAGAACATTTAGGTCCTTTTCCTTATCCTTCGACTTATTTTAATCTAATTAGGGTTTTTATCCAATCTTGTGCATCCAATAATTGCGTTTGTGTATTTGGTAGAACATTTAGGTCATATTCGTCATCCTTCTACATATTCTAATCCAATTAGGGTTTTTAACCAATCTTGTACATCCAACAAGTGCGTTTTTGTCACTGGTTGAACATTTAGGCCATTTCCGTGATCCTTCGACTTATTCTAATCCAATTAGGGTTTTTAACCAATCTTGTGCATCCAATAAGTGTGTTTGTGTCATTGGTGGAACATTCAGGTCATTTTCGTCATTCTTCAACTTATTCTAATCCAATTAGGGTTTTTAACCAATCTTGTGCATCCAACAAGTGCGTTTGTGCCATTGGTAGAACATTTAGGTCATTTTCGTCATCCTTCGACTTATGCTAATTCAATTAGGGTTTTTAACATTGTTGTTCATCCAATAAGTGCGTTTGTGTCATTGGTTGAACATTTTGGTTATTTTTGTCATCCTTCGACTTCTTCTAATCTAATTAGGGTTTTTAACCAATATTGTGCATCGAATAAAGGCGTTTGTTTCATTGGTTGAACGTAAAGGTCATTTTCATCCTCCCTAGGCTTATTCTAATCCAATTATGGGTTTCAATCAATCTTGTGCATCAATAAAGTTTGTTTGTGTCATTGGTTGAACATTTAGGTCATTGTCGTCATCCTTCGACTTATTCTAATCCAATTAGGGTTTTTGACCAATCTTGTGCATCCAGTAAGTGTGTTTGTGTAATTGGTTGAACATTTAGGTCATTTTCATCATCCTTCGACTTATTCTAATCCAATTAGGATTTTAAATCAATCTTGTGCATGCAATAAGCGTGTATGTGTTATTGGTTGAATAATTAGGTCATTTTCATCCATGCTAGGCATATTCTAATCAAATTAGGGTTTTTAACCAATCTTGTACATCCAATAAGTGCGTTTGTGACATTGGTTGAATATTTAGGTCATTTTCGTGATCCTTCGACTTATTCTAATCCAATTAGGGTTTTTAACCAATCTTGTGCATCCAATAAGTGTGTTTGTGTCATTTGTTGAACATTTAGGTCAATTTCGTCCTCCTTAGGCTTATTCTAATCCAATTAGGGTTTTTAATCAATCTTGTGCATCCAATAATTTCGTTTATGTCATTGGTTGAACATTTTGGTCATTTTCCTCCTTCCTAGTCTTATTCTAATCCAATAAGGGTTTTTAATCAATCTTGTACATCCAATAAGTGCGTTTTGTATCATCGGTTGAACATTTAGGTCATTTTCCTCATCTTTAGACTTATTTTAATCCAATATAGGGTTTTTAACCAATCTTGTACATCCAATAAGTGCGTTTGTGTCATTGGTTGAACATTTAGGTCAGTTTCGTGATCCTTCGACTTATTCTAATCCAATTTGGGTTTTTAACCAATCTTGTGCATCCTATAAGTGTGTTTGTGTCATGTGTTGAACATTTAGGTCATTTTTTTCCTCCTTAGGCTTATTCTAATCCAATTATGGTTTTTAACCAATCTTGTGCATCCAATAATTGCGTTTGTGTAATTGGTAGAACATTTAGGTCATATTCGTCATCCTTCTACTTATTCTAATCCAATTAGGGTTTTTAACCACTCTTGTACATCCAATAAGTGCGTTTATGTCATTGGTTGAAAATTTAGGTCATTTTCGTGATCCTTCGATTTATTCTAATCCAATTAAGGTTTTTAACCAATCTTGTGCATCCAATAAGTGTGTTTGTGTCGTTTGTTGAACATTCAAGTCATTTTCGTCCTCCTTAGGCTTATTCTAATCCAATTAGGGTTTTTAACCACTCTTTTGCATCGAATAAGTGCCTTTGTGTCATTGGTTGAACATTTAGGTCATTTTCGTCATCCTTCCACTTATTTTATTCCAATTAAGGTTTTTAACCAATCTTGTGCATCCAATAGGTGTGTTTGTGTTAATGGTAGAACATTTAGGTCATTTTCGTCATCCTTCGACTTATTTTAATCCAATTAGGGTTTTTAACCAATCTTGTGCATCCAATAAGTGTGTTTGTGTCATTGGTAGAACATTTAGGTCATATTCGTCATCCTTCGACTTATGGGTTTCAATCAATCTTGTGCATCCAATAAGTTCGTTTGTGTCATTGGTATAACATTTAGGTCATTGTCGTGATCCTTCGATTTATTCTAATCCAATTAGGGTTTTTAAAAAATCTTGTCCATTCAATAAATGCGTTTGTGCCATTGGTAGAACATTTAGGTCATTTTCGTTATCCTTCGACTTATTTTAATACAATTAGGGTTTTTAACCAATCTTGTGCATCCAATAATTGCGTTTGTGTAATTGGTAGAACATTTAGGTCATATTCGTCATCCTTCTACTTATTCTAATCCAATTAGGGTTTTTAACCACTCTTGTACATCCAATAAGTGCGTTTGTGTCATTGGTTGAACATTTAGGTCATATTCGTGATCCTTCGAATTATTCTAATCCAATTAGGGTTTTTAACCAATCTTGTGCATCCAATAAGTGTGTTTTTGTCATTTGTTGAACATTCAGGTCATTTTCGACCTCCTTAGGCTTATTCTAATCCAATTAGGGTTTTTAACCATTCTTTTGCATTTAATAAGTGCCTTTGTGTCATTGGTTGAACATTTAGGTCATTTTCGTCATCCTTCGACTTATTGTAATCCAATTAGGGTTTTTGACCAATCTTGGGCATCAAACAAGTGCGTTTGTGTCATTGGTTGAACATTTTGGTCATTTGCGTCATCCTTCGACTTATTCTAATCCAATTAGGGTTTTTAACTAATATTGTGCATCAAATAAAGGTGTTTGTGTCATTGGTCGAACGTATAGGTCATTTTCATCCTCCCTAGGCTTATTCTAATCCAATTAGGGGTTTAATTCAATCTTGTGCATCCAATAACTGCGTTTGTGTCACTGGTTGAACATTTAGGTTATTTTCGTCATCCTTCGACTTATTCTAATCCAATTAGGGTTTTTAACCAATCTTGTGCATCCAATAAATGTGTTTGTGCCATTGGTAGAACATTAAGGTTATTTTCATTATCCTTCGACTTATTTTAATCCAATTAGGGTTTTTAACCAATCTTGTGCATCCAATAATTGCGTTTGTGTAATTGGTAGAACATTTAGGTCATATTCGTCATCCTTCTACTTATTCTAATCCAATTAGGGTTTTTAACCACTCTTGTACATCCAATAAGTGCGTTTATGTCATTGGTTGAAAATTTAGGTCATTTTCGTGATCCTTCGATTTATTCTAATCCAATTAGGGTTTTTAACCAATCTTGTGCATCCAATAAGTGTGTTTGTGTCGTTTGTTGAACATTCAAGTCATTTTCATCCTCCTTAGGCTTATTCTAATCCAATTAGGGTTTTTAACCACTCTTTTGCATCCAATAAGTGCCCTTGTGTCATTGGTTGAACATTTAGGTCATTTTCGTCATCCTTCGACTTATTTTATTCCAATTAAGGTTTTTAACCAATGTTGTGCATCCAATAAGTGTGTTTGTGTTAATGGTAGAACATTTAGGTCATTTTCGTCATCCTTTGACTTATTTTAATCCAATTAGGGTTTTTAACCAATCTTGTGCATCCAATAAGTGTGTTTGTGTCATTGGTAGAACATTTAGGTCATATTCGTCATCCTTCTACTTATTCTAATCCAGTTAGAGTTTTAGACCAATCTTGTGCATCGAATAAGTGCGTTTGTGTCATTGGTTGAACATTTTGGTTATTTTTGTCATCCTTCGACTTCTTCTAATCTAATTTGGTTTTTTAACCAATATTGTGCATCGAATAAAGGCGTTTGTGTCATTGGTTGAACGTAAAGGTCATTTTCATCCTCCCTAGGCTTATTCTAATCCAATTATGGGGTTCACTCAATCTTGTGCATCCAATAACTGCGTTTGTGTCACTGGTTGAACATTTAGGTTATTTTCGTCATCCTTCGACTTATTCTAATCCAATTAGGGTTTTTAACCAATTTTGTGCATCCAATAAGTGTGTTTGTGTTAATGGTAGAACATTTAGGTCATTTTCGTCATCCTTCGACTTATTTTAATCCAATTAGGGTTTTTAACCAATCTTCTGCATCCAATAAGTGTGTTTGTGTCATTGGTAGAACATTTAGGTCATATTCGTCATCCTTCTACTTATTCTAATCCAGTTAGAGTTTTAGACCAATCTTGTGCATCGAATAAGTGCGTTTGTGTCATTGGTTGAACATTTTGGTTATTTTTGTCATCCTTCGACTTCTTCTAATCTAATTTGGGTTTTTAACCAATGTTGTGCATCGAATAAAGGCGTTTGTGTCATTGGTCGAACGTATAGGTCATTTTCATCCTCCCTAGGCATATTCTAATCCAATTAGGGGTTTAATTCAATCTTGTGCATCCAATAACTGTGTTTGTGTCACTGGTTGAACATTTAGGTTATTTTCGTCATCCTTCGACTTATTCTAATCCAATTAGGGTTTTTAACCACTCTTTTGCATCCAATAAGTGCCTTTGTGTCATTGGTTGAACATTTAGGTCATTTTCGTCATCCTTCGACTTATTTTATTCCAATTAAGGTTTTTAACCAATCTTGTGCATCCAATAAGTGTGTTTGTGTTAATGGTAGAACATTTAGGTCATTTTCGTCATCCTTCGACTTATTTTAATCCAATTAGGGTTTTTAACCAATCTTCTGCATCCAATAAGTGTGTTTGTGTCATTGGTAGAACATTTAGGTCATATTTGTCATCCTTCTACTTATTCTAATCCAGTTAGAGTTTTAGACCAATCTTGTGCATCGAATAAAGCGTTTGTGTCATTGGTTGAACATTTTGGTTATTTTTGTCATCCTTCGACTTCTTCTAATCTAATTTATGTTTTTAACCAATATTGTGCATCGAATAAAGGCGTTTGTGTCATTGGTTGAACGTAAAGGTCATTTTCATCCTCCCTAGGCTTATTCTAATCCAATTATGGGTTTCAATCAATCTTGTGCATCCAATAAGTTCGTTTGTGTCATTGGTTGAACATTTAGGTCATTGTCGTCATCCTTCGACTTATTCTAATCCAATTAGGATTTTAAATCAATCTTGTGCATCCAATAAGTGTGTTTGTGTCATTGGTTGAACAATTTGGTCATTTTCATCCTTGCTAGGCTTATTCTAATCCAATTAGGGTGTTTAATCAAACTTGTGCATCCAATAAGTGCGTTTTTGTCATTGGTTCAACATTTAGGTCATTTTCATCATCCTTCGACTTATTGTAATCCAATTGGGATTTTTAAACAATCTTGTGCGTCCAAAAAGTGCGTCTGCGTCATTAGTTGAACATTTAGGTCATTTTCGTCATACTTCGACTTTTTTTAATCCAATAAGGGTTTTTGATCAATCTTGTGCATCCAATAAGTGCGTTTGTGTCATTGGTGAACATTTAGGCATTTTCGTCATCCTTCGACTTATTCTTATCCAATTAGGGTTTTTAACCAATCTCGTGCATCCAATAAGTGCGTTTGTGTCATTGGTTGAACATTTAGGTCATTTTCTTCCTCCCTAGTCTTATTCTAATCTAATTAGTGTTTTTAATCAATCATGTGCATCCAATAAGTGCGTTTGTTTCATTGGTTGAACATTTAGGTCATTTTCATCCTCCCTAGGCTTATTCTAATCCAAAAATGGTTTTTAATTAATCTTGTACATCCAATAAGTGCGTTTGTGTCATTGGTAGAACATTTAGGTCATTTTCGTCATCCTTCGACTTATTCTAATCAAAGTAGGGTTTTTAAACCAATCTTGTGCATCCAATAAGTGCGTTTGTGTCATTGGTAGAACATTTAGATCATTTTCGTCAACCTTCGACTTATTTAAATCGAATTCGGGATTTTAACCAATCTTGTGCATCTAATAAGTGCGTTTGTGTCATTGGTAGAACATTTAGGTCATATTCGTCATCCTTCTACTTATTCTAATCCAATTAGGGTTTTTAACCAATCTTGTACATCCAATAAGTGTGTTTTTGTCATTGGTTGAACATTTAGGTCAGTTTCGTGATCCTTCGACTTATTCTAATCCAATTTGGGTTTTTAACCAATCTTGTGCATCCTATAAGTGTGTTTGTGTCATTTGTTGAACATTTAGGTCATTTTTTTCCTCCTAAGGCTTATTCTAATCCAATTAGGGTTTTTAATCAATCTTGTGCATCCAATAAGTGCGTTCGTGTCATTGGTAGGTCATTTTCGTCATTCATCGACATATTCAAATCCAATTAGCGTTTTTAACCAATCTTGTACATCCAATACGTGCATTTGTGTCATTGGTTGAACATTTATGTCATTTTCGTGACCCTTTGACTTATTCTAATCCAATTAGGGGTTTTAACCAATCTTGTGCATCTAATAAATGTGTTTGTGTCATTTGTTGAACATTTAGGTCATTTTCGTCCTTCTTAGGCTTATTTTATTCCAATTAGGGTTTTAAACCATTCTTGTGCATCCAATAAGTGCCTTTGTGTAATTGGTTGAACATGTAGGTCATTTTCGTCATCCTTCGACTTATTTTAATCCAATTAGGGTTTTAACCAATCTTGTGCATCCAATAAGTGCGTTTGTGTCATTGGTTGAACATTTTGGTTATTTTTGTCATCCTTTGACATATTCTAATCTAATTAGGGTTTTTAACCAATATTGTGCATCAAATAAAGGAGTTTGTGTCATTGGTTCAACGTAAAGGTCATTTTCATCCTCCCTAGGCTTATTCTCATCCAATTAGGGTTTTATAACAATCTTGTGCATCCAATAAGTGCGTTTGTGTAATTGGTAGAACATTTAGGTCATTTTCGTCATCCTTCGACTTATTTTAATCCAATTAGGGTTTTTAACCAATCTTGTACATCCAATAAGTGCATTAGTGTCATTGGTTGACCATTTAGATCATTTTCGTCATCCTTCGACTTATTCTAATCCAATTAGGGTTTTTAGCCAATCTTGTGCATCCAATAAGTGCGTTTGTGTCATTGGTTGAACATTTAGGTCATTTTCGTCATCCTTCAACTTATTCTAATCCAATTAGGGTTTTTAACTAGTCTTGTGCATCCAACAAGTGTGTTTGTGCCGTTGGTAGAACATTTAGGTCATTTTCGTCATCCTTCGACTTATTCTAATTCAATTAGGGTTTTTAACATTATTGTGCATCCAATAAGTGCCTTTGTGTCATTGGTTGAACATTTAGGTCATTTTCGTCATCCTTCGACTTATTTTAATCCAATTAGGGTTTTTAACCAAACTTATGCATCCAATAAGTGCGTTTGTGTCATTGGTAGAACTTTTAGATCATTTTCGTCAACCTTCGACTTATTTAAATCGAATTAGGGTTTTTAACCAATCTTGTGCATCTAATAAGTGCGTTTATGTCATTGGTAGAACATTTAGGTTATTTTCGTCATCCTTCTACTTATTCTAATCCAATTAGGGTTTTTAACCAATCTTGTACATCCAATAAGTGTGTTTGTGTCATTGGTTGAACATTTAGGTCAGTTTCGTGATCCTTCGACTTATTCTAATCCAATTAGGGTTTTTAACCATTCTTGTGCATCCTATATGTGTGTTTGTGTCATTTGTTGAACATTTAGGTCATTTTTTTCCTCCTTAGGCTTATTCTAATCCAATTAGGGTTTTTAATCAATCTTGTGCATCCAATAAGTGTGTTTGTGTCATTGGTAGATCATTTAGGTCATTTTCGTCATTCATCGACTTATTCTAATCCAATTAGCGTTTTTAACCAATCTTGTACATCCAATAAGTGCGTTTGTGTCAGTGGTTGAACATTTAGGTCATTTTCGTGACCCTTCGACTTATTCTAATCCAATTAGGGCTTTTAACCAATCTTGTGCATCCAATAAGTGTGTTTGTGTCATTTGTTGAACATTTAGGTCATTTTCGTCCTTCTTAGGCTTATTCTATTCCAATTAGGGTTTTAAACCATTCTTGTGCATCCAATAAGTGCCTTTGTGTCATTGGTTGAACATTTAGGTCATTTTCGTCATCCTTCGACTTATTTTAATCCAATTAGGGTTTTAACCAATCTTGTGCATCCAATAAGTGCGTTTGTGTCATTGGTTGAACATTTTGGTTATTTTTGTCATCCTTCGACTTATTCTAATCTAATTAGGGTTTTTAACCAATATTGTGCATCGAATAAAGGAGTTTGTGTCATTGGTTGAACGTAAAGGTCATTTTCATCCTCCCTAGGCTTATTCTAATCCAATTAGGGGTTTCAATCAATCATGTGCATCCAATAAGTTCGTCAGTGTCATTGGTTGAACATTTTAGTCATTGTCGTCATCCTTCGACTTATTCTAATTTAATTAGGGTTTTTAACCAATCTTGTGCATCCAGTAAGTGCGTCTGTGTCATTGGTTGAATGTTTAGGGCATTTTCATCATCCTTTGACTTATTCTAATCCAATTAGGATTTTAAATCAATCTTGTGCATCCAATAAGTGTGTTTGTATTATTGGTTGAACAATTAGGTCATTTTCATCCTTTCTAGGCTTATTCTAATCCAATTAGGGTTTTGAACCAATCTTGTACATCCAATAAGTGAGTTTGTGTCATTGGTTGAACATTAAGGTCATTTTCGTGATCCTTCGACTTATTCTAATCCAATTAGGGTTTTTAACCAATCTTGTGCATCCAATAAGTGTGTTTGTGTCATTTGTTGAACATTTAGGTCATTTTCGTCCTCCTTATGCTTATTCTAATCCAATTAGGGTTTTTAATCAATCTTGTGCATCCAATAAGTGCGTTTATGTCATTGGTTGAACATTTTGGTCATTTTCCTCCTTCTAGTGTTATTCTAATCCAATTAGGGTTTTTAATCAATCTTGTACATCCAATAAGTGCGTTTGTATCATTGGTTGAACATTTAGGTCATTTTCCTCATCCTTCGTCTTAGTCTAATCCAATTAGGGTTTTTAACCAATCTTGTGCATTTTATTGGTGGGTTTGTGTTATTGGTTGAACATTTAGGTCATTGTCGTCATCCTTCGACTTATTCTAATTAAATTAGGGTTTTTAACCAATCTTGTGCATCCAGTAAGTGCGTTTGTGTCATTTGTTGAACATTTATGTCATTTTCATCATCCTTCGACTTATTCTAATCCAATTAGGATTTTAAATCAATCTTGTGCATCCAATAAGTGTGTTTGCGTCATTGGTTGAAAAATTAGGTCATTTTCATCCTTGCTAGGCTTATTCTAATCCAATTAGGGTTTTTACCCAATCTTGTGCATCCAATAAGTCCGTTTGTGCATTGGTTGAATATTTAGGTCATTTTCGTGACCCTTCGACTTATTCTAATCCAATTACGGTTTTTAACCAATCTTGTGCATCCAACAAGTGCGTTTGTGCCATTGGTAGAACATTTAGGTCATTTTCGTCATCCTTCGACTTATTCTAATTCAATTAGGGTTTTTAACATTGTTGTGCATCCAATAACTGCGTTTGTGTCACTGGTTGAACATTTAGGTTATTTTCGTCATCCTTCGACTTTTTCTAATCCAATTAAGGTTTTTAACCAATCTTGTGCATCCAATAAGTGCGTTTGTGCCATTGGTAGAACATTTAGGTCATTTTCGTTATCCTTCGACTTATTGTAATCAATTTAGGGTTTTTAACCAATCTTGTGCATCCAATAATTGCGTTTGTGTAATTGGTAGAACATTTAGGTCATATTCGTCATCCTTCTACTTATTCTAATCCAATTAGGGTTTTTAACCAATATTATACATCCAACAAGTGCGTTTGTGTCATTGGTTGAACATTTAGGCCATTTTCGTGATCCTTCGACTTATTCTAATCCAATTAGGGTTTTTAACCAATCTTGTGCATCCAATAAGTGTGTTTGTGTCATTGGTTGAACATTTATGTCCTTTCGTCATCCTTCAACTTATTCTAATCCAATAAGGGTTTTTAACCAATCTTGTGCATCCAACAAGTGCGTTTGTGCCATTGGTAGAACATTTAGGTCATTTTCGTCATCCTTCGACTTATTCTAATTCAATTAGGGTTTTTAACATTGTTGTGCATCCATTAAGTGCGTTTGTGTCATTGGTTGAACATTTTGGTTATTTTTGTCATCCTTCGACTTCTTCTAATCTAATTAGGGTTTTTAACCAATATTGTGCATCGAATAAAGGCGTTTGTGTCATTGGTTGAACGTAATGGTCATTTTCATCCTCCATAGGCTTATTCTTTTCCAATTATGGGTTTCAATCAATCTTGTGCATCCAATACGTTCGTTTGTGTCATTGGTTGAACATTTAGGTCATTGTCGTCATCCTTCGACATATTCTAATCCAATTAGGGTTTTTAACCAATCTTGTGCATCCAGTAAGTGCGTTTGTGTCATTGGTTGAACATTTAGGTCATTTTCATCATCCTTCGACTTATTCTAATCCAATTAGGATTTTAAATCAATCTTGTGCGTGCAATAAGCGTGTGTGTGTCATTGGTTGAACAATTAGGTCATTTTCATCCTTGCTAGGCTTATTCTAATCAAATTAGGGTTTTTAACCAATCTTGTACATCCAATAAGTGCGTTTGTGTCATTGGTTGAAAATTTAGGTCATTTTCGTGATCCTTCGACTTATTCTAATCCAATTAGGGTTTTTAACCAATCTTGTGCATCCAATAAGTGTGTTTGTGTCATTTGTTGAACATTTAGGTCAATTTCGTCCTCCTTAGGCTTATTCTAATCCAATTAGGGTATTTAATCAATCTTGTGCATCCAATAAGTTCGTTTATGTCATTGGTTGAACATTTTGGTCATTTTCCTCCTTCCTAGTCTTATTCTAATCCAATTAGGGTTTTTAATCAATCTTGTACATCCAATAAGTGCGTTTGTATCATTGGTTGAACATTTAGGTCATTTTCCTCATCCTTCGTCTTATTCTAATCCAATTAGGGTTTTTAACCAATTTTGTGCATTTTATTAGTGGGTTTGTGTTATTGGTTGAACATTTAGGTCATAGTCATCATCCTTCGACTTATTCTAATTTAATTAGGGTTTTTAACCAATCTTGTGCATCCAGTAAGTGCGTTTGTGTCATTGGTTGAACATTTAGGTCATTTTCATCATCCTTCGACTTATTCTAATCCAATTAGGATTTTAAATCAATCTTGTGCATCCAATAAGTGTGTTTGTGTCATTGGTTGAAAAATTAGGTCATTTTCATCCTTGCTAGGCTTATTCTAATCCAATCAGAGTTTTTATCCAATCTTGTACATCCAATAAGTGCGTTTGTGTATTTGGTAGAACATTTAGGTCATTTTCGTCATCCTTCGACTTATTTTAATCCAATTTGGGTTTTTAACCAATCTTGTACATCCAATAAGTGCGTTAGTGTCATTGGGTGACCATTTAGATCATTTTCGTCATCCTTCGACTTATTCTAATCCAATTAGGGTTTTTACCCAATCTTGTGCATCCAATATGTGCGATTGTGTCACTGGTTGAACATTTAGGTTATTTTCGTCATCCTTCGACTTTTTCTAATCCAATTAGGGTTTTTAACCAATCTTGTGCATCCAATAAGTGCGTTTGTGCCATTGGTAGAACATTTAGGTCCTTTTCCTTATCCTTCGACTTATTTTAATCCAATTAGGGTTTTTATCCAATCTTGTGCATCCAATAATTGCGTTTGTGTAATTGGTAGAACATTTAGGTCATATTCGTCATCCTTCTACATATTCTAATCCAATTAGGGTTTTTAACCAATCTTGTACATCCAACAAGTACGTTTTTCTCACTGGTTGAACATTTAGGCCATTTTCGTGATCCTTCGACTTATTCTAATCCAATTTGGGTTTTTAACCAATCTTGTGCATCCAATAAGTGTGTTTGTGTCATTGGTTGAACATTTAGGTCATTTTCGTCATTCTTCAACTTATTCTAATCCAATTAGGGTTTTTAACCAATCTTGTGCATCCAACAAGTGCGTTTGTGCCATTGGTAGAACATTTTGGTTATTTTTGTCATCCTTCGACTTCTTCTAATCTAATTAGGGTTTTTAACCAATATTGTGCATCGAATAAAGGCGTTTGTGTCATTGGTTGAACGTAAAGGTCATTTTCATCCTCCCTAGGCTTATTCTAATCCAATTATGGGTTTCAATCAATCTTGTGCATCAATTAAGTTCGTTTGTGTCATTGGTTGATTATTTAGGTCATTGTCGTCATCCTTCGACTTATTCTAATCCAATTAGGATTTTAAACCAATCTTGTGCATCCAGTAAGTGTGTTTGTGTAATTGGTTGAACATTTAGGTCATTTTCATCATCGTTCGACTTATTCTAATCCAATTAGGATTTTAAATCAATCTTGTGCATGCAATAAGCGTGTATGTGTCATTGGTTGAATAATTAGGTCATTTTCATCCATGCTAGGCTTATTCTAATCAAATTAGGGTTTTTAACCAATCTTGTACATCCAATAAGTGCGTTTGTGTCATTGGTTGAACATTTAGGTCATTTTCGTGATCCTTCGACTTATTCTAATCCAATTAGGGTTTTTAACCAATCTTGTGCATCCAATAAGTGTGTTTGTTTTATATGTTGAACATTTAGGTCAATTTCGTCCTCCTTAGGCTTATTCTAATCCAATTAGGGTTTTTAATCAATCTTGTGCATCCAATAATTTCGTTTATGTCATTGGTTGAACATTTTGGTCATTTTCCTCCTTCCTAGTCTTATTATAATCCAATAAGGGTTTTTAATCAATCTTGTACATCCAATAAGTGCGTTTTGTATCATTGGTTGAACATTTAGGTCATTTTCCTCATCTTTATACTTATTTTAATCCAATATAGGGTTTTTAACCAATCTTGTACATCCAATAAGTGCGTTTGTGTCATTGGTTGAACATTTAGGTCAGTTTCGTGATCCTTCGACTTATTCTAATCCAATTTGGGTTTTTAACCAATCTTGTGCATCCTATAAGTGTGTTTGTGTCATTTGTTGAACATTTAGGTCATTTTTTTTCTCCTTAGGCTTATTCTAATCCAATTAGGGTTTTTAATCAATCTTGTGCATCCAATAAGTGCGTTTGTGTCATTGGTAGGTCATTTTCGTCATTCATCGACATATTCAAATCCAATTAGCGTTTTTAACCAATCTTGTACATCCGATAAGTGCATTTGTGTCATTGGTTGAACATTTATGTCATTTTCGTGACCCTTTGACTTATTCTAATCCAATTAGGGGTTTTAACCAATCTTGTGCATCCAATAAATGTGTTTGTGTCATTTGTTGAACATTTAGGTCATTTTCGTCCTTCTTAGGCTTATTCTATTCCAATTAGGGTTTTAAACCATTCTTGTGCATCCAATAAGTGCCTTTGTGTAATTGGTTGAACATGTAGGTCATTTTCGTCATCCTTCGACTTATTTTAATCCAATTAGGGTTTTAACCAATCTTGTGCATCCAATAAGTGCGTTTGTGTCATTGGTTGAACATTTTGGTTATTTTTGTCATCCTTTGACATATTCTAATCTAATTAGGGTTTTTAACCAATATTGTGCATCAAATAAAGGAGTTTGTGTCATTGGTTCAACGTAAAGGTCATTTTCATCCTCCCTAGGCTTATTCTCTTCCAATTAGGGTTTTAAAACAATCTTGTGCATCCAATAAGTGCGTTTGTGTAATTGGTAGAACATTTAGGTCATTTTCGTCATCCTTCGACTTATTTTAATCCAATTAGGGTTTTTAACCAATCTGGTACATCCAATAAGTTCATTAGTGTCATTGGTTGACCATTTAGATCATTTTCGTCATCCTTCGACTTATTCTAATCCAATTAGGGTTTTTACCCAATCTTGTGCATCCAATAAGTGCGTTTGTGTCATTGGTTGAACATTTAGGTCATTTTCGTCATCCTTCCACTTATTCTAATCCAATTAGGGTTTTTAACCAATCTTGTGCATCCAACAAGTGTGTTTGTGCCGTTGGTAGAACATTTAGGTCATTTTTGTCATCCTTCGACTTATTCTAATTCAATTAGGGTTTTTAACATTATTGTGCATCCAATAAGTGCCTTTGTGTCATTGGTTGAACATTTAGGTCATTTTCGTCATCCTTCGAATTATTTTAATCCAATTAGGGTTTTTAACCAAACTTGTGCATCCAATAAGTGCGTTTGTGTCATTGGTAGAACTTTTAGATCATTTTCGTCAACCTTCGACTTATTTAAATCGAATTAGGGTTTTTAACCAATCTTTTGCATCTAATAAGTGCGTTTATGTCATTGGTAGAACATTTAGGTCATTTTCGTCATCCTTCTAGTTATTCTAATCCAATTAGGGTTTTTAACCAATCTTGTACATCCAATAAGTGTGTTTGTGTCATTGGTTGAACATTTAGGTCAGTTTCGTGATCCTTCGACTTATTGTTATCCAATTAGGGTTTTTAACCATTCTTGTGCATCCTATATGTGTGTTTGTGTCATTTGTTGAACATTTAGGTCATCTTTTTCCTCCTTAGGCTTATTCTAATCCAATTAGGGTTTTTAATCAATCTTGTGCATCCAATAAGTGCGTTTGTGTCATTGGTAGATCATTTAGGTCATTTTCGTCATTCATCGACTTATTCTAATCCAATTAGCGTTTTTAACCAATCTTGTACATCCAATAAGTGCGTTTGTGTCATTGGTTGAACATTTAGGTCATTTTCGTGACCCTTCGACTTATTCTAATCCAATTAGGGCTTTTAACCAATCTTGTGCATCCAATAAGTGTGTTTGTGTCATTTGTTGAAAATTTAGGTCATTTTCGTCCTTCTTAGGCTTATTCTATTCCAATTAGTGTTTTAAACCATTCTTGTGCATCCAATAAGTGCCTTTGTGTCATTGGTTGAACATTTAGGTCATTTTCGTCATCCTTCGACTTATTTTAATCCAATTAGGGTTTTAACCAATCTTGTGCATCCAATAAGTGCGTTTGTGTCATTGGTTGAACATTTTGGTTATTTTTATCATCCTTCGACTTATTCTAATTTAATTAGGGTTTTTAACCAATCTTGTGCATCCTGTAAGTGCGTTTGTGTCATTGGTTGAAAGTTTAGGGCATTTTCATCATCCTTTGACTTATTCTAATCCAATTAGGATTTTAAATCAATCTTGTGCATCCAATAAGTGTGTTTGTATTATTGGTTGAACAATTAGGTCATTTTCATCCTTTCTAGGCTTATTCTAATCCAATTAGGGTTTTGAACCAATCTTGTACATCCAATAAGTGAGTTTGTGTCATTGGTTGAACATTAAGGTCATTTTCGTGATCCTTCGACTTATTCTAATCCAATTAGGGTTTTTAACCAATCTTGTGCATCCAATAAGTGTGTTTGTGTCATTTGTTGAACATTTAGGTCATTTTCGTCCTCCTTATGCTTATTCTAATCCAATTAGGGTTTTTAATCAATCTTGTGCATCCAATAAGTGCGTTTATGTCATTGGTTGAACATTTTGGTCATTTTCCTCCTTCCTAGTGTTATTCTAATCCAATTAGGGTTTTTAATCAATCTTGTACATCCAATAAGTGCGTTTGTATCATTGGTTGAACATTTAGGTCATTTTCCTCATCCTTCGTCTTAGTCTAATCCAATTAGGGTTTTTAACCAATCTTGTGCATTTTATTAGTGGGTTTGTGTTATTGGTTGAACATTTAGGTCATTGTCGTCATCCTTCGACTTATTCTAATTTAATTAGGGTTTTTAACCAATCTTGTGCATCCAGTAAGTGCGTTTGTGTCATTTGTTGAACATTTATGTCATTTTCATCATCCTTCGACTTATTCTAATCCAATTAGGATTTTAAATCAATCTTGTGCATCCAATAAGTGTGTTTGTGTGATTGGTTGAAAAATTAGGTCATTTTCATCCTTGCTAGGCTTATTCTAATCCAATTAGGGTTTTTACCCAATCTTGTGCATCCAATAAGTTTGTTTGTGCATTGGTTGAAAATTTAGGTCATTTTCGCCATCCTTCAACTTATTCTAATCCAATTACGATTTTTAACCAATCTTGTGCATCCAACAAGTGCGTTTGTGCCATTGGTAGAACATTTAGGTCATTTTCGTCATCCGTCGACTTATTCTAATTCAATTAGGGTTTTTAACATTGTTGTGCATCCAATAACTGCGTTTGTGTCACTGGTTGAACATTTAGGTTATTTTCGTCATCCTTCGACTTTTTCTAATCATATTAGGGTTTTTAACCAATCTTGTGCATCCAATAAGTGCGTTTGTGCCATTGGTAGAACATTTAGGTCATTTTCGTGATCCTTCGACTTATTTTAATCCAATTAGGGTTTTTAACCAATCTAGTGCATCCAATAATTGCGTTTTTGTAATTGGTAGAACATTTAGGTCATATTCGTCATCCTTCTACTTATTCTAATCCAATTAGGGTTTTTAACCAATCTTATACATCCAACAAGTGCGTTTGTGTCATTGGTTGAACATTTAGGCCATTTTCGTGATCCTTCGACTTATTCTACTCCAATTAGGGTTTTTAACCAATCTTGTGCATCCAATAAGTGTGTTTGTGTCATTGGTTGAACATTTAGGTCCTTTCGCCATCCTTCAACTTATTCTAATCCAATTAGGGTTTTTAATTAATCTTGTGCATCCAACAAGTGCGTTTGTGCCATTGGTAGAACATTTAGGTCATTTTCGTCATCCTTCGACTTATTCTAATTCAATTAGGGTTTTTAACATTGTTGTGCATCCATTAAGTGCGTTTGTGTCATTGGTTGAACATTTTGGTTATTTTTGTCATCCTTCGACTTCTTCTAATATAATTAGGGTTTTTAACCAATATTGTGCATCGAATAAAGGCGTTTGTGTCATTGGTTGAACGTAAAGGTCATTTTCATCCTCCATAGGCTTATTCTAATCCAATTATGGGTTTCAATCAATCTTGTGCATCCAATACGTTCGTTTGTGTCATTGGTTGAACATTTAGGTCATTGTCGTCATCCTTCGACTTATTCTAATCCAATTAGGGTTTTTAACCAATCTTGTGCATCCAGTAAGTGCGTTTGTGTCATTGGTTGAACATTCAGGTCATTTTCATCATCCTTCGACTTATTCTAATCTAATTAGGATTTTAAATCAATCTTGTGCGTGCAATAAGCGTGTGTGTGTCATTGGTTGAACATTTAGGTCATTTTCATCCTTGCTAGGCTTATTCTAATCAAATTAGGGTTTTTAACCAATCTTGTACATCCAATAAGTGCGTTTGTGTCATTGGTTGAACATTTAGGTCATTTTCGTGATCCTTCGACTTATTCTAATCCAATTAGGGTTTTTAACCAATCTTGTGCATCCAATAAGTGTGTTTGTGTCATTTGTTGAACATTTCGGTCATTTTCGTCCTCCTTAGGCTTATTCTAATCCAATTAGGGTATTTAATCAATCTTGTGCATCCAATAAGTTCGTTTATGTCATTGGTTGAACATTTTGGTCATTTTCCTCCTTCCTAGTCTTATTCTAATCCAATTAGGGTTTTTAACCAATTTTGTGCATTTTATTAGTGGGTTTGTGTTATTGGTTGAACATTTAGGTCATTGTCATCATCCTTCGACTTATTCTAATTTAATTAGGGTTTTTAACCAATCTTGTGCATCCAGTAAGTGCGTTTGTGTCATTGGTTGAACATTTAGGTCATTATCATCATCCTTCGACTTATTCTAATCCAATTAGGATTTTAAATCAATCTTGTGCATCCAATAAGTGTGTTTGTGTCATTGGTTGAAAAATTAGGTCATTTTCATCCTTGCTAGGCTTATTCTAATCCAATCAGGGTTTTTATCCAATCTTGTACATCCAATAAGTGCGTTTGTGTATTTGGTAGAACATTTAGGTCATTTTCGTCATCCTTCGACTTATTTTAATCCAATTTGGGTTTTTAACCAATCTTGTACATCCAATAAGTGCGTTAGTGTCATTGGGTGACCATTTAGATCATTTTCGTCATCCTTCGACTTATTCTAATCCAATTAGGGTTTTTACCCAATCTTGTGCATCCAATAAGTGCGTTTGTGTCATTGGTTGAACATTTAGGTTATTTTCGCCATCCTTCAACTTATTCTAATCCAATTAGGGTTTTTAACCAATCTTGTGCATCCAACAAGTGCGTTTGTGCCATTGGTAGAACATTTAGGTCATTTTCGTCATCCTTCGACTTATTCTAATTCATTTAGGGTTTTTAACATTGTTGTGCATCCAATAACTGCGTTTGTGTCACTGGTTGAACATTTAGGTTATTTTCGTCATCCTTCGACTTTTTCTAATCCAATTAGGGTTTTTAACCAATCTTGTGCATCCAATAAGTGCGTTTGTGCCATTGGTAGAACATTTAGGTCCTTTTCCTTATCCTTCGACTTATTTTAATTCAATTAGGGTTTTTAACCAATCTTGTGCATCCAATAATTGCGTTTGTGTAATTGGTAGAACATTTAGGTCATATTCGTCATCCTTCTACATATTCTAATCCAATTAGGGTTTTTAACCAATCTTGTACATCCAACAAGTGCGTTTTTGTCACTGGTTGAACATTTAGGCCATTTTCGTGATCCTTTGACTTATTCTAATCCAATTAGGGTTTTTAACCAATCTTGTGCATCCAATAAGTGTGTTTGTGTCATTGGTTGAACATTTAGGTCATTTTCGTCATCCTTCAACTTATTCTAATCCAATTAGGGTTTTTAACCAATCTTGTGCATCCAACAAGTGCGTTTGTGCCATTGGTAGAACATTTAGGTCATTTTCGTCATCCTTCGACTTATTCTAATTCAATTAGGGTTTTTAACATTGTTGTTCATCCAATAAGTGCGTTTGTGTCATTTTCATCCTCCCTAGGCTTATTCTAATCCAATTATGGGATTCAATCAATCTTGTGCATCAATTAAGTTCGTTTGTGTCATTGGTTGAACATTTAGGTCATTGTCGTCATCCTTCGATTTATTCTAATCCAAATAGGGTTTTTAACCAATCTTGTGCATCCAGTAAGTGTGTTTGTGTAATTGGTTGAACATTTAGGTCATTTTTATCATCCTTCGACTTATTCTAATCCAATTAGGATTTTAAATCAATCTTGTGCATGCAATAAGCGTGTATGTGTCATTGGTTGAATAATAATGTCATTTTCATCCATGCTAGGCTTATTCTAATCAAATTAGGGTTTTTAACCAATCTTGTACATCCAATAAGTGCGTTTGTGTCATTGGTTGAACATTTAGGTCATTTTCGTGATCCTTCGACTTATTCTAATCCAATTAGGGTTTTTAACCAATCTTGTCATCCAATATGTGTGTTTGTGTCATTTGTTGAACATTTAGGTCAATTTCATCCTCCTTAGGCTTATTCTAATCCAATTAGGGTTTTTAATCAATCTTGTGCATCCAATAATTTCGTTTATGTCATTGGTTGAACATTTTGGTCATTTTCCTCCTTCCTAGTATTATTCTAATCCAATAAGGGTTTTTAATCAATCTTGTACATCCAATAAGTGCGTTTTGTATCATTGGTTGAACATTTAGGTCATTTTCCTCATCTTTAGACTTATTTAAATCCAATATAGGGTTTTTAACCAATCTTGTGCATTTTATTAGTGGGTTTTTGTCATTGGTTGAACATTTAGGTCATTTCCGTGATCCTTCGACTTATTCTAATCCAATTAGGGTTTTAAGCCAATCTTGTGCATCCAATAAGTGTGTGTGTGTCATTGGTTGAACAATTAGGTCATTTTAATCCTTGCTAGGCTTATTCAAATCCAATTAGGGTTTTTAACCAATCCTGTACATCCAATAAGTGCGTTTGTGTCATTGATTGAAAATTTAGGTCATTTTCGTGATCCTTCGACTTATTCTAATCCAATTAGGGTTTTTAACCAATCTTGTGCATCCAATAAGTGCCTTTGTGTCAATGGTAGAACATTTAGGTCATTGTCGTCATCTTTCGACTTATTCTAATCCAATTAGGGTTTTTAACCAATCTTGTGCATCACGTAAGTTCGTTTGTGTCGTTGGTTGAACATTTAGGTCGTTTTTGTCATTCTTCGACTTATTCTAATCCAATTAGGGTTTTTAACCAATCTCGTGCATCCAATAAGTGCGTTTGTGTCATTTGTTGAACATTTAGGTCATTTTCGTTCTCCCTAGTCTTATTCTAATCCAATTTGGGTTTTTAATCAATCATGTGCATCCATTAAGTGCGTTTGTTTCATTTGTTGAACATTTAGGTCATTTTCGTCCTCCCTAGACTTATTCTAATCTAAATATGGTTTTTAATCAATGTTGTACATTGAATAAGTGCGTTTGTGTCACTGGTAGAACATTTAGGTGATTTTCGTCAATCTTCGACTTATTCTAATCAAATTAGGGTTTTTAATAATCGTGTGCATCTAATAAGTGCGTTAGTGTCATTGGTTGACCATTTAGGTCATTTTCGTCATCCTTCTACTTATTCTAATCCAATTAGGGTTTTTAGCCAATCTTGTGCATTCAATAAGTGCGTTTGTGTCATTGGTTGAACTTTTAGGTCATTTTCTTCATCCTTCGCCTAATTATAATCCGATTTCGGGTTTTATACCAATCTTGTGCATCCAATAAGTGCGTTTGTGTCATTGGTTAAACATTTTGGTCATTTTAGTCATCCTTCGCCTTATTCTAATCCAATTAGGGTTTTTAATCAATCTTATGCATCGAATAAAAGCTTTTGTGTCATAGGTTGAACATAAAGATGATTTCCATCTTCCCTTTGCTTATTCTAATCCAATTAGGGGGTTTTAATCAATCTTGTGCATCTAATAACTGCGTTTGTGTCACTAGTTGAGCATTTACGTAATTTTCGTCATCCTTCGACTTAATCTAATCCAATTAGGGTTTTTAACCAATCTTGTGCATCCAATTAGTTCGTTTGTGTCATTGGTTGAACATTTAGGTCATTGTCGTCATCCTTCGACTTATTTGAATCCAATTAGGGTTTTTAACCAATCTTGTGCATCCAGTAACTGCGTTGGTGTCATTGGTTGAACATTTAGGTCATTTTCATCATCCTTCGACTTATTCTATTCCAATTTGGATTTTAAATCAATCTTGTGCATCCAATAAGTGTGTTTGTGTCATTAGTTGAACAATTAGGTCATTTTCATCCTTGCTATGCTTATTATAATCCAATTAGGGTTTTGAATCAATCTTGTGCATCCAATAAGTCAGTTTGTGTCATTGGTAGAACATTTAGGTCATTTTCGTCATTCTTCGACTTATTGTAATCCAATTAGGGTTTTTCAATAATCTTATGTATCCAATAAGTGCGTTTGTGTCATTGGTCGAACTTTTAGGTCATTTTCGTCAACCTTCGACTTATTTTAATCGAATTGGGGTGTTTAACCAATCTTGTGCATCCAATAAGTGCGTTTGTGTCATTGGTAGAACATTTAGGTCATATTCGTAATCCTTCTACTTATTCTAATCCAATTAGGGTTTTTACCTAATCTTGTACATCCAATAAGTACGTTTTTGTCATTGGTTGAACATTTAGGTCATTTTCATGATCCTTCAACTAATTCTAATCCAATTAGGGTTTTTAACCAATCTTGTGCATCCAATAAGTGCGTTTGTGTCATTTGTTGAACATTTAGGTCATTTTGGTCCTCTTTAGGCTTATTCTAATCCAATTAGGGTTTTTAATCAATCTTGTGCATCAAATAATTGCGTTTGTGTCATTGGTTGAACATTTTGGCCATTTTCCTCCTTCCTAGTCTTATTCTAATCCAATTAGGGTTTTTAATCAATCTTGTGCATCCAATAAGTGCGTTTGTATCTTTGTTTTAACATTTATTTCATTTTCCTCATCCTTCAAGTTATTCTAATCCAATTAGGGTTTTTAACAAATCTTGTGCATTCAATAAGTGCGTTTGTGTCATTGGTTGAACATTTAGGTCATTGTCGTCATCCTTCGACTTATTCGAACCCAATTAGGGTTTTTAACCAATCTTGTGCATCCAGTAAGTGCGTTTGTGTCATTGGTTGAACATTATGTCATTTTCATCATCCTTCGACTTATTATATTCCAATTAGGATTTTAAATCAATCTCGTGCATCCATTAAGTGTGTTTGTGTCATTGGTTGAACAATTAGGTCATTTTCATCCTTGCTATGCTTATTCTAATCCAATTAGGGTTTTGAATCAATCTTGTGCATCCAATAAGTGCGTTTGTGTCATTGGTTGAACATTTAGGTCATTTTGGTCATCCTTCGACTTATTGTAATCCAATTAGGGTTTTTAAACAATCTTGTGCATCCAATAAGTGCGTTTGTGTCATTGGTTGAACAATTAGGTCATTTTCATCCTTGCTAGGCTTATTCTAATCCAATTAGGGTTTTTAAACAATCTTGTGCATCCAATAAGTGCGTTTGTGTCATTGGTTCAACATTTAGGTCATTTAATCATCCTTCAACTTATTGTAATCCAATTAGGATTTTTAAACAATCTTGTGCATCCAAAAAGTGCGTTTGTGTCATTGCTTGAACATTTAGGTCATTTTCGTGATCCTTCGACTTTTTCTAATACAATTAGGGTTTTTAATCAATCGTGTGCATCCAATAAGTGCGTTTGTGTCATTGGTTGACCATTTAGGTCATTTTCGTCATCCTTCGACTTATTCTAATCCAAATACGGTTTTAACCCATTCTTGTGCGTCCAATAAGTGCGTTTGTGTCATTGGTAGAACACTTAGGTCATTTTCGTCATTATTCGACTTATTCTAATCAAATTAGGGTTTTTAATCAATCGTGTGCATCCAACAAGTGCGTTTGTGTCATTAGTTGAACATTTAGGTCATTTTCGTCATCCTTCGACTTATTCTAATCCAATAAGGATTTTTAACCATTGTTGTGCATCTAATAAGTGCCTTTGTGTCATTGGTTGAACATTTAGGTCATTTTCGTCATCCTTCTACTTATTTTAATCCAGTTAGGGTTTTTAACTAATCTTGTGCATCCAATAAGTGCGTTTGTGTCATTGGTCGAACTTTTAGGTCATTTTCGTGATCCTTCAACTTATTCTATTCCAATTAGGGTTTTTAACCAATCTTGTGCATCCAATAAGTGCGTTTGTGTCATTTGTTGAACATTTAGGTCATTTTCATCATCCTTCGACTTATTCTATTCCAATTTGGATTTTAAATCAATCTTGTGCATCCAATAAGTGTGTTTGTGTCATTAGTTGAACAATTAGGTCATTTTCATCCTTGCTATGCTTATTATAATCCAATTAGGGTTTTGAATCAATCTTGTGCATCCAATAAGTCAGTTTGTGTCATTGGTAGAACATTTAGGTCATTTTCGTCATTCTTCGACTTATTGTAATCCAATTAGGGTTTTTCAATAATCTTATGTATCCAATAAGTGCGTTTGTGTCATTGGTCGAACTTTTAGGTCATTTTCGTCAACCTTCGACTTATTTTAATCGAATTGGGGTGTTTAACCAATCTTGTGCATCCAATAAGTGCGTTTGTGTCATTGGTAGAACATTTAGGTCATATTCGTAATCCTTCTACTTATTCTAATCCAATTAGGGTTTTTACCTAATCTTGTACATCCAATAAGTACGTTTTTGTCATTGGTTGAACATTTAGGTCATTTTCATGATCCTTCAACTAATTCTAATCCAATTAGGGTTTTTAACCAATCTTGTGCATCCAATAAGTGCGTTTGTGTCATTTGTTGAACATTTAGGTCATTTTGGTCCTCTTTAGGCTTATTCTAATCCAATTAGGGTTTTTAATCAATCTTGTGCATCAAATAATTGCGTTTGTGTCATTGGTTGAACATTTTGGCCATTTTCCTCCTTCCTAGTCTTATTCTAATCCAATTAGGGTTTTTAATCAATCTTGTGCATCCAATAAGTGCGTTTGTATCTTTGTTTTAACATTTATTTCATTTTCCTCATCCTTCAAGTTATTCTAATCCAATTAGGGTTTTTAACAAATCTTGTGCATTCAATAAGTGCGTTTGTGTCATTGGTTGAACATTTAGGTCATTGTCGTCATCCTTCGACTTATTCGAACCCAATTAGGGTTTTTAACCAATCTTGTGCATCCAGTAAGTGCGTTTGTGTCATTGGTTGAACATTATGTCATTTTCATCATCCTTCGACTTATTATATTCCAATTAGGATTTTAAATCAATCTCGTGCATCCATTAAGTGTGTTTGTGTCATTGGTTGAACAATTAGGTCATTTTCATCCTTGCTATGCTTATTCTAATCCAATTAGGGTTTTGAATCAATCTTGTGCATCCAATAAGTGCGTTTGTGTCATTGGTTGAACATTTAGGTCATTTTGGTCATCCTTCGACTTATTGTAATCCAATTAGGGTTTTTAAACAATCTTGTGCATCCAATAAGTGCGTTTGTGTCATTGGTTGAACAATTAGGTCATTTTCATCCTTGCTAGGCTTATTCTAATCCAATTAGGGTTTTTAAACAATCTTGTGCATCCAATAAGTGCGTTTGTGTCATTGGTTCAACATTTAGGTCATTTAATCATCCTTCAACTTATTGTAATCCAATTAGGATTTTTAAACAATCTTGTGCATCCAAAAAGTGCGTTTGTGTCATTGCTTGAACATTTAGGTCATTTTCGTGATCCTTCGACTTTTTCTAATACAATTAGGGTTTTTAATCAATCGTGTGCATCCAATAAGTGCGTTTGTGTCATTGGTTGACCATTTAGGTCATTTTCGTCATCCTTCGACTTATTCTAATCCAAATACGGTTTTAACCCATTCTTGTGCGTCCAATAAGTGCGTTTGTGTCATTGGTAGAACACTTAGGTCATTTTCGTCATTATTCGACTTATTCTAATCAAATTAGGGTTTTTAATCAATCGTGTGCATCCAACAAGTGCGTTTGTGTCATTAGTTGAACATTTAGGTCATTTTCGTCATCCTTCGACTTATTCTAATCCAATAAGGATTTTTAACCATTGTTGTGCATCTAATAAGTGCCTTTGTGTCATTGGTTGAACATTTAGGTCATTTTCGTCATCCTTCTACTTATTTTAATCCAGTTAGGGTTTTTAACTAATCTTGTGCATCCAATAAGTGCGTTTGTGTCATTGGTCGAACTTTTAGGTCATTTTCGTGATCCTTCAACTTATTCTATTCCAATTAGGGTTTTTAACCAATCTTGTGCATCCAATAAGTGCGTTTGTGTCATTTGTTGAACATTTAGGTCATTTTCATCATCCTTCGACTTATTCTATTCCAATTTGGATTTTAAATCAATCTTGTGCATCCAATAAGTGTGTTTGTGTCATTAGTTGAACAATTAGGTCATTTTCATCCTTGCTATGCTTATTATAATCCAATTAGGGTTTTGAATCAATCTTGTGCATCCAATAAGTCAGTTTGTGTCATTGGTAGAACATTTAGGTCATTTTCGTCATTCTTCGACTTATTGTAATCCAATTAGGGTTTTTCAATAATCTTATGTATCCAATAAGTGCGTTTGTGTCATTGGTCGAACTTTTAGGTCATTTTCGTCAACCTTCGACTTATTTTAATCGAATTGGGGTGTTTAACCAATCTTGTGCATCCAATAAGTGCGTTTGTGTCATTGGTAGAACATTTAGGTCATATTCGTAATCCTTCTACTTATTCTAATCCAATTAGG
>JBBPBP010009779.1:41250804-41270102 GCA_037974735.1 Cicer chorassanicum
AATTAGGGTTTTTAATCAATCGTGTGCATCCAACAAGTGCGTTTGTGTCATTAGTTGAACATTTAGGTCATTTTCGTCATCCTTCGACTTATTCTAATCCAATAAGGATTTTTAACCATTGTTGTGCATCTAATAAGTGCCTTTGTGTCATTGGTTGAACATTTAGGTCATTTTCGTCATCCTTCTACTTATTTTAATCCAGTTAGGGTTTTTAACTAATCTTGTGCATCCAATAAGTGCGTTTGTGTCATTGGTCGAACTTTTAGGTCATTTTCGTGATCCTTCAACTTATTCTATTCCAATTAGGGTTTTTAACCAATCTTGTGCATCCAATAAGTGCGTTTGTGTCATTTGTTGAACATTTAGGTCATTTTCGTCCTTTTAGGGCTTATTCTAATCCAATTAGGGTTTTTAATCAATCTTGTGCGTCAAATAGTTGCGTTTGTGTCATTGGTTGAACATTTTGGCCATTTTCCTCCTTCCTAGTCTTATTCTAATCCAATTAGGGTTTTTAATCAATCTTGTGCATCCAACAAGTGCGTTTTTATCTTTGTTTTAACATTTAGTTCATTTTCCTCATCCTTCGAGTTATTCTAATCCAATTAGGGTTTTAAACCAATCTTGTGCATTCAATAACTGCGTTTGTGTCATTGGTTGAACATTTAGGTCATTGTCGTCATCCTTCGACTTATTCGAATCCAATTATGGTTTTTAACCAATCTTGTGCATCCAGTAAGTGCGTTTGTGTCATTGGTTGAACATTTAGGTCATTTTCATCATCCTTCGACTTATTCTATTCCAATTAGGATTTTAAATCAATCTTGTGCATCCAATAAGTGCGTTTGTGTCATTTGTTGAACATTTAGGTGATTTTCGTCCTCTTTAGGCTTATTCGAATCCAATTAGGGTTTTTAATCAATCTTGTGCATCAAATAATTGCGTTTGTGTCATTGGTTGAACATTTTGGCCATTTTCCTCCTTCTTAGTCTTATTCTAATCCAATTAGGGTTTTTAATTAATCTTGTGCATCCAATAAGTGCGTTTGTATCTTTGGTTGAACATTTAGTTCATTTTCCTCATCCTTCGAGTTATTCTAATCCAATTAGGGTTTTTAACCAATCTCGTGCTTTCAATAAGTGCATTTGTGTCATTGGTTGAACATTTTGGTCATTTTCGTCATTCGTCGACTTATTCTAATCCAATTAGGGTTTTTATCCAATCTTATGCATCGAATAAAAGCTTTTGTGTTATAGGTTGAACATAAAGGTCAGTTTCAGCTTCCATTGGCTTATTCTAATCCAATTAGGGGTTTTAATCAATCTTGTGCATCCAATAACTGCTTTTGTGTCACTGGTTGAACATTTACGTAATTTGCGTCATCCTTCGACTTACTCTAATCCAATTAGGGTTTTTAACCAATCTTGTGCATCCAATAAGTTCGTTTGTGTCATTGGACGAACATTTAGGTCATTGTCATCATCCTTCGACTTATTCGAATCCAATTAGGATTTTTAACCAATCTTGGGCATCCAGTAAGTGCGTTTGTGTCATTGGTTGAACATTTAGGTCATTTTCATCATCCTTCGACTTATTCTAATCCAATTAGGATTTTAAATCAATCTTATGCATCCAATAAGTGCGTTTGTGTCATTGGTTGATCATTTAGGTCATTTTGGTCATCCTTCGACTTATTGTAATCCAATTAAAGTTTTTAAACAATCTTGTGCATCCAATAAGTGCGTTTGTGTCATTGGTTGAACATTTAGGTCATTGTCTTCATCCTTTGACTTATTCTAATCCAATTAGGGTTTTTAACCAATCTTGTGCATCCAATAAGTGCGTTTGTGTCATTAGTTGAACAATTAGGTCATTTTCATCCTTGCTAGGCTTATTCTAATCCAATTAGGGTTTTTAACCAATCTTGTGCATCCAAGAAGTGCGTTTGGGCCATTGGTAGAACATTTAGGTCATTTTCGTCATCCTTCAACTTATTCTAATCCAATTAGGTTTTTTAATCAGTCGTGTGCATCCAATAAGTGCAATTGTGTCATTGGTTGAACATTTAGGTCATTTTCGTCATCCTTCGACTTATTTTAATCCAGTTAGGGTTTTTGACCAATCTTGTGCATCCAATAAGTGCGTTTGTGTCATTGGTCGAACATTTAGGTCATATTCGTTATCCTTCTACTTATTCTAATCCAATTAGGGTTTTTAATCAATCTTGCGCATCCAATAATTGCGTTTGTGTCATTGGTTGAAAATTTTGGTCATTTTCCTCCTTCCTAGTCTTATTCTAATCCAATTAGGGTTTTTAATCAATCTTGTGCATCCAATAAGTGCGTTTGTATCTTTGGTTGAACATTTAGTTCATTTTCCTCATCAGTCGAGTTATTCTAATCCAATTAGGGTTTTTAACCAATCTTGTGCATTCAATAAGTGCGTTTGTGTCATGGGTTGAACATTTTGGTCATTTTCGTCATCCTTCGACTTATTCTAATCCAATTAGGGTTTTTATCCAATCTTATGCATCGAATAAAAGCTTTTGTGTCATAGGTTGAACATAAAGGTCATTTTCAGCTTCCATTGGCTTATTCTAATCCAATTAGGTTTTTTAATCAATCTTGTGCATCCAATAATTGCGTTTGTGTCACTGGTTGAACATTTACGTAATTTGCGTCATCCTTCCACTTACTCTAATCCAATTAGGATTTTTAACCAATCTTGTGCATCCAATAAGTTCGTTTGTGTCATTGGTTGAACATTTAGGTCATTGTCATCATCCTTCGAGTTATTCGAATCCAATTAGGACTTTTGACCAATCTTGTGCATCCAATAAGTGCGTTTGTTTCATTGGTTGAACATTTAGGTCATTGTCTTCATCCTTCGATTTATTCTAATCCAATTAGGGTTTTTAACCAATCTTGTGCCTCCAATAAGTGCGTTTGTGTCATTGGTTGAACATTTAGGTCATTTTGGTCATCCTTCGACTTATTGTAATCCAATTACGGGTTTTACTCAATTTTGTGCACCCAATAACTGCGTTTGTGTCATTGGTTGATCATTTAAGTCATTTTGGTCATCCTTCGACTTACTCTAATCCAATTAGGGTTTTTAACCAATCTTGTGCATCCAATAAGTTTGTTTGTGTCATTGGTTGAACATTTAGGTCATTGTCATCATCCTTCGACTTATTCGAATCCAATTAGGATTTTTAACCAATCTTGTGGCTCCAGTAAGTGCGTTTGTGTCATTGGTTGAACATTTAGGTCATTTTCATCATCCTTCGACTTATTCTAATCCAATTAGGATTTTAAATCAATCTTGTGAATCCAATAAGTGGGTTTGTGTCATTGGTTGAACAATTAGGTCATTTTCATCCTTGCTAGGCTTATTCTAATACAATTACGGTCTTTAATCAATCTTGTGCATCCAATAAGTGCGTTTGTGTCATTGGTTGAACATTTAGGTCATTTTGGTCATCCTTGGACTTATTGTAATCTAATTAGGGTTTTTAAACAATCTTGTGCATCCAATAAGTGCGTTTGTGTCATTGGTTGAACATTTAGGTCATTTTGGTCATCCTTCGACTTATTCTAATCCAATTAAGGTTTTTACCCAATCTTGTGCATCCAATAAGTGCGTTTGTGTCATTGGTTGAACATTTTCGGTCATTTTCGTCATCCTTCGACTTATTTTAATCGAGTTAGGGTGTTTAACCAATCTTGTGCATCCAATAAGTGCGTTTGTGTCATTGGTAGAACATTTAGGTCATATTCGTAATCCTTCTAGTTATTCTAATCTAATTAGGGTTTTTACCCAATCTTGTACATCCAATAAGTGCGTTTGTGTCATTGGTTGAACATTTAGGTCACTATCGTGATCCTTCAACTTATTCTAATCCAATTAGGGTTTTTAACCAATCTTGTGCATCCAATAAGTGCGTTTGTGTCATTTGTTGAACATTTAGGTCATTTTCGTCCTCCTTTGGCTTATTATAATCCAATTAGGGATTTTAATCAATCCTGTGCATCCAATAATTGCGTTAGTGTCATTGGTTGAACATTTTGGTCATTTTCCTCTTTCCTAGTCTTATTCTAATCCAATTAGGGTTTTTAATCAATCTTGTGCATCCAATAAGTGCTTTGGTATCTTTGGTTGAACATTTTGTTCATTTTCCTCATCCTTCGAGTTATTCTAATCCGATTAGGGTTTTTAACCAATCTTGTGCATTCAATAAGTGCGTTTGTGTCATTATTTGAACATTTTGGTCATTTTCGTCATCCTTCGACTTATTCTAATCCAATTTGGGTTTTTAACCAATCTTATGCATCGAATAAAAGCTTTTGTGTCATAGGTTGAACATAAAGGTCATTTTCATCTTCCCTTGGCTTATTCTAATCCAATTAGGGGTTTTAATCAATCTTGTGCATCCAATAACTGCGTTTGTGTCATTGGTTCAATATTTACGTAATTTGCGTCATCCTTCAACTTACTCTAATCCAATTAGGGTTTTTAACCAGTCTTGTGCATCAAATAAGTTCGTTTGTTTCATTGGTTGAACATTTAGGTCATTCTCATCATCCTTCGTCATATTCGAATCCAATTAGGATTTTTAACCAATCTTGTGCATCTAGTAAGTGAGTTTATGCCATTGGTTGAACATTTAGGTCATTTTCGTCATCCTTCGACTTATTCTAATCCAATTAGGATTTTAAATCAATCTTGTGCATCCAATAAGTGGGTTTGTGCCATTGGTTGAACAATTAGGTCATTTTCATCCTTGCTAGGCTTATTCTAATCCAATTAGGGTTTTTTTATCAATCTTGTGCATCCAATAAGTGCGTTTGTGTCATTGGTTGAACATTTAGGTCATTTTGGTCATCCTTCGACTTATTGTAGACCAATTAGGGTTTTTAAACAATCTTGTGCATCCAATAAGTGCGTTTGTGTCATTGGTTGAACATTTAGGTCATTGTCTTCATCCTTTGACTTATTCTAATCCAATTAGGGTTTTTAACCAATCTTGTGCATCCACTAAGTGCGTTTGTGTCATTAGTTGAACAATTAGATAATTTTCATCCTTGCTACGCTTATTCTAATCCAATTAGGGTTTTTAACCATTCTTGTGCATCCAACAAGTGCGTTGTTTTCATTAGGTTAACAATTAAGTCGTTTTCATCCTTGCTAGGCTTATTCTATTCCAATTAGGGTTTTTAAACAATCTTGTGCATCCAAAAAGTGCGTTTGTGTCATTGGTTGAAAATTTAGGTCATTTTCGTGATCCTTCGACTTTTTTTAATACAATTTGGGTTTTTGATCAATTTTGTGCATCCAATAAGTGCGTTTGTGTCATTGGTTGAACATTTAGGTCATTTTCGTCCTCCCTAGGCTTATTCTAATCCAAATCTGGTTTTGAATCAATCTTGTACATTGAATAAGTGCGTTTGTGTCATTGGTAGAACATTTAGGTCATTTTTTTCATACTTCGACTTATTCTAATCCAATTAGGGTTTTTAATCAATCGTGTGCATCCAATAAGTGCGTTTGTGACATTTGTTGAACATTTAGGTCATTTTCGTCTTCCTTAGGCTTATTCTAATCCAATTAGGGTTTTTAATCAAATTTTGTGCATCTAATAAGTGCATTTATGTCATTGGTTGAACATTTTGGTCATTTTCCTCCTTCATAGTCTTATTCTAATCCTATGAGGGTTTTTAATCAATCTTGTGCATCCAATAAGTGCGTTTGTATCTTTGGTTGAACATTTATGTCATTTTCCTCATCCTTCGAGTTATTCTAATCCAATTAGGGTTTTTAACCAATCTTGTGCATTTTATTAGTGGGTTTGTGTCATTGGTTGAACATTTAGGTCATTTTCGTGAACCTTCAACTTATTCTAATCCAATTAGGTTGTTTAGCCAATCTTGTGAATTCAATAAGTGCGTTTGTGTCATTGGTTGAACTTTTAGGTCATTTTCTTCATCCTACCTCTTATTATAATCCCACTTTGGGTTTTTTTTACCAATCTTGTGCATCCAATAAGTGCGTTTGTGTCATTGGTTGAACATTTTGGTCATTTTTGTCATCCTTCAACTTATTCTAATCCAACTAGGGTTTTTCACCAATCTTATGCATCGAATAAAAGCTTTTGTGCCATAGGTTGAACATAAAGGTCATTTTCATCTTCCCTTGGCTTATTCTAATCCAATTAGGGATTTTAATCAATCTTGTGCATCCAATAACTGCGTTTGTGTCATTGGTTGTCCATTTACGTAATTTTTGTCATCCTTCGACTTACTCTAATCCAATTAGGGTTTTTAACCAATCTTGTGCATCCAATAAGTTCATTTGAGTCATTGATTGAACATTTAGGTCATTGTCATCATCCTTCGACTTATTCGAATCCAATTAGGGTTTTTAACCAATCTTGTGCATCCAGTAAGTGCATTTTTGTCATTGGTTGAACATTTAGGTCATTTTCATCATCCTTCGACTTATTCTAATCCAATTAGGATTTTAAATGAATCTTGTGCATCCAATAAGTGTGTTTGTATCATTGGTTGAACAATTAGGTCATTTTCATCCTTGCTAGGCTTATTCTAATCCAATTAGGGTTTTTAATCAATCTTGTGCATCCAATAAGTGCGTTTGTGTCATTGGTTGAACATTTAGGTCATTTTGGTCATCCTTCGACTTATTGTAATCCAATTTGGGTTTTTAAACAATCTTGTGCATCCAATAAGTGTGTTTGTGTCATTGGTTGAACATTTAGATCATTGTCTTCATCCTTTGACTTATTCTAATCCAATTAAGATTTTTAACCAATCTTGTGCATCCAATAAGTGCGTTTGTGTCATTAGTTGAACAATTAGGTCATTTTCATCCTTGCTAGGCTTATTCTAATCCAATTAGGGTTTTTAAACAATCTTGTGCATCCAAAAATTGCGTTTGTGTCATTGGTTGAACATTTAGGTCATTTTCGTGATCCTTCGACTTTTTTTAATACAATTAGGGTTTTTGATCAATCTTGTGCATCCAATAAGTGCGTTTGTGTCATTGGTTGAACATTTAGGTCATGTTCGTCCTCCCTAGGCTTATTCTTATCCATATATGGTTTTTAATCAAACTTGTATATTGAATAAGTGCGTTTGTGTCATTGGTAGAACATTTAGGTCATTTTCGTCATTCTTCGACTTATTCTATTCCAATTAGGGTTTTTAATCAATCGTGTGCATCCAATAAGTGCGTTTGTGTCATTGGTTGACCATTTAGGTCATTTTCATCATCCTTCGACTTATTCTAATCCAATTAGGGTTTTTATCCAATCTTGTGCATCCAATAAGTTCGTTTGTGTCATTGGTTGAACATTTAGTTCATTTTCGTCATCCTTCAACTTATTATAATCCAATTAGGGTTTTTAACCAATCTTGTGCATCCAACAAGTGCGTTTGGGCCATTGGTAGAACATTTAGGTCATGTTCGTCATCCTTCGACTTATTCTAATCCAATTAGGAATTTTAATCAATCGTGTGCATCCAATAAGTGCGTTTGTGTCATTGGTTGACCATTTAGATTATTTTCGTCATCCTTCGACTTATTCTAATCCAATTAGGGTTTTTACTAAATCTTGTGCATCCAATAAGTGCGTTTGTGCCATTGGTAGAACATTTAGTTCATTTTTGTCTTCCTTTGACTTATTCTAATCCAATAAGGGTTTTTAACCATTGTTGTGCATCCAATAAGTGCCATTGTGTCATTGGTTGAACATTTAGGTCATTTTCGTCATCCTTCAACTTATTTTAATCCAGTTAGGAATTTTAACCAATCTTGTGCATCCAATAAGTACGTTTGAGTCATTGGTCGAACTTTTAGGTCATTTTCGTCAACCTTCAACTTATTTTAATCGAATTAGGGTGTTTATTCAATCTTGTGCATCCAATAAGTGCGTTTGTGTCATTGGTAGAACATTTAGGTCTTATTCGTCATCCTTCTACTTATTATTATCCAATTAGGGTTTTTAACCAATCTTGAACATCCAATAAATGCGTTTGTGTCATTGGTTGAAAAATTAGGTCATTTGCATGATCCTTCAACTTATTCTAGTCCAATTAGGGTTTTTAACCAATCTTGTGCATCCAATAAGTGCGTTTGTGTCATTTGTTGAACATTTAGGTCATTTTTTTTCCTCCTTAGGCTAATTCTAATCCAATTAAGGTTTTTAATCAATCGTGTGCATCCAATAAGTGCGTTTGTGTCATTGGTTGACCATTTAGGTCATTTTCGTCATCCTTCGACTTATTCTAATCCAATTAGGGTTTTTACCTAATCTTGTGCTTCCAATAAGTGCGTTTGTGTCATTGGTTGAACATTTAGTTCATTTTCGTCATCCTTCAACTTATTATAATCCAATTAGGGTTTTTAACCAATCTTGTGCATCCAACAAGTGCGTTTGGGTCATTGGTAGAGTATTTAGGTATTTTTCATCATCCTTCGACTTATTCTAATCCAATTAGGGTTTTTAATCAATCGTGTGCATCCAATAAGTGTGTTGGTGTCATTGAGTGACCATTTAGGTCATTTTCGTCATCCTTCAAATTATTCTAATCCAATTAGGGTTTTTACCCAATCTTGTGCATCCAATAAGTGCTTTTGTTTCATTGGTTGAACATTTCAGTCATTTTCGTCATCCTTCAACTTATTCTAATCCAATTAGGGTTTTTAACCTATCTTGTGCATCCCACAAGTGCGTTTGTGCCATTGGTAGATTATTTAGGTCATATTCGTCATCCTTCTACTTATTCTAATCTAATTAGGGGTTTTAACCAATCGTGTACATCCAATAAATGCGTTGGTGTCATTGGTTGATCATTTAGGTCCTTTTCGTGATCCTTCAACTTATTCTAATCCAATTAGGGTTTTTAACCAATCTTGTGCATCCAATAAGTGTGTTTGTGTCATTTGTTGAACATTTAGATAATTTTTTCCTCCTTAGGCTAATTTTAATCCAATTAAGGTTTTTAATCAATCTTGTGCATCTAATAAGTGGGTTTGTGTCATTGGTAGATCATTTAGGTTATTTTCGTCATTCATCGACTTTTTCTAATCCAATTAGCGTTTTTAACCAATCTTGTACATCCAATAAGTGTGTTTGTGTCATTGGTTGAACATTTAGGTCATTTTCGTGATCCTTTGACTTATTCTAATTCAATTAGGGTTTTTAACCAATCTTGTGCATCCAATAAGTGTGTTTATGTCATTTGTCGAACATTTAGGTCATGTTCGTCCTCCCTAGTCTTATTCTTACCCAAATATGGTTTTAAATCAATCTTGTACATTGAATAAGTGCGTTTGTGTCATTGGTAGAACATTTAGGTCGTTTTCGTCATTCTTCGACTTATTCTAATCCAATTAGGGTTTTTAATCAATCGTGTGCATCCAATAAGTGCGTTTGTGTCATTGGTTGACCATTTAGGTCATTTTCGTCATCCTTCGACTTATTCTAATCCAATTAGGGTTTTTACCCAATCTTGTGCATCCAATAATGCGTTTGTGTCATTGGTTGAACATTTAGTTCATTTTCGTCATCCTTCAACTTATTATAATCCAATTAGGGTTTTTAACCAATCTTGTGCATCCAACAAGTGCGTTTGGGCCATTGGTAGACCATTTAGGTCATTTATGTGATCCTTCGACTTATTCTAATCTAATTAGGGTTTTTACGCAATCTTGTGCATCCAATAAGTGCGTTTGTGTCATTGGTTGAACATTTCGATCATTTTCGTCATCCTTCAACTTATTCTAATCCAATTAGGGTTTTTAACCAATCTTGTGCAACCAACAAGTGCGTTTGTGCCATTGGTAGAACATTTAGGTCATTTTCGTCATCCTTCGACTTATTCTAATCCAATAAGGGTTTTTAACAATTGTTGTGCATCGAATAAGTGCCTTTGTGTCATTGGTTGAACATTTAGGTCATTTTCATCATCCTTCGACTTATTTTAATCCAGTTAGGGTTTTTACCCAATCTTGTGCATCCAATAAGTGCGTTTGTGTCATTGGTTGAACATTTCAGTCATTTTCGTCATCCTTCAACTTATTCTAATCCAATTAGGGTTTTTAACCAATCTTGTGCATCCCACAAGTGCGTTTGTGCCATTGGTAGATTATTTAGGTCATATTCGTCATCCTTCTACTTATTCTAATCCAATTAGGGGTTTTAACCAATCTTGTACATCCAATAAATGCGTTTGTGTCATTGGTTGAACATTTAGGTCATTTTCGTGATCCTTCGACTTATTCCAATCCAATTAGGGTTTTTAACCAATCTTGTGCATCCAATAAGCGTGTTTGTGTCATTGGTTGAACATTTAGGTCATTATTTTCCTCCTTAGGCTAATTTTAATCCAATTAAGGTTTTTAATCAATCTTGTGCATCCAATAAGTGAGTTTGTGTCATTGGTAGATCATTTAGGTCAGTTTTGTCATTCATCGACGTATTCTAATCCAATTAGCATTTTTAACCAATCTTGTACATCCAATAAGTGCGTTTGTGTCATTGGTTGAACATTTAGGTCATTTTCGTGATCCTTCGACTTATTCTAATTCAATTAGGGTTTTTAACCAATCTTGTGCATCCAATAAGTGTGTTTGTGTCATTTGTCGAACATTTAGGTCATGTTCGTCCTCCCTAGCCTTATTCTTACCAAAATATGGTTTTTAATCAATCTTGTACATTGAATAAGTGCGTTTGTGTCATTGGTAGAACATTTAGGTCGTTTTCGTCATTCTTCGACTTATTCTAATCCAATTAGGGTTTTTAATCAATCGTGTGCATCCAATAAGTGCGTTTGTGTCATCGGTTGACCATTTAGGTCATTTTCGTCATCCTTCGACTTATTCTAATCCAATTAGGGTTTTTACCCAATCTTGTGCATCCAAAAAGTGCGTTTGTGTCATTGGTTGAACATTTAGTTCATTTTCGTCATCCTTCAACTTATTATAATCCAATTAGGGTTTTGAACCAATCTTGGGCATCCAACAAGTGCGTTTGGGCCATTGGTAGAACATTTAGGTCATTTTCGTCATCCTTCGACTTATTCTAATCCAATAAGGGTTTTTAACAATTGTTGTGCATCCAATAAGTGCCTTTGTGTCATTGGTTGAACATTTAGGTCATTTTCATCATCCTTCGACTTATTTTAATCCAATTAGGGTTTTTACGCAATCTTGTGCATCCAATAAGTGCGTTTGTGTCATTGGTTGAACATTTCGATCATTTTCGTCATCCTTCAACTTATTCTAATCCAATTAGGGTTTTTAACCAATCTTGTGCAACCAACAAGTGCGTTTGTGCCATTGGTAGAACATTTAGGTCATTTTCGTCATCCTTCGACTTATTCTAATCCAATAAGGGTTTTTAACAATTGTTGTGCATCCAATAAGTGCCTTTGTGTCATTGGTTGAACATTTAGGTCATTTTCATCATCCTTCGACTTATTTTAATCCAGTTAGGGTTTTTACCCAAACTTGTGCATCCAATAAGTGCGTTTGTGTCATTGGTTGAACATTTCAGTCATTTTCGTCATCCTTCAACTTATTCTAATCCAATTAGGGTTTTTAACCAATCTTGTGCATCCCACAAGTGCGTTTGTGCCATTGGTAGATTATATAGGTCATATTCGTCATCCTTCTACTTATTCTAATCCAATTAGGGGTTTTAACCAATCTTGTACATCCAATAAATGCGTTTGTGTCATTGGTTGAACATTTAGGTCATTTGCGTGATCCTTCAACTTATTCTAATCCAATTAGGGTTTTTAACCAATCTTGTGCATCCAATAAGTGTGTTTGTGTCATTTGTTGAACATTTATGTCATTTTTTCCTCCTTAGGCTAATTTTAATCCAATTAAGGTTTTTAATGAATCTTGTGCATCTAATAAGTGGGTTTGTGTCATTGGTAGATCATTTAGTTTATTTTCGTCATTCATCGACTTTTTCTAATCCAATTAGCGTTTTTAACCAATCTTGTACATCCAATAAGTGCGTTTGTGTCATTGGTTGAACATTTAGGTCATTTTCGTGATCCTTCGACTTATTCCAATCCAATTAGGGTTTTTAACTAATCTTGGGCATCCAATAAGCGTGTTTGTGTCATTTGTTGAACATTTAGGTCATTATTTTCCTCCTTAGGCTAATTCTAATCCAATTAAGGTTTTTAATCAATCTTGTGCATCCAATAAGTGCGTTTGTGTCATTGGTAGATCATTTAGGTCAGTTTTGTCATTCATCGGCTTATTCTAATCCAATTAGCATTTTTAACCAATCTTGTACATCCAATAAGTGTGTTTGTGTCATTGGTTGAACATTTAGGTCATTTTGGTGATCCTTCGCCTTATTCTAATTCAATTAGGGTTTTTAACCAATCTTGTGCATCCAACACGTGTGTTTGTGTCATTTGTCGAACATTTAGGTCATGTTCGTCCTCCCTAGCCTTATTCTTACCAAAATATGGTTTTTAATCAATCTTGTACATTGAATAAGTGCGTTTGTGTCATTGGTAGAACATTTAGGTCGTTTTCGTCATTCTTCGACTTATTCTAATCCATTTAGGGTTTTTAATCAATCGTGTGCATCCAATAAGTGCGTTTGTGTCATTGGTTGACCATTTAGGTCATTTTTGTGATCCTTCGGCTTATTCTAATCCAATTAGGGTTTTTACGCAATTTTGTGCATCCAATAAGTGCGTTTGTGTCATTGGTTGAACATTTCGATCATTTTCGTCATCCTTCAACTTATTCTAATCCAATTAGGGTTTTTAACCAATCTTGTGCAACCAACAAGTGCGTTTGTGCCATTGGTAGAACATTTAGGTCATTTTCGTCATCCTTCAACTTATTCTAATCCAATAAGGGTTTTTAACAATTGTTGTGCATCCAATAAGTGCCTTTGTGTCATTGGTAGAACATTTAGGTCATTTTCATCATCCTTCTACTTATTTTAATCCAGTTAGGGTTTTTACCCAAACTTGTGCATCCAATAAGTGCGTTTGTGTCATTGGTTGAACATTTCAGTCATTTTCGTCATCCTTCAACTTATTCTAATCCAATTAGGGTTTTTAACCAATCTTGTGCATCCCACAAGTGCGTTTGTGCCATTGGTAGATTATTTAGGTCATATTCGTCATCCTTCTACTTATTCTAATCCAATTAGGGGTTTTAACCAATCTTGTACATCCAATAAATGCGTTTGTGTCATTGGTTGAAAATTTAGGTCATTTTCGTGATCCTTCAACTTATTCTAATCCAATTAGGGTTTTTAACCAATCTTGTGCATCCAATAAGTGTGTTTGTGTCATTTGTTGAACATTTAGGTCATTTTTTCCTCCTTAGGCTAATTTTAATCCAATTAAGGTTTTTAATCAATCTTGTGCATCTAATAAGTGGGTTTGTGTCATTGGTAGATCATTTAGGTTATTTTCGTCATTCATCGAATTTTTCTAATCCAATTAGCGTTTTTAACCAATCTTGTACATCCAATAAGTGCGTTTGTGTCATTGGTTGAACATTTAGGTCATTTTCGTGATCCTTCGACTTATTCCAATCCAATTAGGGTTTTTAACCAATCTTGTGCATCCAATAAGTGTGTTTGTGTCATTTGTTGAACATTTAGGTCATTATTTTCCTCCTTAGGCTAATTCTAATCCAATTAAGGTTTTTAATCAATCTTGTGCATCCCATAAGTGCATTTGTGTCATTGGTAGATCATTTAGGTCAGTTTTGTCATTCATCGACTTATTTTAATCCAATTAGAATTTTTAACCAATCTTGTACATCCAATAAGTGCGTTTGTGTCATTGGTTGAACATTTAGGTCATTTTCGTGATCCTTCGACTTATTCTAATTCAATTAGGGTTTTTAACCAATCTTGTGCATCCAATAAGTGTGTTTGTGTCATTTGTCGAACATTTAGGTCATGTTCGTCCTCCCTAGCCTTATTCTTACCCAAATATGGTTTTTAATCAATCTTGTACATTGAATAAGTGCGTTTGTGTCATTGGTAGAACATTTAGGTCGTTTTCGTCATTCTTCGACTTATTCTAATCCAATTAGGGTTTTTAATCAATCGTGTGCATCCAATAAGTGCGTTTGTGTCATTGGTTGACCATTTAGGTCATTTTTGTGATCCTTCGGCTTATTCTAATCCAATTAGGGTTTTTACGCAATTTTGTGCATCCAATAAGTGCGTTTGTGTCATTGGTTGAACATTTCGATCATTTTCGTCATCCTTCAACTTATTCTAATCCAATTAGGGTTTTTAACCAATCTTGTGCAACCAACAAGTGCGTTTGTGCCATTGGTAGAACATTTAGGTCATTTTCGTCATCCTTCAACTTATTCTAATCCAATAAGGGTTTTTAACAATTGTTGTGCATCCAATAAGTGCCTTTGTGTCATTGGTAGAACATTTAGGTCATTTTCATCATCCTTCGACTTATTTTAATCCAGTTAGGGTTTTTACCCAAACTTGTGCATCCAATAAGTGCGTTTGTGTCATTGGTTGAACATTTCAGTCATTTTCGTCATCCTTCAACTTATTCTAATCCAATTAGGGTTTTTAACCAATCTTGTGCATCCCACAAGTGCGTTTGTGCCATTGGTAGATTATTTAGGTCATATTCGTCATCCTTCTACTTATTCTAATCCAATTAGGGGTTTTAACCAATCTTGTACATCCAATAAATGCGTTTGTGTCATTGGTTGAAAATTTAGGTCATTTTCGTGATCCTTCAACTTATTCTAATCCAATTAGGGTTTTTAACCAATCTTGTGCATCCAATAAGTGTGTTTGTGTCATTTGTTGAACATTTAGGTCATTTTTTCCTCCTTAGGCTAATTTTAATCCAATTAAGGTTTTTAATCAATCTTGTGCATCTAATAAGTGGGTTTGTGTCATTGGTAGATCATTTAGGTTATTTTCGTCATTCATCGAATTTTTCTAATCCAATTAGCGTTTTTAACCAATCTTGTACATCCAATAAGTGCGTTTGTGTCATTGGTTGAACATTTAGGTCATTTTCGTGATCCTTCGACTTATTCCAATCCAATTAGGGTTTTTAACCAATCTTGTGCATCCAATAAGTGTGTTTGTGTCATTTGTTGAACATTTAGGTCATTATTTTCCTCCTTAGGCTAATTCTAATCCAATTAAGGTTTTTAATCAATCTTGTGCATCCCATAAGTGCATTTGTGTCATTGGTAGATCATTTAGGTCAGTTTTGTCATTCATCGACTTATTTTAATCCAATTAGAATTTTTAACCAATCTTGTACATCCAATAAGTGCGTTTGTGTCATTGGTTGAACATTTAGGTCATTTTCGTGATCCTTCGACTTATTCTAATTCAATTAGGGTTTTTAACCAATCTTGTGCATCCAATAAGTGTGTTTGTGTCATTTGTCGAACATTTAGGTCATGTTCGTCCTCCCTAGCCTTATTCTTACCCAAATATGGTTTTTAATCAATCTTGTACATTGAATAAGTGCGTTTGTGTCATTGGTAGAACATTTAGGTCGTTTTCGTCATTCTTCGACTTATTCTAATCCAATTAGGGTTTTTAATCAATCGTGTGCATCCAATAAGTGCGGTTGTGTCATTGGTTGACCATTTAGGTCATTTTCGTCATCCTTCGACTTATTCTAATCCAATTAGGGTTTTTACCCAATCTTGTGCATCCAATAAGTGCGTTTGTGTCATTGGTTGAACATTTAGTTCATTTTCGTCATCCTTCAACTTATCATAATCCAATTAGGGTTTTTAACCAATCTTGGGCATCCAACAAGTGCGTTTGGGCCATTGGTAGAACATTTAGGTCATTTTCGTCATCCTACGGCTTATTCTAATCCAATTAGGAATTTTAATCAATCGTGTGCATCCAATAAGTGCGTTTGTGTCATTGGTTGACCATTTAGGTCATTTTTGTGATCCTTCGACTTATTCTAATCCAATTAGGGTTTTTACGCAATCTTGTGCATCCAATAAGTGCGTTTGTGTCATTGGTTGAACATTTCGATCATTTTCGTCATCCTTCAACGTATTCTAATCCAATTAGGGTTTTTAACCAATCTTGTGCAACCAACAAGTGCATTTGTGCCATTGGTAGAACATTTAGGTCATTTTCGTCATCCTTCGACTTATTCTAATCCAATAAGGGTTTTTAACAATTGTTGTGCATCCAATAAGTGCCTTTGTGTCATTGGTTGAACATTTAGGTCATATTCATCTTCCTTCGACTTATTTTAATCCAGTTAGGGTTTTTACCCAATCTTGTGCATCCAATAAGTGCGTTTGTGTCATTGGTTGAACATTTCAGTCATTTTCGTCATCCTTCAACTTATTCTAATCCAATTAGGGTTTTTAATCAATCTTGTGCATCCAATAAGTGCGTTTGTGTCATTGGTTGACCATTTAGGTCATTTTCGTCATCCTTCGACTTATTCTAATCCAATTAGGGTTTTTACCCAATCTTGAGCATCCAATAAGTGCGTTTGTGTCATTGGTTGAACATTTCGATCATTTTCATCATCCTTCAACGTATTCTAATCCAATTAGGGTTTTTAACCAATCTTGTGCAACCAACAAGTGCGTTTGTGCCATTGGTAGAACATTTAGGTCATTTTCGTCATCCTTCAACTTATTCTAATCCAATAAGGGTTTTTAACAATTGTTGTGCATCCAATAAGTGCCATTGTGTCATTGGTTGAACATTTAGGTCATATTCATCTTCCTTCGCCTTATTTTAATCCAGTTAAGGTTTTTACCCAATCTTGTGCATCCAATAAGTGCGTTTGTGTCATTGGTTGAACATTTCACTCATTTTCGTCATCCTTCAACTTATTCTAATCCAATTAGAGTTTCTAACCAATCTTGTGCATCCCACAAGTGTGTTTGTGCCATTGGTAGATTATTTAGGTCATATTCGTCATCCTTCTACTTATTCTAATCCAATTAGGGGTTTTAACCAATCTTGTACATCCAATAAATGTGTTTTTGTCATTGGTTGAACATTTAGGTCATTTTCGTGATCCTTCAACTTATTCTAATCCAATTAGGGTTTTTAACCAATCTTGTGCATCCAATAAGTGTGTTTGTGTCATTTGTTGAACATTTAGGTCATTTTTTCCTCCTTAGGCTAATTTTAATCCAATTAAGGTTTTTAATCAATCTTGTGCATCTAATAAATGGGTTTGTGTCATTGGTAGATCATTTAGGTTATTTTCGTCATTCATTGACTTTTTCTAATCCAATTAGCACTTTTAACCAATCTTGTACATCCAATAAGTGCGTTTGTGTCATTGGTTGAACATTTAGGTCATTTTCGTGGTCCTTCGACTTATTCCAATCCAATTAGGGTTTTTAACCAATCTTGTGCATCCAATAAGCGTGTTTGTGTCATTTGTTGAACATTTAGGTCATTATTTTTCTCCTTAGGCTAATTCTAATCCAATTAAAGTTTTTAATCAATCTTGTGCATCCCATAAGTGCGTTTGTGTCATTGGTAGATCATTTAGGTCAGTTTTGTCATTCATCGACTTATTCTAATCCAATTACCATTTTTAACCAATCTTGTACATCCAATAACTGCGTTTGTGTCATTGGTTGAACATTTAGGTCATTTTCGTGATCCTTCGACTTATTCTAATTCAATTAGGGTTTTTAACCAATCTTGTGCATCCAATAAGTGTGTTTCTGTCATTTGTCGAACATTTAGGTCATGTTCGTCCTCCCTAGCCTTATTCTTACATAAATATGGTTTTTAATCAATCTTGTACATTGAATAAGTGCGTTTGTGTCATTGGTAGAACATTTAGGTCGTTTTCGTCATTCTTCGACTTATTCTAATCCAATTAGGGTTTTTAATCAATCGTGTGCATCCAATAAGTGCGTTTGTGTCATTGGTTGACCATTTAGGTCATTTTTGTGATCCTTCGGCTTATTCTAATCCAATTAGGGTTTTTACGCAATTTTGTGCATCCAATAAGTGCGTTTGTGTCATTGGTTGAACATTTCGATCATTTTCGTCATCCTTCAACTTATTCTAATCCAATTAGGGTTTTTAACCAATCTTGTGCAACCAACAAGTGCGTTTGTGCCATTGGTAGAACATTTAGGTCATTTTCGTCATCCTTCAACTTATTCTAATCCAATAAGGGTTTTTAACAATTGTTGTGCATCCAATAAGTGCCATTGTGTCATTGGTTGAACATTTAGGTCATATTCATCTTCCTTCGCCTTATTTTAATCCAGTTAAGGTTTTTACCCAATCTTGTGCATCCAATAAGTGCGTTTGTGTCATTGGTTGAACATTTCACTCATTTTCGTCATCCTTCAACTTATTCTAATCCAATTAGAGTTTCTAACCAATCTTGTGCATCCCACAAGTGTGTTTGTGCCATTGGTAGATTATTTAGGTCATATTCGTCATCCTTCTACTTATTCTAATCCAATTAGGGGTTTTAACCAATCTTGTACATCCAATAAATGTGTTTTTGTCATTGGTTGAACATTTAGGTCATTTTCGTGATCCTTCAACTTATTCTAATCCAATTAGGGTTTTTAACCAATCTTGTGCATCCAATAAGTGTGTTTGTGTCATTTGTTGAACATTTAGGTCATTTTTTCCTCCTTAGGCTAATTTTAATCCAATTAAGGTTTTTAATCAATCTTGTGCATCTAATAAATGGGTTTGTGTCATTGGTAGATCATTTAGGTTATTTTCGTCATTCATTGACTTTTTCTAATCCAATTAGCACTTTTAACCAATCTTGTACATCCAATAAGTGCGTTTGTGTCATTGGTTGAACATTTAGGTCATTTTCGTGGTCCTTCGACTTATTCCAATCCAATTAGGGTTTTTAACCAATCTTGTGCATCCAATAAGCGTGTTTGTGTCATTTGTTGAACATTTAGGTCATTATTTTTCTCCTTAGGCTAATTCTAATCCAATTAAAGTTTTTAATCAATCTTGTGCATCCCATAAGTGCGTTTGTGTCATTGGTAGATCATTTAGGTCAGTTTTGTCATTCATCGACTTATTCTAATCCAATTACCATTTTTAACCAATCTTGTACATCCAATAACTGCGTTTGTGTCATTGGTTGAACATTTAGGTCATTTTCGTGATCCTTCGACTTATTCTAATTCAATTAGGGTTTTTAACCAATCTTGTGCATCCAATAAGTGTGTTTCTGTCATTTGTCGAACATTTAGGTCATGTTCGTCCTCCCTAGCCTTATTCTTAC
>JBBPBP010009779.1:41270112-41288006 GCA_037974735.1 Cicer chorassanicum
GTCATTCTTCGACTTATTCTAATCCAATTAGGGTTTTTAATCAATCGTGTGCATCCAATAAGTGCGTTTGTGTCATTGGTTGACCATTTAGGTCATTTTCGTCATCCTTCGACTTATTCTAATCCAATTAGGGTTTTTACCCAATCTTGTGCATCCAATAAGTGCGTTTGTGTCATTGGTTGAACATTTAGTTCATTTTCGTCATCCTTCAACTTATTATAATCCAATTAGGGTTGTTAACCAATCTTGGGCATCCAACAAGTGCGTTTGGGCCATTGGTAGAACATTTAGGTCATTTTCGTCATCCTACGACTTATTCTAATCCAATTAGGAATTTTAATCAATCGTGTGCATCCAATAAGTGCGTTTGTGTCATTGGTTGACCATTTAGGTCATTTTTGTGATCCTTCGACTTATTCTAATCCAATTAGGGTTTTTACGCAATCTTGTGCATCCAATAAGTGTGTTTGTGTCATTTGTCGAACATTTAGGTCATGTTCGTCCTCCCTAGCCTTATTCTTACCCAAATATGGTTTTTAATCAATCTTGTACATTGAATAAGTGCGTTTGTGTCATTGGTAGAACATTTAGGTCGTTTTCGTCATTCTTCGACTTATTCTAATCCAATTAGGGTTTTTAATCAATTGTGTGCATCCAATAAGTGCGGTTGTGTCATTGGTTGACCATTTAGGTCATTTTCGTCATCCTTCGACTTATTCTAATCCAATTAGGGTTTTTACCCAATCTTGTGCATCCAATAAGTGCGTTTGTGTCATTGGTTGAACATTTAGTTCATTTTCGTCATCCTTCAACTTATTATAATCCAATTAGGGTTTTTAACCAATCTTGGGCATCCAACAAGTGCGTTTGGGCCATTGGTAGAACATTTAGGTCATTTTCGTCATCCTACGACTTATTCTAATCCAATTAGGAATTTTAATCAATCGTGTGCATCCAATAAGTGCGTTTGTGTCATTGGTTGAACATTTCGATCATTTTCATCTTCCTTCGACTTATTTTAATCCAGTTAGGGTTTTTACCCAATCTTGTGCATCCAATAAGTGCGTTTGTGTCATTGGTTGAACATTTAGGTCATTTTCGTCATCCTTCGACTTATTCTAATTCAATTAGGGTTTTTAACCAATCTTGTGCATCCAATAAGTGTGTTTGTGTCATTTGTCGGACATTTAGGTCACGTTCGTCCTCCCTAGCCTTATTCTTACCCAAATATGGTTTTTAATCAATCTTGTACATTGAATAAGTGCGTTTGTGTCATTGGTAGAACATTTAGGTCGTTTTCGTCATTCTTCGACTTATTCTAATCCAATTAGGGTTTTTAATCAATCGTGTGCATCCAATAAGTGCGTTTGTGTCATTGGTTGACCATTTAGGTCATTTTCGTCATCCTTCGACTTATTCTAATCCAATTAGGGTTTTTACCCAATCTTGTGCATCCAATAAGTGCGTTTGTGTCATTGGTTGAACATTTCGATCATTTTCATCATCCTTCAACGTATTCTAATCCAATTAGGGTTTTTAACCAATCTTGTGCAACCAACAAGTGCGTTTGTGCCATTGGTAGAACATTTAGGTCTTTTTCGTCATCCTTCAACTTATTCTAATCCAATAAGGGTTTTTAACAATTGTTGTGCATCCAATAAGTGCCATTTTGTCATTGGTTGAACATTTAGGTCATATTCATCTTCCTTCGCCTTATTTTAATCCAGTTAAGGTTTTTACCCAATCTTGTGCATCCATTAAGTGCGTTTGTGTCATTGGTTGAACATTTCACTCATTTTCGTCATCCTTCAACTTATTCTAATCCAATTAGAGTTTCTAACCAATCTTGTGCATCCCACAAGTGTGTTTGTGCCATTGGTAGATTATTTAGGTCATATTCGTCATCCTTCTACTTATTCTAATCCAATTAGGGGTTTTAACCAATCTTGTACATCCAATAAATGTGTTTGTGTCATTGGTTGAACATTTAGGTCATTTTCGTGATCCTTCAACTTATTCTAATCCAATTAGGGTTTTTAACCAATCTTGTGCATCCAATAAGTGTGTTTGTGTCATTTGTTGAACATTTAGGTCATTTTTTCCTCCTTAGGCTAATTTTAATCCAATTAAGGTTTTTAATCAATCTTGTGCATCTAATAAGTGGGTTTGTGTCATTGGTAGATCATTTAGGTTATTTTCGCAATTCATCGACTTTTTCTAATCCAATTAGCGTTTTTAACCAATCTTGTACATCCAATAAGTGCGTTTGTGTCATTGGTTGAACATTTAGGTCATTTTCGTGGTCCTTCGACTTATTCCAATCCAATTAGGGTTTTTAACCAATCTTGTGCATCCAATAAGCGTGTTTGTGTCATTTGTTGAACATTTAGGTCATTATTTTTCTCCTTAGGCTAATTCTAATCCAATTAAGGTTTTTAATCAATCTAGTGCATCCCATAAGTGCGTTTGTGTCATTGGTAGATCATTTAGGTCAGTTTTGTCATTCATCGACTTATTCTAATCCAATTACCATTTTTAACCAATCTTGTACATCCAATAACTGCGTTTGTGTCATTGGTTGAACATTTAGGTCATTTTTGTGATCCTTCGACTTATTCTAATTCAATTAGGGTTTTTAACCAATCTTGTGCATCCAATAAGTGTGTTTCTGTCATTTGTCGAACATTTAGGTCATGTTCGTCCTCCCTAGCCTTATTCTTACCCAAATATGGTTTTTAATCAATCTTGTACATTGAATAAGTGCGTTTGTGTCATTGGTAGAACATTTAGGTCGTTTTTGTCATTCTTCGACTTATTCTAATCCAATTAGGGTTTTTAATCAATCGTGTGCATCCAATAAGTGCGTTTGTGTCATTGGTTGACCATTTAGGTCATTTTCGTCATCCTTCGACTTATTCTAATCCAATTAGGGTTTTTACCCAATCTTGTGCATCCAATAAGTGCGTTTGTGTCATTGGTTGAACATTTAGTTCATTTTCGTCATCCTTCAACTTATTATAATCCAATTAGGGTTGTTAACCAATCTTGGGCATCCAACAAGTGCGTTTGGGCCATTGGTAGAACATTTAGGTCATTTTCGTCATCCTACGACTTATTCTAATCCAATTAGGAATTTTAATCAATCGTGTGCATCCAATAAGTGCGTTTGTGTCATTGGTTGACCATTTAGGTCATTTTTGTGATCCTTCGACTTATTCTAATCCAATTAGGGTTTTTACGCAATCTTGTGCATCCAATAAGTGCGTTTGTGTCATTGGTTGAACATTTCGATCATTTTCGTCATCCTTCAACGTATTCTAATCCAATTAGGGTTTTTAACCAATCTTGTGCAACCAACAAGTGCATTTGTGCCATTGGTAGAACATTTAGGTCATTTTCGTCATCCTTCGACTTATTCTAATCCAATAAGGGTTTTTAACAATTGTTGTGCATCCAATAAGTGCCTTTGTGTCATTGGTTGAACATTTAGGTCATATTCATCTTCCTTCGACTTATTTTAATCCAGTTAGGGTTTTTACCCAATCTTGTGCATCCAATAAGTGCGTTTGTGTCATTGGTTGAACATTTCAGTCATTTTCGTCATCCTTCAACTTATTCTAATCCAATTAGGGTTTTTAATCAATCTTGTGCATCCAATAAGTGCGTTTGTGTCATTGGTTGACCATTTAGGTCATTTTCGTCATCCTTCGACTTATTCTAATCCAATTAGGGTTTTTACCCAATCTTGTGCATCCAATAAGTGCGTTTGTGTCATTGGTTGAACATTTCGATCATTTTCATCATCCTTCAACGTATTCTAATCCAATTAGGGTTTTTAACCAATCTTGTGCAACCAACAAGTGCGTTTGTGCCATTGGTAGAACATTTAGGTCATTTTCGTCATCCTTCAACTTATTCTAATCCAATAAGGGTTTTTAACAATTGTTGTGCATCCAATAAGTGCCATTGTGTCATTGGTTGAACATTTAGGTCATATTCATCTTCCTTCGCCTTATTTTAATCCAGTTAAGGTTTTTACCCAATCTTGTGCATCCAATAAGTGCGTTTGTGTCATTGGTTGAACATTTCACTCATTTTCGTCATCCTTCAACTTATTCTAATCCAATTAGAGTTTCTAACCAATCTTGTGCATCCCACAAGTGTGTTTGTGCCATTGGTAGATTATTTAGGTCATATTCGTCATCCTTCTACTTATTCTAATCCAATTAGGGGTTTTAACCAATCTTGTACATCCAATAAATGTGTTTGTGTCATTGGTTGAACATTTAGGTCATTTTCGTGATCCTTCAACTTATTCTAATCCAATTAGGGTTTTTAACCAATCTTGTGCATCCAATAAGTGTGTTTGTGTCATTTGTTGAACATTTAGGTCATTTTTTCCTCCTTAGGCTAATTTTAATCCAATTAAGGTTTTTAATCAATCTTGTGCATCTAATAAGTGGGTTTGTGTCATTGGTAGATCATTTAGGTTATTTTCGCCATTCATCGACTTTTTCTAATCCAATTAGCACTTTTAACCAATCTTGTACATCCAATAAGTGCGTTTGTGTCATTGGTTGAACATTTAGGTCATTTTCGTGGTCCTTCGACTTATTCCAATCCAATTAGGGTTTTTAACCAATCTTGTGCATCCAATAAGCGTGTTTGTGTCATTTGTTGAACATTTAGGTCATTATTTTTCTCCTTAGGCTAATTCTAATCCAATGAAAGTTTTTAATCAATCTTGTGCATCCCATAAGTGCGTTTGTGTCATTGGTAGATCATTTAGGTCAGTTTTGTCATTCATCGACTTATTCTAATCCAATTACCATTTTTAACCAATCTTGTACATCCAATAACTGCGTTTGTGTCATTGGTTGAACATTTAGGTCATTTTCGTGATCCTTCGACTTATTCTAATTCAATTAGGGTTTTTAACCAATCTTGTGCATCCAATAAGTGTGTTTCTGTCATTTGTCGAACATTTAGGTCATGTTCGTCCTCCCTAGCCTTATTCTTACCCAAATATGGTTTTTAATCAATCTTGTACATTGAATAAGTGCGTTTGTGTCATTGGTAGAACATTTAGGTCGTTTTCGTCATTCTTCGACTTATTCTAATCCAATTAGGGTTTTTAATCAATCGTGTGCATCCAATAAGTGCGTTTGTGTCATTGGTTGACCATTTAGGTCATTTTCGTCATCCTTCGACTTATTCTAATCCAATTAGGGTTTTTACCCAATCTTGTGCATCCAATAAGTGCGTTTGTGTCATTGGTTGAACATTTAGTTCATTTTCGTCATCCTTCAACTTATTATAATCCAATTAGGGTTGTTAACCAATCTTGGGCATCCAACAAGTGCGTTTGGGCCATTGGTAGAACATTTAGGTCATTTTCGTCATCCTACGACTTATTCTAATCCAATTAGGAATTTTAATCAATCGTGTGCATCCAATAAGTGCGTTTGTGTCATTGGTTGACCATTTAGGTCATTTTTGTGATCCTTCGACTTATTCTAATCCAATTAGGGTTTTTACGCAATCTTGTGCATCCAATAAGTGCGTTTGTGTCATTGGTTGAACATTTCGATCATTTTTGTCATCCTTCAACGTATTCTAATCCAATTAGGGTTTTTAACCAATCTTGTGCAACCAACAAGTGCATTTGTGCCATTGGTAGAACATTTAGGTCATTTTCGTCATCCTTCGACTTATTCTAATCCAATAAGGGTTTTTAACAATTGTTGTGCATCCAATAAGTGCCTTTGTGTCATTGGTTGAACATTTAGGTCATATTCATCTTCCTTCGACTTATTTTAATCCAGTTAGGGTTTTTACCCAATCTTGTGCATCCAATAAGTGCGTTTGTGTCATTGGTTGAACATTTCAGTCATTTTCGTCATCCTTCAACTTATTCTAATCCAATTAGGGTTTTTAATCAATCTTGTGCATCCAATAAGTGCGTTTGTGTCATTGGTTGACCATTTAGGTCATTTTCGTCATCCTTCGACTTATTCTAATCCAATTAGGGTTTTTACCCAATCTTGTGCATCCAATAAGTGCGTTTGTGTCATTGGTTGAACATTTCGATCATTTTCATCATCCTTCAACGTATTCTAATCCAATTAGGGTTTTTAACCAATCTTGTGCAACCAACAAGTGCGTTTGTGCCATTGGTAGAACATTTAGGTCATTTTCGTCATCCTTCAACTTATTCTAATCCAATAAGGGTTTTTAACAATTGTTGTGCATCCAATAAGTGCCATTGTGTCATTGGTTGAACATTTAGGTCATATTCATCTTCCTTCGCCTTATTTTAATCCAGTTAAGGTTTTTACCCAATCTTGTGCATCCAATAAGTGCGTTTGTGTCATTGGTTGAACATTTCACTCATTTTCGTCATCCTTCAACTTATTCTAATCCAATTAGAGTTTCTAACCAATCTTGTGCATCCCACAAGTGTGTTTGTGCCATTGGTAGATTATTTAGGTCATATTCGTCATCCTTCTACTTATTCTAATCCAATTAGGGGTTTTAACCAATCTTGTACATCCAATAAATGTGTTTGTGTCATTGGTTGAACATTTAGGTCATTTTCGTGATCCTTCAACTTATTCTAATCCAATTAGGGTTTTTAACCAATCTTGTGCATCCAATAAGTGTGTTTGTGTCATTTGTTGAACATTTAGGTCATTTTTTCCTCCTTAGGCTAATTTTAATCCAATTAAGGTTTTTAATCAATCTTGTGCATCTAATAAGTGGGTTTGTGTCATTGGTAGATCATTTAGGTTATTTTCGCCATTCATCGACTTTTTCTAATCCAATTAGCACTTTTAACCAATCTTGTACATCCAATAAGTGCGTTTGTGTCATTGGTTGAACATTTAGGTCATTTTCGTGGTCCTTCGACTTATTCCAATCCAATTAGGGTTTTTAACCAATCTTGTGCATCCAATAAGCGTGTTTGTGTCATTTGTTGAACATTTAGGTCATTATTTTTCTCCTTAGGCTAATTCTAATCCAATGAAAGTTTTTAATCAATCTTGTGCATCCCATAAGTGCGTTTGTGTCATTGGTAGATCATTTAGGTCAGTTTTGTCATTCATCGACTTATTCTAATCCAATTACCATTTTTAACCAATCTTGTACATCCAATAACTGCGTTTGTGTCATTGGTTGAACATTTAGGTCATTTTCGTGATCCTTCGACTTATTCTAATTCAATTAGGGTTTTTAACCAATCTTGTGCATCCAATAAGTGTGTTTCTGTCATTTGTCGAACATTTAGGTCATGTTCGTCCTCCCTAGCCTTATTCTTACCCAAATATGGTTTTTAATCAATCTTGTACATTGAATAAGTGCGTTTGTGTCATTGGTAGAACATTTAGGTCGTTTTCGTCATTCTTCGACTTATTCTAATCCAATTAGGGTTTTTAATCAATCGTGTGCATCCAATAAGTGCGTTTGTGTCATTGGTTGACCATTTAGGTCATTTTCGTCATCCTTCGACTTATTCTAATCCAATTAGGGTTTTTACCCAATCTTGTGCATCCAATAAGTGCGTTTGTGTCATTGGTTGAACATTTAGTTCATTTTCGTCATCCTTCAACTTATTATAATCCAATTAGGGTTGTTAACCAATCTTGGGCATCCAACAAGTGCGTTTGGGCCATTGGTAGAACATTTAGGTCATTTTCGTCATCCTACGACTTATTCTAATCCAATTAGGAATTTTAATCAATCGTGTGCATCCAATAAGTGCGTTTGTGTCATTGGTTGACCATTTAGGTCATTTTTGTGATCCTTCGACTTATTCTAATCCAATTAGGGTTTTTACGCAATCTTGTGCATCCAATAAGTGCGTTTGTGTCATTGGTTGAACATTTCGATCATTTTTGTCATCCTTCAACGTATTCTAATCCAATTAGGGTTTTTAACCAATCTTGTGCAACCAACAAGTGCATTTGTGCCATTGGTAGAACATTTAGGTCATTTTCGTCATCCTTCGACTTATTCTAATCCAATAAGGGTTTTTAACAATTGTTGTGCATCCAATAAGTGCCTTTGTGTCATTGGTTGAACATTTAAGTCATATTCATCTTCCTTCGACTTATTTTAATCCAGTTAGGGTTTTTACCCAATCTTGTGCATCCAATAAGTGCTTTTGTGTCATTGGTTGAACATTTCAATCATTTTCGTCATCCTTCAACTTATTCTAATCCAATTAGGGTTTTTAACCAATCTTGTGCATCCCACAAGTGCGTTTGTGACATTGGTAGATTATTTAGGTCATATTCGTCATCCTTCTACTTATTCTAATCCAATTAGGGGTTTTAACCAATCTTGTACATCAAATAAATGCGTTTGTGTCATTGGTTGAACATTTAGGTCATTTTCGTGATCCTTCAACTTATTCTAATCCAATTAGGGTTTTTAACCAATCTTGTGCATCCAATAAGTGTGTTTGTGTCATTTGTCGAACATTTAGGTCATGTTCGTCCTCCCTAGCCTTATTCTTACCCAAATATGGTTTTTAATCAATCTTGTACATTGAATAAGTGCGTTTGTGTCATTGGTAGAACATTTAGGTCGTTTTCGTCATTCTTCGACTTATTCTAATCCAATTAGGGTTTTTAATCAATCGTGTGCATCCAATAAGTGCGTTTGTATCATTGGTTGACCATTTAGGTCATTTTCGTGATCCTTCGACTTATTCTAATCCAATTAGGGTTTTTACACAATCTTGTGCATCCAATAAGTGCGTTTGTGTCATTTGTTGAACATTTCGATCATTTTCGTCATCCTTCAACTTATTCTAATCCAATTAGGGTTTTTAACCAATCTTGTGCAACCAACAAGTGCGTTTGTGCCATTGGTAGAACATTTAGGTCATTTTCGTCATCCTTCGACTTGTTCTAATCCAATAAGGGTTTTTAACAATTGTTGTGCATCCAATAAGTGCCTTTGTGTCATTGGTTGAACATTTAGGCCATTTTCATCATCCTTCGACTTATTTTAATCCAGTTAGGGTTTTTAACCAATCTTGTGTATCCAATAAGTGCGTTTGTGTCATCGGTCAAACTTTTAGGTCATTTTCGTCAACCTTCGACTTTCTCTAATCGAATAAGGGTGTTTAACCAATCTTGTGAATCCAATAAATGCATTTGTGTCATTGGTTGAATATTTAGGTCATTTTCGTGATCCTTCAACTTATTCTAATCCAATTAGGGTTTTTAACCAATTTTGTGCATCCAATAAGTGTGTTTGTGTCATTTGTCGAACATTTAGGTCATGTTCGTCCTCCCTAGCCTTATTCTTACCCAAATATGGTTTTTAATCAATCTTGTACATTGAATAAGTGCGTTTGTGTCATTGGTAGAACATTTATGTCGTTTTCGTCATTCTTCGACTTATTCTAATCCAATTAGGGTTTTTAATCAATCGTGTGCATCCAATAAGTGCGTTTGTGTCATTGGTTGACCATTTAGGTCATTTTCGTCATCCTTCGACTTATTCTAATCCAATTAGGGTTTTTACCCAATCTTGTGCATCCAATAAGTGCGTTTGTGTCATTGGTTGAACATTTAGTTCATTTTCGTCATCCTTCAACTTATTATAATCCAATTAGGGTTGTTAACCAATCTTGGGCATCCAACAAGTGCGTTTGGGCCATTGGTAGAACATTTAGGTCATTTTCGTCATCCTACGACTTATTCTAATCCAATTAGGAATTTTAATCAATCGTGTGCATCCAATAAGTGCGTTTGTGTCATTGGTTGACCATTTAGGTCATTTTTGTGATCCTTCGACTTATTCTAATCCAATTAGGGTTTTTACACAATCTTGTGCATCCAATAAGTGTGTTTGTGTCATTTGTCGAACATTTAGGTCATGTTCGTCATCCCTAGCCTTATTCTTACCCAAATATGGTTTTTCATCAATCTTGTACATTGAATAAGTGCGTTTGTGTCATTGGTAGAACATTTAGGTCGTTTTCGTCATTCTTCGACTTATTCTAATCCAATTAGGGTTTTTAATCAATTGTGTGCATCCAATAAGTGCGGTTGTGTCATTGGTTGACCATTTAGGTCATTTTCGTCATCCTTCGACTTATTCTAATCCAATTAGGGTTTTTACCCAATCTTGTGCATCCAATAAGTGCGTTTGTGTCATTGGTTGAACATTTAGTTCATTTTCGTCATCCTTCAACTTATTATAATCCAATTAGGGTTTTTAACCAATCTTGGGCATCCAACAAGTGCGTTTGGGCCATTGGTAGAACATTTAGGTCATTTTCGTCATCCTACGACTTATTCTAATCCAATTAGGAATTTTAATCAATCGTGTGCGTCCAATAAGTGCGTTTGTGTCATTGGTTGACCATTTAGGTCATTTTTGTGATCCTTCGACTTATTCTAATCCAATTAGGGTTTTTACGCAATCTTGTGCATCCAATAAGTGCGTTTGTGTCATTGGTTGAACATTTCGATCATTTTCATCTTCCTTCGACTTATTTTAATCCAGTTAGGGTTTTTACCCAATCTTGTGCATCCAATAAGTGCGTTTGTGTCATTGGTTGAACATTTAGGTCATTTTGGTGATCCTTCGACTTATTCTAATTCAATTAGGGTTTTTAACCAATCTTGTGCATCCAATAAGTGTGTTTGTGTCATTTGTCGAACATTTAGGTCATGTTCGTCCTCCCTAGCCTTATTCTTACCCAAATATGGTTTTTAATCAATCTTGTACATTGAATAAGTGCGTTTGTGTCATTGGTAGAACATTTAGGTCGTTTTCGTCATTCTTCGACTTATTCTAATCCAATTAGGGTTTTTAATCAATCGTGCGCATCCAATAAGTGCGTTTGTGTCATTGGTTGACCATTTAGGTCATTTTCGTCATCCTTCGACTTATTCTAATCCAATTAGGGTTTTTACCCAATTTTGTGCATCCAATAAGTGCCTTTGTGTCATTGGTTGAACATTTCGATCATTTTCATCATCCTTCAACGTATTCTAATCCAATTAGGGTTTTTAACCAATCTTGTGCAACCAACAAGTGCGTTTGTGCCATTGGTAGAACATTTAGCTCATTTTCGTCATCCTTCAACTTATTCTAATCCAATAAGGGTTTTTAACAATTGTTGTGCATCCAATAAGTGCCATTTTGTCATTGGTTGAACATTTAGGTCATATTCATCTTCCTTCGCCTTATTTTAATCCAGTTAAGGTTTTTACCCAATCTTGTGCATCCATTAAGTGCGTTTGTGTCATTGGTTGAACATTTCACTCATTTTCGTCATCCTTCAACTTATTCTAATCCAATTAGAGTTTCTAACCAATCTTGTGCATCCCACAAGTGTGTTTGTGCCATTGGTAGATTATTTAGGTCATATTCGTCATCCTTCTACTTATTCTAATCCAATTAGGGGTTTTAACCAATCTTGTACATCCAATAAATGTGTTTGTGTCATTGGTTGAACATTTAGGTCATTTTCGTGATCCTTCAACTTATTCTAATCCAATTACGGTTTTTAACCAATCTTGTGCATCCAATAAGTGTGTTTGTGTCATTTGTTGAACATTTAGGTCATTTTTTCCTCCTTAGGCTAATTTTAATCCAATTAAGGTTTTTAATCAATCTTGTGCATCTAATAAGTGGGTTTGTGTCATTGGTAGATCATTTAGGTTATTTTCGCAATTCATCGACTTTTTCTAATCCAACTAGCGTTTTTAACCAATCTTGTACATCCAATAAGTGCGTTTGTGTCATTGGTTGAACATTTAGGTCATTTTCGTGGTCCTTCGACTTATTCCAATCCAATTAGGGTTTTTAACCAATCTTGTGCATCCAATAAGCGTGTTTGTGTCATTTGTTGAACATTTAGGTCATTATTTTTCTCCTTAGGCTAATTCTAATCCAATTAAGGTTTTTAATCAATCTTGTGCATCCCATAAGTGCGTTTGTGTCATTGGTAGATCATTTAGGTCAATTTTGTCATTCATCGACTTATTCTAATCCAATTACCATTTTTAACCAATCTTGTACATCCAATAACTGCGTTTGTGTCATTGGTTGAACATTTAGGTCATTTTTGTGATCCTTCGACTTATTCTAATTCAATTAGGGTTTTTAACCAATCTTGTGCATCCAATAAGTGTGTTTCTGTCATTTGTCGAACATTTAGGTCATGTTCGTCCTCCCTAGCCTTATTCTTACCCAAATATGGTTTTTAATCAATCTTGTACATTGAATAAGTGCGTTTGTGTCATTGGTAGAACATTTAGGTCGTTTTTGTCATTCTTCAACTTATTCTAATCCAATTAGGGTTTTTAATCAATCGTGTGCATCCAATAAGTGCGTTTGTGTCATTGGTTGACCATTTAGGTCATTTTCGTCATCCTTCGACTTATTCTAATCCAATTAGGGTTTTTACCCAATCTTGTGCATCCAATAAGTACGTTTGTGTCATTGGTTGAACATTTAGTTCATTTTCGTCATCCTTCAACTTATTATAATCCAATTAGGGTTGTTAACCAATCTTGGGCATCCAACAAGTGCGTTTGGGCCATTGGTAGAACATTTAGGTCATTTTCGTCATCCTACGACTTATTCTAATCCAATTAGGAATTTTAATCAATCGTGTGCATCCAATAAGTGCGTTTGTGTCATTGGTTGACCATTTAGGTCATTTTTGTGATCCTTCGACTTATTCTAATCCAATTAGGGTTTTTACGCAATCTTGTGCATCCAATAAGTGCGTTTGTGTCATTGGTTGAACATTTCGATCATTTTCGTCATCCTTCAACGTATTCTAATCCAATTAGGGTTTTTAACCAATCTTGTGCAACCAACAAGTGCATTTGTGCCATTGGTAGAACATTTAGGTCATTTTCGTCGTCCTTCGACTTATTCTAATCCAATAAGGGTTTTTAAAAATTGTTGTGCATCCAATAAGTGCCTTTGTGTCATTGGTTGAACATTTAGGTCATATTCATCTTCCTTCGACTTATTTTAATCCAGTTAGGGTTTTTACCCAATCTTGTGCATCCAATAAGTGCGTTTGTGTCATTGGTTGAACATTTCAGTCATTTTCGTCATCCTTCAACTTATTCTAATCCAATTAGGGTTTTTAACCAATCTTGTGCATCCCACAAGTGCGTTTGTGACATTGGTAGATTATTTAGGTCATATTCGTCATCCTTCTACTTATTCTAATCCAATTAGGGGTTTTAACCAATCTTGTACATCAAATAAATGCGTTTGTGTCATTGGTTGAACATTTAGGTCATTTTCGTGATCCTTCAACTTATTCTAATCCAATTAGGGTTTTTAACCAATTTTGTGCATCCAATAAGTGTGTTTGTGTCATTTGTTGAACATTTAGGTCATTTTTTTCCTCCTTAGGCTAATTCTAATCCAATTAAGGTTTTTAATCAATCGCGTGCATCCAATAAGTGCATTTGTGTCAATTGTTGACCATTTAGGTCATTTTCGTCATCCTTCAACTTATTCTAATCCAATTAGGGTTTTTACCTAATCTTGTGCATCCATTAAGTGCGTTTGTGTCATTGGTTGAATAGTTAGTTCATTTTCGTCATCCTTCAACTTATTATAATCCAATTAGGGTTTTTAACCAATCTTGTGCATCCAACAAGTGCGTTTGGGCAATTGGTAGAGTATTTAGGTCATTTGCGTCATCCTTCGACTTATTCTAATCCAATTAGGGTTTTTCATCAATCGTGTGCATCCAATAAGTGCGTTGGTGTCATTGATTGACCATTTAGGTCATTTTCGTCATCCTTCAAATTATTCTAATCCAATTAGGGTTTTTACCCAATCTTGTGCATCCAATAAGTGCGTTTGTTTCATTGGTTGAACATTTCGGTCATATTCGTCATCCTTCAACTTATACTAATCCAATTAGGGTTTTTAACCAATCTTGTGCATCCAACAAGTGCGTTTGTGCCATTGGTAGAACATTTAGGTCATTTTCGTCATCCTTCGACTTATTCTAATCCAATAAGGGTTTTTAACCATTGTTGTGCATCCAATAAGTGCCTTTGTTTCATTGGTTGAACATTTAGGTCATTTTCGTCATCCTTCAACTTATTTTAATCCAGTTAGGGTTTTTAACCAATCTTGTGCATCCAATAAGTGCGTTTGTGTCATCGGTCAAACTTTTAGGTCATTTTCGTCAACCTTCGACTTATTCTAATCGAATTAGGGTATTTAACCAATCTTGTACATCCAATAAACGCGTTTGTGTCATTAGTTGAACATTTAGGTCATTTTCGTGATCCTTCAACTTATTCTAATCCAATTAGGGTTTTTAACCAATCTTGTGCATCCAATAAGTGTGTTTGTGTCATTTGTTGAACATTTAGGTCATTTTTTTCCTCCTTAGGCTAATTCGAATCCAATTAAGGTTTTTAATCAATCGTGTGCATCCATAAGTGCGTTTGTGTCATTGGATGACCATTTCGGTCATTTTCGTCATCGTTCGACTTATTCTAATCCAATTAGGGTTTTTACCCAATCTTGTGCATCCACTAAGTGCGTTTGTGTCATTGATTGAACATTTAGTTCATTTTCTTCATCCTTCAACTTATTATAATCCAATTAGGGTTTTTAACCAATCTTGTGCATCCAACAAGTGCGTTTGGGCCATTGTTAGAGTATTTAGGTCATTATCGTCATCCTTCGACTTATTCTAATCCAATTAGGGTTTTTAATCAATCGTGTGCATCCAATAAGTGCGTTTGTGTCATTGGTTGACCATTTTGGTCATTTTCGTCATCCTTTGACTTATTCTAATCCAATTAGGGTTTTTACCCAATCTTGTGCATCAAATAAGTGCATTTGTGTCATTGGTTTAACATTTCGGTCATTTTCGTCATGCTTCAACTTATTCTAATCCAATTAGGGTTTTTAACCAATCTTGTGCATCCCACAAGTGCGTTTGTGCCATTGGTAGAACATTTAGGTCATATTCATCATCCTTCTACTTATTCTAATCCAATTAAGGTTTTTAACCAATCTTGTAGATCCAATAAATGCGTTTGTGTCATTGGTTGAACATTTAGGTCATTTTCGTGATCCTTCAACTTATTCTAATCCAATTAGTGTTTTTAACCAATCTTGTGCATCCAATAAGTGTGTTTGTGTCATTTGTTGAACATTTAGGTCATTGTTTTCCTCCTTAGGCTAATTTTAATCCAATTAAGGTTTTTAATCAATCTTGTGCATCCAATAAGTGCGTTTGTGTCATTGGTAGATCATTTAGGTTATTTTCGTCATTCATCGACTTTTTCTAATCCAATTAGCCTTTTTAACAAATCTTGTACATCCAATAAGTGCGTTTGTGTCATTGGTTGAACATTTAGGTAATTTTCGTGATCCTTCGACTTATTCTAATCCAATTAGGGTTTTTAACCAATCTTGTGCATCCAATAATGGTGTTTGTGTCATTCGTTGAACATTTAGGTCATTTTTTTCCTCCTTAGGCTATTTCTAATCCAATTAAGGTTTTTAATCAATCTTGTGCATCCAATAAGTGCGTTTGTGTCATTGGTAGATCATTTAGGTCATTTTCCTCATTCATCGACTTATTCTAATCCAATTAGCATTTTTAACCAATGTTGTACATCCAATAAGTGCGTTTGTTTCATTGGTTGAACATTTATGTCATTTTCGGGATCCTTCGACTTATTCTAATCTAATTAGGGTTTTTAATCATTCTTGTGCATCCGATAAGTGTGTTTGTGTCATTTGTTTAACATTTATGTCATTTTCGTGATCCTTCAACTTATTCTAATCCAATTAGGGTTTTTAACCAATCTTATGCATCCGATAAGTGTGTTTGTGTCATTTGTTGAACATTTAGGTAATTTTTTTCCCCCCTAGGCTTATTTTTATCCAAATATGGTTTTTAATCAATCTTGTACATTGTATAAGTGCGCTTGTTCATTGGTAGAACATTTAGGTCATTTTCGTCATCCTTCGACTTGTTCTAATCCAATAAGGGTTTTTACCCAATCTTGTGTATCCAATAAGTGCGTTTGTGTCATTGGTTGAACATTTGGTTCTTTTTCGTCATCCTTCAACTTATTATAATCCAATTAGGGTTTTTAACCAATCTTGTGCATCCAACAAGTGCGTTTGGGCCATTCGTAGAGTATTTAGGTCATTTTCGTTATCGTTCGACTTATTCTAATCCAGTTAGGGTTCTTAATCATTCGTGTGCATCAAATAAGTGCGTTTGTGTCATTGGTTGACCATTTAGGTCATTTTCGTCATCCTTCAACTTATTCTAATCCAATTAGGGTTTTTAACCAATCTTGTGCATCCCACAAGTGCGTTTGTGACATTGGTAGAACATTTAGGTCATATTCGTCATCCTTCTACGTATTCTAATCCAATTAGGATTTTTAACCAATCTTGTACATCCAATAAACGCGTTTGTGTCATTAGTTGAACATTTAGGTCATTTTCGTGATCCTTCAACTTATTCTAATCCAATTAGGGTTTTTAACCAATCTTGTGCATCCAATAAGTGTGTTTCTGTCATTTGTTGAACATTTAAGTCATTTATTCCTCCTTAGGCTAATATTAATCCAATTAAGGTTTTTAATCAATCTTGTGCATCCAATAAGTGCGTTTGTGTCATTTGTAGATCATTTAGGTTATTTTTGTCATTCATCGACTTTTTCTAATCCAATTAGCGTTTTTAACCAATCTTGTACATCCAATAAGTGCGTTCTTGTCATTGGTTGAACATTTAGGTCATTTTCGTGATCCTTCGACTTATTCAAATCCCATTAGGGTTTTTAACCAATCTTGTGCATCCAATAAGTGTATTTGTGTCATTTGTCGAACATTTAGGTCATTTTCGTCCTCCTTAGGCTTATTCTAATCCAATTAGGGTTTTTAAACATTCTTGTGCATCAAGTAAGTGCCTTTGTGTCATTGGTTAAACATTTAGGTCATTTTCGTGATCCTTCAACTTATTCTAATCCAATTAGGGTTTTTAACCAAACTTGTGCATCCAATAAGTGTGTTTGTGTCATTTGTTGAACATTTAGGTCATTTTTTTTCCTCCTTAGGCTAATTTTAATCCAATTAAGGTTTTTAATCAATCTTGTGCATCCAATAAGTGCGTTTGTGTCATTGGTAGATCATTTAGGTCATTTTTCGTCATTCATCGACTTATTCTAATCCAACTAGCATTTTTAACCAATCTTGTACATCCAATAAGTGCGCTTGTGTCATTGGTTGAACATTTAGGTCATTATCGTTATCCTTCGACCTATTCTAATCCAATTAGGGTTTTTAACCAATCTTGTGCATCCAATAAGTGTGTTTGTGTCATTTGTTGAACATTTAGGTCATTTTTTTCCTCCGTAGGCTAATTTTAATCCAATTAAGGTTTTTAATAAATCTTGTGCATCCAATAAGTGCGTTTGTGTCATTGGTAGATCATTGAGGTCATTTTTCGTCATTCATCGACTTATTCTAATCCAATTAGCATTTTTAACCAATGTTGTACATCCAATAAGTGCGTTTGTTTCATTGGTTGAACATTTAGGTCATTTTCGGGATCCTTCGACTTATTCTAATCCAATTAGGGTTTTTAACCAATCTTGTGCATCCAATAAGTGTGTTTGTGTCATTTGTTGAACATTTAGGTCATTTTTTTCCTCCTTAGGCTAATTCTAATCCAATTAAGGTTTTTAATCAATCTTGTGCATCCAATAAGTGTGTTTGTGTCATTGGTAGATCATTTAGGTCATTTTCATCATTCATCAACTTATTCTAATCCAATTAGCACTTTTAACCAATCTTGTACATCCAATAAGTGCGTTTGTGTCATTGTCGAACATTTAGGTCATTTT
>JBBPBP010009779.1:41288215-41370574 GCA_037974735.1 Cicer chorassanicum
GTTTGTGTCATTGGTAGATCATTTAGGTCATTTTCATCATTCATCAACTTATTCTAATCCAATTAGCACTTTTAACCAATCTTGTACATCCAATAAGTGCGTTTGTGTCATTGTCGAACATTTAGGTCATTTTCGTCCTCCTTAGGCTTATTCTAATCCAATTAGGGTTTTTAATCATTCTTGTGCATCCGATAAATGCAATTGTTTAATTGGTTGAACATTTAGGTCATTTTCGTGATACTTCAACTTATTCTAATCCAATTAGGGTTTTTAACCAATCTTATGCATCCGATAAGTGTGTTTGTGTCATTTGTTGAACATTTAGGTAATTTTTTTCCTCCCTAGGCTTATTCTTATCCAAATATGGTTTTTAATCAATCTTGTACATTGTATAAGTGCGCTTGTTCATTGGTAGAACATTTAGGTCATTTTCGTCATCCTTCGATTTGTTCTAATCCAATAAGGGTTTTTACCCAATCTTGTGTATCCAATAAGTGCGTTTGTGTCATTGGTTGAACATTTGGTTCTTTTTCGTCATCCTTCAACTTATTATAATCCAATTAGGGTTTTTAACCAATCTTGTGCATCCAACAAGTGCGTTTGGGCCATTCGTAGAGTATTTAGGTCATTTTCGTAATCCTTCGACTTATTCTAATCCAGTTAGGGTTCTTAATCAATCGTGTGCATCAAATAAGTGCGTTTGTGTCATTGGTTGACCATTTAGGTCATTTTCGTCATCCTTCAACTTATTCTAATCCAATTAGGGTTTTTAACCAATCTTGTGCATCCCACAAGTTCGTTTGTGCCATTGGTAGAACATTTAGGTCATATTCGTCATCCTTCTACGTATTCTAATCCAATTAGGATTTTTAACCAATCTTGTACATCCAATAAACGCGTTTGTGTTATTAGTTGATCATTTAGGTCATTTTCTTGATCCTTCAACTTATTCTAATCCAATTAGGGTTTTTAACCAATCTTGTGCATCCAATAAGTGTGTTTCTGTCATTTGTTGAACATTTAAGTCATTTTTTCCTCCTTAGGCTAATTTTAATCCAATTAAGGTTTTTAATCAATCTTGTGCATCCAATAAGTGCGTTTGTGTCATTGGTAGATGATTTAGGTTATTTTCGTCATTCATCGACTTTTTCTAATCCAATTAGCGTTTTTAACCAATCTTGTACATCCAATAAGTGCGTTCTTGTCATTGGTTGAACATTTAGGTCATTTTCGTGATCCTTCGACTTATTCTAATCCCATTAGGGTTTTTAACCAATGTTGTGCATCCAATAAGTGTATTTGTGTCATTTGTCGAACATTTAGGTCATTTTCGTCCTCCTTAGGCTTATTCTAATCCAATTAGGGTTTTTAACCAATCTTGTGCATCCAATAAGTGTGTTTGTGTCAATGGTAGAACATTTCGGTCATTTTCGTCATCCTTCAACTTATTCTAATCCAATTAGGGTTTTTATCCAATGTTGTGCATCCCACAAGTGCGTTTGTGCCATTGGTAGAACATTTAGGCCATATTCGTCATCCTTCTACTTATTCTAATCCAATTACTGTTTTTAATCAATCTTGTACATCAAATAAATGCGTTTGTGTCATTGGTAGATCATTTAGGTCATTTTTCGTCATTCATCGACTTATTCTAATCCAACTAGCATTTTTAACCAATCTTGTACATCCAATAAGTGCGCTTGTGTCATTGGTTGAACATTTAGGTCATTATCGTGATCCTTCGACCTATTCTAATCCAATTAGGGTTTTTAACCAATCTTGTGCATCCAATAAGTGTGTTTGTGTCATTTGTTGAACATTTAGGTCATTTTTTTCCTCCTTAGGCTAATTTTAATCCAATTAAGGTTTTTAATCAATCTTGTGCATCCAATAAGTGCGTTTGTGTCATTGGTAGATCATTTAGGTCATTTTCATCATTCATCAACTTATTCTAATCCAATTAGCACTTTTAACCAATCTTGTACATCCAATAAGTGCGTTTGTGTCATTGTCGAACATTTAGGTCATTTTGTCCTCCTTAGGCTTATTCTAATCCAATTAGGGTTTTTAATCATTCTTGTGCATCCGATAAATGCAATTGTTTAATTGGTTGAACATTTAGGTCATTTTCGTGATCCTTCAACTTATTCTAATCCAATTAGGGTTTTTAACCAATCTTATGCATCCGATAAGTGTGTTTGTGTCATTTGTTGAACATTTAGGTAATTTTTTTCCTCCCTAGGCTTATTCTTATCCAAATATGGTTTTTAATCAATCTTGTACATTGAATAAGTGCGTTTGTGTCATTGGTAGAACATTTAGGTCATTATGTCATCCTTCGACTTGTTCTAATCCAATAAGGGTTTTTACCCAATCTTGTGTATCCAATAAGTGCGTTTGTGTCATTGGTTGAACATTTGGTTCTTTTTCGTCATCCTTCAATTTATTATAATCCAATTAGGGTTTTTAACCAATCTTGTGCATCCAACAAGTGCGTTTGGGCCATTCGTAGAGTATTTAGGTCATTTTCGTAATCCTTTGACTTGTTCTAATCCAGTTAGGGTTCTTAATCAATCGTGTGCATCAAATAAGTGCGTTTGTATCATTGGTTGACCATTTTGGTCATTTTCGTCATCCTTCAACTTTTTCTAATCCAATTAGGGTTTTTAACCAATCTTGTGCATCCCACAAGTTCGTTTGTGCCATTGGTAGAACATTTAGGTCATATTCGTCATCCTTCTACGTATTCTAATCCAATTAGGATTTTTAACCAATCTTGTACATCCAATAAACGCGTTTGTGTCATTAGTTGAACATTTAGGTCATTTTCTTGATCCTTTAACTTATTCTAATCCAATTAGGGTTTTTAACCAATCTTGTGCATCCAATAAGTGTGTTTCTGTCATTTGTTGAACATTTAAGTCATTTTTTCCTCCTTAGGCTAATTTTAATACAATTAAAGTTTTTAATCAATCTTGTGCATCCAATAAGTGCGTTTGTGTCATTGGTAGATCATTTAGGTTATTTTCGTCATTCATCGACTTTTTCTAATCCAATTAGCGTTCTTAACCAATCTTGTACATCCAATAAGTGCGTTCTTGTCATTGGTTGAACATTTAGGTCATTTTCGTGATCCTTCGACTTATTCTAATCCCATTAGGGTTTTTAACCAATCTTGTGCATCCAATAAGTGTATTTGTGTCATTTGTCGAACATTTAGGTCATTTTCGTCCTCCTTAGGCTTATTCTAATCCAATTAGGGTTTTTAAACATTCTTGTGCATCAAGTAAGTGCCTTTGTGTCATTGGTTGAACATTTAGGTCATTTTCGTCATCCTTCGAATTATTTTAATCCAATTAGGGTTTTTAACCAATCTTGTGCATCCAATAAGTGTGTTTGTGTCAATGGTAGAATATTTCGGTCATTTTCGTCATCCTTCAACTTATTCTAATCCAATTAGGGTTTTTAACCAATGTTGTGCATCCCACAAGTGCGTTTGTGCCATTGGTAGAACATTTAGGCCATATTCGTCATCCTTCTACTTATTCTAATCCAATTACTGTTTTTAACCAATCTTGTACATCAAATAAATGCGTTTGTGTCATTGGTTAAACATTTAGGTCATTTTCGTGATCCTTCAACTTATTCTAATCCAATTAGGGTTTTTAACCAAACTTGTGCATCCAATAAGAGTGTTTGTGTCATTTGTTGAACATTTAGGTCATTTTTTTCCTCCTTAGGCTAATTTTAATCCAATTAAGGTTTTTAATCAATCTTGTGCATCCAATAAGTGCGTTTGTGTCATTGGTAGATCATTTAGGTCATTTTTCGTCATTCATCGACTCATTCTAATCCAACTAGCATTTTTAACCAATCTTGTACATCCAATAAGTGCGTTTGTGTCATTGGTTGAACCTTTAGGTCATTATCGTGATCCTTCGACCTATTCTAATCCAATTAGGGTTTTTAACCAATCGTGTGCATCCAATAAGTGTGTTTGTGTCAATGGTAGAACATTTAGGTCATTCTCGTCATCCTTCGACTTATTTTAATCCAATTAGGGTTTTTAACCAATCTTGTGCATCCAATAAGTGCGTTTGTGTCATTGGTAGAACATTTAGGTCATATTTGTCATCCTTCTACATATTCTAATCCAATTAGGGTTTTTAACCAATCTTGTACATCCAATAAGTGCATTTGTGTCATTGGTTGAACATTTAGGTAATTTTCGTGATCCTTCGACTTATTCTAATCCAATTAGGGTTTTTAACCAATCTTGTTAATCCAATAAGTGTGTTTGTGTAATTTGTTGAATATTTATGTCATTTTCGTCCTCCTTAGGCTTATTCTAATCCAATTAGGGTTTTTATTCAATCTTGTGCATCCAATTAGTGTGTTTATGTCATTGGTTGAACATTTTGGTCATTTTCCTCTTTCCTAGTCTTATTCTAATCCAATTTGTGTTTTTAATCAATCTTGTGCATCCAATAAGTGAGTTTGTATCATTGGTTGAACATTTAGGTCATTTTCCTCATCCTTCGACTTATTCTAATCCAATTAGGGTTTTTAACCAATCTTGTGCATTTTATTAGTGGGTTTGTGTCATTGGTTGAACATTTAGCTCATTTTCGTGAACCTTCGACTTATTCTAATCAAATTAGGGTTTTTAGCCAATCTTGTGCATTCAATAAGTGCGTTTGTGTCATTGGTTGAACATTTTGGTCATTTTCGTCATCCTTCGTCTTATTCTAATCCAATAAAAGCTTTTGGTCATTTACCCATCTTATGCATCGAATAAAAGCTTTTGTGTCATAGGTTGAACATAAAGGTTATTTTCATCTTCCCTTTGCTTATTCTAATCCAATTAGGGGTTTTAATCAATCTTGTGCATCCAATAACTGCGTTTGTGTCACTGGTTGAATATTTACCTAATTTTCGTCATCCTTCGACTTACTCTAATCCAATTAGGGTTTTTAACCAATCTTGTGCATCCAATAAGTTCGTTTGTGTCATTGGTTGAACATTTAGTTCATTGTCCTCATCCTTTGACTTATTCGAATCCAATTAGGGTTTTCAACCACTCTTATGCATCCAGTAAGTGTGTTTGTGTCATTGGTTGAACATTTAGGTCATTTTCATCATCCTTCGACTTATTCTAATCCAATTAGGATTTGAAATCAATCTTGTGCATCCAATAAGTGCGTTTGTGTCATTGGTTGAACAATTAGGTCATTTTCATCATCCTTCGACTTATTCTAATCCAATTAGGATTTGAAATCAATCTTGTGCATCCAATAAGTGCGTTTGTGTCATTGGTTGAACAATTAGGTCATTCTCATCCTTGCTAGGCTTATTCTAATCCAATTAGGGTTTTTAATCAATCTTGTGCATCAATTAAGTGCGTTTGTGTCATTGGTTGAACATTTAGGTCATTTTGGTCATCCTTCAACTTATTGTAATCCAATTAAGATTTTTAAACAATCTTGTGGATCCAATAAGTGCGTTTGTGTCATTGGTTGAACATTTAGGTCATTGTCTTCATCCTTTGACTTATTCTACTCCAATTAGGGTTTTTAACCAATCTTGTGCATCCAACAAGTGCGTTTGGGCCATTCGTAGAGTATTTAGGTCATTTTCGTAATCCTTTGACTTGTTCTAATCCAGTTAGGGTTCTTAATCAATCGTGTGCATCAAATAAGTGCGTTTGTATCATTGGTTGACCATTTAGGTCATTTTCGTCATCCTTCAACTTTTTCTAATCCAATTAGGGTTTTTAACCAATCTTGTGCATCCCACAAGTTCGTTTGTGCCATTGGTAGAACATTTAGGTCATATTCGTCATCCTTCTACGTATTCTAATCCAATTAGGATTTTTAACCAATCTTGTACATCCAATAAACGCGTTTGTGTCATTAGTTGAACATTTAGGTCATTTTCTTGATCCTTTAACTTATTCTAATCCAATTAGGGTTTTTAACCAATCTTGTGCATCCAATAAGTGTGTTTCTGTCATTTGTTCAACATTTAAGTCATTTTTTCCTCCTTAGGCTAATTTTAATACAATTAAAGTTTTTAATCAATCTTGTGCATCCAATAAGTGCGTTTGTCTCATTGGTAGATCATTTAGGTTATTTTCGTCATTCATCGACTTTTTCTAATCCAATTAGCGTTCTTAACCAATCTTGTACATCCAATAAGTGCGTTCTTGTCATTGGTTGAACATTTAGGTCATTTTCGTGATCCTTCGACTTATTCTAATCCCATTAGGGTTTTTAACCAATCTTGTGCATCCAATAAGTGTATTTGTGTCATTTGTCGAACATTTAGGTCATTTTCGTCCTCCTTAGGCTTATTCTAATCCAATTAGGGTTTTTAAACATTCTTGTGCATCAAGTAAGTGCCTTTGTGTCATTGGTTGAACATTTAGGTCATTTTCATCATCCTTCGAATTATTTTAATCCAATTAGGGTTTTTAACCAATCTTGTGCATCCAATAAGTGTGTTTGTGTCAATGGTAGAATATTTCGGTCATTTTCGTCATCCTTCAACTTATTCTAATCCAATTAGGGTTTTTAACCAATGTTGTGCATCCCACAAGTGCGTTTGTGCCATTGGTAGAACATTTAGGCCATATTCGTCATCCTTCTACTTATTCTAATCCAATTACTGTTTTTAACCAATCTTGTACATCAAATAAATGCGTTTGTGTCATTGGTTAAACATTTAGGTCATTTTCGTGATCCTTCAACTTATTCTAATCCAATTAGGGTTTTTAACCAAACTTGTGCATCCAATAAGTGTGTTTGTGTCATTTGTTGAACATTTAGGTCATTTTTTTCCTCCTTAGGCTAATTTTAATCCAATTAAGGTTTTTAATCAATCTTGTGCATCCAATAAGTGCGTTTGTGTCATTGGTAGATCATTTAGGTCATTTTTCGTCATTCATCGACTTATTCTAATCCAACTAGCATTTTTAACCAATCTTGTACATCCAATAAGTGCGTTTGTGTCATTGGTTGAACCTTTAGGTCATTATCGTGATCCTTCGACCTATTCTAATCCAATAAGGGTTTTTAACCAATCTTGTGCATCCAATAAGTGTGTTTGTGTCAATGGTAGAACATTTAGGTCATTCTCGTCATCCTTCGACTTATTTTAATCCAATTAGGGTTTTTAACCAATCTTGTGCATCCAATAAGTGCGTTTGTGTCATTGGTAGAACATTTAGGTCATATTTGTCATCCTTCTACATATTCTAATCCAATTAGGGTTTTTAACCAATCTTGTACATCCAATAAGTGCATTTGTGTCATTGGTTGAACATTTAGGTAATTTTCGTGATCCTTCGACTTATTCTAATCCAATTAGGGTTTTTAACCAATCTTGTTAATCCAATAAGTGTGTTTGTGTAATTTGTTGAATATTTATGTCATTTTCGTCCTCCTTAGGCTTATTCTAATCCAATTAGGGTTTTTATTCAATCTTGTGCATCCAATTAGTGTGTTTATGTCATTGGTTGAACATTTTGGTCATTTTCCTCTTTCCTAGTCTTATTCTAATCCAATTTGTGTTTTAAATCAATCTTGTGCATCTAATAAGTGAGTTTGTATCATTGGTTGAACATTTAGGTCATTTTCCTCATCCTTCGACTTATTCTAATCCAATTAGGGTTTTTAACCAATCTTGTGCATTTTATTAGTGGGTTTGTGTCATTGGTTGAACATTTAGGTCATTTTCGTGAACCTTCGACTTATTCTGATCAAATTAGGGTTCTTAGCCAATCTTGTGCATTCAATAAGTGCGTTTGTGTCTTTGGTTGAACATTTTGGTCATTTTCGTCATCCTTCGTCTTATTCTAATCCAATAAAAGCTTTTGGTCATTTACCCATCTTATGCATCGAATAAAAGCTTTTGTGTCATAGGTTGAACATAAAGGTTATTTTCATCTTCCCTTTGCTTATTCTAATCCAATTAGGGGTTTTAATCAATCTTGTGCATCCAATAACTGCGTTTGTGTCACTGGTTGAATATTTACCTAATTTTCGTCATCCTTCGACTTACTCTAATCCAATTAGGGTTTTTAACCAATCTTGTGCATCCAATAAGTTCGTTTGTGTCATTGGTTGAACATTTAGTTCATTGTCCTCATCCTTTGACTTATTCGAATCCAATTAGGGTTTTCAACCACTCTTATGCATCCAGTAAGTGCGTTTGTGTCATTGGTTGAACATTTAGGTCATTTTCATCATCCTTCGACTTATTCTAATCCAATTAGGATTTGAAATCAATCTTGTGCATCCAATAAGTGCGTTTGTGTCATTGGTTGAACAATTAGGTCATTTTCATCATCCTTCGACTTATTCTAATCCAATTAGGATTTGAAATCAATCTTGTGCATCCAATAAGTGCGTTTGTGTCATTGGTTGAACAATTAGGTCATTCTCATCCTTGCTAGGCTTATTCTAATCCAATTAGGGTTTTTAATCAATCTTGTGCATCAATTAAGTGCGTTTGTGTCATTGGTTCAACATTTAGGTCATTTTGGTCATCCTTCAACTTATTGTAATCCAATTAAGATTTTTAAACAATCTTGTGGATCCAATAAGTGCGTTTGTGTCATTGTTTGAACATTTAGGTCATTGTCTTCATCCTTTGACTTATTCTACTCCAATTAGGGTTTTTAACCAATCTTGTGCATCCAACAAGTGCGTTTGGGCCATTCGTAGAGTATTTAGGTCATTTTCGTAATCCTTTGACTTGTTCTAATCCAGTTAGGGTTCTTAATCAATCGTGTGCATCAAATAAGTGCGTTTGTATCATTGGTTGACCATTTAGGTCATTTCTGTCATCCTTCAACTTTTTCTAATCCAATTAGGGTTTTTAACCAATCTTGTGCATCCCACAAGTTCGTTTGTGCCATTGGTAGAACATTTAGGTCATATTCGTCATCCTTCTACGTATTCTAATCCAATTAGGATTTTTAACCAATCTTGTACATCCAATAAACGCGTTTGTGTCATTAGTTGAACATTTAGGTCATTTTCTTGATCCTTTAACTTATTCTAATCCAATTAGGGTTTTTAACCAATCTTGTGCATCCAATAAGTGTGTTTCTGTCATTTGTTGAACATTTAAGTCATTTTTTCCTCCTTAGGCTAATTTTAATACAATTAAAGTTTTTAATCAATCTTGTGCATCCAATAAGTGCGTTTGTATCATTGGTAGATCATTTAGGTTATTTTCGTCATTCATCGACTTTTTCTAATCCAATTAGCGTTCTTAACCAATCTTGTACATCCAATAAGTGCGTTCTTGTCATTGGTTGAACATTTAGGTCATTTTCGTGATCCTTCGACTTATTCTAATCCCATTAGGGTTTTTAACCAATCTTGTGCATCCAATAAGTGTATTTGTGTCATTTGTCGAACATTTAGGTCATTTTCGTCCTCCTTAGGCTTATTCTAATCCAATTAGGGTTTTTAAACATTCTTGTGCATCAAGTAAGTGCCTTTGTGTCATTGGTTGAACATTTAGGTCATTTTCATCATCCTTCGAATTATTTTAATCCAATTAGGGTTTTTAACCAATCTTGTGCATCCAATAAGTGTGTTTGTGTCAATGGTAGAATATTTCGGTCATTTTCGTCATCCTTCAACTTATTCTAATCCAATTAGGGTTTTTAACCAATGTTGTGCATCCCACAAGTGCGTTTGTGCCATTGGTAGAACATTTAGGCCATATTCGTCATCCTTCTACTTATTCTAATCCAATTACTGTTTTTAACCAATCTTGTACATCAAATAAATGCGTTTGTGTCATTGGTTAAACATTTAGGTCATTTTCGTGATCCTTCAACTTATTCTAATCCAATTAGGGTTTTTAACCAAACTTGTGCATCCAATAAGTGTGTTTGTGTCATTTGTTGAACATTTAGGTCATTTTTTTTCCTCCTTAGGCTAATTTTAATCCAATTAAGGTTTTTAATCAATCTTGTGCATCCAATAAGTGCGTTTGTGTCATTGGTAGATCATTTAGGTCATTTTTCGTCATTCATCGACTTATTCTAATCCAACTAGCATTTTTAACCAATCTTGTACATCCAATAAGTGCGTTTGTGTCATTGGTTGAACCTTTAGGTCATTATCGTGATCCTTCGACCTATTCTAATCCAATAAGGGTTTTTAACCAATCTTATGCATCCAATAAGTGTGTTTGTGTCAATGGTAGAACATTTAGGTCATTCTCGTCATCCTTCGACTTATTTTAATCCAATTAGGGTTTTTAACCAATCTTGTGCATCCAATAAGTGCGTTTGTGTCATTGGTAGAACATTTAGGTCATATTTGTCATCCTTCTACATATTCTAATCCAATTAGGGTTTTTAACCAATCTTGTACATCCAATAAGTGCATTTGTGTCATTGGTTGAACATTTAGGTAATTTTCGTGATCCTTCGACTTATTCTAATCCAATTAGGGTTTTTAACCAATCTTGTTAATCCAATAAGTGTGTTTGTGTAATTTGTTGAATATTTATGTCATTTTCGTCCTCCTTAGGCTTATTCTAATCCAATTAGGGTTTTTATTCAATCTTGTGCATCCAATTAGTGTGTTTATGTCATTGGTTGAACATTTTGGTCATTTTCCTCTTTCCTAGTCTTATTCTAATCCAATTTGTGTTTTAAATCAATCTTGTGCATCTAATAAGTGAGTTTGTATCATTGGTTGAACATTTAGGTCATTTTCCTCATCCTTCGACTTATTCTAATCCAATTAGGGTTTTTAACCAATCTTGTGCATTTTATTAGTGGGTTTGTGTCATTGGTTGAACATTTAGGTCATTTTCGTGAACCTTCGACTTATTCTAATCAAATTAGGGTTTTTAGCCAATCTTGTGCATTCAATAAGTGCGTTTGTGTCATTGGTTGAACATTTTGGTCATTTTCGTCATCCTTCGTCTTATTCTAATCCAATAAAAGCTTTTGGTCATTTACCCATCTTATGCATCGAATAAAAGCTTTTGTGTCATAGGTTGAACATAAAGGTTATTTTCATCTTCCCTTTGCTTATTCTAATCCAATTAGGGGTTTTAATCAATCTTGTGCATCCAATAACTGCGTTTGTGTCACTGGTTGAATATTTACCTAATTTTCGTCATCCTTCGACTTACTCTAATCCAATTAGGGTTTTTAACCAATCTTGTGCATCCAATAAGTTCGTTTGTGTCATTGGTTGAACATTTAGTTCATTGTCCTCAGCCTTTGACTTATTCGAATCCAATTAGGGTTTTCAACCACTCTTATGCATCCAGTAAGTGCGTTTGTGTCATTGGTTGAACATTTAGGTCATTTTCATCATCCTTCGACTTATTCTAATCCAATTAGGATTTGAAATCAATCTTGTGCATCCAATAAGTGCGTTTGTGTCATTGGTTGAACAATTAGGTCATTCTCATCCTTGCTAGGCTTATTCTAATCCAATTAGGGTTTTTAATCAATCTTGTGCATCAATTAAGTGCGTTTGTGTCATTGGTTGAACATTTAGGTCATTTTGGTCATCCTTCAACTTATTGTAATCCAATTAAGATTTTTAAACAATCTTGTGGATCCAATAAGTGCGTTTGTGTCATTGGTTGAACATTTAGGTCATTGTCTTCATCCTTTGACTTATTCTACTCCAATTAGGGTTTTTAACCAAGCTTGTGCATCCAATAAGTGTGTTTGTGTCATTAGTTGAACAATTAGGTCATTTCATCCTTGCTAGGCTTATTTGTGTCATTGGTTTAAAATTTAGGTCATTGGATTAAAATTAGCCTAAGGAGGAAAAAATGACTTAAATGTTCAACAAATGACAGAAACACACTTATTGGATGCACAAGATTGGTTAAAAACCCTAATTGGAATAGAATAAGTTGAAGGATCACGAAAATGACCTAAATGTTCAACTAATGACACAAACGCGTTTATTGGATGTACAAGATTGGTTAAAAATCCTAATTGGATTAGAATACGTAGAAGGATGACGAATATGACCTAAATGTTCTACCAATGGCAAAAATGCACTTGCGGGATGCACAAGATTGGTTAAAAACCCTAATTGGATTAGAATAAGTTGAAGGATCACGAAAATGACCTAAATGTTCAACTAATGACACAAACGCGTTTATTGGATGTACAAGATTGGTTAAAAATCCTAATTGGATTAGAATACGTAGAAGGATGACGAATATGACCTAAATGTTCAACCAATGACACAAACGCACTTATTGGATGCACAAGATTGGGTAAAAACCCTAATTAGATTAGAATAAGTTGAAGGATGACGAAAATGACCTAAATGGTCAACCAATGACACAAACGCACTTATTTGATGCACACGATTGATTAAGAACCCTAACTGGATTAGAATAAGTCGAAGGATAACGAAAATGACCTAAATACTCTACGAATGGCCCAAACGCACTTGTTGGATGCACAAGATTGGTTAAAAACCCTAATTGGATTATAATAAGTTGAAGGATGACGAAAAACAACCAAATGTTCAACCAATGACACAAACGCACTTATTGGATACACAAGATTGGGTAAAAACCCTTATTGGATTAGAACAAGTCGAAGGATGACGAAAATGACCTAAATGTTCTACCAATGACACAAACACACTTATTCAATGTACAAGATTGATTAAAAACCATATTTGGATAAGTATAAGCCTAGGGAGGACGAAAATGACCTAAATGTTCAACCAATGACACAAACGCACTTATTGGATGCATAAGATTGATCAAAAACCCTAATTGTATTAAAAAAAAGTCGAAGGATCACGAAAATGACCTAAATTTTCAACCAATGACACATCCAATAAGTGTGTTTGTGTCATTGGTTGAACAATTAGGTCATTCTCATCCTTGCTAGGCTTATTCTAATCCAATTAGGGTTTTTAATCAATCTTGTGCATCCAATAAGTGCGTTTGTGTCATTGGTTGAACATTTAGGTCATTTTGGTCATCGTTCAGCTTATTCTAATCCAATTGGGGTTTTTAAACAATCTTGTGCATCCAAAAAGTGCGTTTGTGTCATTGGTTGAACATTTAGGTCATTTTCGTGATCCTTCGACTTTGTTTTAATACAATTAGGGTTTTTGATCAATCTTGTGCATCCAATAAGTGCGTTTGTGTCATTGGTTGAACATTTAGGTCATTTTCTTCCTCCCTAGGCTTATTCTTATCCAAATATGGTTTTTAATCAATCTTGTATATTGAATAAGTGCGTTTGTGTCATTGGTAGAACATTTAGGTCATTTTCGTCATTCTTCGACTTATTCTAATCCAATTAGGGTTTTTAATCTATCGTGTGCATCCAATACGTGCGTTTGTGTCATTGGTTCACCATTTAGGTCATTTTCGTCATCCTTCGACTTGTTCTAATCCAATATGGGTTTTTACCCAATCTTGTGCATCCAATAAGTGCGTTTGTGTCATTGGTTGAACATTTGGTTCATTTTCGTCATCCTTCAACCTATTATAATCCAATTAAGGTTTTTAACCAATCTTGTGCATCCAACAAGTGCGTTTGGGCCATTCCTAGAGTATTTAGGTCATTTTCGTCATCCTTCGACTTATTCTAATCCAATTAGGGTTTTTAATCAATCGTGTGCATCCAATAAGTGCGTTTATGTCATTGGTTGACCATTTAGGTCACTTTCGTCATCCTTCGACTTATTCTAATCCAATTAGGGTTTTTACCAAATCTTGTACATCCAATAAGTGCGTTTGTGTCATTGGTTGAACATTTCGGTCATTTTCGTCATCCTTCAACTTATTCAAATCCAATTAGGGTTTTTAACCAATCTTTGGCATCCCACAAGTGCGTTTGTGCCATTGGTAGAATATTTAGGTCATATTCGTCATCCTTCTACGTATTCTAATCCAATTTGGATTTTTAACCAATCTTGTACATCCAATAAATGCGTTTGTGTCATTGGTTGAACATTTAGATCATTTTCGTGATCCTTCAACTTATTCTTATCCAATTAGGGTTTTTAACCAATCTTCTGCATCCAATAAGTGTGTTTCTGTCATTTGTTGAACATTTAAGTCATATTTTTCCTCCTTAGGCTAATTTTAATCCAATTAAGGTTTTTAATCAATCTTGTGCATCCAATAAGTGCGTTTGTGTCATTGGTAGATCATTTAGGTTATTTTCGTCATTCATCGACTTTTTCGAATCCAATTAGCGTTTTTAACCAATCTTGTACATCCAATAAGTGCGTTCTTGTCATTGGTTGAACATTTAGGTCATTTTCGTCCTCCTTAGGCTTATTCTAATTTAATTAGGGTTTTTAAAATTTTCTGGTGCATCAAGTAAGTGCCTTTGTGTTATTGGTTGAACATTTAGGTCATTTTCGTCATCCTTCGAATTATTTTAATCCAATTAGGGTTTTTAACCAATCTTGTGCATCCAATAAGTGCGTTTTTGTTGTTGGTTCAACATTTAGGTCATCTTTGTCCTCCCTCGACTTATTCTAATCCAACTAGTGTTTTTAATCAATCTTGTGCATCCAATAAGTGCGTTTGTGTCATTGGTTGAACAATTAGGTCATTTTCGTCATTCTTCGACTTATTCTAATCTAATTAGGGTTTTTAACCAATCTCGTGCATCCAATAAGTGCGTTTGTCTCATTGGTTGAACATTTAATTTATTTTCGTCCTCCCTAGTCCTATTCTAATCCAATTAGTGTTTATAATCAATCATGTGCATCCAATATGTGCATTTGTTTCATTGGTTGAACATTTAGGTCATTTTCGTCCTCCCTAGGCTTATTCTAATCCAAATATGGTTTTTAATCAATCTTGTGCATCGAATATGTGCGTTTAGGTCATTTTTGTCATTCTTCGACTTATTCTAATCCAATTAGGGTTTTTAATCAATTGTGTGCATTCAATAAGTGCGTTTGTGTCATTGGTTGACCATTTGCGTCATTTTCGTCATCCTTCAACTTATTCTAATCCAATTAGGGTTTTTAACCGATCCTGTGCATCCAACAAGTACGTTTGTGTCAATGGTTGAACATTTAGGTCATTTTCGTCATCCTTCAATTTATTCTAATCCAATTAGGGTTTTTAACCAACTTTGTGCATCCAACAAGTGTGTTTGTGCCATTGGTAGAACATTTGGGTCATTTTCATCATCCTTCGACTTATTCTAATCCAATTAGGGTTTTTATCCGTTGTTGTGCATCCAATAAGTGCCTTTGTGTCATTGGTTGATCATTTAGGTCATTTTCGTGATTCTTCGACTTATTTTAATTCAATTAGGGTTTTTAACCAATCTTGTGCATCCAATAAGTGCGTTTGTGTCATTGGTAGAACTTTTAGGTCATTTTCGTCATCCTTCGACTTATTTTAATCGAATTAGGGTTTTTAACCAATCTTGTGCATCCAATAAGTGTGTTTGTGTCATTGGTAGAACATTTAGGTCATATTCGTCATCCTTCTACTTATTCTAATCCAATTAGGGTTTTTAATTAATCTTGTACATCCAATAAGTGTGTTTGTGTCATTTGTTGAACATTTATGTCATTTTCGTGATTCTTCGACTTATTCTAATCCAATTAGGGTTTTTAACCAATCTTGTGCATCCAATAAGTGTGTTTGTGTCATTTGTTGAACATTTAGGTCATTTTTGTCCTTCTTAGGCTTCTTCTAATCCAATAAAGGTTTTTATTAAATCTTGTGCATCCAATAAGTGCGTTTGTGTCATTGGTAGAACATTTAGGTCATTTTCGTCATTCTTCAACTAACTCTAATCCAATTAGGGTTTTTAACAAATCTTGTGCATCCAACAAGTGCGTTTGTGCCAATGGTAGAACATTTAGGTCATTTTCGTCATCCTTCGACTTATTCTAATCCAATTAGCGTTTTTAACCATTGTTGTGCATCCAATAAGTGCCTTTGTGTCATGGGTTAAACATTTAGGTCTTTTTCGTCATCCTTCGACTTATTTTAATCCAATTAGGGTGTTTAACAAATTTTGTGCATCCAATAAGTGCGTTTGAGTCATGTGTTGAACATTTAGGTCATTTTCATCATCCTTCGACTTATTTTAATTCAATAAGGGTTTTTAACCAATCTTGTGCATCCAATAAATGCGTTTGTGTCATTAGTAGAACATTTACGTCATATTCGTCATCCTTCTACTTATTCTAATCCATATAGGGTTTTAAACCAATTCTGTACATCCAATAAGTGCGTTTGTGTCATTGGTTGAACATTTAGGTCTTTTTCATGATCCTTCGACTTATTCTAATCCAATTAGGGTTTTTAACCAATCTTGTGCATCCAATAAGTGTGTTTGTGTCATTTGTTGAACATTTAGGTCATTTTCGTCCTCCTTAGGCTTATTCTAATCCAATTAGGGTTTTTAATCAATCTTGTGCATCCAATAAGTGCGTTTGTGTCGTTGGTTGAACATTTTAGTCATTCCCTCATTCCTAGCCTTATTCTAATCCAATTAGGGATTTTAATCAATCTTGTGCATCCGATAAGTGCGTTTGTGTCATTGGTAGAACATTTAGGTCATTTTCGTCATTCTTCAACTAACTCTAATCCAATTAGGGTTTTTAACAAATCTTGTGCATCCAACAAGTGCGTTTGTGCCAATGGTAGAACATTTAGGTCATTTTCGTCATCCTTCGACTTATTCTAATCCAATTAGCGTTTTTAACCATTGTTGTGCATCCAATAAGTGCCTTAGTGTCATGGGTTAAACATTTAGGTCATTTTCGTCATCCTTCGACTTATTTTAATCCAATTAGGGTGTTTAACAAATTTTGTGCATCCAATAAGTGCGTTTGTGTCATGTGTTGAACATTTAGGTCATTTTCATCATCCTTCGACTTATTTTAATTCAATAAGGGTTTTTAACCAATCTTAGGCATCCAATAAATGCGTTTGTGTCATTAGTAGAACATTTACGTCTTATTCGTCATCCTTCTACTTATTCTAATCCATATAGGGTTTTAAACCAATCCTGTACATCCAATAAGTGCGTTTGTGTCATTGGTTGAACATTTAGGTCTTTTTCATGATCCTTCGACTTATTCTAATCCAATTAGGGTTTTTAACCAATCTTGTGCATCCAATAAGTGTGTTTGTGTCATTTGTTGAACATTTAGGTCATTTTCGTCCTCCTTAGGCTTATTCTAATCCAATTAGGGTTTTTAATCAATCTTGTGCATCCAATAAGTGCGTTTGTGTCGTTGGTTGAACATTTTAGTCATTCCCTCATTCCTAGCCTTATTCTAATCCAATTAGGGATTTTAATCAATCTTGTGCATCCGATAAGTGCGTTTGTGTCATTGGTAGAACATTTAGGTCATTTTCGTCATTCTTCAACTAAATCTAATCCAATTAGTGTTTTTAACAAATCTTGTGCATCCAACAAGTGCGTTTGTGCCAATGGTAGAACATTTAGGTCATTTTCGTCATCCTTCGACTTATTCTAATCCAATTAGCGTTTTTAACCATTGTTGTGCATCCAATAAGTGCCTTTGTGTCATGGGTTAAACATTTAGGTCATTTTCGTCATCCTTCAACTTATTTTAATCCAATTAGGGTGTTTAACAAATTTTGTGCATCCAATAAGTGCGTTTGTGTCATGTGTTGAACATTTAGGTCATTTTCATCATCCTTCGACTTATTTTAATTCAATAAGGGTTTTTAACCAATCTTGTGCATCCAATAAATGCGTTTGTGTCATTAGTAGAACATTTACGTCATATTCGTCATCCTTCTACTTATTCTAATCCATATAGGGTTTTAAACCAATCCTGTACATCCAACAAGTGCGTTTGTGTCATTGGTTGAACATTTAGGTCTTTTTCATGATCCTTCGACTTTTTCTAATCCAATTAGGGTTTTTAACCAATCTTGTGCATCCAATAAGTGTGTTTGTGTCATTTGTTGAACATTTAGGTCATTTTCGTCCTCCTTAGGCTTATTCTAATCCAATTAGGGTTTTTAATCAATCTTGTGCATCCAATAAGTGCGTTTGTGTCGTTGATTGAACATTTTAGTCATTCCCTCATTCCTAGCCTTATTCTAATCCAATTAGGGATTTTAATCAATCTTGTGCATCCGGTAAGTGCGTTTGTATCATTGGTTGAACATTTAGGTCATTTTCCTCATCCTTCGACTTATTCTAATCCAATTAGGGTTTTTAAACAATCTTGTGCATTTTATTAGTGGGTTTGTGTCATTGGTTAAACATTTAGGTCATTTCCGTGAACCTTCGACTTATTCTAATCCAATTAGGATTTTTAGCAAATCTTGTGCATCCAATAAGTGCGTTTGTGTCATTGGTTGAACATTTTTGTCATTTTCGTCATCCTTCTACTTATTCTAATCCAATTAGGGGTTTTAACCAATCTTGTGCATCGAATAAAAGCTTTTGTGTCACTGGTTGAACATTTACGTTATTTTCGTCATCCTTCGACTTACTCTAATCCAATTAGGGTTTTTAACCAATCTTGTGCATCCAATAAATTTGTTTGTGTCATTGGTTGAAAATTTAGGTTATTGTCGTCATCCTTCGACTTTTTCTAACCCAATTAGGCTTTTTAACGAACCTTGTGCATCCAGTAAGTGCGTTTGTTTCATTGGTTGTACATTTAGGTCATTTTCATCCTTGCTACGCTTATTCTAATCCAATTAGGGTTTTTAATCAATCTTGTGCATCCAATAAGTGCGTTTTTCGCATTGGTTGAACATTTAGGTCATTTTGGTCATCCTTCGACTTATTGTATTCCAATTAGGGTTTTTAAAAAATCTTGTGCATCCAATAGGTGCGTTTTTGTCATTGGTTGAACATTTAGGTCATTGTCTTCATCCTTCGACTTATTCTAATCCAATTAGGGTATTTAACCAATCTTGTGCATCCAATAAGTGCGTTTGTGTCATTAGTTGAACAATTAGGCCATTTTCATTCTTGCTAGGCTTATTCTAATCCACTTAGTGTTTTTAATCAATCTTGTGCATCCAATAAGTGCGTTTTTGTCATTGGTTCAACATTTAGGTCATTTTGGTCATCCTTCAATTTATTGTAATCCAGTTAGGTTTTTTAATAAATCTTGTGCATCCAAAAAGTGTGTTTGTGTCATTGGTTGAACATTTAGGTCATTTTCGTGATCCGTCGACTTTTTTTAATCCAATTAGGATTTTTGATCAATCTTGTGCATCCAATAAGTGCGTTTCTGTCATTGATTGAACATATAGGTCATTTTCATCCTCCATAGGGTTATTCTATTATAATTAGGGGTTTTAATCAGAATTGGGCATCCAATAAGTGCGTTTGTGTCACTGGTGGAATATTTAGGTAATTTTCGTCATCCTTCGACTTATTCTAATCCAATTAGGGTTTTTAACCAATCTTGTGCATCCAGTAAGTGTGTTTGTGTCATTGGTGGAGCATTTAGGTTATTGTCTTCATCCTTCGACTTATTCTAATCCAATTAGGGTTTTTAACCAATCTTGTGCATCCAATAAGTGTGTTTTTGTCATTAGTTGAACATTTAGGTCATTTTCGCTATCCTTCGACTTATTCTAATCCAATTAGGGTTTTTCATTAATCTTGTACATCCAATAAGTGCAATTTTTTCATTGGTTCAACATTTAGGTCATCTTTGTCCTCCCTAGGCTTATTCTAATCCAACTAGTGTTTCTAATCAATCTTGTGCATCTAATAAGTGCGTTGGTGTCATTGGTTGAACATTTCGGTCATTTTCGTCATTCTTCGACTTATTCTAATCCAATTAGGATTTGTGTCATTGGTTGAACATTTAGGTCATTGTCGTCATCCTTCGAATTATTCTAATCGAATTAGGGTTTTTATAACCAATCTTGTGCATCTAGTAAGTGCTTTTGTGTGATTTGTTGAGCATTTAAGTCATTTTCATCATCATTCGACTTACTCTAATCCAATTAGGGTTTTCAATCAATCTTGTGCATCCAATAAGTGTGTTTGTGTCATTGGTTGAACAATTAGGTCATTTTCGTCCTTGCTAGGCTTATTTTAATCCAATTAGGGTTTTTAATCAATCTTGTGCATCCAATAAGTGCGTTTGTGTCATTGGTTGAATATTTAGGTCATTTTGGTCATCCTTCGACTTATTGTAAGCCAATTAGGAATTTTAAACAATCTTGTGCATCTAATAAGTGTGTTTGTGTCATTGCTTGAACATTTAGGTAATTGTCTTCATCCTTCGACTTATTCTAATCCAATTAGGGTTTTTAACCAATCTTGTGCATCCAATAAGTGCGTTTGTGTCATTAGTTGAACAATTAGGTCATTTTCATCCTTGTTAGGCTTATTCAAATCCAATAAGGGTTTTTAATCAATCTTGTGCATCCAATAAGTGCGTTTTTGTCATTGGTTGATTAATTAGGTCATTTTGGTCATCCTTCGACTTATTGTAATCCAATTAGGGTTTTTAAACAATCTTGTGCATCCAAAAAGTGCGTTTCTGTCATTGGTTGAACATTTAGGCCATTTTCGTCATCCTTCGACTTATTTTAATCCAATTAGGGTATTTGATCAATCTTGTGCATCCAATAAGTGCGTTTGTGTCATTGGTTGAACATTTTGGTCATTTTCCTCCTCCCTAGGCTTATTCTAATCCAATTAGGGTTTTTATTAAATCTTGTGCATCCAATAAGTTCGTTTGTATATTTGGTTGAACATTTAGGTCATTTTCCTCATCCTTCGACTTATTCGAATCCAATTAGGGTTTTTAACCAATCTTGTGCATTTTATTAGTGTGTTTGTGTCATTGGTTGAACATTTAGGTCATTTTTGTGATCCTTCGACTTATTGTTATCCGATTTGGGTTTTTAACCAATCATGTGCATCCAATAAGTGCGTTTGTGTCATTGGTTGAACATTAAGGTCATTGTCGTCATCCTTCGACTTATTCTAATCGAATTAGGGTTTTTAATAAATCTTGTGCATCCAGTAAGTGCGTTTTTGTCATTGGTTGAACATTTAGGTCAGTTTCATCATCCTTCGACTTTTTCTAATCCAATTAGGGTTTTAAATCAATCTTGTGCATCCAATAAGTGCGTTTATGTCATTGGTTCAACATTTAGGTCATTTTTGTCCTCCCTAGGCTTATTCTAATCCAACTAGTGTTTTTAATCAATCTTGTGCATCCAATAAGTGCCTTTGTGTCATTGGTTGAACATCTAGGTTATTTTCGTCATTCTTCGACTTATTTTAATCCAATTACGGTTTTTAACCAATCTCGTGCATCTAATAAGTGCGTTTGTATCATTGGTTGAACAATTAGGTCATTTTCCTCATCCTTCAACTTATTCTAATCCAATTAGGGTTTTTAATCAATCTTGTGCATTTTATTAGTGCGTTTGTGTCATTGGTTGAACATTTAGGTGATTTTCATCATCCTTCGACTTACTCTAATCCAATTAGGGTTTTCAATCAATGTTGTGCATCCAATAAGTGTGTTTATGTCATTGGTTGAACAATTAGGTAATTTTCATCCTTTCTAGGCTTATTTTAATCCAATTAGGGTTTTTAATCAATCTTGTGCATCCAATAAGTACGTTCGTGTCATTGGTTGAATATTTAGGTCATTTTGGTCATCCTTCGACTTATTGTAATCCAATTAGGAATTTTAAACAATCTTGTGCATCCAATAAGTGTGTTTGTGTCATTGGTTGAACATTTAGGTAATTGTGTTCATCCTTCAACTTATTCGAATCCAATTGGGGTTTTTAACCAATCTTGTGCATCCAATAATTGCATTTGTGTCATTAGTTGAACAGTTAGGTCATTTTCATCCTTGTTAGGCTTTTTCAAATCCAATAAAGGTTTTTAAGCAATCTTGTGCATCCAATAAGTGCGTTTTTGTCATAGGTAGAACAATTAGGTCATTTTGGTCATCCTTCGACTTATTGTAATCCAATTAGTGTTTTTAAATAATCTTGTGCATCCAAAAAGTGTGTTTCTGTCATTGGTTGAACATTTAGGTCATTTTCGTCATCCTTCGACTTATTTTAATACAATTAGGGTATTTGATCAATCTTGTGCATCCAATAAGTGCGTTTGTGACATTGGTTGAACATTTTGGTCATTTTTCTCCTCCCTAGGCTTATTCTAATCCAATTAGGGTTTTTAATCAATCTTGTGCTTCCAATAAGTGCGTTTGTATCATTGGTTGAACATTTAGGTCATTTTCCTCATCCTTTGACTTATTCGAATCCAATTAGGGTGTTTAACCAATCTTGTGCATTTTATTAGTGCGTTTGTGTCATTGGTTGAACATTTGTATCATTTTTGTGATCCTTCGACTTATTGTAATCCAAATAGGGTTTTTAACCAATCATGTGCATCCAATAAGTGTGTTTTTGTCATTGCTTGAACATTTAGGTCATTTTCGTCATTATTCGACTTATTTTAATCCGATTATGGTTTTTTACCCATCTTAGGCATCCAATAAGTGAGTTTGTGGCATAGGTTCATATTCTTCATCCTTCGGCTTATTGTAATCCAATTAGGATTTTTAACCAATCTTGTGCATCCAATAAGTGCGTTTGTGTCATTTGTTGAACGTTTAGGTCATTTTCGTCATCCTTTGACTTATTCTAATCCAATTAGGGTTTTTGACCAATCTTGTGCATCTAATAAGTGCATTTGTGTCATTGGTTGAACATTTAGGCATTTTCGTCATCCTTCGACTTATTCTAATCCAATTAGGGTTTTTAACAAATCTTGTACATCGAATAAAGGCGTTTGTGTCATTGGTTGAACATATAGGTCATTTTCATCCTCCCTAGGCTTATTCTATTACAATTAGGGGTTTTAATCATTTAGGTTATTTTCGTCATACTTCAACTTATTCTAATCCAATTAGGGTTTTTAACCAATCTTGTGCATCAAATAGGTGTGTTTTTGTCAATGGTTGAACATTTAGGGTATTGTCTTCGTCCTTCGATTTATTCTAATCCAATTAGGGTTTTTAACCAATCTTGTGCATCCAATAAGTGCATTATTGTCATTGGTTAAACATTTAGGTCAATTTCATCATCCTTTGTCTCATTCTAATCCAATTAGGGTTTTTAATCAATCTTGTGCATCCAATAAGTGCGTTTCTGTCATTGGTTGAACATTTAGGTCATTGTCGTCATAATTCGACTTATTCTAATCGAATTAGGGTTTTTAAACAATCTTGTGCATCCAGTAAGTGCGTTTGTGTTATTGGTTGAACATTGAGGTCACTTTCATCATCCTTTGACTTACTCTAATCCAAATAGGGTTTTCAATCAATGTTGTGCATCCAATAAGTGTGTTTGTGTCATTGGTTGAACAAATAGGTCATTTTCATCCTTGCTAGGCTTATTTTAATCCAATTAGGGTTTTCAATAAATCTTGTGCATCCAATAAGTGCGTTTTTGTCATTGGTTGAACATTTATGTCATTTTCATCATCCTTCTACATATTCTAATCCAATTAGGGTTTTTGATCAATCTTGTGCATGAAATTAGTGTGTTTCTGTCATTGGTTCAACATTTAGGTCATTTTCGTCCTCCCTAGGCTTATTCTAATCAAACTAGTGTTTTTAATCAATCTTGTGCATCCAAGAAGTGCGTTTGTGTCATTGGTTGAACATTTAGGGCATTTTGGTCATTCTTCGACTTATTCTAATCCAATTAGGTTTTTTAACCAATCTCGTGCATCCAATAAGTGTGTTTGTGTCATTGGTAGAACATTTAGGTCGTTTTCGTCATCCTTCAACTTATTCTAATCCAATTAGGGTTTTTAACCAATCTTGTGCATCCAATAAGTGTGTTTGTGTCATTGGTAGAACATTTAGGTCGTTTTCGTCATCCTTCGACTTATTCTAATCCAATTAGGGTTTTTAACCAATCTTGTGCATCCAATATGTGTGTTTGTGTCATTGGTTGAACATTTAGGTCATTTTCATCATCCTTCGACTTAGTTTAATCCAATTACGGTTTTTAACTAATCTTAGGCATCCAATAATTGCGTTTGTGTCATTGGTTCATATTTGTCATCCTTCGACTTATTGTATTCCAATTAGGGTTTTAAACCAATCTTGTGCATATGATAAGTGCGTTTGTGTCATTGGTTGAACATTTAGGTCATTTTTGTCCTCCCTAGGCTTATTCTAAGCCAATTAGTGTTTTTAATCAATCAAGTGCATCCAATAAGTGTGTTTGTGTCATTGGTAGAACATTTAGGTCGTTTTCGTCATCCTTCGACTTATTATTTTCCTATTAGGGTTTTAAACCAATCTTGTGCATCTGATAAGTGGGTTTGTGTCATTGGTTGAACATTTAGGTCATTTTTGTCATCCTTCGACTTACGCTATTCTATTTAGGGTTTTTCACCATTCTTGTGCATCCAATAAGTGCATTTGTGTCATTGGTTGAACATTTAGGTAATTTACGTCATTCTTGAACTTATTCTAATCCAATAAGGGTTTTTAATCAATCTCGTGCATCCAATAAGTGCGTTTGTGTCATTGGTTGAACATTTAGGTCACTTTCATCATCCTTCGACTTACTCTAATCCAAATAGGGTTTTCAATCAATGTTGTGCATCCAAATAGTGTGTTTGTGTCATTGGTTGAATTAATATGTCATTTTCATCCTTGCTAGGCTTATTTTAATCCAATTAGGGTTTTTAATCAATCTTGTGCATCCAATAATTGCGTTTGTGTCATTGGTTGAATATTTAGGTCATTTTGGTCATCCTTCTACATATTCTAATGCAATTAGGGTTTTTAAACAATCTTGTGCATCAAATTAGTGTGTTTTTGTCATTAGTTCAACATTTAGGTCATTTTCGTCCTCCCTAGGCTTATTCTAATCAAACAAGTGTTTTTAATCAATCTTGTGCATCTAAGAAAAGCGTTTGTGCCATTGGTTGAACATTTAGGTCATTTTGGTCATTCTTCGACTTATTCTAATCCAATTAGGGTTTTGAACCAATCTTGTGCATCCAATAAGTGCGTTTGTGTCATTGGTTGAACATTTAGGTCATTTTCGTCCTCCCTAGGCTTATTCTAATCCAATTAGTTTTTTAATCAATCAGGTGCATCCAATAAGTGTGTTTGTGTCATTGGTAGAACATTTAGGTCCTTTTCGTCATCCTTCGACATATTCTAATCCAATTAGGGTTTTTAACCAATCTTGTGCATCCAATAAGTGTGTTTGTTTCATTGGTTGAACATGTAGGTCATTTTCGTCATCCTTCGACTTAGTTTAATCCAATTACGGTTTTTAACCAATCTTAGGCATCCAATAAGTGCGTTTGTGTCATTGATTCATATTTGTCATCCTTCGACTTATTGTATTCCAATTAGGGTTTTAAACCAATCTTGTGCATCTGATAATTCCGTTTGTGTCATTGGTTGAACATTTAGGTCATTTTCGTCATCCTTCGACTTATTCTAATCTAATTAGGATTTTTGACCAATCTTGTGCATCCAATAAGTGCATTTGTGTCATTGGTTGAACATTTAGGTAATTTTTGTCATTCTTGAACTTATTCTAATCCAATAAGGGTTATTAGTCAATCTTGTGCATCCAATAAGTGTGTTTGTGTAATTGGTTGAACAATTAGGTCATTTTCGTCATCTTTCGACTTATTTTAATCCAATTAGGGTTTTTATTCAATCTTGTGCATCCAATAAGTGCATTTGTGTCATTTGTTGAACATTTAAGCATTTTCGTCATCCTTCGACTTATTCTAATACAATTAGGGTTTTTAACAAATCTTGTACATCGAATAAAGATGTTTGTGTCATTTGTTGAACATATAGGTCATTTTCATCCTCCATAGACTTATTCTATTACAATTAGGGGTTTTAATCATTCTTGTGCATCTAATATGTGTGTTTGTGTCATTGGTTAAACAATTAAGTCATTTTCATCCTCGCTAGGCTTATTCTAATCCAATTAGGGTTTTTAATCAATCTTGTGCATCAAATTAGTGCGTTTTTGTCATTGGTTCAGCATTTAGGTCATTTTCGTCCTCCCCAGGCTTATTCTAATCAAACAAGTGTTTTTAATCAATCTTGTGCATCCAAGAAGTGCGTTTGTGTTATTGGTTGAACATTTAGGTCATTTCGGTCATTCTTCGACTTATTCAAATCCAATTAGCATTTTTAACCAATCTCGTGCATCCAATAAGTGCGTTTGTGTCATTGGTTGAACATTTAGGTCATTTTCATCCTCCCTAGGCTTATTCTAATCCAATTAGTGTTTTTAATTAATTAGTTGCATCCAATAAGTGTGTTTGTGTCATTGGTAGAACATTTAGGTCGTTTTCGTCATCCTTCAACTTATTCTAATCCAATTAGGGTTTTTAACCAATCTTGTGCATCCAATAAGTGAGTTTGTGTCATTGGTTGAACATTTATGTCATTTTCGTCATCCTTCTACTTAGTTTAATCCAATTACGGTTTTTAACCAATCTTAGGCATCCAATAAGTGTGTTTGTGTCATTGGTTCATATTTGTCATCCTTTGACTTATTGTATTCCAATTAGGGTTTTAAACAAATCTTGTGCATCTGATAAGTGCGTTTGTGTCATTAGTTGAACATTTAGGTCATTTTCGTCCTCCCTAGGCTTATTCTAATCCAATTAGTGTTTTTAATCAATCAGGTGCATGCAACAAGTGTATTTGTGTCATTGGTAGAACATTTAGGTTGTTTTCGTCATCTTCGACTTATTCTATTCCAATTAGGGTTTTTAACCAATCTTGGTCATCCAATAAGTGTGTTTGTGTCATTGGTTGAACATTTAGGTCATTTTCCTCATCCTTCGACTTAGTTTAATCCAATTACGGTTTTTAACCAATCTTAGGCATCCAATAAGTGTGTTTGTGTCATTGGTTCATATTTGTCATCCTTTGACTTATTGTATTCCAATTAGGGTTTTAAACCAATCTTGTGCATCTGATAAGTGTGTTTGTGTCATTAGTTGAACATTTAGGTCATTTTCGTCCTCCATAGGCTTATTCTAATCCAACTAGTGTTTTTAATCAATCAGGTGCATCCAATAACTGTATTTGTGTCATTGGTAGAACATTTAGGTTGTTTTCGTCATCCTTCGACTTATAGTATTCCGATTAGGGTTTTAAACCAATCTTGTGCATCTGATAGTTGCGTTTGTGTCATTGGTTGAATATTTAGATCATTTTCGTCATCCTTCGACTTATTCTAATCTAATTAGGGTTTTTGACCAATCTTGTGCATCCAATAAGTGCATTTGTGTCACTGGTTGAGCATTTAGAAAATTTTCGTCATTCTTGAACTTATTCTAACCCAACAATGGTTTTTAGTCAATCTTGTGCATCTAATAAGTGCGTTTGTGTCATTGGTTGAACATTTAGGTCATTTTTGCATATTTCGACTTATTTAAATCCAATTAGGGTTTTTGATCAATCTTGTGTATCTAATAAGTGCGTTTGTGTCAGTTGTTGAACATTTAAGCATTTTCGTCATCCTTCGACTTATTCTAATACAATTAGGGTTTTTAACAAATCTTGTACATCGAATAAAGGCGTTTGTGTCATTGGTTGAACATATAGGTCATTTTCATCCTCCCTAGACTTATTCTATTACAATTAGGGGTTTTAATCAATCTTGTGCATCCAATAAGTGTGTTTGTGTCATTGGTTGAACAATTAAGTCATTTTCATCCTCGCTAGGATTATTCTAATCCAATTACGATTTTTAATCAATCTTGTGCATCCAATATGTGCGTTTGTGTAATTGGTTTAACATTTAGGTCATTTTCGTCATCCTTCGACTTATTCTAATCCAATTAGGGTTTTTAACCAATCTTGTGCATCCAATAAGTGTGTTTGTGTCATTGGTTGAACATTTAAGTCATTTTTGTCATCGTTCGACTTAGTTTAATCCAATTACGGTTTTTAACCAATCTTAGGCATCCAATAAGTGCGTTTGTGTCATTGGTTCATATTTGTCATCCTTTGACTTATTGTATTCCAATTAGGGTTTTAAACCAATCCTGTGCATCTGATAAGTGCGTTAGTGTCATTGGTTTAACATTTAGGTCATTTTCGTCCTCCCTAGGCTTATTCTAATCCAATTAGTGTTTTTAATCAATCAGGTGCACCTAATAAGTGTATTTGTGTCATTGGTAGAACATTTAGGTCATTTTCGTCATCCTTCGACTTATTTTGTATTCCAATTAGGGTTTTAAACCAATCTTGTGCATCTGATAAGTCCATTTGTGTCAATCGTTGAACATTTAGGTCATTTTCGTCATCCTTCGACTTATTCTAATCTAATTAGGGTTTTTGACCAATCTTGTGCATCCAATAAGTGCGTTTGTGTCATTGGTTGAACACTTAGGTAATTTTCGTCATCCTACGAGTTATTCTAATCCAATTAGGGTTTTCAATCAGTCTCGTGCATCCATTAAGTGCGTTTGTGTCATTGGTTGAACATTTAGGTCATTTTGGTCATTCTTCGACTTATTCTAATCCAATTAGGGTTTTTAACTAATCTTGTGCTTCCAATAAGTGCATTTGTGTCATTAGTTGAATATTTAGAAAATTTTCGTCATTCTTGAACTTATTCTAATCCAATAAGGGTTTTTAGTCAATCTTGTGCACCTAATAAGTGTGTTTGTGTCATTGGTTGAACATTTAGGTCATTTTTGCATCGTTCGACTTATTTTAATCCAATTACGTTTTTTAACCAATCTTAGGCATCCAATAAGTGCGTTTGTGTCATTGGTTCATATTTGTCATCCTTTGACTTATTGTATTCCAGTTAGGGTTTTAAACCAATCTTGTGCATCTGATAAGTGCGTTAGTGTCATTGGTTTAACATTTAGGTCATTTTCGTCCTCCCTAGGCTTATTCTAATCCAATTAGTGTTTTTAATCAATCAGGTGCATCTAATAAGTGTATTTGTGTCATTGGTAGAACATTTACGTCGTTTTCGTCATCCTTCGACTTATTGTATTCCAATTAGGGTTTTAAACCAATCTTGTGCATCTGATAAGTCCGTTTGTGTCATTGGTTGAACATTTAGGTCATTTTCGTCATCCTTCGACTTATTCTAATCTAATTAGGGTTTTTGACCAATGTTGTGCATCCAATAAGTGCGTTTGTGTCATTGGTTGAACATCTAGGTCATTGTCTTCATCCATCGACTTATTCTAATCCAATTAGGGTTTTTAACCAATCTTGTGCATCCAATAAGTGTGTTTTTGTCATTGGTTTAACATTTAGGTCATTTTCATCATCCTTCGATTAATTCTAATCCAATTAGGGTTTTAAATCAATCTTGTGTATCTAATAAGTGCGTTTATGTCATTGGTTCAACATTTAGGTCATATTCGTCCTCCATAGGCTTATTCTAATCCAACTAGTGTTTTTAATCAATCTTGTGCATCCAATAAGTGCGTTTGTGTCATTGGTTGAACATTTAGGTCATTTTCGTCATTCTTCAACTTTTTCTAATACAATTAGGGTTTTTAACCAATCTCGTGCATCCAATAAGTGCGTTGGTGTCATTGGTTGAAAATTTAGGTCGTTTTCGTCATCCTTCAACTTATTCTAGTCTAATTAGGGTTTTAAACCAATCTTGTGCATCTAATAAGTGTGTTTGTGTCATTGGTTGAACATTTAGGTCATTTTCGTCATAGTTCGACTAAGTTTAATCCAATTTCGGTTTTTTACCAATCTTAGGCATCCAATAAGTGTATTTGTGTCATTGGTTCATATTTGTCATCCTTCGAATTATTGTTATCCAATTAGGGTTTTAAACAAATCTTGTGCGTCCGATAAGTGCATTTGTGTCATTGGTTGAACATTTAGGTCATTTTGGTCATCCTTCAACTTATTGTAATCCAATTAGGGCTTTTAAACAATCTTGTGCATCCTATAAGTGCGTTTGTTGCATTGGTTGAGCATTTAGGTCATTTTCGTCCTCCCTAGGCTTATTCTAATCCAATTAGGGTTTTAATCAATCTTGTGCATCCAATAAGTGCGTTTGTATCATTGGTTGAACATTTAGGTCATTTTCCTCCTTGCTAGACTTATTTTAATCCAATTAGGGTTTTTAATCAATCTTGTGCACCCAATAAGTGCATTTTTGTCATTGGTTGAAAATTTAGGTCATTTTGGTCGTCCTTCGACTTATTGTAATCCAAATAGGGTTTTTAACCAATCTTGTGCATCTAAAAAGTGCGTTTGTGTCATTGGTTGAACATTTAGGTCATTTTCGTCATCCTTCGACTTATTTTAATCCAATTACGGTTTTTGATCAATCTTGTGCATCCAATAAGTGCGTTTGTGTCATTGGTTGAACATTTAAGCATTTTCATCATCCTTCGACTTATTCTGATCCAATTAGGGTTTTTAATAAATCTTGTACGTCGAATAAAGGCGTTTTTGTCATTGGTTGATCATATAGGTCATTTTCATCCTCCCTAGACTTATTCTATTACAATTAGGGGTTTTGATCAATATTGTGCATCCAGTAAGTGCGTTTGCGTCATAGGTTAAACATTTAGGTCACTTTCATCATCCTTCGACTTACTCTAATCCAAATAGGTTTTTCAATCAATCTTGTGCATCCAATAAGTGTGTTTGTGTCATTGGTTGAACAAATAGGTCATTTTCATCCTTGTTAGGCTTATTTTAATCCAATTAGGGTTTTTAATCAATCTTGTGCATCCAATAAGTGCGTTTGTGTCATTGGTTGAATATTTAGGTCATTTTGGTCATCCTTCGACCTAATGTAATCCAATTAGGGTTTTAAATTAATCTTGTGCATCCAATAAGTGCTTTTGTGTCATTGGTTGAACATTTAGGTTATTGTCTTCATCCTTCAACTTATTCTAATCCAATTAGGGTTTTTAACCAATGTTGTGCATCCAATAAGTGCGTTTTTGTCATTGGTTGAACATTTAGGTCATTTTCATCATCCTTCGACTTATTCTACTCCAATTAGGGTTTCAAATCAATCTTGTGCATCCAATAAGTGCGTTTCTGTCATTGGTTCAACATTTAGGTCATTTTCGTCATCCCTAGGCTTATTCTAATCAAACTAGTATTTTTAATCAATCTTGTGCATTAAAGAAGTGCGTTTGTGTCATTGGTTGAACATTTAGGTCATTTTCGTCCTCCCTAGGCTTATTCTAATCCAATTAGTGTTTTTAATCAATCAGGTGCATCCAATAAGTATGTTTGTGTCATTGGTAGAACATTTAGGTCGTTTTCTTCATCCTTCGACTTATTCTAATCCAATTAGGGTTTTTAACCAATCTTGTGCATTTTATTAGTGCGTTTGTGTCATTGGAAGAACATTTAGGTCATATTCGTAATCCTTCTACTTATTCTAATCCAATTAGGGATTTTACCCAATCTTGTACATCCAATAAGTGCGTTTGTGTCATTGGTTGAACATTTAGGTCATTTTCGTCATCATTCGACTTAGTTTAATCCAATTACGGTTTTTAACTAATCTTAGGCATCCAATAAGTGCGTTTGTGTCATTGGTTCATATTCGTCATCCTTCGACTATTTGTAATCCGATTAGGGTTTTAAACCAATCTTGTGCATCCGATAAGTGCGTTTGTGTCATTGGTTGAACACTTAGGTGATTTTTGCCATGCTTCGACTTATTCTAATCTAATTAGGGTTTTTGACCAATCATGTGCATCCAATAAGTGCATTTGTGTCATTGGTTGAACATTTAGGTCATTTTCGTCATCCTTCGACTTATTCTAATACAATTAGGGTTTTCAATCAATCTTGTGCATCCAATAAGTGTGTTTGTGTCTTTGGTTGAACAATTAGGTTATTTTCATCCTTGCTAGGCTTATTCTAATCCAATTAGGGTTTTTAATCAATGTTGTTCATCCAATAAGTGCGTTTGTGTCATTGCTTGAACATTTAGGTTATTTTGGTCATCCTTCGACTTCTTGTAATACAATTATGGTTTTAAAACAATCTTTTGCATCCAAAAAGTGCGTTTGTGTCATTGGTTGAACATTTAAGCATTTTCATCATCCTTCAACTTATTTAAATCGAATTAGGGATTTTAACAAATCTTGTACATCGAATAAAGGCGTTAGTGTCATTGGTTAAACATATAGGTCATTTTCATCCTCCCTAGACTTATTCTATTACAATTAGGGGTTTTGATCAATATTGTGCATCCAATAAGTGCGTTTGTGTCATTGGTTGAACATTTAGGTCATTTTCGTCATCCTTCGACTTATTGTAATCCAATTAGGGTTTTTGAACAATCTTGTGCATCCAATAAGTGCGTTTGTGTCATTGGTTCAACATTTAGGTCATTTTCGTTCTCCCTAGGCTTATTCTAATCCAACTAGTGTTTTTAATCAATCATGTGCATCCCATTAGTGCGTTTGTGTCATTGGTTGAACATGTAGGTCATTTTCGTCAGTCTTCAACTTATTCTAATCCAATTAGGGTTTTTAACCAATCTCGTGCATCCAATAAGTGCCTTTGTATCATTGGTTGAACATTTAAGTCGTTTTCGTCATCCTTCAACTTATTCTAATCCAATTAGGGTTTTTAACCAATCTTGTGCATCTAATAAGTGTGTTTGTGTCATTGGTTGAACATTTAGATCATTTTCGTCATCGTTCGACTTAGTTTAATCCAATTACGGTTTTTTTTACCAATCTTAGGCATCCAATAAGTGTGTTTGTGTCATTAGTTCATATTTGTCATCCTTCGAATTATTGTAATCCAATTAGGGTTTCAAACCAATCTTGTGCGTCCGATAAGTGCGTTTGTGTCATTTGTTGAACATTTAGGTCATTTTTGTCATCCTTCGACTTATTTTAATCCAATTAGGGTTTTTAATCAATCTTGTGCATCGAAAAAGTGCGTTTGTGTCATTGGTTGAACATTTAGGTCATTTTTGTCATCCTTCGACTTATTGTAATCCAATTAGGGTTTTTAACCAATCTTGTGCATCCAATAAGTGCGTTTGTTTCATTGGTTGAACATTTATGTCATTGTCTTCATCCTTCGACTTATTTTAATACAATTACGGTTTTTGATAAATCTTGTGCATCCAATAAGTGCGTTTGTGTCTATGGTTCATCCTTCAACTTATTCTAATCGAATTAGGGATTTTAACAAATCTTGTACATCGAATAAAGGTGCTAGTGTCATTGGTTAAACATATAGGTCATTTTCATCCTCCCTAGACTGATTCTATTACAATTAGGGGTTTTGATCAATATTGTGCATCCAATAAGTGCGTTTGTTTCAATGGTTGAACATTTAGGTAATTTTCGTTATCCTTCAACTTATTCTAATCCAATTAGGGTTTTTAAGCAATCTTGTGCATCCAATAACTGCTTTTGTGTCATTGGAAGAACATTTATGTTATTGTCTTCATCCTTTGACTTATTCTAATCCAATTAGAGTTTTTAACCAATCTTGTGCATCCAACAAGTGCATTTTTCATTGGTTGAACATTTATGTCATTTTCCTCATCCTTCGACTTATTCTAATCCAATTAGGGTTTTAAATCAATCTTGTGCATCCAATAAGGGCATTTCTGTCATTGGATCAACATTTAGGTCATTTTCGTCCTCCCTAGGCTTATTCTAATCCAACTAGTGTTTCTAATCAATCTTGTGCATCCAATAAGTGCAATTGTGTCATTGGTTGAACATTTAGGTCATTCTCGTCATTCTTCGACTTATTCTAATCCAATTAGCGTTTTTAACCAATCTCGTGCATCCAATTAGTGCGTTTGTGTCATTGTTTGAACATTTAGGTCATTTTGGTCATCCTTCGACTTATTGTAATACAATTATGGTTTTTAAACAATCTTATGCATCCAAAAAGTGCGTTTGTGTCATTGGTTGAACATTTAGGTCATTTTCATCATCCTTCGACTTATTTTAATCCAATTATGGTTTTTAACCAATCTTAGGCATCCAATAAGTGCGTTTGTCATTGGTTCATATCCGTTATCCTTCGACTTATTGTAATCCAATTAGGGTTTTTAAGCAATCTTGTGCATCCAATAACTGCGTTTGTGTCATTGGTTGAACATTTAGGTTATTGTCTTCATCCTTCGACTTATTCTAGTCCAATTAGAGTTTTTAACCAATCTTGTGCATCCAATACGTGCGTTTTTGTCATTGGTTGGACATTTAGGTCATTTTCATCATCCTTCAACTTATTTAAATCGAATTAGGGATTTTAACAAATCTTGTACATCGAATAAAGGTGCTAGTGTCATTGGTTAAACATATAGGGCATTTTCATCCTCCCTAGACTAAGTCTATTACAAATAGGGGTTTTGATCAATATTGTGCATCCAATAAGTGCGTTTGTGTCAATGGTTGAACATTTAGGTAATTTTCGTCATCCTTCGACTTATTCTAATCCAATTAGGGTTTTTAACCAATCTTGTGCATCCAATAAGTGCGTTTGTGTCATTGGATGAACATTTATGTTATTGTCTTCATCCTTTGACTTATTCTAATCCAATTAGAGTTTTTAACCAATCTTGTGCATCCAATAAGTGCGTTTTTCATTGGTTGAACATTTAGGCCATTTTCCTCATCCTTCGACTTATTCTAATCCAATTAGGGTTTTCAATCAATCTTGTGCATCCAATAAGTGCGTTTCTATCATTGGTTCAACATTTAGGTCATTTTCGTACTCCCTAGGCTTATTCTAATCCAACTAGCGTTTTTATCCAATCTCGTGCATCCAATAAGTGCGTTTGTGTCATTGGTAGAACATTTAGGTCATTTTTGTCATTCTTCGACTTATTCTAATCTAATTAGGGTTTTTAATCGATCAGGTCCATCCAATAAATGCGTTTGTGTCATTGGTTGAACATTTTGGTCGTTTTCGTCATCCTTCGACTTATTCTAATCCAATTACAGTTTTTAACAAATCCGGTGCATCCAATAAGTGTGTTTGTGTCATTGGATGAACATTTAGGTCATTTTCGTCATCCTTCAACTTATTCTTATCCAATTAGGGTTTTTAATCAATCAAGTGCATCCAATAAGTGCGTTTGTGTCATTGGTTGAACATTTAGGTTGTTTTCGTCTTCCTTCGAATTATTCTTATCCGTTTAGGGTTTTTAACCAATCTTGTGCATCCAATAAGTGTGTTTGTGTCATTGGTTGAACATTCAGGTCATTTTCGTCATCGTTCGACTTAGTTTAATCCATTTACGGTTTTCAACCAATCTTCGGCATCCAATAAGTGCGTTTGTGTCACTGGTTCATATTTGTAATTCTTCGAATTATCGTAATCCAATTAGCGTTTTAAACCAATCTTGTGCGTCCGATAAGTGCGTTTGTGTCATTGGTTGAACATTTAGGTCATTTTTGTCATCCTTTGACTTATTCTAATCTAATTAGGGTTGTTAATCAATCTTGTGCCTCCAATAAGTGCGTTTGTATCTATGGTTGAACATTTAGGTCATTTTCCTTTTCCTTCCACTTATTCTAATCCAATTAGGGTTTTTAACCAATCTTGTGCATTTTATTAGTGCTATTGTTTCATTGGTTGAACATTTAGGTCATTTTCCTCATCCTTCGACTTACTCTAATCCAATTAGGGTTTTTAACCAATCTTGTGCATCCTATAAGTGTGTTTGTGTCATTGGTTTAACATTTAGGTCATTTTCGTCATTGTTCGACTTAGTTTAATCCAATTACGGATTTTGACCAATCTTAGGCATCCAATAAATGCGTTTGTGTCATTGGTTCATATTTGTCGTCTTTCAAATTATTGTAAACCAATTAGGGTTTTAAACCAATCTTGTGCGTCCGATAAGTGCGTTTATGTCATTGGTTGAACATTTAGGTCATTTTTGTCGTCCTTCGACTTATTCTAATCCAATTAGGGTTTTTAACCAATCTTGTGCATCCAATAAGTGTGTTTGTGTCATTGGTTGAACATTTAGGTCATTTTCGTCATTGTTCGACTTAGTTTAATCCAATTACGGTTTTTGACCAATCTTAGGCATCCAATAAATGCGTTTGTGTCATTGGTTCATATTTGTCGTCTTTCAAATTATTGTAAACCAATTAGGGTTTTAAACCAATCTTGTGCGTCCGATAAGTGCGTTTATGTCATTGGTTGAACATTTAGGTCATTTTTGTCGTCCTTCGACTTATAATAATCCAATTAGGGTTTTTAACCAACCTTGTGCATCCAATAAGTGTGTTTGTGTCATTGGTTGAACATTTAGGTCATTTTCGTCATTGTTCGACTTAGTTTAATCCAATTACGGTTTTTGACCAATCTTAGGCATCCAATAAGTGCGTTTGTGTCATTGGTTCATATTTGTCATCTTTCGAATTATTGTAAACCAATTAGGGTTTTAAACCAATCTTGTGCGTCCGATAATTGCGTTTGTGTCATTGGTTGAACATTTAGGTCACTTTGGTCATCCTTCGACTTATTGTAATCCAATTAGGGTTTTTAAACAATCTTGTGCATCCAATAAGTGCGTTTGTGTCATTTGGTTGAACATTTAGGTCATTTTCCTCATCGTTCGACTTAGTTTAATCCAATTACGGTTTTTAACCAATCTTAGGCATCCAATAAGTGCGTTTGTGTCATTGGTTCATATTTGTCATTCTTCGAATTATCGTAATCCAATTAGCGTTTTAAACCAATCTTGTGCGTCCGATAAGTGCGTTTGTGTCATTGGTTGAACATTTAGGTCATTTTCATCATCCTTCGACTTATTCTAATCCAATTAGGGTTTTAAATCAATGTTGTGCATCCAATAAGGGCATTTCTGTCATTGGTTCAACATTTAGGTCATTTTCGTCCTCCCTAGACTTATTCTAATCCAACTAGTGTTTTTAATCAATCTTGTGCATCCAATAAGTGCGTTGGTGTCATTGGTTGAACATTTAGGTCATTCTCGTCATTCTTCGACTTATTCTAATCCCATTAGCATTTTTAACCAATCTCGTGCATCCAATAAGTGCGTTTGTGTTATTGGTGTAATATTTAGGTCATTTTCGTCATTCTTCGACTTATTCTAATCCAAATAGGGTTTTTAATCAATCAGGTGCATCCAATAAGTGCGTTTGTGTCATTGGTTGAACATTTAGGTCGTTTTCGTCATCCTTCGAATTATTCTAATCCAATTAGGGTTTTTAACCAATCTTGTGCATCCAATAAGTGTGTTTGTGTCATTGGTTGAACATTCAGGTCATTTTCGTCATTGTCGACTTAGTTTAATCCAATTACGGTTTTTAACCAATCTTAGGCATCCAATAAGTGCGTTTGTGTCATTGGTTCATATTTGTCATTCTTCGAATTATCGTAAACCAATTAGTGTTTTAAACCAATCTTGTGCATCCAATAAGTGCGTTTGTATCATTCGTTGAACATTTAGGTCATTTTCCTCATCCTTCGACTTATTCTAATCCAATTAGGGTTTTTGACCAATCTTGTGCATTTTATTAGTCCTATTGTTTCATTGGTTGAACATTTAGGTCATTTTCGTCATCCTTCGACTTATTCTAATCCAATTAGGGTTTTTAACAAATCTGGTGCATCCAATAAGTGTGTTTGTGTTATTGGTTGAACATTTAGGTCATTTTTGTCATCCTTCGACTTATTCCAATCCAATTAGGGTTTTTAATCAATCTTGTGCATCGAATAAGTGCGTTTGTGTCATTGGTTGAACATTTAGGTCATTTTGGTCATCCTTCGACTTATGGTAATCCAATTAGAGTTTTTAAACAATCTTGTGCATCCAATAAGTGCGTTTGTGTCATTTGGTTGAACATTTAGGTCATTTTCGTCATCGTTCGACTTAGTTTAATCCAATTACGGTTTTTGACCAATCTTAGGCATCCAATAAGTGTGTTTGTGTCATAGGTCCATATTTGTCATCTTTCGAATTATTGTAAACCAATTAGGGTTTTAAACCAATCTTGTGCGTCCGATAATTGCGTTTGTGTCATTGGTTGAACATTTAGGTCATTTTTGTCATCCTTCGACTTATTCCAATCCAATTAGGGTTTTTAATCAATCTTGTGCATCGAATAAGTGCGTTTGTGTCATTGGTTGAACATTTAGGTCATTTTGGTCATCCTTCGACTTATTGTAATCCAATTAGGGTTTTTAAACAATCTTGTGCATCCAATAAGTGCGTTTGTGTCATTTGGTTGAACATTTAGGTCATTTTCGTCATCGTTCGACTTAGTTTAATCCAATTACGGTTTTTAACCAATCTTAGGCATCCAATAAGTGCGTTTGTGTCATTGGTTCATATTTGTCATTCTTTGAATTATCGTAATCCAATTAGCGTTTTAAACCAATCTTGTGCGTCCGATAAGTGCGTTTGTGTCAGTGGTTGAACATTTAGGTCATTTTCATCATCCTTCGACTTATTCTAATCCAATTAGGCTTTTAAATCAATGTTGTGCATCCAATAAGGGCATTTCTGTCATTGGTTCAACATTTAAGTCATTTTCGTCCTCCCTAGGCTTATTCTAATCCAACTAGTGTTTTTAATCAATCTTGTGCATCCAATAAGTGCGTTGGTGTCATTGGTTGAACATTTAGGTCATTCTCATCATTCTTCGACTTATTCTAATCCAATTAGCGTTTTTAACAAATCTCGTGCATCCAATGAGTGCGTTTGTGTTATTGGTTGAATATTTTGGTCATTTTCGTCATTCTTCGACTTATTCTAATCCAATTAGGGTTTTTAATCAATCAGGTGCATCCAATAAGTGCGTTTGTGTCATTGGTTGAACATTTAGGTCGTTTTCGTCATCCTTCGAATTATTCTAATCCAATTAGGGTTTTTAACCAATCTTGTGCATCCAATAAGTGTGTTTGTGTCATTGGTTGAACATTCAGGTCATTTTCGTCATTGTCGACTTAGTTTAATCCAATTACGGTTTTTAACCAATCTTAGGCATCCAATAAGTGCGTTTGTGTCATTGGTTCATATTTGTCATTCTTCGAATTATCGTAAACCAATTAGTGTTTTAAACCAATCTTGTGCATCCAATAAGTGCGTTTGTATCATTCGTTGAACATTTAGGTCATTTTCCTCATCCTTCGACTTATTCTAATCCAATTAGGGTTTTTGACCAATCTTGTGCATTTTATTAGTCCTATTGTTTCATTGGTTGAACATTTAGGTCATTTTCGTCATCCTTCGACTTATTCTAATCCAATTAGGGTTTTTAACAAATCTGGTGCATCCAATAAGTGTGTTTGTGTTATTGGTTGAACATTTAGGTCATTTTTGTCATCCTTCGACTTATTCCAATCCAATTAGGGTTTTTAATCAATCTTGTGCATCGAATAAGTGCGTTTGTGTCATTGGTTGAACATTTAGGTCATTTTGGTCATCCTTCGACTTATTGTAATCCAATTAGGGTTTTTAAACAATCTTGTGCATCCAATAAGTGCGTTTGTGTCATTTGGTTGAACATTTAGGTCATTTTTTGCATCGTTCGACTTAGTTTAATCCAATTACGGTTTTTAATCAATCTTAGGCATCCAATAAGTGCGTTTGTGTCATTGGTTGAATATTTAGGTCATTTTCGTCATTCTTCGACTTATTCTAATCCAATTAGGGTTTTTAATCAATCAGGTGCATCCAATAAGTGCGTTTGTGTCATTGGTTGAACATTTAGGTCGTTTTCGTCATCCTTCGAATTATTCTAATCCAATTAGGGTTTTTAACCAATCTTGTGCATCCAATAAGTGTGTTTGTGTCATTGGTTGAACATTCAGGTCATTTTCGTCATTGTCGACTTAGTTTAATCCAATTACGGTTTTTAACCAATCTTAGGCATCCAATAAGTGCGTTTGTGTCATTGGTTCATATTTGTCATTCTTCGAATTATCGTAAACCAATTAGTGTTTTAAACCAATCTTGTGCATCCAATAAGTGCGTTTGTATCATTCGTTGAACATTTAGGTCATTTTCCTCATCCTTCGACTTATTCTAATCCAATTAGGGTTTTTGACCAATCTTGTGCATTTTATTAGTCCTATTGTTTCATTGGTTGAACATTTAGGTCATTTTCGTCATCCTTCGACTTATTCTAATCCAATTAGGGTTTTTAACAAATCTGGTGCATCCAATAAGTGTGTTTGTGTTATTGGTTGAACATTTAGGTCATTTTTGTCATCCTTCGACTTATTCCAATCCAATTAGGGTTTTTAATCAATCTTGTGCATCGAATAAGTGCGTTTGTGTCATTGGTTGAACATTTAGGTCATTTTGGTCATCCTTCGACTTATGGTAATCCAATTAGAGTTTTTAAACAATCTTGTGCATCCAATAAGTGCGTTTGTGTCATTTGGTTGAACATTTAGGTCATTTTCGTCATCGTTCGACTTAGTTTAATCCAATTACGGTTTTTGACCAATCTTAGGCATCCAATAAGTGTGTTTGTGTCATAGGTCCATATTTGTCATCTTTCGAATTATTGTAAACCAATTAGGGTTTTAAACCAATCTTGTGCGTCCGATAATTGCGTTTGTGTCATTGGTTGAACATTTAGGTCATTTTTGTCATCCTTCGACTTATTCCAATCCAATTAGGGTTTTTAATCAATCTTGTGCATCGAATAAGTGCGTTTGTGTCATTGGTTGAACATTTAGGTCATTTTGGTCATCCTTCGACTTATTGTAATCCAATTAGGGTTTTTAAACAATCTTGTGCATCCAATAAGTGCGTTTGTGTCATTTGGTTGAACATTTAGGTCATTTTCGTCATCGTTCGACTTAGTTTAATCCAATTACGGTTTTTAACCAATCTTAGGCATCCAATAAGTGCGTTTGTGTCATTGGTTCATATTTGTCATTCTTTGAATTATCGTAATCCAATTAGCGTTTTAAACCAATCTTGTGCGTCCGATAAGTGCGTTTGTGTCAGTGGTTGAACATTTAGGTCATTTTCATCATCCTTCGACTTATTCTAATCCAATTAGGCTTTTAAATCAATGTTGTGCATCCAATAAGGGCATTTCTGTCATTGGTTCAACATTTAAGTCATTTTCGTCCTCCCTAGGCTTATTCTAATCCAACTAGTGTTTTTAATCAATCTTGTGCATCCAATAAGTGCGTTGGTGTCATTGGTTGAACATTTAGGTCATTCTCATCATTCTTCGACTTATTCTAATCCAATTAGCGTTTTTAACAAATCTCGTGCATCCAATGAGTGCGTTTGTGTTATTGGTTGAATATTTAGGTCATTTTCGTCATTCTTCGACTTATTCTAATCCAATTAGGGTTTTTAATCAATCAGGTGCATCCAATAAGTGCGTTTGTGTCATTGGTTGAACATTTAGGTCATTTTTGTCATCCTTCGACTTATTCCAATCCAATTAGGGTTTTTAATCAATCTTGTGCATCGAATAAGTGCGTTTGTGTCATTGGTTGAACATTTAGGTCATTTTGGTCATCCTTCGACTTATTGTAATCCAATTAGGGTTTTTAAACAATCTTGTGCATCCAATAAGTGCGTTTGTGTCATTTGGTTGAACATTTAGGTCATTTTTTGCATCGTTCGACTTAGTTTAATCCAATTACGGTTTTTAATCAATCTTAGGCATCCAATAAGTGCGTTTGTGTCATTGGTTGAATATTTAGGTCATTTTCGTCATTCTTCGACTTATTCTAATCCAATTAGGGTTTTTAATCAATCAGGTGCATCCAATAAGTGCGTTTGTGTCATTGGTTGAACATTTAGGTCGTTTTCGTCATCCTTCGAATTATTCTAATCCAATTAGGGTTTTTAACCAATCTTGTGCATCCAATAAGTGTGTTTGTGTCATTGGTTGAACATTCAGGTCATTTTCGTCATTGTCGACTTAGTTTAATCCAATTACGGTTTTTAACCAATCTTAGGCATCCAATAAGTGCGTTTGTGTCATTGGTTCATATTTGTCATTCTTCGAATTATCGTAAACAAATTAGCGTTTTAAACCAATCTTGTGCATCCAATAAGTGCTTTTGTATCGACTTATTCTAATCCAATTAGGGTTTTTGACCAATCTTGTGCATTTTATTAGTCCTATTGTTTCATTGGTTGAACATTTAGGTCATTTTCGTCATCCTTCGACTTATTCTAATCCAATTAGGGTTTTTAACAAATCTGGTGCATCCAATAAGTGTGTTTGTGTCATTGGTTGAACATTTAGGTCATTTTTGTCATCCTTCGACTTATTCCAATCCAGTTAGGGTTTTTAATTAATCTTGTGCATCGAATAAGTGCGTTTGTGTCATTGGTTGAACATTTAGGTCATTTTGGTCATCCTTCGACTTATGGTAATCCAATTAGGGTTTTTAAACAATCTTGTGCATCCAATAAGTGCGTTTGTGTCATTTGGTTGAACATTTAGGTCATTTTCGTCATCGTTCGACTTAGTTTAATCCAATTACGGTTTTTAATCAATCTTAGGCATCCAATAAGTGCGTTTGTGTCATTGGTTCATATTTGTCATTCTTCGAATTATCGTAATCCTATTAGGGTTTTAAACCAATCTTGTGCGTCTGATAAGTGCGTTTGTGTCATTGGTTGAACATTTAGGTCATTTTCATCATCCTTCGACTTATTCTAATCCAATTAGGGTTTTAAATCAATGTTGTGCATCCAATAAGGGCATTTCTGTCATTGGTTCAACATTTAGGTCATTTTCGTCCTCCCTAGGCTTATTCTAATCCAACTAGTGTTTTTAATCAATCTTGTGCATCCAATAAGTGCGTTGGTGTCATTGGTTGAACATTTATGTCATTCTCGTCATTCTTCGACTTATTCTAATCCAATTAGCGTTTTTAACCAATCTCGTGCATCCAATGAGTGCGTTTGTGTTATTGGTTGAATATTTAGGTCATTTTCGTAATTCTTTGACTTATTCTAATCCAATTAGGGTTTTTAATCAATCAGGTGCATCCAATAAGTGCGTTTGTGTCATTGGTTGAACATTTAAGTCGTTTTCGTCATCCTTCGAATTATTCTAATCCAATTAGGGTTTTTAACCAATCTTGTGCATCCAATAAGTGTGTTTGTGTCATTGGTTGAACATTCAGGTCATTTTCGTCATTGTCGACTTAGTTTAATCCAATTACGGTTTTTAACCAATCTTAGGCATCCAATAAGTGCGTTTGTGTCATTGGTTCATATTTGTCATTCTTCGAATTATCGTAAACCAATTAGCATTTTAAACCAATCTTGTGCATCCAATAAGTGCGTTTGTATCATTCGTTGAACATTTAGGTCATTTTCCTCATCCTTCGACTTATTCTAATCCAATTAGGGTTTTTGACCAATCTTGTGCATTTTATTAGTCCTATTGTTTCATTGGTTGAACATTTAGGTCATTTTCGTCATCCTTCGACTTATTCTAATCCAATTAGGGTTTTTAACAAATCTGGTGCATCCAATAAGTGTGTTTGTGTCATTGGTTGAACATTTAGGTCATTTTTGTCATCCTTCGACTTATTCCAATCGAGTTAGGGTTTTTAATCAATCTTGTGCATCGAATAAGTGCGTTTGTGTCATTGGTTGAACATTTAGGTCATTTTGGTCATCCTTCGACTTATGGTAATCCAATTAGGGTTTTTAAACAATCTTGTGCATCCAATAAGTGCGTTTGTGTCATTTGGTTGAACATTTAGGTCATTTTCGTCATCGTTCGACTTAGTTTAATCCAATTACGGTTTTTAATCAATCTTAGGCATCCAATAAGTGCGTTTGTGTCATTGGTTCATATTTGTCATTCTTCGAATTATCGTAATCCTATTAGGGTTTTAAACCAATCTTGTGCGTCTGATAAGTGCGTTTGTGTCATTGGTTGAACATTTAGGTCATTTTCATCATCCTTCGACTTATTCTAATCCAATTAGGGTTTTAAATCAATGTTGTGCATCCAATAAGGGCATTTCTGTCATTGGTTCAACATTTAGGTCATTTTCGTCCTCCCTAGGCTTATTCTAATCCAACTAGTGTTTTTAATCAATCTTGTGCATCCAATAAGTGCGTTGGTGTCATTGGTTGAACATTTATGTCATTCTCGTCATTCTTCGACTTATTCTAATCCAATTAGCGTTTTTAACCAATCTCGTGCATCCAATGAGTGCGTTTGTGTTATTGGTTGAATATTTAGGTCATTTTCGTAATTCTTCGACTTATTCTAATCCAATTAGGGTTTTTAATCAATCAGGTGCATCCAATAAGTGCGTTTGTGTCATTGGTTGAACATTTAAGTCGTTTTCGTCATCCTTCGAATTATTCTAATCCAATTAGGGTTTTTAACCAATCTTGTGCATCCAATAAGTGTGTTTGTGTCATTGGTTGAACATTCAGGTCATTTTCGTCATTGTCGACTTAGTTTAATCCAATTACGGTTTTTAACCAATCTTAGGCATCCAATAAGTGCGTTTGTGTCATTGGTTCATATTTGTCATTCTTCGAATTATCGTAAACCAATTAGTGTTTTAAACCAATCTTGTGCATCCAATAAGTGCGTTTGTATCATTCGTTGAACATTTAGGTCATTTTCCTCATCCTTCGACTTATTCTAATCCAATTAGGGTTTTTGACCAATCTTGTGCATTTTATTAGTCCTATTGTTTCATTGGTTGAACATTTAGGTCATTTTCGTCATCCTTCGACTTATTCTAATCCAATTAGGGTTTTTAACAAATCTGGTGCATCCAATAAGTGTGTTTGTGTTATTGGTTGAACATTTAGGTCATTTTTGTCATCCTTCGACTTATTCCAATCCAATTAGGGTTTTTAATCAATCTTGTGCATCGAATAAGTGCGTTTGTGTCATTGGTTGAACATTTAGGTCATTTTGGTCATCCTTCGACTTATGGTAATCCAATTAGAGTTATTAAACAATCTTGTGCATCCAATAAGTGCGTTTGTGTCATTTGGTTGAACATTTAGGTCATTTTCGTCATCGTTCGACTTAGTTTAATCCAATTACGGTTTTTAATCAATCTTAGGCATCCAATAAGTGCGTTTGTGTCATTGGTTCATATTTGTCATTCTTCGAATTATCGTAATCCTATTAGGGTTTTAAACCAATCTTGTGTGTCTGATAAGTGCGTTTGTGTCATTGGTTGAACATTTAGGTCATTTTCATCATCCTTCGACTTATTCTAATGCAATTAGGGTTTTAAATCAATGTTGTGCATCCAATAAGGGCATTTCTGTCATTGGTTCAACATTTAGGTCATTTTCGTCCTCCCTAGGCTTATTCTAATCCAACTAGTGTTTTTAATCAATCTTGTGCATCCAATAAGTGCGTTGGTGTCATTGGTTGAACATTTAGGTCATTCTCGTCATTCTTCGACTTATTTTAATCCAATTAGCGTTTTTAACCAATCTCGTGCATCCAATGAGTGCGTTTGTGTTATTGGTTGAATATTTAGGTCATTTTCGTCATTCTTCGACTTATTCTAATCCAATTAGGGTTTTTAATCAATCAGGTGCATCCAATAAGTGCGTTTGTGTCATTGGTTGAACATTTAGGTCGTTTTCGTCATCCTTCGAATTATTCTAATCCAATTAGGGTTTTTAACCAATCTTGTGCATCCAATAAGTGTGTTTGTGTCATTGGTTGAACATTCAGGTCATTTTCGTCATTGTCGACTTAGTTTAATCCAATTACGGTTTTTAACCAATCTTAGGCATCCAATAAGTGCGTTTGTGTCATTGGTTCATATTTGTCATTCTTCGAATTATCGTAAACCAATTAGCGTTTTAAACCAATCTTGTGCATCGAATAAGTGCGTTTGTATCATTCGTTGAACATTTAGGTCATTTTCCTCATCCTTCGACTTATTCTAATCCAATTAGGGTTTTTGACCAATCTTGTGCATTTTATTAGTCCTATTGTTTCATTGGTTGAACATTTAGGTCATTTTCGTCATCCTTCGACTTATTCTAATCCAATTAGGGTTTTTAACAAATCTGGGGCATCCAATAAGTGTGTTTGTGTCATTGGTTGAACATTTAGGTCATTTTCGTCGTCCGTCGACATATTCTAATCCAATAAGGTTTTTTAACCAATGTTGGGGATCCAATAAGTGTGTTTGTGTCATTGGTTGAACATTTTGGTCATTTTCCTCCTCCCTAGGCTTATTCTAATCCAATTAGTGTTTTAAATCAATCTTGTGCATCCAATAAGTGCGTTTGTATCATTGGTTGAACATTTAGGTCATTTTCCTCATCCTTCGACTTACTCTAATCCAATTAGGGTTTTTAACCAATCTTGTGCATCCTATAAGTGTGTTTGTGTCATTGGTTTAACATTTAGGTCATTTTCGTCATCGTTCGACTTAGTTTAATCCAATTACGGTTTTTGACCAATCTTAGGCATCCAATAAGTGCATTTGTGTCATTGGTTCATATTTGTCGTCTTTCGAATTATTGTAAACCAATTAGGGTTTTAAACCAATCTTGTGCGTCCGATAAGTGCGTTTATGTCATTGGTTGAACATTTAGGTCATTTTTGTCGCCCTTCGACTTATTCTAATCCAATTAGGGTTTTTAACCAATCTTGTGCATCCAATAAGTGTGTTTGTGTCATTGGTTGAACATTTAGGTCATTTTCGTCATCGTTCGACTTAGTTTAATCCAATTACGGTTTTTGACCAATCTTAGGCATCCAATAAGTGTGTTTGTGTCATAGGTCCATATTTGTCATCTTTCGAATTATTGTAAACCAATTAGGGTTTTAAACCAATCTTGTGCGTCCGATAATTGTGTTTGTGTCATTGGTTGAACATTTAGGTCATTTTTGTCATCCTTCGACTTATTCCAATCCAATTAGGGTTTTTAATCAATCTTGTGCATCGAATAAGTGCGTTTGTGTCATTGCTTGAACATTTAGGTCATTTTGGTCATCCTTCGACTTATTGTAATCCAATTAGGGTTTTTAAACAATCTTGTGCATCCAATAAGTGCGTTTGTGTCATTTGGTTGAACATTTAGGTCATTCTCGTCATTCTTCGACTTATTTTAATCCAATTAGCGTTTTTAACCAATCTCGTGCATCCAATGAGTGCGTTTGTGTTATTGGTTGAATATTTAGGTCATTTTCGTCATTCTTCGACTTATTCTAATCCAATTAGGGTTTTTAATCAATCAGGTGCATCCAATAAGTGCGTTTGTGTCATTGGTTGAACATTTAGGTCGTTTTCGTCATCCTTCGAATTATTCTAATCCAATTAGGGTTTTTAACCAATCTTGTGCATCCAATAAGTGTGTTTGTGTCATTGGTTGAACATTCATGTCATTTTCGTCATTGTCGACTTAGTTTAATCCAATTACGGTTTTTAACCAATCTTAGGCATCCAATAAGTGCGTTTGTGTCATTGGTTCATATTTGTCATTCTTCGAATTATCGTAATCCAATTAGCGTTTTAAACCAATCTTGTGCGTCCGATAAGTGCGTTTGTGTCAGTGGTTGAACATTTAGGTCATTTTCATCATCCTTCGACTTATTCTAATCCAATTAGGCTTTTAAATCAATGTTGTGCATCCAATAAGGGCATTTCTGTCATTGGTTCAATATTTAAGTCATTTTCGTCCTCCCTAGGCTTATTCTAATCCAACTAGTGTTTTTAATCAATCTTGTGCATCCAATAAGTGCGTTGGTGTCATTGGTTGAACATTTAGGTCATTCTCATCATTCTTCGACTTATTCTAATCCAATTAGCGTTTTTAACAAATCTCGTGCATCCAATGAGTGCGTTTGTGTTATTGGTTGAATATTTTGGTCATTTTCGTCATTCTTCGACTTATTCTAATCCAATTAGGGTTTTTAATCAATCAGGTGCATCCAATAAGTGCGTTTGTGTCATTGGTTGAACATTTAGGTCGTTTTCGTCATCCTTCGAATTATTCTAATCCAATTAGGGTTTTTAACCAATCTTGTGCATCCAATAAGTGTGTTTGTGTCATTGGTTGAACATTCAGGTCATTTTCGTCATTATTCGACTTAGTTTAATCCAATTACGGTTTTTAACCAATCTTAGGCATCCAATAAGTGCGTTTGTGTCATTGGTTCATATTTGTCATTCTTCGAATTAACGTAAACCAATTAGCGTTTTAAACCAATCTTGTGCGTCCGATAAGTTCGTTTGTGTCATTGGTTGAACATTTAGGTCTTTTTTGTCATCCTTCGACTTATTCTAATCTAATTAGGGTTTTTAATCAATCTTGTGCATCCAATAAGTGCGTTTGTATCATTCGTTGAACATTTAGGTCATTTTCCTCATCCTTCTACTTATTCTAATCCAATTAGTGTTTTTAACCAATCTTGTGCATCCAATAAGTGCGTTTGAGTCATTGGTTGAACATTTAGGTTATCGTCTTCATCCTTCGACTTATTCTAATCCAATTAGAGTTTTAACCAATCTTGTGCATCCAATAAGTGCGTGTTTGTCATTGGTTGAACATTTAGGTCATTTTCATCATCCTTTGACTTATTCTAATCCAATTAGGGTTTTAAATCAATTTTGTGCATCCAATTAGTGCGTTTCTGTCATTGGTTCAACATTTAGGTCATTTTCGTCCTCCCTAGGCTTATTCTAATCCAACTAGCGTTTTTAACCAATCTTGTGCATCCAATAAGTGCGTTTGTGTCATTGGATGAACATTTAGGTCATTTTTGTCATTCTTCGACTTATTCTAATCCAATTAGGGTTTTTAATCAATTAGGTGCATCCAATGAGTGCGTTTGTGTCATTGGTTGAACATTTATGTCGTTTTCGTCATCCTACGAATTATTCTAATCCAATTAGAGTTTTTAACCAATCTTGTGCATCCAATAAGTGCGTTTGTGTCATTGGTTGAACATTTAGGTCATTTCGTTATCGTTCGACTTAGTTTAATCTAATTACGATTTTTAACCAATCTTAGGCATCCAATAAGTGCGTTTGTGTCATTGGTTCATATTTGTCATCCTTCGAATTATTGTCATCCAATTAGGGTTTTAAACCAATCTTGTGCGTCTGATAAGTGCGTTTGTGTTATTGGTTGAACATTTAGGTCATCTTTGTCATTCTTCGACTTATTCTAATCTAATTAGGGTTTTTAATCAATCTTGTGCATCCAATAAATGTGTTTGTGTCATTGGTTGAACATTTAGGTTGTTTTCGTCATCCTTCAAATTATTCTAATCCAATTAGGGTTTTTAACCAATCTTGTTCATTCAATAAGTGTGTTTGTGTCATTGGTTGAACATTTAGGTCATTTTCGTCATCGTTCGACTTAGTTTAATCCAATTACGGTTTTTAACAAATTTTAGGCATCCAATAAGTGCGTTTGGGTCATTGGTTCATATTTGTCATCCTTCGAATTATTGTAATCCAATTAGGGTTTTAAACAAATCTCGTGCGTCCGATAAGTGCGTTTGTGTCATTAGTTGAACATTTAAGTCATTTTTGCCATCCTTCGACTTATTCTAATCCAATTAGGGTTTGTATCGTTATTCTAATCCAATTTAGGTCATTTTCCTCATCCTTCGACTTATTCTAATCCAATCTTGTGTCATTGGTTGAACAATTAGGTGCATCTAGTAAGTGCGTTTGTGTCATTTGTTGAGCATATAGGTCATTTTCATCATCCTTCGACTTACTCTAATCCAATAAGGGTTTTCAATCAATCTTGTGCATCCAATAAGTGTGTTTGTTTCATTGGTTGATAAATTAGGTCATTTTGATCCTTGCTAGGCTTATTTTAATCCAATTAGGGTTTTTAACCAATCTTGTGCTTCCAATAAGTGTGTTTGTGTCTTTGGTTGAATATTTAGGTCATTTTGGTCATCCTTTGACTTATTCTAATCCAATTAGGAATTTTAAACAATATTGTTCATCCAATAAGTGTGTTTGTGTCATTGGTTGAACATTTAGGTAATTGTCTTCATCCTTCAACTTATTCTAATCCAATTAGGGTTCTTAACCAAACTTGTGCATCCAACAAGTGCGTTTGTGTCATTAGTTGAACAATTAGATCATGTTCATCTTTGTTAGGCTTATTCAAATCCAATAAGGGTTTTTCATCAATCTTGTGCATCCAATAAGTGTGTTTTTGTCATTGGTTGAACAATTAGGTCATTTTGGTCATCCTTCGACTTATTATAATCCAATTAAGGGTTTTAATCAAACTTGTGCATCCAATAACTGCGTTTGTGTCACTAGTTGATTATTTAGGTAATTTTCGTCATCCTTCAACTTATTCTAATCCAATTCGGGTTTTTAACCAATCTTGTGCATCCAATATGTGCGTTTGTGTCATTGGTTGAAGATTTAGGTCATTGTCGTCGTCCTTCAACTTATTCTAATCGAATTAAGGTTTTTAACCAATCTTTTGCATCCAGTAAGTGCGTTTGTGTCATTTGTTGAACATTTAGGTCACTTTCTTCATCCTTCGACTTACTCTAATCCAACTAGGGTTTTCAATCAATCTTGTGCATCCAATAAGTGTGTTTGTGTGATTGGTTGAACAATTAGGTCATTTTCATCCTTGCTAGGCTTATTTTAATTAAATTAGGATTTTAATCAATCTTGTGCATCCAATAAGTGCGTTTGTATCATTGGTTGAACATTTAGGTCATTTTCATCATCCTTCTACATATTCTAATACAATTAGGGTTTTTAATCAATCTTGTGCATCAAATTAGTGCGTTTCTGTCATTGGTTCAATATTTGTGTCATTTTCGTCCTCCTTAGGCTTATTCTAATCAAACTAGTGTTTTTAATCAATCTTGTGCATCCAAGAAGTGCGTTTGTGTCATTGGTTGAACATTTAGGTCATTTTGGTCATTCTTCGATTTATTCTAATCCAATTAGGGTTTTTAACCAATCTTGTGCATTTTATTAGTGCGTTTGTGTCTTTGGTTGAACATTTAGGTCCTTTTTGTGATCCTTCGACTTATTGTAATCCAATTAGGGTTTTTAACCAATCTTGTGCATCCAATAAGTGTGTTTGTGTCATTGCTTGAAAATTTAGGTCATTTTCGTCATCATTCGACTTATTTTAATCCAATTACGGTTTTTAACTCATCTTAGCCATTTAATAAGTGAGTTTGTGTCATTGGTTCATATTCATCATCCTTCGACTTATTGTAATCCAATTAGGGTTTTTAACCAATCTTAAGCTTCCAATAAGTGCATTTGTGTCATTTGTTGACCGTTTAGGTCATTTTTGCATCCTTCGACTTATTCTAATCCAATTAGGGTTTTTGACCAATCTTGTGCATCTAATAAGTCCGTTTGTGTCATTGGTTGAATATTTTGGTCATTTTCGTCATCCTTCGACTTATTCTAATCGAATTAAGGTTTTTAACCAATCTTGTGCATCGAATAAAAGCGTTTGTGTCATTGGTTGAACATAACCGCCATTTTCATCCTCCCTAAGCTTATTCTAATCCAATTAGGGGTTTTAATCAAACTTGTGCATCCAATAACAGCGTTTGTGTCTTTGGTTGAACATTTAGGTCATTGTCGTCATCCTTCGACTTATTCTAATTGAATTAGGGTTTTTAACAAATCTTGTGCATCCAGTAAGTTCGTTTTTGTCATTGGTTGAACATTTAGGTCATTTTCATCATCCTTCGACTTATTCTAATCCATTTTGGGTTTTAAATCAATCTTGTGCATTTTATTAGTGCGTTTGTGTCATTGGTTGAACATTTAGGTCATTTTTGTGATCCTTCGACTTATTCTAATCCAATTAGGGTTTTTAACCCATGTTGTGCATCCAATAAGTGCGTTTGTGTCACTAGTTGAACATTTCGGTTATTTTCGTCATCCTTCGACTTATTCTAATCCAATTAGGGTTTTTAACCAATCTTTTGCATCCAATAAGTGTGTTTGTGTCATTGGTTCATATTCGTCATCCTTCGACTTATTGTAATCCAATTAGGGTTTTTAACCAATCTTGTGCATCCAATAAGTGTGTTTGTGTCATTTGTTGAACATTTAGTTCATTTTCATCATCCTTCGACTTATTCCAATTTAATTAGGCTTTTTCATCAATATTGTGCATTCAATAAGTGCATTTGTGTCATTGGTTGAACATTTTGGTCATTTTTCGTCATCCTTCGACTTATTCTAATCGAATTAGTGTTTTAAACCAATCTTGTGCATCGAATAAAAGCGTTTGTGTCATTGGTTGAACATAAGGGTCATTTTCATCCTTCCTAGGCTTATTCTAATCCAATTAAGGGTTTCAATCAAAATGGTGCATCCAATAACTGCGTTTGTGTCACTAGTTGAACATTTAGGTAATTTTCGTCATCCTTCAACTTATTCTAATCCAATTCGGGTTTTTAACCAATCTTGTGCATCCAATATGTGCGTTTGTGTCATTGGTTGAACATTTAGGTCATTGTCGTCATCCTTCAACTTATTCTAATGGAATTAGGGTTTCTAACCAATCTTTTGCATCCAATATGTGCGTTTGTGTCATTGGTTAATCATTTAGGTCATTGTCGTCATCCTTCAACTTATTCTAATCGAATTAAGGTTTTTAACCAATCTTTTGCATCCAGTAAGTGCGTTTGTCTCATTTGTTGAACATTTAGGTCATTTTCATCATCCTTCAACTTACTCTAATCCAATTAGGGTTTTCAATCAATCTTGTGCATCCAATAAGTGTGTTTGTGTCATTGGTTGAACAATTAGGTCATTTTCATCCTTGCTAGGCTTATTTTAATTAATTTGGGATTTTTAATCAATCTTGTGCATCCAATAAGTGCGTTTGTGTCATTGGTTGAATAAATTAAGATTTTTAAACAATCTTGTGCATCCAATAAGTGTGTTTGTGTCAATTGTTGAACATTTAGGTAATTGTCTTCATCCTTCGACTTATTCTAATCCAATTAGGGTTTTTAACGAATCTTGTTCATCCAATAAGTGCGTGTGTGTCATTAGTTGAACAATTACGTCATTTTCATCCTTGTTAGGCTTATTCTAATCCAATAAGGATTTTTAATCAATCTTGTGCATCCAATAAGTGTGTTCTTGTCATTAGTTGAACATTTAGGTCATTTTGGTCATCCTTCGACTTATTGTAATCCAATTATGCTTTTTAAACAATGTTATTCATCCAAAAAGTGTGTTTCTGTCATTGGTTGAACATTTAGGTCGTTTTCGTCATCCTTCGACTTATTTTAATCCAATTAAGGTTTTTGATCAATCTTTTGCATGCAATAAGTGCATTTGTGTCATTGGTTGAACATTTAGGCTATTTCGTCATCCTTCGACTTATTCTAATCCAATTAGGGTTTTTAACAAATCTTGTACATCGAATAAAGGCGTTTGTGTCATTGGTTGCACATATAGGTCATTTTCATCCTCCCTAGGCTTATTCTATTACAATTAGGGGTTTTAATCAATATTGTGCATCCAATAAGTGTGTTTGTGTCACTAGTTGATCATTTAGGTAATTTTCGTCATCCTTCGACTTATTCTAATCCAATTAGGTTTTTTAACCAATCTTGTGCTTCCAATAAGTGTGTTTGTGTCAATGGTTGAACATTTAGGTTACTATCTTCATCCTTCGACTTATTCTAATCCAATTAGGTTTTTTAACCAATCTTGTGCATCCAATAAGTGCATTTTTGTCATTGGTTGAACATTTAGGTCATTTTCATCATCCTTCGACTCATTCTAATTCAATTAGGGTTTTTAATCAACCGTGTGCATCCAATAAGTGTGTTTCTGTCATTGGTTCAACATTTAGGTCATTTTTCGTCCTCCCAAGGCTTATTCTAATACAAGTAGTGTTTTTAATCAATCTTGTGCATCCAATAAGTGCGTTTTTCCATTGGTTGAACATTTAGGTCATATTCGTCATTCTTCAACTTATTCTAATCCAATTAGGGTTTTTAACCAATCTCGTGCATCCAATAAGTGTGTTTGTGTCATTGGTTGAACATTTAGGTCATTTTCTGCCTCCCTAGGCTTAACCTAATCCAATTAGTGTTTTTAATCAATCAGGTGCATCCAATAAGTGTGTTTGTGTCATTGCTTGAACATTTAGGTCATTTTCGTCATCATTCGACTTATTTTAATCCAATTACGATTTTTAACTCATCTTAGGAATCTAATAAGTGAGTTTGTGTCATTGGTTCATATTCATCATCCTTCGACTTATTGTAATCCAATTAGGGTTTTTAACCAATCTTAAGCATCCAATAAGTGCGTTTGTGTCATTTGTTGAACGTTTAGGTCATTTTTGCATCCGTTGACTTATTCTAATCCAATTAGGGTTTTTGACCAATCTTGTGCATCCAACAAGTCTGTTTGTGTCATTGGTTGAACATTTTGGTCATCTTCGTCATCCTTCGACTTATTCTAATCGAAATAGGGTTTTTAACCAATCTTGTGCATCGAATAAAAGCATTTGTGTCTTTGATTGAACATAACCGCCATTTTCATCCTCCCTAGGCTTATTCTAATCCAATTAGGGGTTTTTATCAAACATGTCCATCCAATAATTGCGTTTGTGTCTTTGGTTGAACAATTAGGTCATTGTCGTCATACTTCGACTTATTCTAATCGAATTAGGGTTTTTAACAAATCTTTTGCATCCAGTAAGTGCGTTTTTGTCATTTGTTGAACATTTAGGTCATTTTCATCATCCTTCGACTTATTCTAATCCATTTAGGGTTTTAAATCAATCTTGTGCATCCAATAAGTGCGTTTATGTCATTGGTTCAACATTTAGGTCATTTTTGTCCTCCCTAGGCTTATTCTAATCCAACTAGTGTTTTTAATCAATCTTGTGCATCCAATAAGTGCGTTTGTGTCATTGGTGGAACATTTAGGTTATTTTCGTCATTTGTCGACTTATTGTAATCCAATTATGATTTTTAACCAATCTTGTGCATCTAATAAGTGTGTTTGTATCATTGGTTGAACACTTAGGTCATTTTCCTCAACCTTCGACTTATTCTAATCCAATTAGGGTTTTAAATCAATCTTGTGCATTTTATTAGTGCGTTTGTGTCATTGGTTGAACATTTAGGTCATTTTTGTGATCCTTCGACTTATTCTAATCCAATTAGGGTTTTTAACCTATGTTGTCCATCCCTTAAGTGCGTTTGTGTCACAAGTTGAACATTTCGGTTATTTTCGTCATCCTTCGACTTATTCTAATCCAATTAGGGTTTTTAACCAATCTTGTGCATCCAATAAGTGTGTTTGTGTCATTGGTTCATATTCGTCATCCTTCGACTTATTGTAATCCAATTATGGTTTTTAACCAATCCTGTGCATCCAATAAGTGCGTTTGTGTCATTTGTTTAACATTTAGGTCATTTTCACCATCCTTCGACTTATTCTAATCTAATTAGGCTTTTTGACCAATCTTGTGCATCCAATAAGTTCGTTTGTGTCATTGGTTGAACATTTTGGTCATTTTAGTCATCCTTCGGTTTATTCTAATCGAATTAGATTTTTAAACCAATCTTGTGCATCGAATAAAAGCGTTTGTGTCATTGGTTGAACATAACGGTCATTTTCATCCTCCCTAGGCTTATTCTAATCCAATTAAGGGTTTTAATCAAACTTGTGCATCCAATTACTGCGTTTGTGTCACTAGTTGAACATTTAGGTAATTTTCGTCATCCTTCAACTTTCTAATCCAATTCGGGATTTTAACCAATCTTGTGCATCCAATAAGTACGTTTGTGTCACTAGTTGAACATTTCGGTTATTTTCGTTATCCTTCGACTTATTCTAATCCAATTAGGGTTTTTAACCAATCTTGTGCATCCAATAAGTGTGTTTGTATCATTGGTTCATATTCATCATCCTTCGACTTATTGTAATCCAATTATGGTTTTTAACCAATCTTGTGCATCCAATAAGTGTGTTTGTGTCATTGGTTGAATAAATTAAGATTTTTAAACAATCTTGTGCATCCAATAAGTGTGTTTGTGTCATTAGTTGAACATTTAGGTCATTTTCATCCTTGTTAGGCATATTCTAATCCAATAAGGATTTTTGATCAATCTTGTGCATCCAATAAGTGCGTTCTTGTCATTGGTTGAAAATTTACGTCATTTTGGTCATCCTTCGACTTACTGTAATCCAATTAGGGTTTTTAAACAATCTTGTTCATCCAAAAAGTGTGTTTCTGTCATTGGTTGAACATTTAGGTCGTTTTCGTCATCCTTCGACTTATTTTTATCCAATTAGGGTTTTTGATCAATCTTTTGCATGCAATAAGTGCATTTGTGTCATTGGTTGAACATTTGGGCTTTTTCGTCATCCTTCGACTTATTCTAATCCAATTAGGGTTTTTAACAAATCTTGTACATCGAATAAAGGCGTTTGTGTCATTGGTTGATCATATAGGTCATTTTCATCCTCCCTAGGCTTATTCTATTACAATTAGGCGTTTTAATCAATATTGTGCATCCAATAAGTGTGTTTGTGTCACTAGTTGATCATTTAGGTAATTTTCGTCATCCTTCGACTTATTCTAATCCAATTAGGTTTTTTAATCAATCTTGTACTTCCAATAAGTTTGTTTGTGTCAATGGTTGAAAATTTAGGTTATTGTCTTCATCCTTCGACTTATTCTTATCCAATTAAAGGTTTTAACCTATCTTGTGCATCCAATAAGTGCATTTTTGTCATTGGTTGAACATTTAGGTCATTTTCATCATCCTTCGACTCATTCTAATCCAATTAGGGTTTTTAATCAATCGTGTGCATCCAATAAGTGCGTTTCTGTCATTGGTTCAACATTTAGGTCATTTTCGTTCTCCGAAGGCTTATTCTAATACAACTAGTGTTTTTAATCAATCTTGTGCATCCAATAAGTGCGTTTTTTCCATTGGTTCAACATTTAGGTCGTATTCGTCATTCTTCAACTTATTCTAATCCAATTAGGGTTTTTAACCAATCTCGTGCATCCAATAAGTGTGTTTGTGTCATTGGTTGAACATTTAGGTCATTTTCGTCCTCCCTAGGCTTAACCTTATCCAATTAGTGTTTTTAATCAATCAGGTGCATCCAATAAGTGTGTTTGTGTAATTGGTAGAACATTTAGGTCGTTTTTCTCATCCTCCGACTTATTCTAGTCCAATTAGGGTTTTTAACCAATCTTGTGCATCCAATAAGTGTGTTTGTGTCATCGGTTGAACATTTAGGTCATTTTTGTCATCCTTCGACTTAGTTTAATCCCATTACAGTTTTTAACCAATCTTAGCCACAAGTGTGTTTGATTCATCGGTTCATATTTGTCATCCTTCAACTTATTGTAATGCAATTAGGGTTTTAATTCAATCTTATGCATCTGATAAGTGCGTTTGTGTCATTGGTCGAACATTTAGGTCATTTTCATCATCCTTCGACTTATTCCAATCTAATTAGGGTTTTTGACCAATCTTGTGCATCCAATAAGTGCGTTTGTGTCATTGGTTGAACATTTAGGTCAATGTCGTCATCCTTCGACTTATTTTAATCGAATTAGGGTTTTTAAACAATCTTGTGCATCCAGTAAGTGCGTTTGTGTTATTGGTTGAACATTTAGGTCACTTTCATCATCCTTCGACTTACTCTAATCCAAATAGGGTTTTCATTCAATCTAGTGCATCCAATAAGTGTGTTTGTGTCATTGGTTAAACAAATAGGCCATTTTCATCCTTGCTAGGTTTATTTTAATTCAATTACGGTTTTTAATCATTCTTGTGCATCCAATAAGTGCGTCAGTGTCATTGGTTGAATATTTAGGTCATTTTGGTCATCCTTCAACGTATTGTAATCCATTTATGGTTTTTAACCAATCTTGTGCATCCAATAAGTGCGTTTGTGTCATTTGTTGAACATTTAGGTCATTTTCATCATCCTTCGACTTATTCTAATCCAATTAGGCTTTTTGATCAATCTTGTGCATCCAATAAGTGCGTTTGTGTCATTGGTTGAACATTTTGGTGATTTTAGTCATCCTTCGGTTTATTCTAATCGAATTAGAGTTTTAAACCAATCTTGTGCATTGAATAAAAGCGTTTGTGTCATTGGTTGAACATAACGTTCATTTTCATCCTCCCTAGACTTATTCTAATCCAATTAAGGGTTTTAATCAAACTTGTGCATCCAATTACTGCGTTTGTGTCACTAGTTGAACATTTAGGTTATTTTCTTCATCCTTCAACTTATTCTAATCCAATTCGGGATTTTAACCAATCTTGTGCATCCAATATGTGCGTTTGTGTCGTTGGTTGAACATTTAGGTCATTGTCCTCATCCTTCAACTTATTCTAATCGATTTAGGGTTTTCAATCAATCTTGTGCATCCAATAAATGTGTTTGTGTCATTGGTTGAACAATTAGGTCATTTTCATCCTTGCTAGGCTTATTTTAATTAAATTAGGATTTTTAATCAATCTTGTGCATCCAATAATTGCGTTTGTGTCATTGGTTGAATAAATTAAGATTTTTAAACAATCTTGTGCATCCAATAAGTGTGTTTGTGTCATTGGTTGAACATTTAGGTAATTGTCTTCATGCTTCGACTTATTCTAATCCAACTAGGGTTTTTAACGAATCTTGTGCATCCAATAAGTGCGTGTGTGTCATTAGTTGAACAATTAGGTCATTTTCATCCTTGTTAGGCATATTCTAATCCAATAAGGATTTTTGATCAATCTTGTGCATCCAATAAGTGCACTCTTGTCATTGGTTGAAAATTTACGTCATTTTGGTCATCCTTCGACTTACTGTAATCCAATTAGGGTTTTTAAACAATCTTGTTCATTTAAAAAGTGTGTTTCTGTCATTGGTTGAACATTTAGGTCGTTTTCGTCATCCTTCGACTTATTTTAATCCAATTAGGGTTTTTGATCAATCTTTTGCATGCAATAAGTGCATTTGTGTCATTGGTTGAACATTTAGGCTTTTTCGTCATCCTTTTACTTATTCTAATCCAATTAGGGTTTTTAACAAATCTTGTACATCGAATAAAGGCGTTTGTGTCGTTGGTTGATCATATAGGTCATTTTCATCCTCCCTAGGCTTATTCTATTACAATTAGGCGTTTTAATCAATATTGTGCATCCAATAAGTGTGTTTGTGTCACTAGTTGATCATTTAGGTAATTTTCGTCATCCTTCAACTTATTCTAATCCAATTAGGTTTTTTAATCAATCTTGTGCTTCCAATAAGTGTGTTTGTGTCAATGGTTGAACATTTAGGTTATTGTCTTCATCCTTCGACTTATTCTTATCCAATTAGGGTTTTTAACCAATCTTGTGCATCCAATAAGTGCATTTTTGTCATTGGTTGAACATTTAGGTCATTTTCATCATCCTTCGACTCATTCTAATCCAATTAGGGTTTTTAATCAATCGTGTGCATCCAATAAGTGTCTTTCTGTCATTTTCGTCCTCCGAAGGCTTATTCTAATACAACTAGTGTTTTTAATCAATCTTTTGCATCCAATAAGTGCGTTTTTTCCATTGGTTGAACATTTAGGTCGTATTCGTCATTCTTCAACTTATTCTAATCCAATTAGGGTTTTTAACCAATCTCGTGCATCCAATAAGTGTGTTTGTGTCATTGGTTGAACATTTAGGTCATTTTCGTCCTCCCTAGGCTTTACCTAATCCAATTAGTGTTTTTAATCAATCAGGTGCATCCAATAAGTGTGTTTGGGTCATTGGTAGAACATTTAGGTCGTTTTCATTATCCTTCCACTTATTCTAGTCCAATTAGGGTTTTTAACCAATCTTGTGCATCCAATAAGTGTGTTTGTGTCATTGGTTAAACATTTAGGTCATTTTCGTCATCCTTCGACTTAGTTTAGTCCCATTACGGTTTTTAACCAATCTTAGGCATCCAATAAGTGTGTTTGATTCATCGGTTCATATTTCTCATCCTTCAACTTATTGTAATCCAATTAGGGTTTTAATTCAATCTTATGCATCTGATAAGTGCGTTTGTGTCATTTGTTGAATATTTAGGTCACTTTCGTCATCCTTCGACTTATTCTAATCTAATTAGGGTTTTTGACCAATCTTATGTATCCAATAAGTGCGTTTGTGTCATTGGTTGAACATTTAGGTCATTGTCGTCATCCTTCGACTTATTCTAATCGAATTAGGGTTTTTAAACAATCTTGTGCATCCAGTAAGTGCGTTTGTGTCATTGGTTGAACATTTAGGTCACTTTCATCATCCTTCGACTTACTCCAATCCAAATAGGGTTTTCAATCAATCTTGTGCATCCAATAAGTGTGTTTGTGTCATTGGTTGAACAAATAGGTTATTTTCATCCTTGCTAGGCTTATTTTAATCCAATTAGGGTTTTTAATCATTCTTGTGCATCCAATAAGTGCGTTTTTGTCATTGGTTGAACATTTAGGTCATATTTGTCATCCTTCGACTTATTGTAATCCAATTAGGGTTTTTAACCAATCTTGTGCATCCAATAAGTGCGTTTGTGTCATTCGTTGAACATTTAGGTTATTGTCTTCATCCTTCGACTTATTCAAATCCAATTAGAGTTTTTAACCAATCTTGTGCATCCAATAAGTGCGTTTGTGTCATTGGTTGAACATTTAGGTTACTCTCGTTATTCTTCGACTTATTCTAATCCAATTAGCGTTTTTAACCAATCTCGTGCATCCAATAAGTGCGTTTGTGTCATTGGTTGAACATTTAGGTCATTTTCGTCATTCTTCGAATTATTCTAATCCAATTAGGGTTTTTAACCAATCTTGTGCATCCAATAAGTGTGTTTGTGTCATTGGTTGAACATTTAGGTCATTTTCGTCGTCGTTCGACTTAGTTTAATCCAATTACGGTTTTAAACCAATCTTAGACATCCAATAAGTGCGTTTGTGTCATTTGTTCTTTTTTTGTCATCCTTCGAATTATTGTAATCCAATTAGGGTTTTAGACCAATCTTGTGCGTTCGATAAGTGCATTTGTGTCATTGATTGAACATTTAGGTCATTTTTGTCATCCTTCGACTTATTCTAATCTAATTAAGGTTTTTAATCAATCTTGTGCATCCAATAAGTGCGTTTGTATCATTGGTTGAACATTTAGGTCATTTTCCTCATCCTTCGACTTATTCTAATCCAATTAGGGTTTTTAACCAATCATTTGCATTTTATTACTGCTATTGTTTCATTGGTTGAACATTTAGGTCGTTTTCGTCATCCTTCGACTTATTCTAATCCGATTAGGGTTTTTATCAAATATGGTGCATCCAATAAGTGTGTTTGTGTCATTGGTTGAACATTAAGGTCATTGTCGTCATCCTTCGACTTATTCTAATCAAATTTGGAATTTTAACAAAAGTTGTGGATCCAATAAGTGCGTTTGTGTTATTAGTTGAACATTTTGGTCATTTTCCTCCTCCCTTGGCTTATTCTAATCCAATTAGGGTTTTTAACCAATCTTGTGCATCCAATAAGTGCGTTTGTATCACTGGTTGATTATTTAGGTCATTTTCCTCATCCTACGACTTATTCTAATCCAATTAGGGCATTTAACCAATCTTGTGCATTTTATTAGTGCTATTGTGTCACTTGTTGAACATTTAGGTCGTTTTCGACATCCTTCGACTTATTCTAATCCAATTAGGGTTTTTAACCAATCTTGTGCATCCAATAAGTGTGTTTTTTCCATTGGTTGAACATTTAGGTCGTATTCGTCATTCTTCAACTTATTCTAATCCAATTAGGGTTTTTAACCAATCTCGTGCATCCAATAAGTGTGTTTGTGTCATTGGTTGAACATTTAGGTCATTTTCGTCCTCCCTAGGCTTTACCTAATCCAATTAGTGTTTTTAATCAATCAGGTGCATCCAATAAGTGTGTTTGGGTCATTGGTAGAACATTTAGGTCGTTTTCATTATCCTTCCACATATTCTAGTCCAATTAGGGTTTTTAACCAATCTTGTGCATCCAATAAGTGTGTTTGTGTCATTGGTTAAACATTTAGGTCATTTTCGTCATCCTTCGACTTAGTTTAGTCCCATTACGGTTTTTAACCAATCTTAGGCATCCAACAAGTGTGTTTGATTCATCGGTTCATATTTGTCATCCTTCAACTTATTGTAATCCAATTAGGGTTTTAATTCAATCTTATGCATCTGATAAGTGCGTTTGTGTCATTGGTTGAATATTTAGGTCATTTTCGTCATCCTTCGACTTATTCTAATCTAATTAGGGTTTTTGACCAATCTTATGTATCCAATAAGTGCGTTTGTGTCATTGGTTGAACATCTAGGTCATTGTCGTCATCCTTCGATTTATTCTAATCGAATTAGGGTTTTTAAACAATCTTGTGCATCCAGTAAGTGTGTTTGTGTCATTGGTTGAACATTTAGGTCACTTTCATCATCCTTCGACTTACTCCAATCCAAATAGGGTTTTCAATCAATCTTGTGCATCCAATAAGTGTGTTTGTGTCATTGGTTGAACAAATAGGTTATTTTCATCCTTGCTAGGCTTATTTTAATCCAATTAGGGTTTTTAATCATTCTTGTGCATCCAATAAGTGCGTTTTTGTCATTGGTTGAACATTTAGGTCATTTTAGTCATCCTGCGACTTATTTTAATCCAATTAGGGTTTTGGATCAATCTTGTGCATCCAATAAGTGTGTTTGTGTCATTGGTTGAACATTTATGTCATTGTCTTCATCCTTCGACTTATTCTAAACCAATTAGGGTTTTTAACCAATCTCGGGCATCCAATAAGTTCTTTGTGTCATTAGTTGAACATTTAGGTCATTTTCATCATCCTTCAACTTATTCTAATCCAATTAGGGTTTTTAACAAATCCACTGCTTCCAATAAGTGTGTTTGTGTCATTGGATGAACTTTTAGGTCATTTTCGTCATCCTTCAACTTATTTTAATCCAATTACAGTTTTTAACCAATCTTAGGCATCCAATAAGTGCGTTTGTGTCATTGGTTCATATTTGTCATCCTTCGACTTTTTTTAATCCAATTAGGGTTTTTAACCAATCTTGTGCATCCAATAAGTGCGTTTGTGTCATTCGTTGAACATTTAGGTTATTGTCTTCATCCTTCGACTTATTCTAATCCAATTAGAGTTTTTAACCAATCTTGTGCATCCAATAAGTGCGTTTTTTTCATTGGTTGAACATTTAGGTCATTTTCATCATCCTTTGACTTATTCTAACCCAATTAGGGTTTTAAATCAATCTTGTGCATCCAATAAGTGCGTTTCTGTCATTGGTTCAACAATTAGGTCATTTTCGTCCTCCCTAGGCTTATTCTAATCCAACTAGTGTTTTTAATCAATCTTGTGCAACCAACAAATGCGTTTGTGTCATTGGTTGAACATTTAGGGTACTCTCGTTATTCTTCGACTTATTTTAATCCAATTAGCGTTTTTAACCAATCTCGTGCATCCAATAAGTGCGTTTGTGTCATTGGTTGAACATTTAGGTCATTTTCGTCATTCTTCGAATTATTCTAATCCAATTAGTGTTTTTAACCAATCTTGTGCATCCAATAAGTGTGTTTGTGTCATTGGTTGAACATTTAGGTCATTTTCGTCGTCGTTCGACTTAGTTTAATCCAATTACGGTTTTAAACCAATCTTAAACATCCAATAAGTGCGTTTGTGTCATTTGTTCATATTTGTCATCCTTCGAATTATTGTAATCCAATAAGGGTTTTAAACCAATCTTGTGCGTTCGATAAGTGCGTTTGTGTCATTGATTGAACATTTAGGTCATTTTTGTCATCCTTCGACTTATTCTAATCTAATTAAGGTTTTTAATCAATCTTGTGCATCCAATAAGTGCGTTTGTATCATTGGTTGAACATTTAGGTCATTTTCCTCATCCTTCGACTTATTCTAATCCAATTAGGGTTTTTAACCAATCGTTTGCATTTTATTACTGCTATTGTTTCATTGGTTGAACATTTAGGTCCTTTTCGTCATCCTTCGACTTATTCTAATCCAATTAGGGTTTTTAACAAATCTGGTGCATCCAATAAGTGTGTTTGTGTCATTGGTTGAACATTAAGGTCATTGTCGTCATCCTTCGACTTATTCTAATCAAATTTGGAATTTTAACAAAAGTTGTGGATCCAATAAGTGCGTTTGTGTTATTAGTTGAACATTTTGGTCATTTTCCTCCTCCCTAGGCTTATTCTAATCCAATTAGGGTTTTTAACCAATCTTGTGCATCCAATAAGTGCGTTTGTATCACTGGTTGATTATTTAGGTCATTTTCCTCATCCTACGACTTATTCTAATCCAATTAGGGCTTTTAACCAATCTTGTGCATTTTATTAGTGCTATTGTGTCACTGGTTGAACATTTAGGTCGTTTTCGACATCCTTCGACTTATTCTAATCCAATTAGGTTTTTTAACCAATCTTGTGCATCCAATAAGTGTGTTTGTGTCATTGGTTGAACATTTAGGTCATTTTTGTCATCCTTCGACTTATTCTAATCCAATTACAGTTTTTAACCAATCTTAGGCATCCAATAAGTACGTTTGTGTCATTGGTTCATATTCGTCATCCATCGACTATTTGTAATCTAATTAGGGTTTTAAACAAATCTTGTTCATCCGATAAGTGCGTTTGTGTCATTGGTTGAACATTTAGGAGATTTTCGTCATGCTTCGACTTATTCTAATCTAATTAGGGTTTTTGACCTATTTTGTGCTTCCAATGAGTGTGTTTGTGTCATTGGTTGAACATTTAGGTAATTTTCGTCATCCTTCGACCTATTCTAATCCAATTAGGGTTTTCAATCAATCTTGTGCATCCAATAAGTGTGTTTGTATCATTGGTTAAACATATAGGTCATTTTCATCCTCCCTAGACTTATTCTATTACAATTAGGGGTTTTGATCAATATTGTGCATCCAATAAGTGCGTTTGTGTCACTGGTTAAACATTTAGGTAATTTTCGTCATCCTTCGACTTATTTTAACCCATAATGGTTTTTAACCAATCTTGTGCATCCAATAAGTGCGTTTGTGTCATTGGTTGAACATTTAGGTTATTGTCTTCATCCTTCGACTTATTCTAATCCAATTAGGGTTTTTAACCAATCTTGTGCATCCAATAAGTGCGTTTTTGTCATTGGTTGAACATTTAGGTCATTTTCATCATCCTTCGACTTATTCTAATCCAATTAGGGTTTTAAATGGATCTTGTGCATCCAATAAGTGTGTTTGTGTCATTGGTTGAACATTTAGGTCATTTTTGTCATTCTTCAACTTATTCTAATCCAACTAGGGTTTTTAACCAATCTCGTGCATCTAATAAGTGCGTTTGTGTCATTGGTTGAACATTTAGGTCGTTTTCGTCATCCTTCAACTTATTCTAATCCAATTAGGGTTTTTCACCAATCTTGTGCATCCAATAAGTGTGTTTTTGTCATTGGTTGAACATTTAGGTCATTTTCGTCATCCTTCGACTTATTTTAATCCAATTACGGTTATTAACCAATCTTAGGCATCCAATTAGTGTGTTTGTGTCATTGGTTGAACATTTAGGTCATTTTCGTCGTCGTTCGACTTAGTTTAATCCAATTACGGTTTTAAACCAATCTTAAACATCCAATAAGTGCGTTTGTGTCATTTGTTCATATTTGTCATCCTTCGAATTATTGTAATCCAATAAGGGTTTTAAACCAATCTTGTGCGTCCGATAAGTGCGTTTGTGTGATTGATTGAACATTTAGGTCTTTTTGTCATCCTTCGGCTTATTCTAATTCAATTAGGGTTTTTAATCAATCTTGTGCATCGAATAGGTCCGTTTGTGTCATTGGTTGAACATTTAGGTCATTTTGGTCAATCTTCGACTTATTGTAATCAAATTAGGGTTTTTAACCAATCTTGTGCATCCAATAAATGCGTTTGTGCCATTGGTTTAACATTTACGTCATTTTCGTCCTCCCTAGGCTTATTCTAAACCAATCAGTGTTTTTAACCAATCATGTGCATCCAATAAGTGTGTTTGTTTCAATGGTTGAATATTTAGGTCATTTTCGGCATCCTTCAACTTAGTTTAATCCAAATAGGGTGTTTAAACAATCTTGTGCATCCAATAAGTGCGTTTGTGTTATTGGTTGAATATTTATGTCATTGTCTTCATCCTTCGACTTATTTTAATCCAATTAGGGTTTTTAACTAATCTTGTGTATCCAATAAGTGTTTTCTGTCATTAGTTGAACAATTAGGTCATTTTCATCCTTGCTAGGCTTATTTTAAAACAATTAGGGTTTTCAATCAATCTTGTGCACCCATTAAGTGCGTTTTTGTCATTGGTTGAACATTTAGGTCATTTTGGTTATCCTTCGACTTATTGCTATCCAATTAGGGTTTTTAAACAATCTTGTGTATCCAAAAAGTGTATTTGTGTCATTGGTTGAACATTTAGGTCCTTTTCATCATCCTTCGACATATTGTAATCCAACTACGGTTTTTGATCAATCTTGTGCATCCAAAAAGTGCGTTTGTGTCATTGGTTGAACATTTAAGCATTTTCATCATCCTTCGACTTCTGATCCAATTAGGGTTTTTAATAAATCTTGTACATCGAATAAAGGCGTTTGTGTCATTGGTTGAACATATAGGTCAATTTAGTCCTCCCTAGACTTATTCTATTACAATTAGGGGTTTTGATCAATACTGTGCATCGAATAAGTGCGTTTGTATCATTGGTTGAACATTTAGGTTATTGTCTTCATCCTTCGACTTATTCTTATCAAATTAGAGTTTTTCACCAATCTTGTGCATCCAATAAGTGCGTTTTTGTCATTGGTTGAACATTTAGGTCATTTAAATCATCCTTCGACTTATTCTAATCCAATTAGGGTTTTAAATTAATCTTGTGCAACCAATAAGTGCGTTTCTGTCATTAGTTCAACATTTATGTCATTTTCATCCTCCCTAGGCTTATTCTAATCCAACTAGCATTTTTAACGAATCTCGTGCATCCAATAAGTGCGTTTGTGTCATTGGTGGAACATTTAGGTCATTTTTGTCATTCTTCAACTTATTCTAATCCAATTAGGGTTTTTAATCAATCAGGTGCATCAATAAGTGTGTTTGTGTCATTGGGTGAACATTTATGTCGTTTTCGTCATCCTTCGAATTATTCTAATCCAATTAGGGTTTTTTACCAAACTTGTGCATCCAATAAGTGTGTTTGTGTCATTGGTTTCACATTTAGGTCAATTTCATTATCGTTCGACTTAGTTTAATCCAATTACGGTTTTTAACCAATCTTAGGCATCCTATAAGTGCGTTTGTGTCATTGGTTCATATTTGTCATCCTTCGAATAATTGTAATCCAATTAGGGTTTTAAACCAATCTTGTGCGTCCGATAAGTGTGTTTGTGTCATTGGTTGAACATTTAGGTCATTTTAGTCATCCTTCAACTTATTCTAATCTAATTAGGGTTTTTATTAAATCTTGTGCATCCAATAAGTGCGCTTGTGTCATTGGTTGAACATTTAGGTCGTTTTTGTCATCCTTCAAATTATTCTAATCCAATTAGGGTTTTTAACCAATCTTGTGCATCCAATAAGTGTGTTTGTGTCATTGGTCGAACATTTATGTCATTTTCGTCATCGTTCGACTTAGTTTAATCCTCTTACAGCTTTTAACCAATCTTAGGCATCCAATAAGTGCGTTTGTGTCATTGGTTGATATTTGTCATCCTTCGAATTATTGTAATCCAATTAGGGTTTTAAACCAATCTTGTGCGTCTGATAAGTGTGTTTGTGTCATTGGTTGAACATATAGGTCATTTTTGTCATCCTTCGACTTATTCTAATCTAATTAGGGTTTTGAATCAATCTTGTGCATCCAATAAGTGCGTTTGTATCATTGGATGAACATTTAGGTCGTTTTCGTCATCCTTCAAATGATTCTAATCCAATTAGGGTTTTTAACCAATATTGTACATTTTATTAGTGCTATTGTTTCATTGGTTGAACATTTAGGTCATTTTCGTCATCCTTCGACTTATTTTATTCCAATTAGGGTTTTTAACCAATGTTGTGGATCCAATAAGTGCGTTTGTGTCATTGGTTGAACATTTTTGTCATTTTCCTCCTCCCTAGGCATATTCTAATCCAATTAGGGATTTTAATCAATCTTGTGCATCCAATAAGTGTGTTTGTATCATTGGTTGAACATTTAGGTCATTTTCGTGATCCTTCGACTTATTCTAATCGAATTAGGGTTTTTAACCAATCTTGTGCATTTTAATAGTGCTATTGTGTCATTCGTTGAACATTTAGGTCGTTTTCGTCATCCATCGACTTATTCTAATCCAATTAGGGTTTTTAACCAATCTTGTGCATCCAAAAAGTGTGTCTGTATCATTGGTTGAACATTTAGGCGATTATCGTCATCCTTCGACTTATTTTATTCCAATTACGGTTTTTAACCAATCTTAGGCATCCAATAAGTGTGTTTGTGTCATTGGTTCATATTTGTCATCCTTCGAATTATTGTAATATAATTAAGGTTTTAAACCAATCTTGTGCATCCAATAAGTGCGTTTGTGTCAGTGGTTGAATATATAGGTCATTTTCGTCATTCTTCAACTTATTCTAATCCAACTAGGGTTTTTAACCAATCTCGTGTATCCAATAAGTGCGTTTGTGTCATTGGTTGAACATTTAGGTCGTTTTCGTCATCCTTCAACTTATTCTAATCCAATTAGGGTTTTTAACCAATGTTGTGCATCCAATAAGTGTGTTTGTGTCATTGGTTGATCATTTATGTCATTTTCATCGTCGTTCGACTTAGTTTAATCCAATTACAGTTCTTAACCAATCTTAGGCATCCAATAAGTGTGTTTGTGTCATTGGTTCATATTTGTCATCCTTCGATTTATTGTAATCCCTTTAGGGTATTAAACCAATGTTGTGCGTCCGATAAGTGCGTTTGTGTGATTGGTTAAACATTTAGGTCTTTTTGTCATCCTTCGACTTATTCTAATCCAATTAGGGTTTTTAATAAATCTTGAGCATCGAATAGGTCCGTTTGTGTCATTGGTTGAACATTTAGGTCATTTTGGTCCATCTTCGACTTATTGTAATCCAATTAGGGTTTTTAAACAATCTTGTGCATCCAATAAGTGCGTTTGTGTCATTGGTTGAACATTTACGTCATTTTCGTCCTCCCTAGGCTTATTCTAATCCAATTAGTGTTTTTAACCAATCATGTGAATCCAATAAGTGCGTTTGTGTCATTGGTGGAACATTTAGGTCATTTTTTTCATTCTTTAACTTATTCTAATCCAATTAGGGTTTTTAATCAACGAGGTGCATCCAATAAGTGCGTTTGTGTCATTGGTTGAACATTTATGTCGTTTTTGTCATCCTTCGAATTATTCTAATCCAATTAGGGTTTTTAACCAATCTTGTGCATCCAATAAGTGTGTTTGTGTCATTGGTTGAAAATTTAGGTCATTTTCGTCATCGTTCGACTTAGTTTAATCCTCTTATAGTTTTTAACCAATCTTAGGCATCCAATAAGTACGTTTGTGTCATTGGTTCATATTTGTCATCCTTCGAATTATTGTAATCCAATTAGGGTTTTAAACCAATCTTGTGCGTCCGATAAGTGCGGTTGTGTCATTGGTTGAACATATAGGTCATTTTTGTCATCCTTCGACTTATTCTAATCTAATTAGGGTTTTTAATCAATCTTGTGCATCCAATAAGTTCGTTTGTATCATTGGTTGAACATTTAGGTCATTTTCCTCATCCTTCGACCTATTATAATCCAATTAGGGTTTTTTAACCAATCTTGTGCATTTTATTAGTGTTATTGTTTCATTGGTTGAACATTTAGGTCGTTTTCGTCATCCTTCGACTTATTCTAATCCAATTAGGGTTTTTAACAAATCTGGTGCATCCAATAAGTGTGTTTGTGTCATTGGTTAAACATTTTGGTCATTTTCGTCATCCTTCGACTTATTCTATTCCAATTAGGGTTTTTAACCAATGTTGTGGATCCAATAAGTGCGTTTGTGTCATTGGTTGAACATTTTGGTCATTTTAGGTCATTTTCCCGATCCTTCGACTTATTCTAATCGAATTAGGGCTTTTAACCAATCTTGTGCATTTTACTAGTGCTATTGTGTCATTCGTTGAACATTTAGGTCGTTTTCGTCATCCATCGACTTATTCTAATCCAATTAGGGTTTTTAACCAATCTTGTGCATCCAAAAAGTGTGTTTGTGTCATTGGTTGAACATTTAGGTGATTATCGTCATCCTTCGACTTATTTTATTCCAATTACGGTTTTGAACCAATCTTAGGCATCCAAGAAGTGTGTTTGTGTCATTGGTTCATATTTGTCATCCTTCGAATTATTGTAATCTAATTAAGGTTTTAAACCAATCTTGTGCGTCCGATAAGTGTGTTTGTGTCATTGGTTGAACATTTAGGTCATTTTCGTCATCCTTCGACTGATTCTAATCTAATTAGGCTTTTTATTCAATCTCGTGTATCCAATAAGTTCGTTTTTGTCATTTGTTAAACATTTAGGTCGTTTTCGTGATCCTTCGAATTATTCTAATCCAATTAGGGTTTTTAACCAATCTTATGCATCCAATAAGTGTGTTTGTGTCATTGGTTGAACATTTAGGTCATTTTCATCATCGTTCGACTTAGTTTAATCTAATTACGGTTTTTAACCAATCTTAGGCATCCAATAAGTGCGTTTGTGTCATTGGTTCATATTTGTCATCCTTCGAATTATTGTAATCCATATAGGGTTTTAAACCAATCTTGTGCGTCGGATAAGTGCGTTTCTGTCATTGGTTGAACATTTCGGTCATTCTTTTCATCCTTCGACTTATTCTAATCTAATTAGGATTTTTAGTCAATCTTGTGCATCCAATAAGTGCGTTTGTATCATTGATTGAACATTTAGGTCATTTTCCTCATCCTTCGACTTATTATAATCCAATTAGGGTTTTCAATCAATCTTGTGCATCCAATAAGGGTGTTTGTGTCATTGGTTGAACAATTAGGTCGTTTTCATCCTTGCTAGGTTTATTATAATCCAATTAGGGGTTTTAATCAATATTGTGCATCATATAAGTGCATTTGTGTCATTGCTTGAACATTTAGGTCATTTTGGTGATCCTTCGACTTATTGTAATCCAATTAGGGTTTTTAACCAATCTTGTGCATCCAATAAGTGTGTTTGTGTCATTGGTCGAACATTTATGTCATTTTCGTCATCGTTCGACTTAGTTTAATCCTCTTACAGCTTTTGACCAATCTTAGGCATCCAATAAGTGCGTTTGTGTCATTGGTTGATATTTGTCATCCTTCGAATTATTGTAATCCAATTAGGGTTTTAAACCAATCTTGTGCGTCCGCTAAGTGCGTTTGTGTCATTGGTTGAACATATAGGTCATTTTTGTCATCCTTCGACTTATTCTAATCTAATTAGGGTTTTGAATCAATCTTGTGCATCCAATAAGTGCGTTTGTATCATTGGTTGAACATTTAGATCGTTTTTGTCATCCTTCAAATGATTCTAATCCAATTAGGGTTTTTAACCAATATTGTGCATTTTACTAGTGCTATTGTGGCATTCGTTGAACATTTAGGTCGTTTTCGTCATCCATCGACTTATTCTAATCCAATTAGGGTTTTTAACCAATCTTGTGAATCCAAAAAGTGTGTCTGTATCATTGGTTGAACATTTAGGTGATTATCGTCATCCTTCGACTTATTTTATTCCAATTACGGTTTTTAACCAATTTTAGGCATCCAATAAGTGCGTTTGTGTCATTGGTTCATATTTGTCATCCTTCGAATTATTGTAATCTAATTAAGGTTTTAAACCAATCTTGTGCATCCAATAAGTGCGTTTGTGTCAGTGGTGGATTATATAGGTCATTTTCGTCATTCTTCAACTTATTCTAATCCAACTGGGGTTTTTAACCAATCTCGGGTATCCAATAAGTGCGTTTGTGTCATTGGTTGAACATTTAGGTCGTTTTCGTCATCCTTCAACTTATTCTAATCCAATTAGGGTTTTTAACCAATGTTGTGCATCCAATAAGTGTGTTTGTGTCATTGGTTGATCATTTATGTCATTTTCGTCGTCGTTCGACTTAGTTTAATCCAATTACGGTTCTTAACCAATCTTAGGCATCCAATAAGTGTGTTTGTGTCATTGGTTCATATTTGTCATCCTTCGATTTATTGTAATCCCTTTAGGGTATTAAACCAATGTTGTGCGTCCGATAAGTGCGTTTGTGTGATTGGTTGAACATTTAGGTCTTTTTGTCATCCTTCGACTTATTCTAATCCAATTAGGGTTTTTAATAAATCTTGTGCATCGAATAGGTCCGGTTGTGTCATTGGTTGAACATTTAGGTCATTTTGGTCCATCTTCGACTTATTGTAATCCAATTAGGGTTTTTAAACAATCTTGTGCATCCAATAAGTGCGTTTGTGTCATTGGTTTAACATTTACGTCATTTTCGTCCTCCCTAGGCTTATTCTAATCCAATTAGTGTTTTTAACCAATCATGTGAATCCAATAAGTGCGTTTGTGTCATTGGTGGAACATTTAGGTCATTTTTGTCATTCTTCAACTTATTCTAATTCAATTAGGGTTTTTAATCAATGAGGTGCATCCAATAAGTGCATTTGTGTCATTGGTTGAACATTTATGTCGTTTTTGTCATCCTTCGAATTATTCTAATCCAATTAGGGTTTTTAACCAATCTTGTGCATCCAATAAGTGTGTTTGTGTCATTGGTTGAAAATTTAGGTCATTTTCGTCGTCGTTCGACTTAGTTTAATCCTCTTATAGTTTTTAACCAATGTTAGGCATTCAATAAGTACGATTGTGTCATTGGTTCATATTTGTCATCCTTCGAATTATTGTAATCGAATTAGGGTTTTAAACCAATCTTGTGCGTTCGATAAGTGCGGTTGTGTCATTGGTTGACATATAGGTCATTTTTGTCATCCTTCGACTTATTCTAATCTAATTAGGGTTTTTAATCAATCTTGTGCATCCAATAAGTGCGTTTGTATCATTGGTTGAACATTTAGGTCATTTTCGTCATCCTTCGACTTATTCTATTCCAATTAGGGTTTTTAACCAATGTTGTGGATCCAATAAGTGCGTTTGTGTCATTGGTTGAACATTTTGGTCATTTTCCTCCTCCCTAGGCATATTCTAATCCATTTAGGGTTTTTAATCAATCTTGTGCATCCAATAAGTGCGTTTGTATCATTGGTTGAACATTTAGGTCATTTTCCTGATCCTTCGACTTATTCTAATCGAATTAGGGTTTTTAACCAATCTTGTGCATTTTACTAGTGCTATTGTGTCATTCGTTGAACATTTAGGTCGTTTTCGTCATCCTTCGACTTATTCTAATCCAATTAGGGTTTTTAACCAATCTTGTGCATCCAAAAAGTGTGTTTGTGTCATTGTTTGAACATTTAGGTGATTATCGTCATCCTTCGACTTATTTTATTCCAATTACGGTTTTGAACCAATCTTAGGCATCCAAGATGTGACACCCCAATATTTTCATATATATTATATATGTGTCTTTTTAGTAATTGTGGTGATTTATTATTTAATTAATAATTATTCTATGTATAAATAAATTAAATTAAATTTTATCACTGTCAATTTTACCTGAATAATTATAATCTTTATTTATATTTAATTGTTTTGGTGTGATAATTACATGGGGATGATTTATGATGTGATTATTTCCTAAATGGACTATTGTGCCTCTTATTTATTGGATTAGTTTCGATAATCATGAAATTGATGTGGTAGATATGTCTATTTTATTTTGTTATGTGTGACATGTGATATTCTTGTTTTGCTTGATTTTTTTATTTGATAAAATATTAGTTGAATTATTTAATTAAATTAAAATTTATAGAAGTTATATTGTTTGTTAGTTTTATTTTTGACCAAATAATTATTCAATTTAGGAGATAGTACAGTTAGTAAAACTCGGTATAAGTGTTTAAAAATATTTTTGGTCAATTCATCTTTAGTATAAAAAAAAATAGTGACTCATTCTTTTACTCTCCTTAGTGACGAGATTTTATGGCAATTAATGGTGTTGTCTTGACATAATGTAGACTTTATGTACTTGTCTCAACCAATTAAGAGATGAAATAATGTAGATTCCCTCATTCTTAACACATTTAATTCATTTTTTAAAGAATGGTTATAAATTTAATAATGAGTTTTTGTGCAATTAAGAGAGGACAACAAAAAAGACTACTCTCATTTTTTATATCTGATGCATTCTTCTCTTTTAAACCAAAATTATGATTTTATTTTAATGCTCTACAAAAATTATTCTATGCAATTTTTGGTTTCGTAACTATTGGATAAAAAAATTAAAAAGGTGATGTGACACCCTCTAATTTATTTATTTAATTAAAAGGGGTGGTGTGACATTCTACAATATAGGGTGAACTCTATTAGTTAATCCTAATTAACTCATACACATAAATATACATGATTTCAATTGGCTTTGTAACATCCTAATAAAATTAAAGAAATAGTAACCATTGGTAGCATAATTTTGGAATTAAGTGCACTTCAATTTTAGACAAGAAATCAATGGTAATATTGCAACGTAAATAGCTATTGAAACCCCCTTATTTTAACAATCTCACGACTGCTTCTTCTATTCATACATTTCCATTAGGCTATCTTGTTGTCACACCTATTTGTCGTTCGTATACTCCCAAAATAATTTTCTAAGTCGTAAATCCCTATGTCTATTCGTGTTGAATTCGTCATTGCCTCATGAGCTAGTTTTCGTGCGAATCTAGAGGTGTTAAGAAAGAAAGCGCCTAAGGTAAGGGCTTTTCCCCATGCAAGATTAGGCTAGATGTTAAATTAATAGTTTGTAAAATATTGATATGACGTCTTGATGTATTAAAAGAAAAATGTTGATTTTATGTTTGCCTTAAAGAATTTAACTATAATATCTTGTTTTTATGAGTAATATGTTTGCCTTGATAAACTTAATTATAAAATTTTGATTTTTATTATTATAACATGAGTAATATGCTTGTTGTCATATATTTGATGTAAAGTTGCAATTTTTGTATTTATCAAGTTGTGATTTGTATTATGATCTCATGAGTAATATGTTTGTTAGGATGTTTTTAATTTAAAGTTTTGATTTTTGTGCTAATTCATTTTAAAGTTTTGATTTTTATGAATAATATATGAGTCTTGGGGGAATTGATGAAAAGTTATAATTTTTAATTGTGATAACCTGATTAAGTTGATTTTTGTGACTGGTTATTTGTGTTTTAAATTTTATTATCTTTGTGGTTGCCTACGTGGCTGGTGATTTATGGTTTGAATAGTTCTCTCTTTGTGGTTGCCTAAGTGGCTGGATAATTCATGTTATGACATTTTCTTTGTGGTTGCCTAAGTGGCTAGCGATTTGTAAATTTCGAGCATCATTATCATTTCATGACATATCATATGCATCTTTGTGGACGCCTGTGTGGCTGGTTTAATTTTCCCCATTGGTATGGGTGACTTCTGTGTGGACGCCTGTGTGGCTGGTTATATCCGAATCATATACATTTAGGAGCATACATATCTTGCATACATTTTATTATTTTTATTTTGATCTAATTATTTGCTCTACGGTGAGTTGCTATTTGATTTATTTAGATGCATTTTATGACTTTTAATACATCTTGGTGAATTATTAAAAAATCAATTTATTTAAATCTTTTATTACGAAAAGATTTTATATTTATATTTTATGGCTTTTAATTTATTATTTGGTTTAACTTTTATTGTGGGATGAACTGACCCTTTACACCAATATTTAGGTACTAATAATCTCAAAGAGTTGCATGAATGGTGTTGTTTGGTGCACGCGCGTGGGAAAATGGGTCTTTTATTTAAAAATAATGTTTTTATTAGTAAAGTTTTTGTGGTACATTGTAAGTTATTTACTCTTCATTATTAACTTTAAATAGAAATTCATTCGCTAGTAAATATTTGAATCGTCATTAATTTCAGTCAATCTATTTTCTTTTAAATTTCACCTAAAGAGAAATTATTTTATTTTGGAGCGTAAATGAATATCGATCTAACAACTGGAAGATTAACTTTGCAAATAAATAAATAAATAATATTTTAGTAAATTGCATTACATTCTTTAAAAAAAAAACATATCAAGTCTTTTTAGACGCACCTTCAATTTATTACATAATGAACTACTCCTAAGAAAAAAAATTATTGTCATTTTTATAAGAAAATAAATATTTTTAAGTAATCTTAGGATAAAAAAATTTGGGGCGTTACACAAGAAGTGTGTTTGTGTCATTGGTTCATATTTGTCATCCTTCGAATTATTGTAATCTAATTAAGGTTTTAAACCAATCTTGTGCGTCCGATAAGTGCGTTTGTGTCATTGATTGAACATTTAGGTCATTTTCGTCATCCTTCGACTTATTCTAATCTAATTAGGCTTTTTATTCAATCTCGTGTATCCAATAAGTGCGTTTTTGTCATTTGTTAAACATTTAGGTCGTTTTCGTCATCCTTCGAATTATTCTAATCCAATTAGGGTTTTTAACCAATCTTATGCATCCAATAAGTGTGTTTGTGTCATTGGTTGAACATTTAGGTCATTTTCGTCATCGTTCGACTTAGTTTAATCTAATTACGGTTTTTAACCAATCTTAGGCATCCAATAAGTGCGTTTGTGTCATTGGTTCATATTTGTCATCCTTCGAATTATTGTAATCCATATAGGGTTTTAAACCAATCTTGTGCGTCGGATAAGTGCGTTTCTGTCATTGGTTGAACATTTAGGTCATTCTTTTCATCCTTCGACTTATTCTAATCTAATTAGGCTTTTTAGTCAATCTTGTGCATCCAATAAGTGCGTTTGTATCATTGGTTGAACATTTAGGTCATTTTCCTCATCCTTCGACTTATTCTAATCCAATTAGGGTTTTCAATCAATCTTGTGCATCCAATAAGGGTGTTTGTGTCATTGGTTGAACAATTAGGTCGTTTTCATCCTTGCTAGGTTTATTATAATCCAGTTAGGGGTTTTAATCAATCTTGTGCATCCAATAAGTGATTTTGTGTCATTGCTTGAACATTTAGGTCATTTTTGTCATCCTTCGACTTATTGTAATCCAATAAGGGTTTTTAAACAATCTTGTGTATCCAAAAAGTGCGTTTGTGTCATTGATTGAACATTTAGGTCATTTTCGTCATCTTTCGACTTATTTTAATCCACTTACGGTTTTTTATCAAACTTTTGCATCCAATAAGTGCGTTTGTGTCATTGGTTGAACATTTAAGCATTTTCATCATCCTTCGACTTATTCTGATTCAATAAGGGTTTTTAATAAATCTTGTACATCGAATAAAGGCGTTTGTGTAATTGGTTGAACATATAGGTCATTTTCATCCTCCCTAGACTTATTCTATTACAATTAGGGGTTTTGATCAATATTGTGCATCCAATAAGTGTGTTTGTGTCACTAGTTGAACATTTAGGTAATTTTCGTCATCCTTCGACTTATTCTAGTCCAATTAGGGTTTTTAACCAATCTTGTGCATCCAATAAGTGCGTTTGTGTCATTGGTTGAACATTTAGGTTTTTGTCTTCATCCTTCGACTAATTCTAATCCAATTAGAGTTTTTAACCAATCTTGTGCATCCAATAAGTGCGTTTTTGTCATTGGTTGAACATTTAGGTCATTTTCATCATCTTTCGACTTATTCTAATCCAATTAGGGTTTTAAATCAATAATGTGCATCCAATAAGTGCGTTTCTATCATTGGTTCAACATTTAGGTCCTTTTCGCCCTCCCTAGGCTTATACTAATCCAACTAGCGTTTTTAACCAATCTCGTGCATCCAATAAGTGCGTTTGTGTCATTGGTTGAACATTTAGGAAATTTTTTGTAATTCTTCGACTTATTCTAATCCAATTAGGGTTTTTAATCAATCAAGGGCATCCAATAAGTGCGTTTGTGTCATTGGTTGAACATTTATGTCATTTTCGTCATCCTTCGAATTATTCTAATCCAATTAGGGTTTTTAACCAATCTTGTGCATCCAATAAGTGTGTTTGTGTCATTGGTTGAACATTTAGGTCATTTTCGTCATCGTTCGAATTAGTTTAATCCAATTACGGTTTTTAACCAATCTTAGGCATCCAATAAGTGCGTTTGTGTCATTGGTTCATATTTGTCATACTTCGAATTATTATAATCCAATTAGGGTTTTAAACCAATCTTGTGCGTCCGATAAGTGCGTTTGTGTCATTGGTTGAACATTTAGGTCATTTTTGTCATCCTTCGAATTATTCTAATCTAATTAGGGTTTTTAATCAATCACGTGCATCCAATAAGTGCGTTTGTGTCATTGGTTGAACATTTAGGTCGTTTTCGTCATCCTTCCAATTATTCTAATCCAATTAGGGTTTTTAACCAATGTTGTGCATCCAATAAGTGTGTTTGTGTCAATTGTTGATCATTATGGTCATTTTCGTTATCGTTCGACTTAGTTTAATCCAATTACGGTGTTTAACCAATCTTAGGCATCCAATAAGTGCGTTTGTGTCATTGGTTCATATTTGTCATCCTTTGAATTATTCTAATCCAATTAGGATTTGAAACCAATCTTGTGCGTCCGATAAATGCGTTTGTGTCATTGGTTGAACATTTAGGTCATTTTTGTCATCATTCGACTTATTCTAATCTAATTAGGGTTTTTAATCAATCTTGTGCATCCAATAAGTGCGTTTGTATCATTGGTTGAACATTTAGGTCATTTTCCTCATCCTTCGACTTATTCTAATCCAATTAGGGTTTTCAATAAATCTTGTGCATCCAATAAGTGTGTTTGTGTCATTGGTTGAACATTTAGGTCATTTTCATCCTTGTTAGGCTTATTATAATCCAATTGGTGTTTTTAATCAATCTTGTGCATCCAATAAGTGCATTTGTGTCATTGCTTGAACATTTAGGTCATTTTGGTCATCCTTCGACTTATTGTAATCCAATAAGGGTTTTTAAAAAAATTTGTGTATCCAAAAAGTGCGTTTGTGTCTTTGGTTGAACATTTAGGTCATTTTCGTCATCCTTCGACTTATTTTAATCCAATTACGGTTTTTTATCAATCTTGTGCATCGAATAAGTGCGTTTGTGTCATTGGTTGAACATTTAAGCATTTTCATCATCCTTCGACTTATTCTGATTCAATTAGGGTTTTTAATATATCTTGTACATCGAATAAAGGCGTTTGTGTCATTGGTTGAACATATAGGTCATTTTCATCCTCCCTAGACTTATTCTATTACAATTAGTGGTTTTGATCAATGTTTTGCATCCAATAAGTGTGTTTGTGTCACTGGTTGAACATTTAGGTAATTTTCGTCATCCTTCGACTTATTCTAGTCCAATTTGGGTTTTTAACCAATCTTGTGCATCCAATAAGTGCGTTTGTGTCATTGGTTGAACATTTAGGTTTTTGTCTTCATCCTTCGACTTATTCTAATCCAATTAGAGTTTTTAACAAATCTTGTGCATCCAATAAGTGCGTTTTTGTCATTGGTTGAACATTTAAGTCATTTTCATCATCTTTCGACTTATTCTAATCCAATTAGGGTTTTTAATCAATCTTGTGCATCGAATAAGTGTGTTTGTGTCATTGGTTGAACATTTAGGTCGTTTTCGTCATCCTTCCAATTTCTCTAATCCAATTAGGGTTTTTAACCAATGTTGTGAATCCAATAAGTGTGTTTGTGTCATTGGTTGAACATTTAGGTCATTTTCGTTATCGTTCGACTTAGTTTAATCCAATTATGGTTTTTTATCAATCTTGTGCATCCAATAAGTGCGTTTGTGTCATTGGTTGAACATTTAAGCATTTTCATTATACTTCGACTTATTCTGATTCAATTAGGGTTTTTAATAAATCTTGTACATCGAATAAAGGCGTTTGTGTCATTGGTTGAACATATAGGTCATTTTCATCCTCCCTAGACTTATTCTATTACTGTAACATCCTCAAAATTATTATTTAAAAATAATTAGAACCTATCAATATTATTCAATATTAAATTATGTGTGATAATTATTTACTTTGTTTGATTTTTGTAGTTGATAAAGTTATTAGTAAGAATTTTTTAAATGGGGAGTTTAAATATAATATATATATATATATATATATATATATATATTTAAGTAGAGATATATTATATAAAGATGTGTTTTCCTAGTGCAAGAAGAATTTGGGCTAAGGATTCGAAGCTTAGTGTGACCCAACCCACTTGAATGAGTATAAATTTGGGCTATGTGTTTGTGGCTTGGTTTTTATGATCAAGGTTAAAAAAAAAGTGACATTTCATCCCTCTTATTCTTCATTTAGGCCTAACATTATCTAACCAACAATTTCCACTTTAAATTTCCCTAAGTTTACAATTTCTGTATACTCACTAATAAGAAACAAAAAGAATTCCGAAACCCTAGCCACCATCCCCTTCACACCTCATTTTCTTCGTGTATCCAAGCTTGAAACTTCTTTTCCTTGTGAAAAACTCCGTGGGGCTTAAAGCTTTGTACTAGGAAGAAAAGCGGCCAAGGTAAGGGCTTTTCCCCACACAAATTAGAGTTAGGCCGTTGGTTGGATGACATGAAATAAATAATCGTGATTGCTTCTATTTTAAAATGAATAAATGTAGACTAATGGATTAAAATGATAAAACCCCAATTTTTATTGAGATTGAATTGTAATATATGACTTCTATGGAGTAAAGTATGAAATTTTATGCTATGTGTGATAAAATTGTAGTGTTACGATGAATATGAAATAAAGTTTGAATTTTTACCTTATATGTGATAAAGTTTTAACTTTTATGTGTATGTGGTGAAAGTCATAATTTTTATGATTGTCTATGATTATGTGATACTCATGATAAGGATGTGTTGTATGTGTTCTTAGTGATATGTGGATAAGAGATGATTTTGAAAAGTAATTTTGAATGCATATGACATGATCCTTAGTGGGCTGTGTGGGAGTATATATATGTTTGATACTATATCATCATGTCATGGCATATGCATCTTCGTGGGAGTTGTCTTAGTGGCAGGTTTGATTTCCCCATTGGTATGGGTGACCTTTGTGTGTGGAAGTTGCCTTAGTGGCAGGTTGATATCCGGATCATATAGTTTTAGGAGCATGCACTATGCATATGTTTGATATACAATTTACCGGTTTGCGCATTTTTTTTTAATTGGAAGTTTTTACTTTTATATGTTTGGTGTTATTCTTTCATATGTTTAGCTTTGGTTTGATGTGGATGATGGAATAAAACTGACCCTTACAACAACATTTTAGGTACTAATGAGTTCGAGGAGATTCAAGAGTAGTTAATGAGTATTGATGTGCGGCGAACGTGAGGTAAAAATGGGTTTTTCGAGACAAATTTTGTAATAATAGAGTTGTCGCAATATTTCTATGTTCTTTTTAATCTTTTGTCACAAACTTTTAAAATGTACTAGAATTTAGAAATACGGAAGTGTCCCTTCCGTTAGGAATAATTGCCTTTACTTTGTTTTAAATTTTGAATAAATATTTTCTTAATGATATTAAATAACGTGTTTCTTACTAATTATTTAAATGAATAAATGCTAAGTATTAAAAAAAAATTGTAAATTTTTCTAAACAATAAGTATTTTTTTTAAGTAACGTTTTGGATTAAAAATCTGGGGCGTTACATTATGGTATCACAGCAATGATTCTCAGACTTTTGGGGGTGGGACGCTTCGTGTATGTCGAATGTATTGTAACGTTGCTTGTGTTAATTGTTTGTTTTTTCTAATTATTGGATGTTACTGATTTTTTTAAATTTGTCATTAATTGTGTTAATTGTTTGGTTTTCTTTCCTATTATGTATCATTAATTATGTTAATTGTTTGATTTTCTTTCCTATTAAGTACATAAATTCCTATTATGCATCATTAATTGTATAACCTCCTTTAATTTTCTGATTAAATATATGCCCTAAATTCCTACGAATTGAAAATGTTTTAATTTGATTCAATGTAATAATTGCCTTTGATTTTAATGACGTTATGGATTTTATATTATGACGTTACGAAATTACTACTCATGATTTGAATATTTTTGTTTGTTTGTATGTCATGAATTTAATACTCGTGTTTTAATGACATCATGAATTTATTACTTGTGATTTGAATTTTTTTTAATAATCGTTTGTATGTTATGAAT
>JBBPBP010009779.1:41370772-41418319 GCA_037974735.1 Cicer chorassanicum
TTATTTTTTGTATGTTATTAATTTAATACTCGTGATTTATTGACGTTATGAATTTGCTATTCGTGATTTGAATTTATTTTTTTTATGTAATTGTCTGTATGTTATGAATTTAATACTTATGATTTAATAATGTTATGAATTTACTATTATGATGTTGTGAATTAACTACTCGTGATTTTAATTTTTAATAATTTACTAATCGTGATTTAATTTGACGTTATGTAATAATTGTTTGTACATTTATGACATTATCAATTAATTGTCACGAATTCAATTTTTGTTTTTAATTTTAGAATCGTAAAATGATTAGTTTTATTTTGCTATGAGGTGAAATTATTGTGTATTGATTTGGATTGACTTGTTTGAAAATATACAATAATTAATTGGTCTCCACTTTAATGACGTTATTAATTAGACCAATTGAATTATGATAATTATGAATATTCCTTAATTATTTAATTTTTGTGTGATAATTTAAATTTTTATGACAATGTTTTAAACATTTAACCTTATAGGATTTTAGGATCCCCATAATAGAAAGGAAGGGTAATACCGTAAAAAGCTGTATTAGCGGGATTCTGGCTAAGGAAAGACTTGGTTATTAAGTGGTCCATTGACCCACCTCTCTTTCCTAGGAACCCCTCTAGTACACGACTTACTGTGTGCCCCAAACATATTCTCCCCATGATAGAAGAGAAAGGTAATATCGTAAAAAGTTGTACTAGCAGGATTCTGGCTAAGGAAAGACTTGGTTATTAAGTGGTCCGGTGACCCACCTCTCTTTCCTAGGAAGCCCTCTAGTGCACAACTTGCTGTGTGACCTAAACCTACTATATAGACGTGAATAAAATATTTCCTTATAACCGTAAGGTTATAATTAGAATGTCTACCTAGTTTCGAGCACGAAACTATTTTTAAGGGGGTGAGAATTGTAACATCCTCAAAATTATTATTTAAAAATAATTAGAACCTATCAATATTATTCAATATTAAATTATGTGTGATAATTATTTGCCTTGTTCGATTTTTGTAGTTGATAAAGTTATTAGTAAGAATTATTTAAATGGGGAGTTTAAATATAATATATATATATATATATATATATATATTTAAGTAGAGATATATTATATGTAGATGTGTTTTCCTAGTGCAAGAAGAATTTGGGCTAAGGGTTCGAGGCTTAGTGTGACCCAACCCACTTGAATGAGTATAAATTTGGGCTATGTGTTTGTGGCTTGGTTTTTATGATCAAGGTTAAAAAAAAAGTGACATTTCATCCCTCTTATTCTTCATTTAGGCCCAACATTATCTAACCAACAATTTCCACTTTAAATTTCCCTAAGTCCACAATTTCTCTATACTCACTAATAAGAAACAAAAAGAATTCCGAAGCCTTAGCCACCATCCCCTTCACACCTCATTTTGTTCGTGTATCCAAGCTTGAAACTTCTTTTCCTTGTGAAAAACTCCGTGGGGCTTAAAGCTTTGTACTAGGAAGAAAAGCGGCCAAGGTAAGGGCTTTTCCCCACACAAATTAGAGTTAGGTTGTTGGTTGGATGACATGAAATAAATAATCGTGATTGCTTCTATTTTAAAATGAATAAATGTAGACTAATGGATTAAAATGATAAAACCCCAATTTTTATTGAGATTGAATTGTAATATATGACTTCTGTAACGCCCCGGATTTATGGAGTAAAGTATGAAATTTTATGCTATGTGTGATAAAATATTAGTGTTACGATGAATATGAAATAAAGTTTGAATTTTTACCTTATATGTGATAAAGTTTTAACTTTTATTATGTATATGAATTGGAGTTTGAATTTTCTTGTCATATATGTTAAAGTGTTAATTTTTATGGCCTATATGATATAAAGTTTCTATTTTTATGTGTATGTGGTGAAAGTCATAATTTTTATGATTGTCTATGATTATGTGATACTCATGATAAGGATGTGTTGTATGTGTTCTTAGTGATATGTGAATAAGAGATGATTTTGAAAAGTAATTTTGAATGCATATGACATGATCCTTAGTGGGCTGCGTGGGAGTATATATATGTTTGATACTATATCATCATGTCATGGCATATGCATCTTCGTGGGAGTTGCCTTAGTGGCAGGTTTGATTTCCCCATTGGTATGGGCGACCTTTCTGTGTGGAAGTTGCCTCAGTGGCAGGTTGATATCCGGATCATATAGTTTTTGGAGCATGCACTATGCATATGTTTGATATACAATTTACCGGTTTGCGCATTTTTTTTTTAAATTGGAAGTTTTTACTTTTATATGTTTGGTGTTATTCTTTCATATGTTTAGCTTTGGTTTGATGTGGATGATGGAATAAAACTGACCCTTACAACAACATTTTAGGTACTAATGAGTTCGAGGAGATTCAAGAGTAGTTAATGAGTATTGATGTGCGGCGAACGTGATGTAAAAATGGGTTTTTCGAGAAAAATTTTGTAATAATAGAGTTGTCGCAATATTTCTATGTTCTTTTTAATCTATTGTCACAAACTTTTAAAATGTACTAGAATTTAGAAATATGGAAGTGGTTCCCTTCCGTTAGGAATAACTGCCTTTACTTTGTTATAAATTTTGAATAAATATTTTCTTAATGATATTAAATAACGTGTTTCTTACTAATTATTTAAATGAATAAATGCTAAGTATTAAAAAAAAATTGTAAACTTTTCTAAATAATAAGTACTTTTTTTAAGTAACGTTTTGGATTAAAAATTCGGGGCCTTACAATTACAATTAGGGGTTTTGATTAATATTGTGCATCCAATAAGTGTATTTGTGTCACTGGTTGAACATTTAGGTAATTTTCGTCATCCTTCGACTTATTCTAGTCCAATTAGGGTTTTTAACCAATCTTGTGCATCCAATAAGTGCGTTTGTGTCATTAGTTGAACATTTAGGTTATTGTCTTCATCCTTCGACTTATTTTAATCCAATTAGAGTTTTTAACCAATCTTGTGCATCCAATAAGTGCATTTGTCATTGATTGAACATTTAGGTCATTTTCATCATCTTTCGACTTATTCTAATCCAATTAGGGTTTTAAATCAATATTGTGCATCCAATAAGTGCGTTTCTATCATTGGTTCAACATTTAGGTCATTTTCGTCCTCCCTAGGCTTATACTAATCCAACTAGCGTTTTTAACCAATCTCGTGCATCCAATAAGTGCGTTTGTGTCGTTGGTTGAACATTTAGGTAATTTTTGTAATTCTTTGACTTTTTCTAATCCAATTAGGGTTGTTAATCAATCAAGGGCATCCAATAAGTGCGTTTGTGTCATTGGTTGATAATTTATGTCATTTTCGTCATCCTTCAAATTATTCTAATCCAATTAGGGTTTTTAACCAATCTTGTGCATCCAATAAGTGTGTTTGTGTCATTGGTTGAACATTAAGGTCATTTTCATCCTTGTTAGGCTTATTATAATCCAATTAGGGTTTTTAATCAATTTTGGGCATCCAATAAGTGCATTTGTGTCATTGCTTGAACATTTAGGTCATTTTGGTCATCCTTCGACTTATTGTAATCCAATAAGGGTTTTTAAACAATCTTGTGTATCCAAAAAGTGCGTTTGTGTCATTGGTTGAACATTTAAATCATTTTCGTCATCCTTCGACTTATTTTAATCCAATTACGGTTTTTTATCAATCTTGTGCATCCAATAAGTGCGTTTGTGTCATTGGTTGAACATTTAAGCATTTTCATCATCCTTCGACTTATTCTGATTCAATTAGGGTTTTTAATTAATCTTGTACATCGAATAAAGGCGTTTGTGTCATTGGTTGAACATATAGGTCATTTTCATCCTCCCTAGACTTATTCTATTACAATTAGGGGTTTTGATCAATATTGTGCAACCAATAAGTGTGTTTGTGTCACTCGTTGAACATTTAGGTAATTTTCGTCATCCTTCGATTTATTCTAGTCCGATTAGGGTTTTTAACCAATCTTGTGCATCCAATAAGTGCGTTTTTGTCATTGGTTGAACATTTAGGTTATTCTCTTCATCCTTCGACTTATTCTAATCCAATTAGAGTTTTTAACGAATTTTGTGCATCCAATAAGTGCGTTTGTGTCATTGGTTGAAAATTTAGGTCATTTTTGTCATCCTTCGACTTATTCTAATCTAATTATGGTTTTTAATCAATCAGGTGCATCCAATAAGTGCGTTTGTGTCATTGGTTGAACATTTAGGTCGTTTTCGTCATCCTTCCAATTTGTCTAATCCAATTAGGGTTTTTAACCAATGTTGTGCATCCAATAAGTGTGTTTGTGTCATTGATTGAACATTTAGGTCATTTTGTTATCGTTCGACTTAGTTTAATCCAATTACGGTTTTTAACCAATCTTATGCATCGAATAAGAGTGTTTTTGTTATTGGTTCATATTTGTCATCCTTCGAATTATTGTAATCCAATTAGGGTTTTAAACCAATCTTGTGTGTCCGATAAATGCGTTTGTGTCATTGGTTGAACATTTAGGTTGTTTTCGTCATCCTTCGACTTATTCTAATCCAATTAGGGTTTTAAACCAATCTTGTGCATCCAATAATTGTGTTTGTGTCATTGGTTAAACATTTAGGTCATTTTCGTCATCATTCGACTTATTTTAATCCAATTACGATTTTTAACCAATCTTAGGCATCCAATAAGTGCGTTTGTGTCATTGTTTCATATTCGTCACCCTTTGAATATTTGTAATCCAATTAGGGTTTTAAACCAATCTTGTGCATACGATAAGTGCATTGGTGTCATTGGTTGAACATTTAGGTTATTGTCTTCATCCTTCGACTTATTCTAATCCAATTAGAGTTTTTAACCAATCTTAGAATCCAATAAGTGCGTTTTTGTTATTGGTTGAACATTTAGGTCATTTTCATCATCTTTCGACTTATTCTAATCCAATTAGGGTTTTAAATCAATCTTGTGCATCCAATAAGTGTGTTTCTGTCATTGGTTCATATTCGTCACCCTTCGACTATTTGTAATCCAATTAGGGTTTTAAAATAATCTTGTGCATCCGATAAGTGCATTGGTGTCATTGGTTGAACATTTAGGAGATTTTCAGCATGCTTTGACTTATTCTAATCTAATTGGGTTTTTGACCAATCTTGTGCTTCCAATAAGTGCGTTTGTGTCATTGGTTGAACATTTAGGTAATTTTCGTCATCCTTCGACTTATTCTAATCCAAATAGGGTTTTCAATCAATCTTGTATATCCAATAAGTGTGTTTGTGTCATTGGTTGAACAATTAGGTTATTTTCAACCTTGCTAGGCTTATTCTAATCCAATTAGGGTTTTTAATCTATCTTATGCAACCAATAAGTGCGTTTGTGTCATTGCTTGAACATATTGGTCATTTTGGTCATCCTTTTACTTATTGTAATCCAATTAGGGTTTTTAAACAATCTTGTGTATCCAAAAAGTGCGTTTGTGTCATTGGTTGAACATTTAGGTCGTTTTCATCATCCTTCGACTTATTTTAATCCAATTACGGTTTTGATCAATCTTGTGCATCCAATAAGTGTGTTTGTGTCATTGGTTGAACATTTAAGCATTTCCATCATCCTTCGACTTATTCTGATTCAATTTGGGTTTTTAATAAATCTTGTACATCGAATAAAGGCGTTTGTGTCATTGGTTGAACATATAGGTCATTATCATCCTCCCTAGACTTATTCTATGACAACTAGGGGTTTTGATCAATATAGTGCATCCAATAAGTGTGTTTGTGTCACTGGTTGAACACTTAGGTAATTTTCTTCATCCTTCGACTTATTCTAGTCCAATTAGGGTTTTTAACCAATCTTGTGCATCCAATAAGTGTGTTTGTGTCATTGGTTGAACATTTAGGTTACTGTCTTCATCCTTCGACTTATTCTAATCAAATTACAGTTTTTAACCAATCTTGTGCATCCAATAAGTGTGTTTTAGTCAATGGTTGAACATTTAGGTCATTTTCATCATCCTTCGACTTATTCTAATCCAATTAGGGTTTCAAATCAATCTTGTGCATCCAATAAGTGCGTTTCTGTCATTGGTTCAACATTTAGGTCATTTTCGTCCACCTTAGGCTTATTCTAATCCAACTAGCGTTTTTAACCAATGTTGTGCATCCAATAAGTGCGTTTGTGTCATTGGTTGAACATTTATGTCATTTTTGTCATGCTTCGACTTATTCTAATCGAATTAGGGTTTTTAATCAATCAAGTGCATCCAATAAGTGCCTTTGTTTCATTGGTTGAACATTTATGTCGTTTTCGTCATCCTTCGAATTATTCTAATCCAATTAGGGTTTTTAACCAATCTTGTGCATCCAATAAGTGTGTTTGTGTCACTGGTTGAACATTTAAGTAATTTTCGTCATCCTTCGACTTATTCTAGTCCAACTAGGGTTTTTAACCAATCTTTTGCATCCAATAAGTGCGTTTGTGTCATTGGTTGAACATTTAGGTTATTGTCTTCATCTTTCGACTTATTCTAATCCAATTATAGTTTTTAACCAATCTTGTGCATCCAATAAGTGTGTTTTGGTCATTGGTTGAACATTTAGGTCATTTTTATCATCCTTCGACTTATTCTAATCCAATTAGGGTTTCAAATCAATCTTGTGCATCCAATTAGTGCGTTTCTGTCATTGGTTCAACATTTAGGTCATTTTCGTCCTCCCTAGGCTTATTCTAATCCAACTAGCGTTTTTAACCAATCTTGTGCATCCAATAAGTGCGTTTGTGTCATTGGTTGAACATTTAGGTCATTTTTGTCATTCTTCGACTTATTCTAATCCAATTAGGGATTTTTATCAATCAAGTGCATCCAATAAGTGCGTTTGTGTCATTGGTTGAACATTTATGTCGTTTTCGTCATCCTTCGAATTATTCTAATCCAATTAGGGTTTTTAACCAATCTTTTGCATCCAATAAGTGTGTTTGTGTCATTGGTTGAACGTTTTGGTCATTTTCATCATCGTTCGAATTAGTTTAATCCAATTACGGTTTTTAACCAATCTTAGGCATCCAATAAGTGCGTTTGTGTCATTGGTTCATATTTGTCATCCTTCGAATTATTGTAATCCAATTAGGGTTTTAAACCAATCTTGTGCGTCCGATAAGTGCGTTTGTGTCATTGGTTGAACATTTAGGTCATTTTTGTCATCCTTCGATTTATTCTAATCTAATTAGGGTTTTTAATCAATCAGGTGCATCCAATAAGTGCGTTTGTGTCATTGGTTGAACATTTAAGTCGTTTTCGTCATCCTTCTGATTATTCTAATCCAATTAGGGTTTTTAACCAATGTTGTGCATCCAATAAGTGTGGTCGTGTCATTGATTGAACATTTAGGTCATTTTGTTATCGTTCGACTTAGTTTAATCCAATTACGGTTTTTAACCAATCTTATGCATCCAATACGAGTGTTTTTGTTATTGGTTCATATTTGTCATCCTTCGAATTATTGTAATCCAATTAGGGTTTTAAACCAATCTTGTGTGTCCGATAAATGCGTTTGTGTCATTGGTTGAATATTTAGGTCATTTTTGTCATCCTTCAACTTATTCTAATCCAATTAGGGTTTTAAATCAATCTTGTGCATCCAATAAGTGCGTTTGTGTCATTGGTTGAACATTTAGGTTGTTTTCGTCATCCTTCGACTTATTCTAATCCAATTAGGGTTTTAAACCAATCTTGTGCATCCAATAAGTGTGTTTGTGTCATTGGTTGAACATTTAGGTCATTTTCGTCATCTTTCGACTTATTCTAATCCAATTAGGGTTTTAAATCAATCTTGTGCATCCAATAAGTGTGTTTGGGTCATTGGTTCATATTCGTCACCCTTCGACTATTTGTAATCCAATTAGGGTTTTAAAATAATCTTGTGAATCCGATAAGTGCGTTGGTGTCATTGGTTGAACATTTAGGAGATTTTCAGCATGCTTTGACTTATTCTAATCTAATTGGGTTTTTGACCAATCTTGTGCTTCCAATAAGTGCGTTTGTGTCATTGGTTGAACATTTAGGTAATTTTCGTCATCCTTCGACTTATTCTAATCCAAATAGGGTTTTCAATAAATCTTGTATATCCAATAAGTGTGTTTGTGTCATTGGTTGAACAATTAGGTTATTTTCAACCTTGCTAGGCTTATTCTAATCCAATTAGGGTTTTTAATCTATCTTATGCAACCAATAAGTGCGTTTGTGTCATTGCTTGATCATATTGGTCATTTTGGTCATCCTTTTACTTATTGTAATCCAATTAGGGTTTTTAAACAATCTTGTGTATCCAAAAAGTGCGTTTGTGTCATTGGTTGAACATTTAGGTCGTTTTCATCATCCTTCGACTTATTTTAATCCAATTACGGTTTTGATCAATCTTGTGCATCCAATAAGTGTGTTTGTGTCATTGGTTGAACATTTAAGCATTTCCATCATCCTTTGACTTATTCTGATTCAATTTGGGTTTTTAATAAATCTTGTACATCGAATAAAGGCGTTTGTGTCATTAGTTGAACATATAGGTCATTTTCATCCTCCCTAGACTTATTCTATTAGAACTAGGGGTTTTGATCAATATAGTGCATCCAATAAGTGTGTTTGTGTCACTGGTTGAACACTTAGGTAATTTTCTTCATCCTTCGACTTATTCTAGTCCAATTAGGGTTTTTAACCAATCTTGTGCATCCAATAAGTGTGTTTGTGTCATTGGTTGAACATTTAGGTTACTGTCTTCATCCTTCGACTTATTCTAATCCAATTACAGTTTTTAACCAATCTTGTGCATCCAATAAGTGCGATTTAGTCAATGGTTGAACATTTAGGTCATTTTCATCATCCTTCGACTTATTCTAATCCAATTAGGGTTTCAAATCAATCTTGTGCATCCAATAAGTGCGTTTGTGTCATTGGTTGAACATTTATGTCATTTTTGTCATGCTTCGACTTATTCTAATCGAATTAGGGTTTTTAATCAATCAAGTGCATCCAATAAGTGCCTTTGTGTCATTGGTTGAACATTTATGTCGTTTTCGTCATCCTTCGAATTATTCTAATCCAATTAGGGTTTTTAACCAATCTTGTGCATCCAATAAGTGTGTTTGTGTCACTGGTTGAACATTTAAGTAATTTTCGTCATCCTTCGACTTATTCTAGTCCAACTAGGGTTTTTAACCAATCTTGTGCATCCAATAAGTGCGTTTGTGTCATTGGTTGAACATTTAGGTTATTGTCTTCATCTTTCAACTTATTCTAATCCAATTATAGTTTTTAACCAATCTTGTGCATCCAATAAGTGTGTTTTGGTCATTGGTTGAACATTTAGGTCATTTTTATCATCCTTCGACTTATTCTAATCCAATTAGGGTTTCAAATCAATCTTGTGCATCCAATTAGTGCGTTTCTGTCATTGGTTCAACATTTAGGTCATTTACGTCCTCCCTAGGCTTATTCTAATCCAACTAGCGTTTTTAACCAATCTTGTGCATCCAATAAGTGCGTTTGTGTCATTGGTTGAACATTTAGGTCATTTTTGTCATTCTTCGACTTATTCTAATCCAATTAGGGATTTTTATCAATCAAGTGCATCCAATAAGTGCGTTTGTGTCATTGGTTGAACATTTATGTCGTTTTCGTCATCCTTCGAATTATTCTAATCCAATTAGGGTTTTTAACCAATCTTTTGCATCCAATTAGTGTGTTTGTGTCATTGGTTGAACGTTTAGGTCATTTTCATCATCGTTCGAATTAGTTTAATCCAATTACGGTTTTTAACCAATCTTAGGCATCCAATAAGTGCGTTTGTGTCATTGGTTCATATTTGTCATCCTTCGAATTATTGTAATCCAATTAGGGTTTTAAACCAATCTTGTGCGTCCGATAAGTGCGTTTGTGTCATTGGTTGAACATTTAGGTCATTTTTGTCATCCTTCGATTTATTCTAATCTAATTAGGGTTTTTAATCAATCAGGTGCATCCAATAAGTGCGTTTGTGTCATTGGTTGAACATTTAAGTCGTTTTCGTCATCCTTCCGATTATTCTAATCCAATTAGGGTTTTTAACCAATGTTGTGCATCCAATAAGTGTGGTCGTGTCATTGGTCGAACATTTAGGTCATTTTCGTTATCGTTCGACTTAGTTTAATCCAATTACGATTTTTAAACAATCTTAGGCATCCAATAAGTGCGTTTTTGTCATTGGTTCATATTTGTCATCCTTCGAATTATTGTAATCTAATTAGGGTTTTAAACCAATCTTGTGCGTCCGATAAATGTGTTTGTGTCATTGGTTGAACATTTAGGTCATTTTTGTCATCCTTCAACTTATTCTAATCCAATTAGGGTTTTTAATCAATCTTGCGCATCCAATAACTGCGTTTGTGTCATTGGTTGAAGATTTAGGTCGTTTTCGTCATCCTTCGACTTATTCTAATCCGATTAGGGTTTTTAACCAATCTTGTGCATCCAATAATTGTGTTTGTGTCATTGGTTAATCATTTAGGTCATTTTCGTCATCATTCGACTTATTTTAATCCAATTACGATTTTTAACCAATCTTAGGCATCCAATAAGTGCGTTTGTGTCATTGTTTCATATTCGTCACCCTTTGACTATTTGTAATCCAATTAGGGTTTTAAACCAATCTTGTGCATACGATAAGTGCATTGGTGTCATTGGTTGAACATTTAGGTTACTGTCTTCATCCTTCGACTTATTCTAATCCAATTAGAGTTTTTAACCAATCTTAGAATCCAATAAGTGCGTTTTTGTTATTGGTTGAACATTTAGGTCATTTTCATCATCTTTCGACTTATTCTAATCCAATTAGGGTTTTAAATCAATCTTGTGCATCCAATAAGTGTGTTTCAGTCATTGGTTCATATTCGTCACCCTTCGACTATTTGTAATCCAATTAGGGTTTTAAAATAATCTTGTGCATCCGATAAGTGCATTGGTGTCATTGGTTGAACATTTAGGAGATTTTCAGCATGCTTTGACTTATTCTAATCTAATTGGGTTTTTGACCAATCTTGTGCTTCCAATAAGTGCGTTTGTGTCATTGGTTGAACATTTAGGTAATTTTCGTCATCCTTCGACTTATTCTAATCCAAATAGGGTTTTCAATAAATCTTGTATATCCAATAAGTGTGTTTGTGTCATTGGTTGAACAATTAGGTTATTTTCAACCTTGCTAGGCTTATTCTAATCCAATTAGGGTTTTTAATCTATCTTATGCAACCAATAAGTGCGTTTGTGTCATTGCTTGATCATATTGGTCATTTTGGTCATCCTTTTACTTATTGTAATCCAATTAGGGTTTTTAAACAATCTTGTGTATCCAAAAAGTGCGTTTGTGTCATTGGTTGAACATTTAGGTCGTTTTCATCATCCTTCGACTTATTTTAATCCAATTACGGTTTTGATCAATCTTGTGCATCCAATAAGTGTGTTTGTGTCATTGGTTGAACATTTAAGCATTTCCATCATCCTTTGACTTATTCTGATTCAATTTGGGTTTTTAATAAATCTTGTACATCGAATAAAGGCGTTTGTGTCATTAGTTGAACATATAGGTCATTTTCATCCTCCCTAGACTTATTCTTTTACAACTAGGGGTTTTGATCAATATAGTGCATCCAATAAGTGTGTTTGTGTCACTGGTTGAACACTTAGGTAATTTTCTTCATCCTTCGACTTATTCTAGTCCAATTAGGGTTTTTAACCAATCTTGTGCATCCAATAAGTGTGTTTGTGTCATTGGTTGAACATTTAGGTTACTGTCTTCATCCTTCGACTTATTCTAATCCAATTACAGTTTTTAACCAATCTTGTGCATCCAATAAGTGCGATTTAGTCAATGGTTGAACATTTAGGTCATTTTCATCATCCTTCGACTTATTCTAATCCAATTAGGGTTTCAAATCAATCTTGTGCATCCAATAAGTGCGTTTGTGTCATTGGTTGAACATTTATGTCATTTTTGTCATGCTTCGACTTATTCTAATCGAATTAGGGTTTTTAATCAATCAAGTGCATCCAATAAGTGCCTTTGTGTCATTGGTTGAACATTTATGTCGTTTTCGTCATCCTTCGAATTATTCTAATCCAATTAGGGTTTTTAACCAATCTTTTGCATCCAATAAGTGTGTTTGTGTCATTGGTTGAACGTTTAGGTCATTTTCATCATCGTTCGAATTAGTTTAATCCAATTACGGTTTTTAACCAATCTTAGGCATCCAATAAGTGCGTTTGTGTCATTGGTTCATATTTGTCATCCTTCGAATTATTGTAATCCAATTAGGGTTTTAAACCAATCTTGTGCGTCCGATAAGTGCGTTTGTGTCATTGGTTGAACATTTAGGTCATTTTTGTCATCCTTCGATTTATTCTAATCTAATTAGGGTTTTTAATCAATCAGGTGCATCCAATAAGTGCGTTTGTGTCATTGGTTGAACATTTAAGTCGTTTTCGTCATCCTTCCGATTATTCTAATCCAATTAGGGTTTTTAACCAATGTTGTGCATCCAATAAGTGTGGTCGTGTCATTGGTCGAACATTTAGGTCATTTTCGTTATCGTTCGACTTAGTTTAATCCAATTACGATTTTTAAACAATCTTAGGCATCCAATAAGTGCGTTTTTGTCATTGGTTCATATTTGTCATCCTTCGAATTATTGTAATCTAATTAGGGTTTTAAACCAATCTTGTGCGTCCGATAAATGTGTTTGTGTCATTGGTTGAACATTTAGGTCATTTTTGTCATCCTTCAACTTATTCTAATCCAATTAGGGTTTTTAATCAATCTTGCGCATCCAATAACTGCGTTTGTGTCATTGGTTGAAGATTTAGGTCGTTTTCGTCATCCTTCGACTTATTCTAATCCGATTAGGGTTTTTAACCAATCTTGTGCATCCAATAATTGTGTTTGTGTCATTGGTTAATCATTTAGGTCATTTTCGTCATCATTCGACTTATTTTAATCCAATTACGATTTTTAACCAATCTTAGGCATCCAATAAGTGCGTTTGTGTCATTGTTTCATATTCGTCACCCTTTGACTATTTGTAATCCAATTAGGGTTTTAAACCAATCTTGTGCATACGATAAGTGCATTGGTGTCATTGGTTGAACATTTAGGTTACTGTCTTCATCCTTCGACTTATTCTAATCCAATTAGAGTTTTTAACCAATCTTAGAATCCAATAAGTGCGTTTTTGTTATTGGTTGAACATTTAGGTCATTTTCATCATCTTTCGACTTATTCTAATCCAATTAGGGTTTTAAATCAATCTTGTGCATCCAATAAGTGTGTTTCAGTCATTGGTTCATATTCGTCACCCTTCGACTATTTGTAATCCAATTAGGGTTTTAAAATAATCTTGTGCATCCGATAAGTGCATTGGTGTCATTGGTTGAACATTTAGGAGATTTTCAGCATGCTTTGACTTATTCTAATCTAATTGGGTTTTTGACCAATCTTGTGCTTCCAATAAGTGCGTTTGTGTCATTGGTTGAACATTTAGGTAATTTTCGTCATCCTTCGAGTTATTCTAATCCAAATAGGGTTTTCAATAAATCTTGTATATCCAATAAGTGTGTTTGTGTCATTGGTTGAACAATTAGGTTATTTTCAACCTTGCTAGGCTTATTCTAATCCAATTAGGGTTTTTAATCTATCTTATGCAACCAATAAGTGCGTTTGTGTCATTGCTTGATCATATTGGTCATTTTGGTCATCCTTTTACTTATTGTAATCCAATTAGGGTTTTTAAACAATCTTGTGTATCCAAAAAGTGCGTTTGTGTCATTGGTTGAACATTTAGGTCGTTTTCATCATCCTTCGACTTATTTTAATCCAATTACGGTTTTGATCAATCTTGTGCATCCAATAAGTGTGTTTGTGTCATTGGTTGAACATTTAAGCATTTCCATCATCCTTTGACTTATTCTGATTCAATTTGGGTTTTTAATAAATCTTGTACATCGAATAAAGGCGTTTGTGTCATTAGTTGAACATATAGGTCATTTTCATCCTCCCTAGACTTATTCTTTTACAACTAGGGGTTTTGATCAATATAGTGCATCCAATAAGTGTGTTTGTGTCACTGGTTGAACACTTAGGTAATTTTCTTCATCCTTCGACTTATTCTAGTCCAATTAGGGTTTTTAACCAATCTTGTGCATCCAATAAGTGTGTTTGTGTCATTGGTTGAACATTTAGGTTACTGTCTTCATCCTTCGACTTATTCTAATCCAATTACAGTTTTTAACCAATCTTGTGCATCCAATAAGTGCGTTTTAGTCAATGGTTGAATATTTAGGTCATTTTCATCATCCTTCGACTTATTCTAATCCAATTAGGGTTTCAAATCAATCTTGTGCCTCCAATAAGTGCGTTTCTGTCATTGGTTCAACATTTAGGTCATTTTCGTCCACCCTAGGCTTATTCTAATCCAACTAGCGTTTTTAACCAATGTTGTGCATCCAATAAGTGCGTTTGTGTCATTGGTTGAACATTTATGTCATTTTTGTCATGCTTCGACTTATTCTAATCGAATTAGGGTTTTTAATCAATCAAGTGCATCCAATAAGTGCCTTTGTGTCATTGGTTGAACATTTATGTCGTTTTCGTCATCCTTCGAATTATTCTAATCCAATTAGGGTTTTTAACCAATCTTTTGCATCCAATAAGTGTGTTTGTGTCATTGGTTGAACGTTTAGGTCATTTTCATCATCGTTCGAATTAGTTTAATCCAATTACGGTTTTTAACCAATCTTAGGCATCCAATAAGTGCGTTTGTGTCATTGGTTCATATTTGTCATCCTTCGAATTATTGTAATCCAATTAGGGTTTTAAACCAATCTTGTGCGTCCGATAAGTGCGTTTGTGTCATTGGTTGAACATTTAGGTCATTTTTGTCATCCTTCGATTTATTCTAATCTAATTAGGGTTTTTAATCAATCAGGTGCATCCAATAAATGCGTTTGTGTCATTGGTTGAACATTTAAGTCGTTTTCGTCATCCTTCCGATTATTCTAATCCAATTAGGGTTTTTAACCAATGTTGTGCATCCAATAAGTGTGGTCGTGTCATTGGTCGAACATTTAGGTCATTTTCGTTATCGTTCGACTTAGTTTAATCCAATTACGATTTTTAAACAATCTTAGGCATCCAATAAGTGCGTTTTTGTCATTGGTTCATATTTGTCATCCTTCGAATTATTGTAATCTAATTAGGGTTTTAAACCAATCTTGTGCGTCCGATAAATGTGTTTGTGTCATTGGTTGAACATTTAGGTCATTTTTGTCATCCTTCAACTTATTCTAATCCAATTAGGGTTTTTAATCAATCTTGCGCATCCAATAAGTGCGTTTGTGTCATTGGTTGAAGATTTATGTCGTTTTCGTCATTCTTCGACTTATTCTAATCCAATTAGGGTTTTTAACCAATCTTGTGCATCCAATAAGTGTGTTTGTGTCATTGGTTAAACATTTAGGTCATTTTCGTCATCATTCCACTTATTTTAATCCAATTACAATTTTTAACCAATCTTAGGCATCCAATAAGTGCATTTGTGTCATTGTTTCATATTCGTCACCCTTCGACTATTTGTAATCCAATTAGGGTTTTAAACCAATCTTGTGCATACGATAAGTGCATTGGTGTCATTGGTTGAACATTTAAGTTACTGTCTTCATCCTTCGACTTATTCTAATCCAATTAGAGTTTTTAACCAATCTTAGAATCCAATAAGTGCGTTTTTGTTATTGGTTGAACATTTAGGTCATTTTCATCATCTTTCGACTTATTCTAATCCAATTAGGGTTTTAAATCAATCTTGTGCATCCAATAAGTGTGTTTCTGTCATTGGTTCATATTCGTCACCCTTCGACTATTTGTAATCCAATTAGGGTTTTAAACCAATCTTGTGCATCCGATAAGTGCATTGGTGTCATTGGTTGAACATTTAGGTGATTTTCAGCATGCTTTAACTTATTCTAATCTAATTGGGTTTTTGACCAATCTTGTGCTTCCAATAAGTGCGTTTGTGTCATTGGTTGAACATTTAGGTAATTTTCGTCATCCTTCGACTTATTCTAATCCAAATAGGGTTTTCAATCAATCTTGTATATCCAATAAGTGTGTTTGTGTCATTGGTTGAACAATTAGGTCATTTTCAACCTTGCTAGGCTTATTCTAATCCAATTAGGGTTTTTAATCTATCTTGTGCAACCAATAAGTGCGTTTGTGTCATTGCTTGAACATTTTGGTCATTTTGGTCATCCTTTTACTTATTGTAATCCAATTAGGGTTTTTAAACAATCTTGTGTATCCAAAAAGTGCGTTTGTGTCATTGGTTAAACATTTAGGTTGTTTTCATCATCCTTCGACTTATTTTAATCCAATTACGGATTTTGATCAATCTTGTGCATCCAAGAAGTGAGTTTGTGTCATTGGTTGAACATTTAAGCATTTTCATCATCCTTCGACTTATTCTGATTCAATTTGGGTTTTTAATAAATCTTGTACATCGAATAAAGGCGTTTGTGTCTTTGGTTGAACATATAGGTCATTTTCATCCACCCTAGGCTTATTCTAATCCAACTAGCGTTTTTAACCAATGTTGTGCATCCAATAAGTGCGTTTGTGTCATTGGTTGAACATTTATGTCGTTTTCGTCATCCTTCGAATTATTCTAATCCAATTAGGGTTTTTAACCAATCTTGTGCATCCAATAAGTGTGTTTGTGTCATTGGTTGAACATTAAGTCATTTTCGTCATCGTTCGACTTAATTTAATCCAATTACGGTTTTTAAACAATCTTAGGCATCCAATAAGTGCGTTTGTGTCATTGGTTCATATTTGTCATCCTTCGAATTATTGTAATCCAATTAGGGTTTTAAACCAATCTTGTGCGTCCGATAAGTGCGTATGTGTCATTGGGTGAACATTTAGGTTATTTTTGTCAACCTTCGACTTATTCTAATCTAATTAGGGTTTTTTTATCAATCTTGTGCATCCAATAAGTGCGTTTGTATCATTGAATGAACATTTTGGTCATTGGTTTGAATTAGGGTTTTTAACGAATCTTGTGCATTTTATTAGTGCTATAGTTTCATTGGTTGAACATTTAGGTCGTTTTCGTCATCCTTCGACTTATTTTAATCCAATTAGGGTTTTTAACAAATCTTGTGCATCCAATAAGTGATTTTTTGTCATAGGTTGAACATTTAGGTCATTTTCGTCCTTCCTAGGCTTATTTTAATCCAATTAAGGTTTTTAACCAATCTTGTGCATCCAATAAGTGACTTTGTCTCATTGGTGGAACATTTAGGTCATTTTGGTCCTACCTAAGCTTATTCTAATCCAATTAGGGTTTTTATCCAATCTTGTGCATCCAATCAGTGCGTCTGTGTCATTGGTTGAACATTTAGGTCATTTTGGTCCTCCCTAGGGTTATTCAAATCAGATTAGGATTTTTAACCAATCTTGTGCATCGAATAAGTGATTTTGTGTCATTGGTTGAACATTTAGGTCGTTTTTGTCCTCCCAAGGCTTATTGTAATCCAATTTGGGTTTTTAACCGATCTTGTGCATCCAATAAGTGATTTTTGGTCATTTGTTGAACATTTAGGTCAATTTTGTCCTCCCAAGGCTTATTGTAATCCAATTAGGGTTTTTAACCCATCTTGTGAATCCAATAAGTAATTTTGTGTCATTAGTTGATCATTTATGTCATTTTCCTCCTCCGTAGGCCTATTCTAATCCAATTAGGGTTTTCTACCAATCTTGTGCATCCAATAAGTAATTTTGTGTCATTGGTTGAACATTTAGGTCATTTTCGTCCTCCCTAGGTTTATTCTAAGCCAAAAAGGGTTTTTAATCGATCTTGTGCATCCAATAAGAGATTTTGTGTCATTGGTTGAACATTTAGGTCATTTTCGTCCTCCCTAGGCTTATTCTAATCCAATTAGGGTTTTTAATCGATCTTGTGCATCCAATAAGTGTGTTAGTGTCATTGGTTGAACCTTAAGGTCATTTTTGTCCTACCTAGGCTTATTCTAATCCAGTTAGGGTTTTTAACAAATCTTGTGCATCCAATAAGTATGTTTGTGTCATTGGTTGAACATTTGGCTCATTTCCGTCCTCCCTAGGCTTATTCTAATCCAATAAGGGTTTTTAATCGATCTTGTGCATCTAATAAGTGATTTTGTGTCATTGGTTGATCATTTATATCATTTTCCTCCTCCGTAGGCCTATTCTAATCCATTTAGGGTTTTTAACCAATCTTGTGCATCCAATAAGTGATTTTGTGTCATTGGCTGAACATTTAGGTCACTTTTGTCCTCCCAAGGTTTATTGTAATCCAATTTGGGTTTTTAACCGATCTTGTCCATCCAATAAGTGATTTTTGGTCATTTGTTGAACATTTAGGTCATTTTCGTCCTCCCTAGGCTTATTCTAATCCAATTAGGGTTTTTAACCAATCTTGTGCATCCAATAAGTGTGTTTGTCTCATTGGTAGAACATTTAGGTCATTTTCGTCCTCCCAAGGCTTATTCTAATTCAATTAGGGTTTTTAACCAATCTTGTGCATCCAAAAAGTGATTTGGTATCATTGGTTGAACATTTAGGTCATTTTCGTCCTCGCTAGGCTTTTTCTAATCCATTTAGGGTTTGTAACCAATCTTGTGCATCCAATAAGTGATTTTTTGTCATAGGTTGAACATTTAGGTCATTTTCGTCCTTCCTAGGCTTATTTTAATCCAATTAGGGTTTTTAACCAATCTTGTGCATCCAATAAGTGACTTTGTCTCATTGGTGGAACATTTAGGTCATTTTTGTCCTACCTAAGCTTATTCTAATCCAATTAGGGTTTTTATCCAATCTTGTGCATCCAATTAGTGCGTATGTGTCATTGGTTGAACATTTAGGTCATTTTGGTCCTCCCTAGGGTTATTCAAATCAGATTAGGGTTTTTAACCAATCTTGTGCATCGAATAAGTGATTTTGTGTCAATGGTTGAACATTTAGGTCATTTTTGTCCTCCCAAGGCTTATTGTAATCCAATTTGGGTTTTTAACCGATCTTGTGCATCCAATAAGTGATTTTTGGTCATTTGTTGAACATTTAGGTCATTTTTGTCCTCCCAAGGCTTATTGTAATCCAATTAGGGTTTTTAACCAATCTTGTGCATCCAATAAGTGATTTTGTGTCATTTGTTAAACATTTAGGTCATTTTCGACATCCTTCGACCTATCCTAATTCAATTATGGTTTTTAGCCAATCTTGTGCATCCAACAAGTGATTTTGTGTCATTGGTTAAACATTTAGGTCATTTTCAACATCCTTTGACTTATTCTAATTCAATTAATGTTTATAACCAATCTTCTGCATCCTATAAGTGATTTTGTTTCATTGGTTGAACATTTAGGTCGTTTTCGTCCTCCCTAGGTTTATTCTAATCAAATTAGGGTTTTTAACCAATCTCGTGCATCCAATAAGTGATTTTGTGTCATTTGTTACACATTTAGGACATTTTCGTCAATCTTCGACTTATTCTAATTCAATTAGAGTTTCTAACCAATCTTGTGCATCCAATAAGTGTGTTTGTGTCATTGGTTGAACATTTAGGTCATTTTCGTCCTCCTTAGGCTTATTCTAATTCAATTAGGGTTTTTAACCAATCTTGTGCATCCAATAAGTGATTTTTTGTCATTGGTTGAACATTTAGGTCATTTTCGTCCTCCCTAGGCTTATTCTAATCCAATTAGGGTTTTTAATCAATATTGTGCATCCAATAATTGATTTTGTGTCATTAGTTGAACATTTAGGTCATTTTCGTCCTCCCTAGGCTTATTGTAATCCAATTAGGGTTTTTAACCAATCTTGTGAATCCAATAAGTGATTTTGTGTCATTAACTGAACATTTAGGTCATTTTCGTCGTCCCTAGGCTTATTCTAATCCAATGTGGGTTATTAACCAATCTTGTCCGTCCAATAAGTGATTTTGTGTCATTAGTTGATAATTTATGTCATTTTCCTCCTCCGTAGGCCTATTCTAATCCAATTAGGGTTTTTAACCAATCTTGTGCATCCAATAAGTAATTTTGTGTCATTAGTTGAACATTTAGGTCATTTTCGTCCTCCCTAGATTTATTCTAATCCAATTAGGGTTTTTAATCGATCTTCTGGATCCAATAAGTGATTTTGTGTCATTGGTTGAACATTTAGGTCATTTTCGTCCTCCCTAGGCTTATTCTAATCCAATTAGGGTTTTTATTCGATGTTGTGCATCCAATAAGTATGTGTGTGTCATTGGTTGAACCTTTAGGTCATTTTCGTCCTACCTAGGCTTATTCTGTTCCAATTAGGGTTTTGAACCAATCTAGTGCATCCAATAAGTGTGTTTATGTCATTGGTTGAACATTTAGGTCATTTTCGTCCTCCCTAAGCTTATTCTAATTCAATTTGTGTTTTTAACCAATCTTGTGCATCCAATAAGTGATTTTGTGTCATTGGTTGAACATTTAGGTCATTTTCGTCCTCCCTAGGTTTATTCTAATCCAATTAGGGTTTTTAATCGATCTTGTGCATCCAATAAGTTATTTTGTGTCATTGGTTGAACATTTAGGTCATTTTCGTCCTCCGTAGGCTTATTCTAATCCAATTAGGGTTTTTAACCAATCTTGTGCATCCAATAAGTGATTTTGTGTCATTGGTTGAACATTTAGGTCATTTTCGTCCTCCCTAGGCTTTTTCTAATCCAATTAGGGTTTTTAACCAATCTTGTGCATCCAATATGTGATTTTTTGTTATTGGTTGAACATTTAGGTCATTTTCGTCCTTCCTAGGCTTATTTTAATCCAATTAGGGTTTTTAACCAATCTTGTGCATCCAATAAGTGACTTTGTCTCATTGGTGGAACATTTAGGTCATATTTGTCCTACCTAGGCTTATTCTAATCCAATTAGGGTTTTTATCCAATCTTGTGCATCCAATCAGTGCGTCTGTGTCATTGGTTGAACATTTAGGTCATTTTGGTCCTCCCTAGGGTTATTCAAATCAGATTAGGATTTTTAACCAATCTTGTGCATCGAATAAGTGATTTTGTGTCATTGGTTGAACATTTAGGTCGTTTTTGTCCTCCCAAGGCTTATTGTAATCCAATTTGGGTTTTTAACCGATCTTGTGCATCCAATAAGTGATTTTTGGTCATTTGTTGAACATTTAGGTCAATTTTGTCCTCCCAAGGCTTATTGTAATCCAATTAGGGTTTTTAACCCATCTTGTGAATCCAATAAGTAATTTTGTGTCATTAGTTGATCATTTATGTCATTTTCCTCCTCCGTAGGCCTATTCTAATCCAATTAGGGTTTTCTACCAATCTTGTGCATCCAATAAGTAATTTTGTGTCATTGGTTGAACATTTAGGTCATTTTCGTCCTCCCTAGGTTTATTCTAAGCCAAAAAGGGTTTTTAATCGATCTTGTGCATCCAATAAGAGATTTTGTGTCATTGGTTGAACATTTAGGTCATTTTCGTCCTCCCTAGGCTTATTCTAATTCAATTAGGGTTTTTAACCAATCTTGTGCATCCAATAAGTGATTTTGTGTCATTGGTTGAACATTTAGGTCATTTTCGTCCTCCCTAGGCTTATTCTAATCCAATTAGGGTTTTTAATCAATATTGTGCATCCAATAATTGATTTTGTGTCATTAGTTGAACATTTAGGTCATTTTCGTCCTCCCTAGGCTTATTGTAATCCAATTAGGGTTTTTAACCAATCTTGTGAATCCAATAAGTGATTTTGTGTCATTAACTGAACATTTAGGTCATTTTCGTCGTCCCTAGGCTTATTCTAATCCAATGTGGGTTATTAACCAATCTTGTCCGTCCAATAAGTGATTTTGTGTCATTAGTTGATAATTTATGTCATTTTCCTCCTCCGTAGGCCTATTCTAATCCAATTAGGGTTTTTAACCAATCTTGTGCATCCAATAAGTAATTTTGTGTCATTAGTTGAACATTTAGGTCATTTTCGTCCTCCCTAGGTTTATTCTAAGCCAATTAGAGTTTTTAATCGATCTTGTGCATCCAATAACTGATTTTGTGTCATTGGTTGAACATTTACGTCATTTTCGTCGTCCCTAGGCTTATTCTAATCCAATTAGGGTTTTTAATCGATCTTGTGCATCCAATAAGCGTGTCAGTGTCATTGGTTGAACCTTAAGGTCATTTTCGTCCTACCTAGGCTTATTCTATTCCAGTTAGGGTTTTTTACAAATCTTGTGCATCCAATAAATGTGTTTGTGTCATTGGTTGAACATTTAGGTCATTTTCGTCCTCCCTAGGCTTATTCTAATCCATTTAGGGTTTTTAACCAATCTTGTGCATCCAATAAGTGATTTTGTGTCATTGGCTGAACATTTAGGTCATTTTCGTCCTCCCTAGGTTTATTCTAATCAAATTAGGGTTTTTAACCAATCTCGTGCATCCAATAAGTGATTTTGTGTCATTTGTTACACATTTAGGACATTTTCGTCAATCTTCGACTTATTCTAATTCAATTAGAGTTTCTAACCAATCTTGTGCATCCAATAAGTGTGTTTGTGTCATTGGTTGAACATTTAGGTCATTTTCGTCCTCCTTAGGCTTATTCTAATTCAATTAGGGTTTTTAACCAATCTTGTGCATCCAATAAGTTATTTTGTGTCATTGGTTGAACATTTAGGTCATTTTCGTCCTCCGTAGGCTTATTCTAATCCAATTAGGGTTTTTAACCAATCTTGTGCATCCAATAAGTGATTTTGTGTCATTGGTTGAACATTTAGGTCATTTTCGTCCTCCCTAGGCTTATTCTAATCCAATTAGGGTTTTTGACCAATCTTGTGCATCCAATAAGTGATTTTGTGTCATTGGTTGAACATTTAGGTCATTTTCGTCCTCCCTAGGCTTATTCTAATTCAATTAGGGTTTTTAACCAATCTTGTGCATCCAATAAGTGATTTTGTGTCATTGGTTGAACATTTAGGTCATTTTCGTCCTCCCTAGGCTTTTTCTAATCCAATTAGGGTTTTTAACCAATCTTGTGCATCCAATAAGTGATTTTTTGTCATTGGTTGAACATTTAGGTCATTTTCGTCCTTCCTAGGCTTATTTTAATCCAATTACGGTTTTTAACCAATCTTGTGCATCCAATAAGTGACTTTGTCTCATTGGTGGAACATTTAGGTCATTTTTGTCCTACCTAGGCTTATTCTATTCCAATTAGGGTTTTTACCCAATGTTGTGCATTGAATAAGTGATTTTGTGTCATTGGTTGAACATTTAGGTCATTTTTGTCCTCCCAAGGCTTATTGTAATCCAATTTGGGTTTTTAACCGATCTTGTGCATCCAATAAGTGATTTTTGGTCATTTGTTGAACATTTAGGTCATTTTCGTCCTCCCAAGGCTTATTGTAATCCAATAAGGGTTTTTAACCAATCTTGTGCATCCAATAAGTGATTTTGTGTCATTTGTTAAACATTTAGGACATTTTCGTCATCCTTCGACCTATCCTAATTCTATTATGGTTTTTAGCCAATCTTGTGCATCCAACAAGTGATTTTGTGTCATTGGTTAAACATTTAGGTCATTTTCGTCATCCTTTGACTTATTCTAATTCAATTAGAGTTTTTAATCGATCTTGTGCATCCAATAATTGTGTTTGTGTCATTGGTTGAACATTTAGGTCATTTTCGTCCTCCCTAGGCTTATTCTAATTCAATTAGGGTTTTTAACCAATCTTGTGCATCCAATAAGTGATTTTGTGTCATTGGTTGAACATTTAGGTCATTTTCGTCCTCCCTAGGCTTATTCTAATCCAATTAGGGTTTTTAACCAATCTTGTGCATCCAATAATTGATTTTGTGTCATTAGTTGAACATTTAGCTCATTTTCGTCCTCCCTAGGCTTATTGTAATCCAATTAGGGTTTTTAACCAATCTTGTGCTTCCAATAAGTGCGTTTGTGTCATTGGTTGAACATTTAGGTCATTTTTGTCCTCCTTAGGCTTATTCTAATTTAATTAGGGTTTTTAACCAATCTTGTGCATCCAATAAGTTATTTTGTATCATTGGTTGAACATTTAGGTCATTTTATTCCTCCCTAGGCTTATTCTAATCCAATTAGGGTTTTTAACCAATCTTGTGCATCCAATAAGTGATTTTGTGTCATTGGTTGAACTTTTAGGTCATTTTCTTCCTCCCTAGGCTTATTCTAATTCCATTAGGGTTTTTAACCAATCTTGTGCATCCAATAAGTGATTTTGTGTCATTGGTTGAACATTTAGGTCATTTTCGTCCTCCCTAGGCTTATTATAATCCAATTACGGTTTTTAACCAATCTTGTGCATCCAATAAGTGATTTTGTGTCATTTGTTGAACATTTAGGTCATTTTCGTCCTCCCTAGGCTTATTGTAATCCAATTAGGGTTTTTAACCAATCTTGTGAATCCAATAAGTGATTTTGTGTCATTAACTGAACATTTAGGTCATTTTCGTCGTCCCTAGGCTTATTCTAATCCAATGTGGGTTATTAACCAATCTTGTTCATCCAATAAGTGATTTTGTGTTATTAGTTGATCATTTATATCGTTTTCCTTCTCCGTAGGCCTATTCTAATCCAATTAGGGTTTTTAACCAATCTTGTGCATCCAATAAGTGATTTTGTGTCATTGGTTGAACATTTAGGTCATTTTCGTCCTCCCTAGGTTTATTCTAATCCAATTAGGGTTTTTAATCGATCTTGTGCATCCAATAAGTTATTTTGTATCATTGGTTGAACATTTAGGTCATTTTCGTCCTCCGTAGGCTTATTCTAATCCAATTAGGGTTTTTAACCAATCTTGTGCATCCAATAAGTGATTTTGTGTCATTGGTTGAACATTTAGGTCATTTTCGTCCTCCCTAGGCTTTTTCTAATCCAATTAGGGTTTTTAACCAATCTTGTGCATCCAATATGTGATTTTTTGTTATTGGTTGAACATTTAGGTCATTTTCGTCCTTCCTAGGCTTATTTTAATCCAATTAGGGTTTTTAACCAATCTTGTGCATCCAATAAGTGACTTTGTCTCATTGGTGGAACATTTAGGTCATATTTGTCCTACCTAGGCTTATTCTAATCCAATTAGGGTTTTTATCCAATCTTGTGCATCCAATCAGTGCGTCTGTGTCATTGGTTGAACATTTAGGTCATTTTGGTCCTCCCTAGGGTTATTCAAATTAGATTAGGGTTTTTAAGCAATCTTGTGCATTGAATAAGTGATTTTGTGTCATTGGTTGAACATTTAGGTCATTTTTGTCCTCCCGAGGCTTATTGTAATCCAATTTGGGTTTTTAACCGATCTTGTGCATCCAATAAGTGATTTTTGGTCATTTGTTGAACATTTAGGTCATTTTCGTCCTCCCAAGGCTTATTGTAATCCAATAAGGGTTTTTAACCAATCTTGTGCATCCAATAAGTGATTTTGTGTCATTTGTTAAACATTTAGGTCATTTTCGTCATCCTTCGACCTATCCTAATTCTATTATGGTTTTTAGCCAATCTTGTGCATCCAACAAGTGATTTTGTGTCATTGGTTAAACATTTAGGTCATTTTCGTCATCCTTTGACTTATTCTAATTCAATTAGAGTTTTTAATCGATCTTGTGCATCCAATAATTGTGTTTGTGTCATTGGTTGAACATTTAGGTCATTTTCGTCCTCCCTAGGCTTATTCTAATTCAATTAGGGTTTTTAACCAATCTTGTGCATCCAATAAGCGATTTTGTGTCATTGGTTGAACATTTAGGTCATTTTCGTCCTCCCTAGGATTATTCTAATCCAATTAGGGTTTTTAACCAATCTTGTGCATCCAATAATTGTGTTTGTGTCATTGGTTGAACATTTAGGTCATTTTCGTCCTCCCTAGGCTTATTCTAATCCAATTAGGGTTTTTAACCAATCTTGTGCATCCAATAATTGATTTTGTGTCATTAGTTGAACATTTAGCTCATTTTCGTCCTCCCTAGGCTTATTGTAATCCAATTAGGGTTTTTAACCAATCTTGTGCTTCCAATAAGTGCGTTTGTGTCATTGGTTGAACATTTAGGTCATTTTTGTCCTCCTTAGGCTTTTTCTAATCCAATTAGGGTTTTTAACCAATCTTGTGCATCCAATAAGTGATTTTGTGTCATTGGTTGAACATTTAGGTCATTTTCGTCCTCCCTAGGCTTATTATAATCCAATTACGGTTTTTAACCAATCTTGTGCATCCAATAAGTGATTTTGTGTCATTTGTTGAACATTTAGGTCATTTTCGTCCTCCCTAGGCTTATTGTAATCCAATTAGGGTTTTTAACCAATCTTGTGAATCCAATAAGTGATTTTGTGTCATTAACTGAACATTTAGGTCATTTTCGTCGTCCCTAGGCTTATTCTAATCCAATGTGGGTTATTAACCAATCTTGTTCATCCAATAAGTGATTTTGTGTTATTAGTTGATCATTTATATCATTTTACTTCTCCGTAGGCCTATTCTAATCCAATTAGGGTTTTTAAATAATCTTGTGTATCCAATAAGTGATTTTGTGTCATTGGTTGAACATTTAGGTCATTTTCGTCCTCCCTAGGTTTATTCTAATCCAATTAGGGTTTTTAATTGATCTTGTGCATCCAATAAGTGATTTTGTGTCATTGGTTGAACATTTAGGTCATTTTCGTCCTCCCTAGGCTTATTCTAATCCAATTAGGGTTTTTAATCGATCTTGTGCATCCAATAAGTGTGTCTGTGTCATTGGTTGAACCTTAAGGTCATTTTTGTCCTACCTAGGCTTATTCTAATCCAATTAGGGTTTTTAACCAATCTTGTGCATCCAATAAGTGTGTTTGTGTCATTGGTTGAACATTTAGGTCATTTTCGTCCTCCCTAGGCTTATTCTAATCCAATTAGGGTTTTTAATCGATCTTGTGCATCCAATAAGTTATTTTGTGTCATTGGTTGAACATTTAGGTCATTTTTCGTCCTCCCTAGGCTTATTCTAATCCAATTAGGGTTTTTAACCAATCTTGTGCATCCAATAAGTGTGTTTGTGTCATTGGTTGAACATTTAGGTCATTTTCGTCCTCCCAAGGCTTATTCTAATTCAATTAGGGTTTTTAACCAATCTTGTGCATCCAAAAAGTGATTTTGTGTCATTGGTTGAACATTTAGGTCATTTTCGTCCTCCCTAGGCTTTTTCTAATCCAATTAGGGTTTTTAACCAATCTTGTGCATCCAATAAGTGATTTTTTGTCATTGGTTGAACATTTAGGTCATTTTCGTCCTTCCTAGGCTTATTTTAATCCAATTAGGGTTTTTAACCAATCTTGTGCATCCAATAAGTGACTTTGTCTCATTGGTGGAACATTTAGGTCATTTTTGTCCTACCTAGGCTTATTCTAATCCAATTAGGGTTTTTATCCAATCTTGTGCATCCAATCAGTGCGTCTGTGTCATTGGTTGAACATTTAGGTCATTTTGGTCCTCCCTAGGGTTATTCAAATTTGATTAGGGTTTTTAACCAATCTTGTGCATTGAATAAGTGATTTTGTGTCATTGGTTGAACATTTAGGTCATTTTTGTCCTCCCAAGGCTTATTGTAATCCAATTTGGGTTTTTAACCGATCTTGTACATCCAATAAGTGATTTTTGGTCATTTGTTGAACATTTAGGTCATTTTCGTCCTCCCAAGGCTTATTGTAATCCAATAAGGGTTTTTAACCAATCTTGTGCATCCAATAAGTGATTTTGTGTCATTTGTTAAACATTTAGGACATTTTCGTCATCCTTCGACCTATCCTAATTCTATTATGGTTTTTAGCCAATCTTGTGCATCCAACAAGTGATTTTGTGTCATTGGTTAAACATTTAGGTCATTTTCGTCATCCTTTGACTTATTCTAATTCAATTAGAGTTTTTAATCGATCTTGTGCATCCAATAATTGTGTTTGTGTCATTGGTTGAACATTTAGGTCATTTTCGTCCTCCCTAGGCTTATTCTAATTCAATTAGGGTTTTTAACCAATCTTGTGCATCCAATAAGTGATTTTGTGTCATTGGTTGAACATTTAGGTCATTTTCGTCCTCCCTAGGCTTATTCTAATCCAATTAGGGTTTTTAACCAATCTTGTGCATCCAATAATTGATTTTGTGTCATTAGTTGAACATTTAGCTCATTTTCGTCCTCCCTAGGCTTATTGTAATCCAATTAGGGTTTTTAACCAATCTTGTGCTTCCAATAAGTGCGTTTGTGTCATTGGTTGAACATTTAGGTCATTTTTGTCCTCCTTAGGCTTATTCTAATTTAATTAGGGTTTTTAACCAATCTTGTGCATCCAATAAGTTATTTTGTATCATTGGTTGAACATTTAGGTCATTTTATTCCTCCCTAGGCTTATTCTAATCCAATTAGGGTTTTTAACCAATCTTGTGCATCCAATAAGTGATTTTGTGTCATTGGTTGAACTTTTAGGTCATTTTCTTCCTCCCTAGGCTTATTCTAATTCCATTAGGGTTTTTAACCAATCTTGTGCATCCAATAAGTGATTTTGTGTCATTGGTTGAACATTTAGGTCATTTTCGTCCTCCCTAGGCTTATTATAATCCAATTACGGTTTTTAACCAATCTTGTGCATCCAATAAGTGATTTTGTGTCATTTGTTGAACATTTAGGTCATTTTCGTCCTCCCTAGGCTTATTGTAATCCAATTAGGGTTTTTAACCAATCTTGTGAATCCAATAAGTGATTTTGTGTCATTAACTGAACATTTAGGTCATTTTCGTCGTCCCTAGGCTTATTCTAATCCAATGTGGGTTATTAACCAATCTTGTTCATCCAATAAGTGATTTTGTGTTATTAGTTGATCATTTATATCGTTTTCCTTCTCCGTAGGCCTATTCTAATCCAATTAGGGTTTTTAACCAATCTTGTGCATCCAATAAGTGATTTTGTGTCATTGGTTGAACATTTAGGTCATTTTCGTCCTCCCTAGGCTTATTCTAATCCAATTAGGGTTTTTAATCGATCTTGTGCATCCAATAAGTATGTCTGTGTCATTGGTTGAACCTTTAGGTCATTTTCGTCCTACCTAGGCTTATTCTATTCCAATTAGGGTTTTGAACCAATCTAGTGCATCCAATAAGTGTGTTTATGTCATTGGTTGATCATTTAGGTCATTTTCGTCCTCCCTAGGCTTATTCTAATTCAATTTGTGTTTTTAACCAATCTTGTGCATCCAATAAGTGATTTTGTGTCATTGGTTGAACATTTAGGTCATTTTCGTCCTCCCTAGGTTTATTCTAATCAAATTAGGGTTTTTAACCAATCTCGTGCATCCAATAAGTGATTTTGTGTCATTTGTTACACATTTAGGACATTTTCGTCAATCTTCGACTTATTCTAATTCAATTAGAGTTTCTAACCAATCTTGTGCATCCAATAAGTGTGTTTGTGTCATTGGTTGAACATTTAGGTCATTTTCGTCCTCCCTAGGCTTATTCTAATTTAATTATGGTTTTTAACCAATCTTGTGCATCCAATAAGTGATTTTGTGTCATTGGTTGAACATTTAGCTCATTTTCGTCCTCCCTAGGCTTATTGTAATCCAATTAGGGTTTTTAACCAATCTTGTGCTTCCAATAAGTGCGTTTGTGTCATTGGTTGAACATTTAGGTCATTTTTGTCCTCCTTAGGCTTATTCTAATTTAATTAGGGTTTTTAACCAATCTTGTGCATCCAATAAGTTATTTTGTATCATTGGTTGAACATTTAGGTCATTTTATTCCTCCCTAGGCTTATTCTAATCCAATTAGGGTTTTTAACCAATCTTGTGCATCCAATATGTGATTTTGTGTCATTGGTTGAACTTTTAGGTCATTTTCTTCCTCCCTAGGCTTATTCTAATTCAATTAGGGTTTTTAACCAATCTTGTGCATCCAATAAGTGATTTTGTGTCATTGGTTGAACATTTAGGTCATTTTCGTCCTCCCTAGGCTTATTATAATCCAATTACGGTTTTTAACCAATCTTGTGCATCCAATAAGTGATTTTGTGTCATTTGTTGAACATTTAGGTCATTTTCGTCCTCCCTAGGCTTATTGTAATCCAATTAGGGTTTTTAACCAATCTTGTGAATCCAATAAGTGATTTTGTGTCATTAACTGAACATTTAGGTCATTTTCGTCGTCCCTAGGCTTATTCTAATCCAATGTGGGTTATTAACCAATCTTGTTCATCCAATAAGTGATTTTGTGTTATTAGTTGATCATTTATATCATTTTCCTTCTCCGTAGGCCTATTCTAATCCAATTAGGGTTTTTAACCAATCTTGTGCATCCAATAAGTGATTTTGTGTCATTGGTTGAACATTTAGGTCATTTTCGTCCTCCCTAGGTTTATTCTAATCCAATTAGGGTTTTTAATTGATCTTGTGCATCCAATAAGTGATTTTGTGTCATTGGTTGAACATTTAGGTCATTTTCGTCCTCCCTATGCTTATTCTAATCCAATTAGGGTTTTTAATCGATCTTGTGCATCCAATAAGTGTGTCTGTGTCATTGGTTGAACCTTAAGGTCATTTTTGTCCTACCTAGGCTTATTCTAATCCAATTAGGGTTTTTAACCAATCTTGTGCATCCAATAAGTGTGTTTGTGTCATTGGTTGAACATTTAGGTCATTTTCGTCCTCCCTAGGCTTATTCTAATCCAGTTAGGGTTTTTAACAAATCTTGTGCATCCAATAAATGTGTTTGTGTCATTGGTTGAACATTTGGGTCATTTTCGTCCTCCCTAGGCTTATTCTAATCCAATTAGGGTTTTTAATCGATCTTGTGCATCTAATAAGTGATTTTGTGTCATTGGTTGATCATTTAAATCATTTTCCTCCTCCGTAGGCCTATTCTAATCCATTTAGGGTTTTTAACCAATCTTGTGCATCCAATAAGTGATTTTGTGTCATTGGCTGAACATTTAGGTCATTTTTGTCCTCCCAAGGTTTATTGTAATTTAATTTAGGTTTTTAACCGATCTTGTGCATCCAATAAGTGATTTTTGGTCATTTGTTGAACATTAAGGTCATTTTCGTCCTCCCAAGGCTTATTGTAATCCAATTAGGGTTTTTAACCAATCTTGTGCATCCAATATGTGATTTTTTGTTATTGGTTGAACATTTAGGTCATTTTCGTCCTTCCTAGGCTTATTTTAATCCAATTAGGGTTTTTAACCAATCTTGTGCATCCAATAAGTGACTTTGTCTCATTGGTGGAACATTTAGGTCATATTTGTCCTACGTAGGCTTATTCTAATCCAATTAGGGTTTTTATCCAATCTTGTGCATCCAATCAGTGCGTCTGTGTCATTGGTTGAACATTTAGGTCATTTTGGTCCTCCCTAGGGTTATTCAAATTAGATTAGGGTTTTTAAGCAATCTTGTGCATTGAATAAGTGATTTTGTGTCATTGGTTGAACATTTAGGTCATTTTTGTCCTCCCGAGGCTTATTGTAATCCAATTTGGGTTTTTAACCAATCTTGTGCATCCAATAAGTGATTTTGTGTCATTGGTTGAACATTTAGGTCATTTTCGTCCTCCCTAGGTTTATTCTAATCAAATTAGGGTTTTTAACCAATCTCGTGCATCCAATAAGTGATTTTGTGTCATTTGTTACACATTTAGGACATTTTCGTCAATCTTCGACTTATTCTAATTCAATTAGAGTTTCTAACCAATCTTGTGCATCCAATAAGTGTGTTTGTGTCATTGGTTGAACATTTAGGTCATTTTCGTCCTCCCTAGGCTTATTCTAATTCAATTAGGGTTTTTAACCAATCTTGTGCATCCAATAAGTGATTTTGTGTCATTGGTTGAACATTTAGGTCATTTTCGTCCTCCCTATGCTTATTCTAATCCAATTAGGGTTTTTAACCAATCTTGTGCATCCAATAATTGATTTTGTGTCATAAGTTGAATATTTAGGTCATTTTCGTCCTCCCTAGGCTTATTGTAATCCAATTAGGGTTTTTAACCAATCTTTTGAATCCAATAAGTGATTTTGTGTCATTAACTGAACATTTAGGTCATTTTCGTCGTCCCTAAGCTTATTCTAATCCAATGTGGGTTATTAACCAATCTTGTTCATCCAATAAGTGATTTTGTGTCATTGGTTGATCATTTATATCATTTTCCTCCTCCCTAGGCCTATTCTAATCCATTTAGGGTTTTTTACCAATCTTGTGCATCCAATAAGTGATTTTGTGTCATTGGTTGAACATTTAGGTCATTTTCGTCCTCCCTAGGCTTATTCTAATCCAATTAGGGTTTTTAATCGATCTTGTGCATCCAATAAGTATGTCTGTGTCATTGGTTGAACCTTTAGGTCATTTTCGTCCTACCTAGGCTTATTCTATTCCAATTAGGGTTTTGAACCAATCTAGTGCATCCAATAAGTGTGTTTATGTCATTGGTTGATCATTTAGGTCATTTTCGTCCTCCCTAGGCTTATTCTAATTCAATTTGTGTTTTTAACCAATCTTGTGCATCCAATAAGTGATTTTGTGTCATTGGTTGAACATTTAGGTCATTTTCGTCCTCCCTAGGTTTATTCTAATCAAATTAGGGTTTTTAACCAATCTCGTGCATCCAATAAGTGATTTTGTGTTATTTGTTACACATTTAGGACATTTTCGTCAATCTTCGACTTATTCTAATTCAATTAGAGTTTCTAACCAATCTTGTGCATCCAATAAGTGTGTTTGTGTCATTGGTTGAACATTTAGGTCATTTTCGTCCTCCCTAGGCTTATTCTAATTTAATTATGGTTTTTAACCAATCTTGTGCATCCAATAAGTGATTTTGTGTCATTGGTTGAACATTTCGGTCATTTCCGTCCTCCCTAGGCTTATTCTAATCCAATTAGGGTTTTTAATCGATCTTGTAACACCCCGGCCATTACCGTTACCGGCGATGCTACCTCACGGTCTTCTCGCTCCCCCCTTTCCCACCAACTGAAATCTAGCGAGTTTTTGCCTTCCGTGGGTCAATGGACCACTTAATAACCAAGTCTTTCCTTAGCCAGAATCCCACTAATACAACTTTTACGGTATTACCCTTCATTTCTATTACAGGGATCCTAAAATTTTATTACAAAAATATAAACTATCACACAAAATTTAAATAATTAAGAAATATTCCTAATTATTATAATTCAATTGGTCTAATTAATAACTGTCATCAAAGTGGAGACCAATTAATTATTGTATATTTTCAACAACAAAAATCAATCCAAATCAATACACAATAACTCCACATTATAGAAAAATAAAACTACTCATTTTATGATTCTAAAATTAAAAAAAATAAAAAATAATTTGTGACAATTAGTTGATAATGTCATAAATGTACAATCAATTACTACATAGCGTCAAATTAAATCACAAGTAATAAAATATTAAAAATTTTAAATCGCGAGTATTAAATTAATGACATACAAACAATAAAAAAAAAATAATTCAAATCACAGGTAATAAATTCATGATGTCATTAAACACGAGTATTAAATTCATGACATACAAAAAAAAAATATTCAATCATGAGTAATAAATTTGTAACGTCATAATATTAGGTTCAAAATATTATTAAAATCAAAAACAATTATTACATTGAATTCAATTAAAACTATTTTTCAATTGGTAGGAATTTAAAGCATATAATTAATCACAATTAATGATACATAATAGGAATTTATGGACAAACAAAAACATTCAATCATGAGTAATAAATTTGTAGCGTCATAATATTAAATTCAAAACATTATTAAAATCATTATTGTATTGAATTCAATTAAAACTATTTTCAATTCGTAGGAATTTAAGGCATATAATTAATCACAAAAATTCAAGGTTACATAATTAATGATACAAAATAGGAATTTATGGACAAATAAAAATATTCAATCATGAGTAATAAATTAAATTCAAAACATTATTAAAATAAAAAGCAATTATTGCATTGAATTCAATTAAAACCATTTTCAATTCGTAGGAATTTAAGTCATATATTTAATCAGATAATTAAAGTAGGTTACACAATTAATGATGCATAATAGGAATTTATGTACTTAATAGGAAAGAAAACCAAACAATTAACATAATTAATTATACATAATAGGAAAGAAAACCAAACAATTAACATAATTAGTGACACATAATAGGAATTTAAAAAAAATCAGCACCATCCAATAATTAGAAAAAACAAACAATTAACACAAGCAACGTTACAATACATTCGACATACATTCGACATACACGAAGCGTCCCATCCCCAAAAGTCCGAGAATCATTGCTCTGATACCATAATGTAACGCCCCAGATTTTTAATCCAAAACGTTACTTAAAAAAAATACTTATTGTTTAGAAAGTTTACTAAATTTTTTTTTTGAATACTTAACATTTATTCATTTAAATAATTAGTATGAAACACGTTATTTAATATCATTAAGAAAATATTTATTCAAAATTTAAAACAAGTAAAGGCAATTATTCCTAACGGAAGGGAAACACTTCCGTATTTCTAAAATTCCAATACATTTTAAAAGTTTGTGACAAAAGATTAAAAGGACTTAGAAACATTGCGACAACTCTATTATTACAAAATTGTCTCGAAAAACCCATTTTTACCCCACGTTCGCCGCACATCAATACTCATTAACTACTCTTGAATCTCCTCGGACTCATTAGTACCTAAAATGTTGTTGTAAGGGTCAGTTTTATTCTATCATCCACATCAAACCAAAGCTAAACATATGAAAGAATAACACAAAACATATAAAAGTAAAAACTTCTAATTTAAAAGAAAAAATGCGCAAACCGGTAAAATGTATATCAAACATATGCATAGTGCATGCTCCTAAAACTATATGATCCGGATATCAACCTGCCACTAAGGCAACTTCCACACAGAAAGGTCACCCATACCAATGGGGAAATCAAACCTGCCACTAAGGCAACTCCCACGAAGATGCATATGTCATGACATGATGATATAGTATCAAACATATATATACTCCCACACAGCCCACTAAGGATCATGTCATATGCATTCAAAATTACTTTTCAAAATCATCTCTTATTCACATATCACTAAGAACACATACAACACATCCTTATCATGAGTATCACATAATCATAGACAAATAATCATAAAAATTATGACTTTCACCACATACACATAAAAATAGAAACTTTATATCATACAGGACATAAAAATTAACACTTTAACATATATGACAAGAAAATTCAAACTCCAATTCATATACATAATAAAAGTTAAAACTTTATCACATATAAGGTAAAAATTCAAACTTTATTTCATATTCATCGTAACACTACAATTTTATCACACATAGCATAAAATTTCTTACTTTACTCTATAGAAATCATATATTACAATTCAATCTCAATAAAAATTGGGGTTTTATCATTTTACTACATTAGTCTACATTTATTCATTTTAAAATAGAAGAAATCACGATTATTTATTTCATGTCATCCAACCAACGGCCTAACTCTAATTTGTGTGGGGAAAAGCCCTTACCTTGGCCGCTTTTCTTCCTAGTACAAAGCTTTAAGCCCCACGGAGTTGTTCACAAGGAAAAGAAGTTCCAAGCTTTGGATACACGGAGAAAATGAGGTGTGAAGGTGATGGTGGCTAGGGTTTCAGAATTCTTTTTGTTTCTTATTAGTGAGTATACAGAAATTGTGGACTTCGGGAAATTTAAGGTGGAAATTGTGGGTTAGAAAATGTTGGGCCTAAATGAAGAATAAGAGGGATAAATTGTCACTATTATATATTTTTTTTTTGTTAACCTTGATCATAAAAACAAAGCCACAAACCATTAGTCCAATTTCTTCTTGGACTAGAAAACACATCTACATATAATATATCTCTACTTATATACATGTATATATTTGAACTCCCCATATATTTAAATAATTCTTATTAATAACTTTATCAACTACAAAAATCGAACAAGGCAAATAATTATCACACATAATTTAATATTGAATAATATTGATAGGTTCTAATTATTTTTAAATAATAATTTTGAGGATGTTACAGATCTTGTGCATCTAATAAGTGATTTTGTGTCATTGGTTGATCATTTATATCATTTTCCTCCTCTGTAGGCCTATTCTAATCCATTTAGGGTTTTTAACCAATCTTGTGCATCCAATAAGTGATTTTGTGTCATTGGCTGAACATTTAGGTCAATTTCGTCGTCCCTAGGCTTATTCTCATCCAATGTGGGTTATTAACAAATCTTGTTCATCCAATAAGTGATTTTGTGTCATTAGTTGATCATTTATATCATTTTCCTCCTCCGTAGGCCTATTCTAATCCAATAAGGGTTTTTAACCAATCTTGTGCATCCAAGAGGTGATTTTGTGTCAGTGGTTGAACATTTAGGTCATTTTCGTCCTCCCTAGGTTTATTCTAATCCAATTAGGGTTTTTAATCGATCTTCTACATCCAATAAGTGATTTTGTGGCATTGGTTGAACATTTAGGTCATTTTCGTCCTCCCTAGGCTTATTCTAATCCAATTAGGGTTTTTAATCGATCTTGTGCATCCAATAAGTATGTCTGTATCATTGGTTGAACCTTTAGGTCATTTTCGTCCTACCTAGGCTCATTCTATTCCAATTAGGGTTTTGAACCAATCTAGTGCATCCAATAAGTGTGTTTATGTCATTGGTTGAACATTTAGGTCATTTTAATCCTCCCTAAGCTTATTCTAATTCAATTTGTGTTTTTAACCAATCTTGTGCATCCAATAAGTGATTTTGTGTCATTGGTTGAACATTTAGGTCATTTTCGTCCTCCCTAGGTTTATTCTAATCCAATTAGGGTTTTTAATCGATCTTGTGCATCCAATAAGTTATTTTGTGTCATTGGTTGAACATTTAGGTCATTTTCGTCCTCCCTAGGCTTATTCTAATCCAATTAGGGTTTTTAATCGATCTTGTGCATCCAATAAGTATGTCTGTATCATTGGTTGAACCTTTAGGTCATTTTCGTCCTACCTAGGCTCATTCTATTCCAATTAGGGTTTTGAACCAATCTAGTGCATCCAATAAGTGTGTTTATGTCATTGGTTGAACATTTAGGTCATTTTCATCCTCCCTAAGCTTATTCTAATTCAATTTGTGTTTTTAACCAATCTTGTGCATCCAATAAGTGATTTTGTGTCATTGGTTGAACATTTAGGTCATTTTCGTCCTCCCTAGGCTTATTCTAATCCAATTAGGGTTTTTAATCGATCTTGTGCATCCAATAAGTTATTTTGTGTCATTGGTTGAACATTTAGGTCATTTTCGTCCTCCCTAGGCTTATTCTAATCCAATTAGGGTTTTTAACCAATCTTGTGCATCCAATAAGTGTGTTTGTGTCATTGGTTGAACATTTAGGTCGTTTTCGTCCTCCCAAGGCTTATTCTAATTCAATTAGGGTTTTTAACCAATCTTGTGCATCCAAAAAGTGATTTTGTGTCATTGGTTGAACATTTAGGTCATTTTCGTCCTCCCTAGGCTTTTTCTAATCCAATTAGGGTTTTTAACCAATCTTGTGCATCCAATAAGTGATTTTTTGTCATTGGTTGAACATTTAGGTCATTTTCGTCCTTCCTAGGCTTATTTTAATCCAATTAGGGTTTTTAAACAATCTTGTGCATCCAATAAGTGACTTTGTCTCATTGGTGGAACATTTAGGTCATTTTTGTCCTACCTAGGCTTATTCTAATCCAATTAGGGTTTTTATCCAATCTTGTGCATCCAATCAGTGCGTCTGTGTCATTGGTTGAACATTTAGGTCATTTTGGTCCTCCCTAGGGTTATTCAAATTAGATTAGGGTTTTTAACCAATCTTGTGCATTGAATAAGTTATTTTGTGTCATTGGTTGAACATTTAGGTCATTTTTGTCCTCCCAAGGCTTATTGTAATCCAATTTGGGTTTTTAACCGATCTTGTGCATCCAATAAGTGATTTTTGGTCATTTGTTGAACATTTAGGTCATTTTCGTCCTCCCAAGGCTTATTGTAATCCAATAAGGGTTTTTAACCAATCTTGTGCATCCAATAAGTGATTTTGTGTGTTAAACATTTAGGTCATTTTCGTCATCCTTCGACCTATCCTAATTCAATTATGGTTTTTAGCCAATCTTGTGCATCCAACAAGTAATTTTGTGTCATTGGTTAAACATTTAGGTCATTTTCGTCATCCTTTGACTTATTCTAATTCAATTAGAGTTTCTAACCAATCTTGTGAATCCAATAATTGTGTTTGTGTCATTTGTTGAACATTTAGGTCATTTTCGTCCTCCCTAGGCTTATTCTAATTCAATTAGGATTTTTAACCAATCTTGTGCATCCAATAAGTGATTTTGTGTCATTGGTTGAACATTTAGGTCATTTTCGTCCTCCCTAGGCTTATTCTAATCCAATTAGGGTTTTTAACCAATCTTGTGCATCCAATAATTGATTTTGTGGTATTAGTTGAACATTTAGCTCATTTTCGTCCTCCCTAGGCTTATTGTAATCCAATTAGGGTTTTTAACCAATCTTGTGAATCCAATAAGTGATTTTGTGTTATTGGTTGAACATTTAGCTCTTTTTCGTCCTCCTTAGGTTTATTCTAATCCAATTAGGGTTTTTAATCGATCTTCTGCATCCAATAAGTGATTTTGTGTCATTGGTTGAACATTTAGGTCACTTTCGTCCTCCCTAGGCTTATTCTAATCCAATTAGGGTTTTTAATCGATGTTGTGCATCTAATAAGTATGTCTATGTCATTGGTTGAACCTTTAGGTCATTTTTGTCCTACCTAGGCTTATTCTATTCAAATTAGGGTTTTGAACCAATCTAATGCATCCAATAAGTGTGTTTATGTCATTGGTTGAACATTTAGGTCATTTTCGTCCTCCCTAGGCTTATTCTAATTCAATTTGTGTTTTTAACCAATCTTGTGCATCCAATAAGTGATTTTGTGTCATTGGTTGAACATTTAGGTCATTTTCGTCCTCCCTAGGTTTATTCTAATCAAATTAGGGTTTTTAACCAATCTCGTGCATCCAATAAGTGATTTTGTGTCATTTGTTACACATTTAGGACATTTTCGTCAATCTTCGACTTATTCGAATTCAATTAGAGTTTCTAACCAATCTTGTGCATCCAATAAGTGTGTTTGTGTCATTGGTTGAACATTTAGGTCATTTTCGTCCTCCCTAGGCTTATTCTAATTCAATTAGGGTTTTTAACCAATCTTGTGCATCCAATAAGTGATTTTGTGTCATTGGTTGAACATTTAGGTCATTTTCGTCCTCCCTATGCTTATTCTAATCCAATTAGGGTTTTTAACCAATCTTGTGCATCCAATAATTGATTTTGTGTCATAAGTTGAATATTTAGGTCATTTTCGTCCTCCCTAGGCTTATTGTAATCCAATTAGGGTTTTTAACCAATCTTTTGAATCCAATAAGTGATTTTGTGTCATTAACTGAACATTTAGGTCATTTTCGTCGTCCCTAAGCTTATTCTAATCCAATGTGGGTTATTAACCAATCTTGTTCATCCAATAAGTGATTTTGTGTCATTGGTTGATCATTTATATCATTTTCCTCCTCCCTAGGCCTATTCTAATCCATTTAGGGTTTTTAACCAATCTTGTGCATCCAATAAGTGATTTTGTGTCATTGGTTGAACATTTAGGTCATTTTAGTCCTCCCTAGGCTTATTCTAATCCAATTAGGGTTTTTAATCGATCTTGTGCATCCAATAAGTATGTCTGTGTCATTGGTTGAACCTTTAGGTCATTTTCGTCCTACCTAGGCTTATTCTATTCCAATTAGGGTTTTGAACCAATCTAGTGCATCCAATAAGTGTGTTTATGTCATTGGTTGATCATTTAAGTCATTTTCATCCTCCCTAGGCTTATTCTAATTCAATTTGTGTTTTTAACCAATCTTGTGCATCCAATAAGTGATTTTGTGTCATTGGTTGAACATTTAGGTCATTTTCGTCCTCCCTAGGTTTATTCTAATCAAATTAGGGTTTTTAACCAATCTCGTGCATCCAATAAGTGATTTTGTGTCATTTGTTACACATTTAGGACATTTTCGTCAATCTTCGACTTATTCTAATTCAATTAGAGTTTCTAACCAATCTTGTGCATCCAATAAGTGTGTTTGTGTCATTGGTTGAACATTTAGGTCATTTTCGTCCTCCCTAGGCTTATTCTAATTTAATTATGGTTTTTAACCAATCTTGTGCATCCAATAAGTGATTTTGTGTCATTGGTTGAACATTTCGGTCATTTCCGTCCTCCCTAGGCTTATTCTAATCCAATTAGGGTTTTTAATCGATCTTGTGCATCTAATAAGTGATTTTGTGTCATTGGTTGATCATTTATATCATATTCCTCCTCCGTAGGCCTATTCTAATCCATTTAGGGTTTTTAACCAATCTTGTGCATCCAATAAGTGATTTTGTGTCATTGGCTGAACATTTAGGTCAATTTCGTCGTCCCTAGGCTTATTCTCATCCAATGTGGGTTATTAACCAATCTTGTTCATCCAATAAGTGATTTTGTGTCATTAGTTGATCATTTATATCATTTTCCTCCTCCGTAGGCCTATTCTAATCCAATAAGGGTTTTTAACCAATCTTGTGCATCCAAGAGGTGATTTTGTGTCAGTGGTTGAACATTTAGGTCATTTTCGTCCTCCCTAGGTTTATTCTAATCCAATTAGGGTTTTTAATCGATCTTGTGCATCCAATAAGTATGTCTGTATCATTGGTTGAACCTTTAGGTCATTTTCGTCCTACCTAGGCTCATTCTATTCCAATTAGGGTTTTGAACCAATCTAGTGCATCCAATAAGTGTGTTTATGTCATTGGTTGAACATTTAGGTCATTTTCATCCTCCCTAAGCTTATTCTAATTCAATTTGTGTTTTTAACCAATCTTGTGCATCCAATAAGTGATTTTGTGTCATTGGTTGAACATTTAGGTCATTTTCGTCCTCTCTAGGTTTATTCTAATCCAATTAGGGTTTTTAATCGAACTTGTGCATCCAATAAGTTATTTTGTGTCATTGGTTGAACATTTAGGTCATTTTCGTCCTCCCAAGGCTTATTCTAATTCAATTAGGGTTTTTAACCAATCTTGTGCATCCAAAAAGTAATTTTGTGTCATTGGTTGAACATTTAGGTCATTTTCGACCTCCCTAGGCTTTTTCTAATCCAATTAGGGTTTTTAACCAATCTTGTGCATCCAATAAGTGATTTTTTGTCATTGGTTGAACATTTAGGTCATTTTCGTCCTTCCTAGGCTTATTTTAATCCAATTACGGTTTTTAACCAATCTTGTGCATCCAATAAGTGACTTTGTCTCATTGGTGGAACATTTAGGTCATTTTTGTCCTACCTAGGCTTATTCTATTCCAATTAGGGTTTTTACCCAATGTTGTGCATTGAATAAGTGATTTTGTGTCATTGGTTGAACATTTAGGTCATTTTTGTCCTCCCAAGGCTTATTGTAATCCAATTTGGGTTTTTAACCGATCTTGTGCATCCAATAAGTGATTTTTGGTCATTTGTTGAACATTTAGGTCATTTTCGTCCTCCCAAGGCTTATTGTAATCGAATAAGGGTTTTTAACCAATCTTGTGCATCCAATAAGTGATTTTGTGTCATTTGTTAAACATTTAGGTCATTTTCGTCATCCTTCGACCTATCCTAATTCAATTATAGTTTTTAACCAATCTTCTGCATCCTATAAGTGATTTTGTTTCATTGGCTGAACATTTAGGTCATTTTCGTCCTCCCTAGGTTTATTCTAATCAAATTAGGGTTTTTAACCAATCTCGTGCATCCAATAAGTGATTTTGTGTCATTTGTTACACATTTAGGACATTTTCGTCAATCTTCGACTTATTCTAATTCAATTAGAGTTTCTAACCAATCTTGTGCATCCAATAAGTGTGTTTGTGTCATTGGTTGAACATTTAGGTCATTTTCGTCCTCCCTAGGCTTATTCTAATTTAATTATGGTTTTTAACCAATCTTGTGCATCCAATAAGTGATTTTGTGTCATTGGTTGAACATTTCGGTCATTTCCGTCCTCCCTAGGCTTATTCTAATCCAATTAGGGTTTTTAATCGATCTTGTGCATCTAATAAGTGATTTTGTGTCATTGGTTGATCATTTATATCATTTTCCTCCTCCGTAGGCCTATTCTAATCCATTTAGGGTTTTTAACCAATCTTGTGCATCCAATAAGTGATTTTGTGTCATTGGCTGAACATTTAGGTCATTTTCGTCGTCCCTAGGCTTATTCTAATTTAATTAGGGTTTTTAACCAATCTTGTGCATCCAATAAGTGATTTTGTGTCATTGGTTGAACATTTAGGTCATTTTCGTCCTCCCTAGGCTTATTATAATCCAATTACGGTTTTTAACCAATCTTGTGCATCCAATAAGTGATTTTGTGTCATTTGTTGAACATTTAGGTCATTTTCGTCCTCCCTAGGCTTATTGTAATCCAATTAGGGTTTTTAACCAATCTTGTGAATCCAATAAGTGATTTTGTGTCATTAACTGAACATTTAGGTCATTTTCGTGGTCCCTAGGCTTATTCTAATCCAATGTGGGTTATTAATCAATCTTGTTCATCCAATAAGTGATTTTGTGTTATTAGTTGATCATTTATATCATTTTCCTTCTCCGTAGGCCTATTCTAATCCAATTAGGGTTTTTAACCAATCTTGTGCATCCAATAAGTGATTTTGTGTCATTGGTTGAACATTTAGGTCATTTTCGTCCTCCCTAGGTTTATTCTAATCCAATTAGGGTTTTTAATTGATCTTGTGCATCCAATAAGTGATTTTGTGTCATTGGTTGAACATTTAGGTCATTTTCGTCCTCCCTAAGCTTATTCTAATCCAATTAGGGTTTTTAATCGATCTTGTGCATCCAATAAGTGTGTCTGTGTCATTGGTTGAACCTTAAGGTCATTTTTGTCCTACCTAGGCTTATTCTAATCCAATTAGGGTTTTTAACCAATCTTGTGCATCCAATAAGTGTGTTTGTGTCATTGGTTGAACATTTAGGTCATTTTCGTCCTCCCTAGGCTTATTCTAATCCAATTAGGGTTTTTAATCGATCTTGTGCATCCAATAAGTGATTTTATGTCATTGGTTGAACATTTAGGTCATTTTCTTCCTCCCTAGGCTTATTCTAATCCAATTAGGGTTTTTAACCAATCTTGTGCATCCAATAATTGATTTTAAGTCATTGGTTGAACATTTAGGTCATTTTCGTCCTCCCTAGGCTTATTCTAATCCAATGTGGGTTATTAACCAATCTTGTTCATCCAATAAGTGATTTTGTGTCATTAGTTGATCATTTAAATCATTTTCCTCCTCTATAGGCCTTTTCTAATCCAATTAGGGTTTTTAACCAATCTTGTGCATCCAATAAATGATTTTGTGTCATTGGTTGAACATTTAGGTCATTTTCGTCCTCCCTAGGCGTATTCTAATCCAATTAGGGTTTTTAATCGATGTTGTGCATCCAATAAGTGATTTTGTGTTATTGGTTGAACATTTAGGTCATTTTCGTCCTCCCTAGGCTTATTCTAGTCCAATTAGGGTTTTTAACCAATCTTGTGCATCCAATTAGTGATTTTTTGTCATTGGTTGAACATTTAGGTCATTTTCGTCCTCCCTAGGCTTATTCTAATCCAATTAGGGTTTTTAACCAATCGTGTGCATCCAATAAGTGATTTTGTGTCATTGGTTGAACATTTAGGTCATTTTTGTCCTCCCTAGGCTTATTGTAATCCAATAAGGGTTTTTAACCAATCTTGTGAATCCAATAAGTGATTTTGTGTCATTGGTTGAACATTTAGGTCATTTTCGTCCTCCCTAGGTTTATTCTAATCCAATTAGGGTTTTTAATCGATCTTGTGCATCCAATAAGTTATTTTGTGTCATTGGTTGAACATTTAGGTCATTTTCGTCCTCCCTAGGCTTATTCTAATCCAATTAGGGTTTTTAACCAATCTTGTGCATCCAATAAGTGTGTTTGTGTCATTGGTTGAACATTTAGGTCATTTTCGTCCTCCCAAGGCTTATTCTAATTCAATTAGGGTTTTTAACCAATCTTGTGCATCCAATAAGTGATTTTTTGTCATTGGTTGAACATTTAGGTCATTTTCGTCCTTCCTAGGCTTATTTTAATCCAATTACGGTTTTTAACCAATCTTGTGCATCCAATAAGTGACTTTGTCTCATTGGTGGAACATTTAGGTCATTTTTGTCCTACCTAGGCTTATTCTAATCCAATTAGGGTTTTTACCCAATGTTGTGCATTGAATAAGTGATTTTGTGTCATTGGTTGAACATTTAGGTCATTTTTGTCCTCCCAAGGCTTATTGTAATCCAATTTGGGTTTTTAACCAATCTTGTGCATCAAATAAGTGATTTTTGGTCATTTGTTGAACATTTAGGTCATTTTCGTCCTCCCAAGGCTTATTGTAATCGAATAAGGGTTTTTAACCAATCTTGTGCATCCAATAAGTGATTTTGTGTCATTTGTTAAACATTTAGGTCATTTTCGTCATCCTTCGACCTATCCTAATTCAATTATAGTTTTTAACCAATCTTCTGCATCCTATAAGTGATTTTGTTTCATTGGCTGAACATTTAGGTCATTTTCGTCCTCCCTAGGTTTATTCTAATCAAATTAGGGTTTTTAACCAATCTCGTGCATCCAATAAGTGATTTTGTGTCATTTGTTACACATTTAGGACATTTTCGTCAATCTTCGACTTATTCTAATTCAATTAGAGTTTCTAACCAATCTTGTGCATCCAATAATTGTGTTTGTGTCATTGGTTGAACATTTAGGTCATTTTCGTTCTTTCTAGGCTTATTCTAATTCAATTAGGGGTTTTAACCAATCTTGTGCATCCAATAAGTGATTTTGTGTCATTGGTTGAACATCTAGGTCATTTTCGTCCTCCCTAGGCTTATTCTAATCCAATTAGGGTTTTTAACCAATCTTGTGCATCGAATAATTGATTTTGTGTCATTAGTTGAACATTTAGGTCATTTTCGTCCTCCATAGGCTTATTGTAATCCAATTAGGGTTTTTAACCAATCTTGTGAATCCAATAAGTGATGTTGTGTCATTGGTTGAACATTTAGCTCTTTTTCGTCTTCCTTAGGTTTATTCTAATCCAATTAGGGTTTTTAATCGATCTTGTGCATCCAATAAGCTATTTTGTGTCATTGGTTGAACATTTAGGTCATTTTCGTCCTCCCTAGGCTTATTCTAATCCAATTAGGGTTTTTAACCAATCTTGTGCTTCCAATAAGTGCGTTTGTGTCATTGGTTGAACATTTAGGTCATTTTTGTCCTCCCTAGGCTTATTCTAATTTAATTAGTGTTTTTAACCAATCTTGTGCATCCAATAAGTTATTTTGTATCATTGGTTGAACATTTAGGTCATTTTATTCCTCCCTAGGCTTATTCTAATCCAATTAGGGTTTTTAACCAATCTTGTGCATCCAATAAGGGATTTTGTGTCATTGGTTGAACATTTAGGTCATTTTCGTCCTCCCTAGGCTTATTCTAATCCAATTAAGGTTTTTAACCAATCTTGTGCATCCAATAAGTGATTTTGTGTCATTGGTTGAACATTTAGGTCATTTTCGTCCTCCCTAGGCTTATTGTAATCCAATTAGGGTTTTTAAACAATCTTGTGAATCCAATAAGTGATTTTGTGTCATTAACTGAACATTTAGGTCATTTTCGTCGTCCCTAGGCTTATTCTAATCCAATGTGGGTTATTAACCAATCTTGTTCATCCAATAAGTGATTTTGTGTCATTGGTTGAACATTTAGGTCATTTTCGTCCTCCCTAGGCTTATTCTAATCCAATTAGGGTTTTTAATCGATCTTGTGCATCCAATAAGTATGTCTGTGTCATTGGTTGAACCTATAGGTCATTTTCGTCCTACCTAGGCTTATTCTATTCCAATTAGGGTTTTGAACCAATCTAGTGCATCCAATAAGTGTGTTTATGTCATTGGTTGAACATTTAGGTCATTTTCGCCCTCCCTAGGCTTATTCTAATTCAATTTGTGTTTTTAACCAATCTTGTGCATCCAATAAGGGATTTTGTGTCATTGGTTGAACATTTAGGTCATTTTCGTCCTCCCTAGGCTTATTCTAATCCAATTAGGGTTTTTAATCGATCTTGTGCATCCAATAAGTATGTCTGTGTCATTGGTTGAACCTATAGGTCATTTTCGTCCTACCTAGGCTTATTCTTTTCCAATTAGGGTTTTGAACCAATCTAGTGCATCCAATAAGTGTGTTTATGTCATTGGTTGAACATTTAGGTCATTTTCGTCCTCCCTAGGCTTATTCTAATTCAATTTGTGTTTTTAACCAATCTTGTGCATCCAATAAGGGATTTTGTTTCATTGGCTGAACATTTAGGTCATTTTCATCCTCCCTAGGCTTATTCTAATTCAATTAGAGTTTCTAACCAATCATGTGCATCCAATAAGTGTGTTTGTGTCATTGGTTGAACATTTAGATCATTTTCGTCCTCCCTAGGCTTATTCTAATTCAATTATGGTTTTTAACCAATCTTGTGCATCCAATAAGTGATTTTGTGTCATTGGTTGAACATTTAGGTCATTTTCGTCCTCCCTAGGATTATTCTAATCTAATTAGGGTTTTTAACGAATCTTGTGCATCCAATAATTGATTTTGTGTCATTAGTTGAACATTTAGGTCATTTTCGTCCTCCATAGGCTTATTGTAATCCAATTAGGGTTTTTAACCAATCTTGTGAATCCAATAAGGGATTTTGTGTCATTAACTGAACATTTAGGTCATTTTCGTCGTCCCTAGGCTTATTCTAATCCAATGTGGGTTATTAACCAATCTTGTTTATCCAATAAGTGATTTTGTGTCATAAGTTGATCATTTATATCATTTTCCTCCTCCGTAGGCCTATTCTAATCCAATTAGGGTTTTTAACCAATCTTGTGCATCGAATAAGTGATTTTGTGTCATTGGTTGAACATTTAGGTCATTTTCTTCCTCCCTAGGCTTTTTCTAATCCAATTAGGGTTTTTAACCAATCTTGTGCATCCAATAAGTGATTTTTTGTAATTGATTGAACATTTAGGTCATTTTCGTCCTTCCTAGGCTTATTTTAATCCAATTAGGGTTTTTAACCAATCTTGTGCATCCAATAAGTGACTTTGTCTCATTGGTGGAACATTTAGGTCATTTTTGTCCTACCTAGGCTTATTCTAATCCAATTAGGGTTTTTATCCAATCTTGTGCATCCAATCAGTGCGTCTGTGTCATTGGTTGAACATTTAGGTCATTT